>OU343217.1:317556379-317701739 GCA_910596185.1 Chrysanthemum makinoi
GTCTATGTCTTAACGTAGAGGTGGAGGAAAATATGGTTGGGGATCTTAATGAACCTGCCAACTATAAGGCTGCCATGGTTGATCCTGAAAAGGATAAATGGCAGATTGCTATGAATGGGGAAATGCAATCCATGAAAGATAATGAAGTTTGGATTGAAGTTGACCTTCCTCCCAATGCGAAAATCGTTGGAAGTAAGTGGATCTTCAAGAAGAAAACTGACATGGATGGCAATGTACACACCTACAAGGCTCGTCTAGTGGCTAAAGGTTTTACTCAAACCTATGGCATTGACTACGAGGAGACTTTCTCTCCTGTAGCGGACATAAGAGCTATTAGGATTCTCATAGCTATAGCTGCACACTATGACTATGAGATTTGGCAAATGGATGTCAAAACCGCTTTTCTGAATGGCCGTCTAGATGAAGACATCTATATGGCACAGCCGGAAGGGTTTGTGAATCCATTGTTTCCTAACCGTGTATGCAAGCTTAAGAGGTCCATTTATGGACTGAAGCAAGCATCAAGGCAATGGAATAAAAGATTCGATGGGGAAATCAAAAGTTTTGGATTTACTCAGAATCTTGATGAGCCATGTGTATATCACAAAGCTAGTGGGAGTCATGTTACTTTCCTTGTTCTGTATGTCGATGACATATTAATCATAGGAAATCATATACCAAGTCTAAATGAGGTGAAAGCCTATCTTGGTAAATGTTTTTCGATGAAGGACTTAGGGGAAGCAGCATACATCATTGGAATCAAGATCTACCGGGATAGATCAAGGCGGCTAATTGGTTTAAGCCAAAGTGCTTACATTGACAAAATATTGAAGAGATTCAATATGAAAAATTCCCAGAAGGTATTTTTACCAATGCAAGTAAATCATGGTTTGAGCAGCCAAGGCTGTGCTTCAACACCTGCAGAGGTGGCGCGTATGAAGAAAGTTCCTTATGCTTCGGCTGTAGGATCTATCATGTATGCGGTACGATGCACAAGGCCTGATGTGGCGTTTGCTCAAAACCTGACCAGTCGGTATCAACAGAATCCGGGTGAAATTCACTGGACTGTTGTTAAACATATTCTCAAGTACCTTAGGGCTACAAGAGATATGTTCATAGTGTATGGAGGAAATCCAAAAGCAGAACTGTCTATTACAGGTTACTGCGATGCATCCTGGAAGTGTGACAAAGATGATACGAAGTCTCAAACGGGTTACATTTTTGTCATCAATGAGGTGCTGTGGATTGGAAGAGTAAGAAACAGACAACACTTGCGATGTCTGCTACAGAAAGTGAGTACATAGCGGCGTCTGAGGCTGCCATGGAAGCTGTTTGGATAAGGAAGTTTGTTTCGAGGCTTGGTGTTATGCCGTCGATTGAAAATCCTATTAAAGTATATTGTGACAATTCAGCTGCAATTACTTTTGCCCATGAACCTGGAGTCATGAAGGGCACCAGACACTATCCTAGACAATATCACTATGTTCGAGAGCAAGTCGAAATTGGTGAAATTGAGTTGCTCAAAGTTCACACAGATGATAACCTAACAGATCCGTTAACGAAGGCCTTACCTGGTGAAAAACTTAATCATTTGTCCGATAAGTTTGGACTTCGTTTAGCTAGTAGTTTCATGCCCATCTGTGACTAAGTATTTTAGATAAAAGGATATTGTAAACATTATTATTGAAATGAAATAAAGTATTTTGTTATGTTTATTATTCATTTATTATGATGTTGTCCTATATTTGCATGTTTAAATCCTTGAATAACTTAATTTATTCTAAATAGTCCGTTGTCAATCAATAACATGGGAATGATATTGAATTAAGACAAATCTGAGTATTAGTTAGAATATACTTGAAAGTATATTGATGCGTAGCATGACTAATTTCAGATGATATTCAATGAATTGAATATAGGACTTATCCCACCGGCATGATAATACTTTATGGATATTCGTCATTAAGTATATCATGGATATTTATCCTCTGACTTGAGATACAAGAGATATGTCATGGTTGTAGTGCATTTTTGTGAAGCAATCTAACGCTACACGTAACTGGTAGTTATAAGGGTTGTTTTCAGAAGTGTTGCGAAATTTATGAATCCTGCTTGTAGTCAAAATGGGATTTGTTTCCTTCAAATTTATTTTGAAGTATAATACTGATGGGCCCCTCGTAGGATTGTTAAGATATTTGTATGGCCATACCCAAGATCTTTTGTTCAGAAGAATTGGTAATCTTAATAAATCATATAAAGCGAGAAAAAGAATAGTTAATTAAGAAATGAGTGAGATCCATATTC
Source organism: Chrysanthemum makinoi (assembly GCA_910596185.1). Classification (NCBI taxonomy): domain Eukaryota; kingdom Viridiplantae; phylum Streptophyta; class Magnoliopsida; order Asterales; family Asteraceae; genus Chrysanthemum; species Chrysanthemum makinoi. The sequence goes on from OU343217.1 coordinate 317,558,684, forward strand.
TTATTAACATGGTATTAGAAACAAAGGATGAATATGATGATGAATCATCAAACTTGGTTTTTCTCCAGAAAACCATACACGAGTTGTACCGGGGCATTGGCGTGTTGCTAGACGCTAACCAATGTCATTTCACGTTTTGTAAACATATCCAAGTGGGAGCTGTTGGAAATGTATATATTTACAAACATGTGAATGTCCGGATTCGAACTCGTGACCACGGGATTGCACACATTAGCGAATGAGAATTAAAGTTAAATAATTAATGTTTATGTTTACGGTTAATTATTGCACATTAAGTCCGATTAACGATCGTTAAGTATTTAACGGAAAAATGACTAACGACCGTTAAATGAAAAGAGAAAGGACTAGAAATGGAAAACTTGGAAAAGTTATGGATTTCCTTTGGGCTTGTCTACATGGCCGGCCATATGGGGCTTTCCAAGGCCTAATCCCTAACTTGTTCCCAAAGTTTACCTACTAGTATAAAAAGAGGGTTAGGTTCTAGCGTTTCATACACTTGTGCATTGAATTAACCCTAGATATCTCCTCTCCTCTCTCTTGCCCTATAATCGGTCGAACACCCCAATAGTAAGGGAGTTTGGTTTCGTTTTTCTTAAACGAGGACTTGTGTTAGATCTAGCAATCGCTTGATTCGTTTGGTTAATTCGTGTGTACAAGAACGTGGTTGTAAGACATTATTATTACACCAATAAGTACTTCTTTGTTTTGCTTTGCTCGAGGGTTGTTTTGCTTTGCTCGAGGGATTTGACATTCGCAAGAGGTACGTTACGCATACTTTCAGTTAATTAATTTATTTGTTTTGATCTTAAGTCTTCCGCTGTGTACTCTTGATGTCTTATGTTTATTGTATGTTTTATATATTATAAACTCAACAAAGATTCCATCACTCATCTCTGTACATGAATCATACTCATCCTGAAAAAAGTGTAACAGGAGAAATTATGGAGGGTATTTAAGCTTTATACAAAACCAGTCCAAATTCTTAAGCCAAACAAAAACATTAATATTTCTGAGTACCTCTGATGAATCATCTACAGTATAAACATTCTGAACATCTGCAGGCAAAAGAGAATTAATTAAATTATTTTATGTTTAATTTGTTCAGGCATTTTGACTAATAATCAAAAGATTTCAGTGACCTAGACTTTAACAAACACACATATATTTTATAAATCTATCACCTATGTAATGATGGAAAAGGGCGTATAGGCTATTTAAGGTTTAAGAGTACTACATAAAAAAATTACAATGCAGTTCTCATGAAATCTTAAGAATCAACATGCGAAAACTTTAACGTTCCTAGTATATTCAAATTATCTTTCAAATTCAATATGCATATTTCAATAATGAATTGGAAGGATAATGAATTGAAGGCAAGGGGTGAAAGGTCTATGGATAATTTCGAACTCGAGACTTCGGGATTGCACACATTACGTATGAGAATTGATGTTAAAATAATTAATATATATAAATGTTATTATTAATTATTTAGTCACGAAATAAACACTTAACGATAGTCAATATTTAACGACTTTAGACTAACAGTCGTTAAATGTAAACTAAAAGCACTAGAGATGAAATTAGTGGACAAGAAAGATCTAGAACCCTTCTTGGGTCCTATGGCCGGTCGTGGGTCTCCAAAAGCCCAAGGAGGATCTTTTCTTGTTCACCAAGTTATTAGATACCTATAAATACAAACCCCTTGTATTCATAAATCTAATCTTGGATCACCAAAGAAACCTAATTTCTTCTCCTATCCTCTTCTCTTGGTTGTGGCCGATCGTACATCTCCCTCCCCATAGGGATTCGATTTTCCAACTCCAAGATACAAGTGTTTGGTTTTATTTGTGATCCAAGAACCTAGCTTTTCACATCAAATCGATACTAATATGTGTGTACAAGAACGAAGAGCAAATACACTTGTGTTTGCATATCTTGGGTATTCGACTTTTGGTGTAGTCAAATTTGTTAAACCCTAATTTATTAGGGTTTAGGGTTTCTTGGTTCTTGATCTTAATTTGGGGTTTTTCATAAACCCTAATTGCATTGATTCGCAAAAGGTACGCATATACTTTTAATTCGGTTAATTAATTTACATGTATTATTCCTATTACTTCCGCTGCATGCTTTGATAATGTTTACATGTTTTCTATAATTGTTGTGATTAGTAAAACCCAACAGTGGCATCACGAGCCGTTAATATGTTGTAATTAATTACCGAAACACATAAAAATTGAATCTTTGTGATTATTACATACTTTTATTGGTTTCTAGGGTTATGAAAATTGCAACACTAATTATTTTATATATGGGTCGATTACCCTTTGTTTTTTTAATTAGGTTTTATTTTTTTTGTAAAACTTGTAGAAACCCTAGGATTGCATGTATATTTTATGTGGTTATCATGAATAATTGTTATGTGCCATGATTATATGCGTATCTTGGGATTATAATTGTTATGAGAAATTCATGGTGGAACATGCATGTTTTGCTATGGATTATTGTTTATTGTTTGTTTTGATTAATTGTTAAGTAAAATTCACATGTTAATTAGTTTGATAAATATAAAATTGAGAAAGACCTCAATATATTTAATAATAGGTCATTATGTGCAATATGGTATATCATTAACTTTGGCTTACGCAATCGACTTGTCGATGTATGTGTCTCACTTACCATAGTAGGTGAAAGCCCTAGTTAATATATGCATGGTTTTATGCCTAGAATTGTTTATTAGGTTTTATCGAACAAATTATGCATGTGGCTAATTGGTTTTATATATGTTAATTGTTAAGTTATATGTATATTATTTGAGTTCGTTTTAATTTTTATTAAAGTGCCTTTTGTTTATATTGTATGACACGTTAGTAAGGAAAAAGGTTTTTTTTAGAATAGAAAATTAAATGGACTAAATAATGGCGAAATTTGATTTGTTTTCTAAGTATTAAATCTTGAACTTTTAATCGACTGATGCGACTGTACTAAATGGTTAGAACGGCTCACCCATTATAACAAACTGTGTGAGTGGTTTAAGGAGGGTTCGACATTAAATTGCGACTCAAAAGAAGAAGGGTTATTCATAATATGCTTCGCGCTGACCAGCTTCTCTGCCACTTTGTGAGTTATATTTGGAGCTACCTAGTATAACTATTCTATGTACGAAGCATCTTAGTGCAAAGTTGTAAGTTTCTCAATGCATCGATTAAAACTTTGTAGAATTTAATCTTAGCAATTTAAAACTATGAGTAAGGTTTTGAAATTTTTTATGTTATGAAGATGTATGCATGCTTCTTCATACATAAGTTTTGATTACACATAAAAAATTGTACCGTTTAAAAATTTAAGTTTATGCCATCTAGTGATATGAAACACTTGAAGTTGTAATTTACGTTAAGTGAGACCTTGAACTAGATTACAATAACAAGGTGAATTTTTATGTTGTGTGAGACATCAACTTAAATAATTTACAGTTTCTAAATTAGACAACTTAATTAAGTTAGTTAGTGAAACCTATAACTTAAGGCATAAGATGGGATAAAACATGCTTACGTTTTGCATAATTGTTTGGCAAAATTGTAAATCCCATATTTTCTAGGAATTGAAAACTTGTTTGTCAATTATTGTTCTTCGACAATTACCTATTCTATACTTTCATCACTAGCAGATCAACTGATGTGGTGAAACTATGATAATGAGGGTCCTAGATTCAAGGAAAATTCTATGGTTAATATGAATATTGACCTAAGGGTATTTTATTTTCTTGAAAGATTTAATTATCGAAAATACTAAAAATTGAATTTTGTTAATTCTTTTGATTGTATTAATGCAACATTAAACCGTAAATGTGGTTTGGGCTTTGGTAAATTGATCTAGTTCTGTTTTCAAACAAATGTTTGATCAAGAAAAATTTACTAAAAAGACAAACATAGACTCTTTTCCATGGAAGAAGAGTGAGACTCAATCCTATTCATTTTCATGATTGAGAAAGGTATGTTAGGAACATTAGAATTATCTAAATTCTAATATAACTCATAGCAACTTTAATAGTCAAGAAAATTGCACACCATGTTTTCCTTAAGAGATTTCATTACCCTTTGTTGGTGATTGAATTCTTATATGACATTTTGGTCAACTAGAAAACATGTTTGACATTTTATGAGTTTTTAAATTAGAAGCTAGACTAATTACTGCAAAATTGGTAAAAGACAAACTAGTATATTTTATCTAGTTGTTTTGTTTTGACTAATTAAAAGTGCTACACACCATTGTGCGGATAGTAGACCTATTAAGGAAGAAATAGCATGCTCAATTTTTCAAGTTAATAGCATTGATGGATGATTCATCATCTACATAATAGAATACACTCTTTTAGTAACTAAGTAATTGTTACGAATGGTCTTTAAAAGGGGTAACAATGTAATAGCACGCTATTTTCACTGGTTAAAGAAACACTTACAATGTTGTCAAATCTAGTGAGAGTATGGTGTATTACTGAATAAGACATTATTGTAATGTTGTCTAATTCAGCGGGAGTTACAAGATTTATTATCTTGGTAGTAACTCAGATTATTTCTAGATTTTCTTGAAATAATACATTACGTTCAAAATTATAGACATTCATATTCTCAAGGATAGTCATGAACGGTTCCTTGATAAATTAAGTGATCCTACATCTACTTTGTAATACTTATATATCTATGACACTATCATATTGTTCACATAAACAAAATGCAAGTCGTGTTATTTGTGTGCTATATGATGTTGTTCTATGCACAAGTGGGATAAGTATTTATTGTGTGCAAAGGAACAACACATACAAATATGATTAATGGATTATCTTGATCGTAAGGTAAGAGATTAATGTTCTAATAAGATTGACTTGTTTAGAACATGTGTCAAGATTATAACATAGACTACTTTTATGTCGTATGTCATTCAAAATATAGAAACACTTGAAGTTACATTTTAGTTTAAGTGAGATCTTGGCTAGATTGTAATCTCAAGGTAAATTTCCACTTGTCGTGGGATCGGGCATGAATGTTTTTTACAGTTTCTTAAGTTAGACACTTCATGGAATGACATAAATAAACAAAGTAATTTAATACTATCTTAAATATTTATGTATTTTAGAATGACATAAATAGATGGAGTAGTATATTAACTTGAAAATAAATTAATTGAAACCACGATGTGGTGTTCATAACTACTTTAAATTATAAATGTTTATGTGTTTCTTTGTAAAGTCACAAACATGAAGTATTTTCATTATTACAAAACATATAATATAAAGTAATACGTTAACTTATTATGTCCTCTTATTAAGATATAAAGTCATTGGTGAATGACTTATAACATATAATGGAATTATAACTATTTATGTTTTCTTGTTAAGACATGGACATGAAGTGACTTGATTAAAAGTACTTGAGTTATAAAGCATGCAATTGGCTTGGAATTCTATTATACCATTAAGTTGTCTTAGTTGGTAAATAGGTAAGCTAAAAGGAATATGTTTATTTTACATATTGTTAGATTGTCTTACAATATTAATTCTAATGAAATACTGTATGTATATGGAATGTTCAGTTAGAAGAATCAAACATTTGTTATATTGTTTGATTCAAGATAACTATATCTTCTTTTCTTTCAAAAGTTATCAAGGTTAGAAAATTGAGTATTGATTGGATATACTTAATAAAACTCAAACCTAGAAGATTATTAAGACACCATTTTAGTATGGAATGTGATGAATCACATTGAGTCTTATATTGAAGTTTTGATTTGTTAAAACTACTTTTGGAGTAGGTTATTAACGAACAAAATTTATGAACTGTCAATGTGTTTTGTAATATCCCAAAAGAAAACAATTTAGTGTTGTTCTAATTGCTAAAGTATTTATAGATAGTCTTTAAATTACAAAAGCAAGTGGGAGTTTTGTTTAGATCTTGAAGAGATTAAATTACAATTACAAAACACATAATCTTCTAAAACATATTAGTGAATATCATGATGAGGTCAAATCTGATAGACCTCAAGATGATGGAATTCTCATTTATAGATCCGCAAGGATATCTCAGATATTTGATATGATGAGAAATATGAATTACGGGATCTTGATAAACTTGTTAATCATAATGATATATTACCTAATATTGAATTGTGGTAAATTATTCATACTATGAATGTTAAAATGTTGATGAAGATGAGTTTCTTCAAAGGAAGAAAAACCCTAGTGGTTTAAATCTCTGTGTAGAAATCATATGGACAAAATTGTATTAATCACACTTAAGCAATTAACTGTGATTGAATATTCTTTCCTTTGCACATTAAATATATAATGATTATAACTGTCATACTTATTTTCATTGATATGAAAAATGACAATGGAATATTAAAACTATTTGTGTATGATTGCTTTTGCGAGGACGATAAGCAATCGAAAGGAGTTTTATGAATTCACATAATATTTGAAAATGTACAAACTGCAAAAATCCATAAATAGATATATGCATGCATCTAGGAGATGATTCTTATGTTTAACTATTAAATCCAAGTTTTGGTTTAAAATTAAAATAAGATAATTTCTAAGTATTCCTGAAAGCTAGTGGGAGTATTATGTTTATTTTCTTTAAATCTTATATGTTGTGGGTAGTAACATTTCATCTAAGGTAGATGTTAAGTTTTAGTTTGGTATGGAACTTCACATGAAAGATTTAGAAAATAAGACATACAACCTTGGAGTATATATTTATTGTTAGTAAACATGTGTGGTATTAAATAAATGAGTCTAATAGAACATGATATATCATTTGAAAAATGGATATGTAGAACATGAATGAAATCTCTGTTTGACACAAGGATTTTTCATGTACATCATGTTATTGTTGTATCATGCTTGAAAGGCAAGATGATTTGACAACATTGATATCTAATGAAGTTATTAGATAACCAGTGTAATGAATATTCTAATAGAATATGTTTGAATTTAGAATTACATTCCTCAACCTGGAATTGCTCTCAAAATTTTATGGATGAGCAATAAATCAATTGTTGCGTAATTGTCATATCCAACAAACTTGAAAGTTTTGAAGGCATCAAACATTACACTGTAGATATTGAAGTTTACGGAGATTTTAAAGAGCATATTGTTGTTTTGAATACAATGATGCTGGTATAATTGAGATGACACTCAATACTAGTCATGGGAGGATTTCATCCTTGTAATGGCCCTGTGAACTAGTTGTGCTCAACTAAGAGCATAGTTGCATTATATAATAAAGAATAAGAATACTTTAAACTTTAAAATGTTTGAAAGTTTGATTGTCATAAATTGGTGGTTGAGGATGTCGCACACTTTATGAAATATTATGTGGAAATATCAAGATATTTTGAATGCACACATACAAGAACTTCACTAGTTGAATTTTTGAAATAAGTATTCTCAAAATTCCTATAGATCAAAGTTAGTTGAAATTATGCCTTGTCAACAATTATGATTGTCATTACTTGAGACATAATTCATTAACCAGTATTATCATGCATTGATCTATTTAGTATTTGGATAAGAGATGTTTTGAACAAATATTATTTAAATGAAATAAAATATTGGTTATATTTATTTTTCATTTTCTTGATCTTATATCATATATTTGCATGTTTAATCCGTGAATAACTTATGTTATTCTAAAAGTCCGTTGTCAATCAATGATGTGGGAATGTCATTGAATTAAGACAAATCTGAGTTTTGCTAGAATATACTTAAAGTATATTGATGCGTGGGACATGCCAAATTCACATGATATTCAATGAATTGAATATAGGACAGATCCCAACTTAACACGATTGTACTTTATGGATCTTTGTCATTAAGTAAATCATGTATATTTATCCTCAGACTTGAGATACCAGAATACTGTTATGAATGTAGTGCACTTGTGTGAAATAGTCTAACGCTATCCGTAAAAGGTGGTTATAAGGGCTATTTTCAGAAGTGTTGCAAAGTTCATGAGTTTTTCTTGTAGTCAAGAGAATTTGCTCATTTGAATTTGTTTTAAAGCATAATACTGTTTAGGCCCCTCGTAGGATTGACAAGATGTTTGTAAGGCCTTACCCAAGATCTATTTGGAATACGTTCAGATGATTTGGTAATCTTGTTCAATCAGATATAATGAGAAACAAAATATTAACTTGTGAAATGACTCGATCCATATTCACAGTTAATGAAGTATTAGAAGTAAAAGGATAAGTAAAAATGATGAATCATTAAAGGGTTTTTCCAGGAGACCATACTCGATTCGATCTGGAGGTATTGGCGTGTTAAGCTAGACTAAACCAATGTTATTACTATATTAAGTAATATCCAAGTGGGAGCTGAAAGGTTTATGGATAATTATTAATATATGTATGACCGGATTCGAACTCGAGACTTCGGGATTGCACACATTACGTATGAGAATTGATGTTAAAATAATTAATATATATAAATGTTATTATTAATTATTTAGTCACGAAATAAACACTTAACGATAGTTAATATATAACGACTTTAGACTAACGGTCGTTAAATGTAAACTAAAAGGACTAGACATGAAATTAGTGGAAAAGAAATATCTAGAACCCCTCTTGGGTCCTATGGCCGGTCGTGGATCTCCAAAAGCCCAAGGAGGATCTTTTCTTGGTCACCAAGTTATTAGATACCTATAAATACAAACCCCTTGTATTCATAAATCTAATCTTGAATCACCAAAGAAACATAATTTCTTCTCCTATCCTCTTTTCTTGGTTGTGGCCGATCGTACATCTCCCTCCCCATAGGGATTCGATTTTCCAAATCCAAGATACAAGTGTTTGGTTTTATTTGTGATTCAAGAACCTAGCTTTTCACATCAAATCGATACTAATACGTGTGTATAAGAACGAAGAGCAAATACACTTGTGTTTACATATCTTGGGTATTCAACTTTTGGTGTAGTCGAATTTGTTAAACCCTAATTTATTAGGGTTTAAGGTTTCTTGGTTCTTGATCTTAATTTGGGGTTTTTCATAAACCCTAATTGCATTGGTTCGCAAAAAAGGTACGCATATACTGTTAATTCGGTTAATTAATTTTCAAGTATTATTCCTATTACTTCCGTTGCATGCTTTGATGATGTTTACATATTTTCTATAATTGTTATGATTAGTAAAACCCAACAAGGGGTACATGAATATTACCAATTCCTTTTCCCACGAGTTCAGGTCCCAATCTCCAAAAAAATCATCCTGAAAAAAGAGTAAAAGGAGATATTATGGAAGGTATTTAAGCTTACACAAAACTAGTCCATCTCTTAAGCCAAACAAATACAGCAACAATTTACGAGTACCTCTGATATATCATCTACAGTAGAAGCATGATGAATTTCTGCAAGAAAAAGAGGTCAAATTTAATTGATGTTTGTTTTGTTCACACATTTTTATAATAATCAAAATATCAGTGACATATCTGCTATCTAGGACGGCACAAATCGAGCATCTTCAATGCAAGGTAGAACAATGACATTTTTTTGCTCAAAATAATCATTGTAAAGCTATTTCCCATTGACGTAAAAGCTTTTCTTAAGCAATGACTTGAGCTTCCTCAAGTCTTTTAGGAATGACGTGAGCAAATGCTCTCTCCTCACACCACTTACGTATATTAAAAGACTTTTTGAATTGGAAAAGATTTTGTGATGATAGGTAGAACTTGGAAGATAGTGGGTAAAAAAAGTATTTAAGGTCATTACTATTGTGAATGCTCTTAGAAGATTTATGCGATATGGAAAAGGATGTGTCGGTAGGCACAAAAACGAATCGGGAATGCAGTTTTCATGACATCTTACGAATCAGGATACGAGGAGCAACAACATTACTAGTTGATACATATTAGCTTTCAAATTCAATATGCATAGGATGATGAATTGAAGGTAAGGTGTACATGAATATTACCAATTCCTTTTCCTAAATATTCAGGCTATGTATCTTCACATGTGACATTAATTTGTTGATATAAAGGTTTCATTTGTTTCTTGATGCGCTCGATGTGGTCATGTTGGCCAAAATGGGGATCAGCATCACTCCTGAACTCACCGTTCCCAACTTAAACTTCTTGTTTCTTGTTTTCATCTTTAAAAAAAAAATTATATATGTAGATACTTAATTAGCTCAATATGCGAAAAGCATGAAATCACATAGTTAAGTCGGGATAGATTCTGGATTCAGAACTACCTGATTGGCTAGACACTCTTTTCCTATCTGTAAGAATCTGCAGCACAATGGTCTTTTTTTTTGGTTAACCATGGTTTCTGACCTTTTGGCCAACTAATCCACGGGGTTTGAACCCACCACCACACAGATTCAAACCAGGTAAAACCCTCCCTTTTTAGGAGGTTGGCGTGGCCACTTTAAGGTTGTTTGCATTTAGAAGAAATTGACTTGAGACCTCACAAATTTTAGAGTGATAGTCACAAGCCCTTTTGCCGCTAAGCCACCTTTGAGTGGTTAGCATAGGGAGAAGCTTTTTGGGTAGATGGCCTACTTTGAAACAGTCCAGGTGGCGAGAAATAGCTTCGTTAATAGTGTGATTAGTCACGTTATTGCAAATGTAGTTAAGCTCATTTTGAACCTTTGATATGGATTCATTGATGGTCAAAGACACGTCGATGTCCCAAATAGAAGAAGACTGATCAGAATTGATGGTTTTAGACAAAGCACGATAAACCCTCATGATCATGTTGTATGCACGGATGAGAATGCTGAGATCCTTTCTCTAGGCTTGTTCCTTTCTAGCAATTACCTTAAGTTTATCCATGAACTCAAGTGTTTGTCGGTAGTCTTCGGACTCTAGAGTAAGTTTCTTACTTTTCTCGAAGTAGGCACTAATCTCATCATCATCATGCTGCAATAATTTATAATGTGTTAGTTAATTAGTAGAGTCGAAATTGTAATCAACATAAATGTTGTAATACATGTTTCTTTAAAGAATTTATGGAAAACTAGATGGGGGGGGGTTGAATAGTTTTACCAATTAAAAATCTCTTTTAAAATATTTAGATCAACTTATGTTAATCTATTTAGATGTGTATGTTGGACGTTGATAGATAGATATATATAAACGTGTAATGAAAGATAAAGAGTAAGAAGCACATAACCACGACAAGAGTATTTATAGTGGTTCGGCTACAAGGACACCTTCCTTGCCCTACTCCACTCCCCGAGTCACATACTCGAGAGTTCGTAAACACTACACCAACTCCTTATGGCGGAGAAGCCTTCACAACGTCGCTTACACCTTTTTCCAATACAAAGCTAAATAACGAGTTCTTTCACATCAAGGCGAAACACACCTAACACAACGTCGCCTACCCTTTATATGGTGCTAGGCTAACCACCGAGTTCTTTCACTCCAAGGAGAACTAATCCTATCACAACGTCAACTACCCTTTATCTGGTACTAGGCTAAGTACCGAGTTCCATTGCAATAGACGAACTACTAACCAACACAACATCAATATCCTTGTATCAAATACTACTGTATCTTGTACATCGAAACACACCATATCGAATGTACACCTTAGGCATCTTTCACTAATGCCCTTGGCTTGACTTCTAGGCATCCTTCACTAATGCCTTTGGCTAGATCTTCATTAGCATTCTTCACTAATGCTTTCTACATGGACGTTAAGCATCTTTCACTAATGCTTTCGTCTTGACTCTTTCGGCATCCTTCACTAATGCCAACACAACACTTTTATGGAGGAAGAAAGAACTATCAACAAGAGAACCTTATTAGTCTTTATGATGATGAAGCATGGCAACTCATGGACTTGAGCTTGCTCGACTTCAAGAGGTGGTGATCTCGCCTTTAAGAGGAACCTAGAGAATCACACAAAAACAAAAGACAATCTACATAGAAAGATCAGTTAGGATCAGTGGTTAGAGAGTTACAATACTTGGGGAGAGTATGTATGAGAGTGGTGAACCAAAAGGAAGAAATGGCTCACTATTTATAGAAGAGAAAACTTACTGTTCCCCGGATCCCACGGATCCCTCCCATACGGGATCCGTCTAGTGTATTCCTAGGGATCTGTGGGACGCTCCTCTTTGCCCATGGATATTTTTGTTATGGGTCATGGGTTATGGGTCATGGGTTGTGTTAGAATCGCTCCTAACTCGTAAATGGAACGACATTGACGAGATTACAGTATCTATCTTTATTACCTTAAACACATGGGCTTGTTATGTAAATTACCCATTGTTGTATGTGTTTGGGTATAAATACCCCTCCATACTTCCATGGAGGGGGTGAGATCTCTTTGTGTAAACTTCACATTTTCTTATCAATAAACACATAGTATTTCCCTTCTCTCTCTAGTTTCTCTCACTAACTTGAAGATGGTGTTCTTCCATCTTCCCCGACCTCCCGATTCACCAAATCTTCCATAAAAAAGATCCTAACATTGGTATCAAGAGCTAGGTCCGTTGTTGTTATGGTTGATTTTGGTGATATTTTTCTTGTCAAAATCGTTCTTAGAAATCTGTTTTAACAAAGTTTTTAACTTTCTCACATTTTTAGTGTTTAACAGTTTTCTATGTACGATTTTTATTGTATTTTGTTTGGTTATAAAGTCTTTTCAACAAATACTGTCTTTAGTGTCATTTTATTGTCCAAACAGTGCTTTAAGACTTTTGTACCAATCATGAAACTGTTTTGGTCATCCTGTCATATTCTTATGGTCAAACTGGGTCAAAAAGTGGGTCTTTTGTGTCAAAGTTTCTGGGTATTCTTGAAGATGATCGGAATCTTGGTCGGAAAAACTCGCCGGAAAAAGTGGTCAAAGGGTCAAAACCCTAAACTTACGCATAAGGATTTTTTACGCGTATGGAATACGCGTAAAAACAAGGTTACGCATAAGCTTTTACGCTTAAGCTTCTTCAGAAATATTACGCATAACTGTGAAGTTATGCGTAGGAATTGTTACGCGTAAAATTTACGCATAAGCCTATGCTTACGCATAACCATGACCAGGTTTACGCCTAAGATTTTTACGCGTAAGTGATGGGTTACGCATAAGGAACTTCTGTTTTACGCATAAAATTTTTGAACCATTTTACGCCTAAGACTAGAAGAATAGACTTTTGACCTTGACCAACAATCCAAATACCAAACTCTATTCATTTGTGACTTCAGTGTTTCAACATCATAAGTCCTACAATCTACAACAACTCTTCACCTCCTCTAATCTCAATAATAAAATACAACACTCTACAACAACTCTTCACCAAGACTCAACATTCGACAACACTCAATCATTCATTACTCGAAATATAATCTCAGATTTTTTTTCATGTGTTACCCGAACATATTAAACCTTTCAAGGTCAGTCAAACACGAAAAAAAAAATATCATCATCAATTTTTTTTTGAAGCCTAGCTTCATTTAAATATCCGAACACTTTGAGAAAATAACAAAACAAAAACGTTTTATTATCTCTCTCGTTCATTCATAACATAAACAATACAACACCTACCCGAGACCCACCAATGGATCTTGAAGACATTTCTCGTGCTTTTGTGATTCAGTTGGAGCAGAAATTGCAAATATACGGTACAGTGTTCTTTTGTTATTTGAGTTGTGGTGTGTCTGGTTAAGATTTGGTGGATGAGGAATCTGAGATACGATGAGATTTTGATGCTTTTGGGATGAGATTTGTTTTTTTGTGAGAGTATTTTTTGAGGATAGAGGCAGTTGATAACAACACAACCTATGTAGGGTTAGGGTAAAATGCTAACAAGTATGCACTTTTACTTTTATAACCGGTTGTGTAAGAGTTTGATGGATCAGGGGATATTTGCATTGGATTATCATTGAAAATGGTTGGGCTATGGACCGGGCTTGATGTTTTTCTTTGTAGTCCGAATCTCTCTTGAACTGGGTTGTACGATTGACTCAACTAATATTGGGCTTGTTCCAAATATTTTAGATTGGTCGATGGTTACTTTGAATTTGAATACTCAAATTTGTCATCTGAATTTTTTTTTTAGATATAAAAATTTTTGGATACAAATTTTTGTTATACAATAAAGAGTGGTATTTTGGTCGGTTATTAAATTTCACGGGGATACAACTTTTGACAAGATCGGGAACCATTATCAAGTTCATTTTAAACCGTTAACAAAGGCTAGATTTGGGAATTTAACCGGAAGATGTGACTACGGCGCGAATTCACTATTATTTATTTGAGGTTGAAATGGGATATCACGGGTGCGTGTACTTAGTATCTTGAAGATATCGGGGTTGGTTGGATGCATGATTCTTCGAGATCCTTGTTCGAGTTTTAAACGGGTACGAATGACAAAGAATTAAGTTATCTAGTTGAACCTGATGTAAGGAGTTACGTTGTTGTGCTCACAGCTTATAACTATCACTTTTAAGGAGTTACGTTGTTGTGCTCAAGTGTCATACTAAGGTGTGGATAATTTGAGAAACTTTAAGTTTACCTTAGAAAAAGGGTTCTTCGTCTGACATTAGTTCAAGTTTAAGTCACAAGTTCGGGTTATACTACTTCCGTCTCAAGTTCATCATATTGGGTTATCTCCATCAGTAGTCACTACAAAAAGCCGTCAGAATGATAATGGGGTCGGTAAAGAGTTAGCTGAGAAGAGTATACACGAGTAGAGAAGTTTTATCAGCAATTGATTCTCGCGAGATATTTATGGTACTTCACACTTGTTCGATTAATTGAACATACATGGTTTCGATGTCTCCAATTTCATCATCAACATACGTGGTGTATGATTCTGATTCATTGAAAACATCGGGGGGAAGAGAGTATAGGTGGTGTCTGCTTCCTTTGTTTTTTTTGTATTTTTTTTGCGAAAACCCTCTCCTTTCATGAATTTCTTCAGTCAGGGGGAAGAAATGAGACGATCTGTGGTCTAAACGTCTCACTTTGGTGTTATCGTCTCACTTTTACAGAGTTATCGTGCGTGAAGTTACCTAAATATGATGTTGTGATGCCTCACACACGGTCATTTTATCGAGTAATTGCAGATTTACAGGTAACTATTATTCCGATAGACCGCAACATTCAGGGAGAAGTCGTTTCATTTCGTCTTTCGTAGTCTATTTGGTGTGAAGCATCTACATACGTGAGAAGATCTTGCTGATTTCTTGCATGTTACCCCCGAACGGATTTTCCGCAACAAGTCAGATTTACCTTGTGTGTTTTACTGCTCATCTACAAATTCCGCTGCGTACTGAAAACTTTAAAAGTTAGAGGAAATGTTCACTACATCAAAGTTTCGAATCTGCTGAAGACGGTTGTCAGTTTGGGGGGAAGCTAATTCAAAAACTTCGCCAAAAAGGAGTGTACGGAGAAGCTGCTAAAGACATGCAGCATGAATTGGGGGGAAGTTAATCCAATTTATGCATATTACATCATTTGCCTACAAGTGAAGAAAACGGTTCTCAAGTCAAGGTACAAGAAGAAGACAAAGAGCGTAAACTTTCATCATCCTCAGCACTTGAAGAGCTTATGAAGACCTTTCTTTATTTGTTTTCTATATTTGTAGTAAATGTTGTAAGTAATCCCTTATGTCGTCCCATTGGGGGAAGATTGTTGGAATCGCTCCTAACTCGTAAATGGAACGACATTGACGAGATTACAGTATCTATCTTTATTACCTTAAACACATGGGCTTGTTATGTAAATTACCCATTGTTGTATGTGTTTGGGTATAAATACCCCTCCATACTTGCATGGAGGGGTGAGATCTCTTTGTGTAAACTTCACCTTTTCTTATCAATAAACACATAGTATTTCCCTTCTCTCTCTAGTTTCTCTCACTAACTTAAAGATGGTGTTCTTCCATCTTCCCCGACCTCCCGATTCTCCAAATCTTCCATAAAAACGATCCTAACAGGTTGATCCATGGGTTTCTTTATTAGATACAATGTATCTCAAGAGTTCAATGTACCTAGTCAAATGGTTTAGATAATACCATGGGTTATGGGTCAATACCATGGGTTGTGAATACATTTCATGGGTTGTAGTTTTTACCCATTTATATTATCCAATATACTACATACTAGTTATGTGTATATTTACCCCAATATGTAAACACTAGTTGTTGTACATATATATTACTAAATCATAAAATCACTTGTACATGTATTAGTGTTTTATTTGAATACTTAAGTGTGTTATAAAACTATTGGCTCAAACTAATTACGTATTTTATTTGTTTCGTTAAAATGATTTTACGTTTGTTATCGACAAAACATTAGAAGATCGTAAAATATAAATAAACGTTTTTACGGGTTATTTGTATTAACAATCTCCCCCTTTTTGTTGATGACAAAACATAAAATTATTTTAAGGAAAAACTAAAATTTGTAAAATTTTGAGTTTGTAGTTTTTGCTTTCTTCTCCCTCTTTTTGTCGAAACAAAAAGAGCGACAAAAGAAACTAACACATATGTTTTTGTTTTTTTTAAATGTGAAACGAAAATATTTAAAGAGAGCAAGTGACGGGAATGGTTCTCGTCTTAACTCCCCCTTGACGAGTCCATCCCTTTGTGAGGGCGTCAAGTAAATATAAACAAATTAGCTAACGGTTTGCAATTATGTTTGCAAATGATTTCGTCCTTGTGACGATAGATGCTCCCCCTTGATGATTGCAATATTGCAATGGGGTGTCAGGAAGTGTAATCCACATAAGGATTAATTTTGAAAATAGTTTTGCAATGTATGATTTGACACAAAGCTCCCCCTAGCTTAGGATGTCAAAATCTTCATGTGTATTTTGAAAATCTACAAAATAGAGGTTAGAAAACAAGAGTATAGTGCATAATTTCCTGCAAATAAGACTCAAATTAGTAAAAAATGGTTCTTCTGTACCACGGATCCCACGGTTCCCTTTGTGGAGGGATCCGTCTTGGCAATTTGTAGGGATCCGTCTGTCTGCTGACAGGTTATTCAGTAAAGGTGATATACCAAACAATGCTAAATATAATAGCGAGATATGTATACAAACAACACACATATACTCAAAGAAATATGGAAAATAAGTTATCATTCTATAAAACAACGAGATAAACAACAAATCTCTAAAACTAAGAGAATGATCTAGCCATACATATTCAACTTAAAGCTAATTAGTCACTAAGATGTAAAAAAGCAACAATGTGCTCGAGTCTAGGGGTGAGTAGACTTGTTGATTTGGTCCAATCTTTCAAGTAGATGATTAAACATGAAATGTAATTCATTTCGTACTTCTTGAACAAGTCCTAGGGTGATTAGACAATTTGGGCAATTATTGTCTTGATTGGGAACCAGAGGAGAATGGAGGGGTTGAGGAGGGTCTTCAAATGATTGTGGGGTTGCATTTTGAGATGTGAGATGAAGTTCTACTAAAGGTGAGGGTGGTGGTAATGGAAATTCCTCCATATGATTTTGTCCATGATTGTTTCTTGCTTCCCATGATGGACTATTTGGTGTTATGGGTGGTTCCCTATTCAACGAGAAAGTTGGTGAGTGGGATGTTCTTGGTGGTGAATGCTCTAGTGAATAGAGATTTGGGTGAGGAAGAGGCTCGTTAAATCTATGCTCAAGGAATGAGAACTTAGACGGGTTGCTAGAGCTAGCTATGTTTGGTTTTGAACTAGATGACCCTTTTTCTAGTCCAAAAGGTTTGACGCTAATTCTTGCGGTTCTCTTTGCACTTGTTGAATGGGTTTGTTGAGGTGGGATTCTAGCATTATTATTTCTTATTGGAGATGATTCGATGGATGAAATTTCATGGATCATATGTCCCTTTCTTTTGGATGAGCCTTTGGTTGAGGAGTTATTGCTAAGAGCTTTGGTCATGGTGATGATAAGGATACTGTATGAGCTTTTAGTTACTGATTTTTGAAAGCTAGGTGGGAGTGATATCTTAGCCTTAAGAGTGTTTGGTTTATAAAAGGTAATTTGAATTTGGTGAATTAAATTCTTGGCCACTAAGAGGATTAAGCATGCACTTAGGATATTGATCAGCTCTAGGGAGATAATAAATGTAAGCTAAAAGTGGTTAGATAACCAAAAGGTGGCTTAAAGTTGAAGAGGGAAGTTGCTTTAAGCATTCTGCAGCCACAGATCCTTCGGATCCCTCTCACTAGGGATCTGACTGGTTATAAACCAGGGATCCGTCTGTCAGGACAGATTCTAGGTGAAGTAATTATGCTTTTTGAAAGTTCTAGTACTTATGTATCTCGAGATTTTGACTTAATTTGGAAGTTTTGAGTGGTGGATGTCTTAAATGCTCAACCATAAGTGGTGATGGTGCTTAATGATGGTTTTGGGTAGTTAAGTTTAACTTTAGATTAGTCTAACTAAGTGCTTGAAAGGGTTACCATTTGTTTTGAGATGAAAAAACGGTGATGAACAGTCCTAGAAGTCAAATGATGACTTAAGACAACTTTACTAAAATAAAAAAAAATAAGAAGAAATGAAAAACTAGTCTTAAGCTTATTTTTGAGTTAATGGTGACTAAAGTCAATTTGCTAAAATTGATAAATGTATCAAACTAAGACTTATGACATGTGAGAATTGATGTGTGAGTTTTGGAGCGGAAATATGGTGAGTTTTGGTGAGTTGATAAATCAAAAGCACCTTGATATAGATCCTAGGTGAGCTATGGGTGAGTGTGAGGCTTTCATATATTTGAGGAAGACTTAGTTGGTTCTAATAACTTATGTTTGACTAGTGTGAAGTGATCTAGTGAATTATTTTTTATGTAAGCAATTCTGTATTGCTCATCTATGATCACGGATCCCGCGGTTCCCTTATGGGAGGGATCCTGCTAGTTATGTTGCTGGGATCTGCCCACTGCAGATCAGAAGGTTTTCAGCAAAGGTGCAGTTTTGCATTATCTAGCAAGTGTTTCTCCTAGTTGTTTCTATAAGGACTAAATGCAACAACACATCAAGTATAACGCATAGCAAGTGTAGGAGAGCTAAAAGGACCTAAAATGAGTGACGATGATTCCTTGAAATATTTTCAAGGAGTCGTAAAATCTCATGCTACAAGTTCCTAAGTTACGATTGTTTAATGCCAAGTTATGGCAAGACCTACATACTACTTCCTAAGCTACATAAGTATTGTTTAAGTTTTTCAACCCATTGTTTGAAATTGTTTTTCACAAATTTAGGTCCAACGACCTTACCTTCCTTCTTCACCACTTCCCGTCTTCACTCTTCCTCCACTCTTTATCATATCGTCTCTACTTCTTCTTCTTCAAGAAATTCACGAAGCACTTGAAGATTCCCTTGGTTTGTTGCCATTCGGGTGATGGGCTTGGAATATCTCGTAGTTGATTAATGTAGTCCAAGGTGTCGAGATCGGTATTTCCGAGTGGATTGCTACTACCTTCACCTTCTCTTTGCCTCTCCCTTTCATCCGAGGAATCCGTGGGTGGGTGAGGCCTTTTGCCTTCTATCATAAACCTTGTCGTTCTACCCTCGGTCAATGAAACCATAACTTTGTTGCAAAATCTATGATCATAGGATTTCGGAGAAGGATCTAATGCAAAGATGAACTTAGCAAGACGGGTTAGGAGCATTGCGTACAGGAGCACCATTTTGTCCATGCTTCTTACACTTGTCATTCTTTTAATCATGTAATAAGCAAGGTTGAAGCGAGTCTCCGTCACTAGGCAATAGATCATGAAACTTAGGCATGCATTGGGGTGATCTTCGTTTCCTCCTAAGCATAGCACATTTCCCCTTACCACCTTTTCCCATTTCTTGTATAATGGGTACATCTCGGAAAGCTCCATTTGGAAAGGATCCCTATAGATCACTTTCGAAGTCCTAGTAACCCTTGATGGAGATGCTCTTGGCATGAACACGGTGTCCGTCACCGTGGTTGCTTCCGGGATTAATATGTGGTAGATTTCATGATGATCAACCATAGTGTGTAACTCCTCTAAAGACCACTCATTAGAATACATGCAAACACCTTGATATGGCACCCCTATTATCCTCCCAAACTCCACAAGCGAAAGAGTGTACTAATGCTCATTTATGGTGAATTCAATTGAGATGGACCCATCATCATTTGTAACTATCCCCATTGTCTTGTAGAATTGAAGTACAAAAACCGGGAAAATTTGTTCGTTTATGTCCAATAAACAATCAAATCCAATGGTCCCAAACACTTGTCTAATGTCGGTGTTAGCAAGAAATGATGGTTCTACAACTCGACCTTCGTGAAATAGTCTCCTTTCAAGCATTTTGAAGGCTTTCCTATCTTCGGGACTAAGTCCATTTTTCCTATGATACATTGGTATGTAATGAGCGGTATCTTGATAGTCTTGTTGTAGGTTACTCGGCATGATTGTTCCTAAACAACACAACCACAATGTGGTGTTAATTGTGAATAGTAACCTAAAGGGTTTGATCACAATTTTGCTCAAATAATTTTTACTGAATTCAAGAAATGAGTTTAATTTGTATTAACAATGTTGATTCTTTGATTTAGATTATCTTAGAAAACAATGTGGTAACAAATTATGACAAACCCATTTGAACCCAACTTCAAAAAAATGAAGAAATTGTAATCCTAGAGATCAAGGAATTAAATTAACAATGTAGTGAAGATTATACTTACACAAGTGATTGTTATGCTTGAGAGAGATGATTAAATTGCTCCTGTGAACAGTTATTGGGTTTTTATTCGTGAGTCTTTGAAGGGAAAGTAGTTGTGGAACTTCCAAAGTGATCATTCTTAACTTATGCTGTCTTCTGTTGCACGGATCCCGTGGATCCCTCTCATTAGGGATCCGGCTAGTATAAGCACAGGGATCCGGTATGACAGCAAAAAATCAGCTCAAGCATTCCTTGATAACTTTGGTTCGGGAGTTCTAAAACGCCTAGAGTTTGATGTTTAGGCTCTATAACTTGTGATTTGAGGTTTTGACGGTTTAATACTAATCATATTTGACGTGGTTCCCTTTCTAAGAATTGGTTATAATTCTTAGTTAGTTTTTCAAACATTATGATAAAATCCCATTTTATCATAATATAAGAAGTTTCGCATGGTTATTTATTGACATAGATGAAGTGTCAATAAACCCTTTGTGATGAGTAATGATTGAGGCTATCGAATAACCAAAATATCATTATTACAAATTAGTAGTGTATAATACCATTCTTGATGTCTAGATACAACTATCAATCTTTGACTTTTCAAGTCTTTTTATCAATTTTACATAAATATTTTATTTGTATACTATAATACTTGATGATAATTTTCATCAAGTATTATTAACACAAATAAAAATATAAATGGATAGACTCTGGACAATTATTATAAGTAATTATTAATAGATATTAATTATGCAACTAAGATTTTAACAATAAAAATAAAAGTAAATTATTAATGATCGTACCTTTGCTAAATATTCTTTTTAAGAAAAGCAGTATTTAGATGAAATGCTTTGTGATCTTCTTGGAATCTCCATATTTATGCGATATGGAAAAGGATGTGTCGGTAGGCACAAAAACGAATCGGGAATGCAGTTTTCATGACATCTTACGAATCAGGATACGAGGAGCAACAACATTACTAGTAGATACAGATTAGCTGTCAAATTCAATATGCATAGGATGATGAATTGAAGGTAAGGTGTACATGAATATTACCAATTCCTTTTCCTAAATATTCAGCCTATGTATCTTCAAATATGGCATTAATTTGTTGATATCAAGGTTTCATTTGTTTCTTGATGCGCTCGATGTGGTCATGATGGCCAAAACCGGGATCAGCATCACTCCTGAACTCACCGTTCCTAACTTAGACTTCTTGTTTCTTGTTTTCATCTTTGGAAAAAAATTATATATGTAGATACTTAATTGGCTCAATATGCGAAAAGCATGAAATCACATAGTTAAGTCGGGATAGATTCTGGATTCAGAAATACCTGATTGGCTAGACACTCTTTTCCTATCTGTAAGAATCTGCAGCACAATGGTCTTTTTTTTAATTAACCATGGTTTCCGACCTTTTGGCCAACAAATCCAGGGGGTTTGAACCCACCGCCACACAGACTAAAACCAGGTAAAGCCCTCCCTTTTCAGGAGGTTGGCGTGGCCACTTTAAGGTTGTTTGCACTTAGCAGGAATTGAACTTGAGATCTCACACATTTTAGAGTGATAGTCACAAGCCCTTTTGCCGCTAGGCCACCTTTAAGTGGTTAGCATAGGGAGAAGCTTTTTGGGTAGATGGCCTACTTTGAAACCATCCAGGTGGCGAGAAATAGCTTCGTTAATATTGTGATTAGTCACGTTATTGCAAATGTAGTTAAGCTCATTTTGAACCTTTGATCTGGATTCATTGATGGTCAAAGACACGTCGATGTCCCAAACAGAAGAAGACTGATCAGAATTGATGGTTTTAGACAAAGCATGATAAACCCTCATGATCATGTTGTATGCGCGGATGAGAATGCTGAGATCCTTTCTCGAGGCTTGTTCCTTTCTAGCAATTACCTTAAGTTTATCCATGAACTCAAGTGTTTGTCAGTAGTCTTCGGACTCTAGAGTAAGTTTCTTACTTTTCTCGAAGTAGGCACTAATCTCATCATCATCATGCTGCAATAATTTATAATGTGTTAGTTAATTAGTTGAGTCGAAATTGTAATCAACATAAATGTCGTAATACATGTTTCTTTAAAGAATTTGTGAAAAAATAGAAGGGGGGGTTGAATAATTTTACCAATTAAAACTCTCTTTTAAAATATTTAGATCAACTTATGTTAATATATTTAGATGTGTATGTTGGACGTTGATATATAGATATATATATAAATTTGTAATGAAAGATAAAGAGTAAGAAGCACATAACCACGACACGAGTATTTATAGTGGTTCGGCTACAAGGACACCTTCCTTGCCCTACTCCACTCCCCGAGTCACATACTCGAGAGTTCGTAAACACTACACCAACTCCTTATGGCGGAGAAGCCTTCACAACGTCGCTTACACCTTTTTCCAGTACAAAGCTAAATACCGAGTTCTTTCACACCAAGGCGAACCACACCTAACACAACGTCGCCTACCCTTTATGCGGTGCTAGGCTAACCACCGAGTTCTTTCACTCCAAGGAGAACTAATCCTATCACAACGTCGCCTACCCTTTATCCGGTACTAGGCTAAGTACCGAGTTCCATTGCAATAGACGAACTACTAACCAACACAACACCTATACCCCAAAGGAGACCAACTCCTTATTACAACACCATCAAGGATATCAATATCCTTGTATCAAATACTACTGTATCTTGTACATCGAAACACACCATATCGAATGTACACCTTAGGCATCTTTCACTAATGCCCTTGGCTTGACTTCTAGGCATCCTTCACTAATGCCTTTGGCTAGATCTTCATTAGCATTCTTCACTAATGCTTTCTACATGGACGTTAAGCATCTTTCACTAATGCTTTCGTCTTGACTCTTTCGGCATCCTTCACTAATGCCAACACAACACTTCTATGGAGGAAGAAAGAACTATCAACAAGAGAACCTTATTAGTCTTGATGATGACGAAGCATGGTAACTCATGGACTTGAGCTTGCATGACTTCAAGAGGTGGTGATCTCGCCTTTAAGAGGAACCTAGAGAATCACACAAAAACAAAAGACAATCTACATAGAAAGATCACTTAGGATTAGTGGTTAGAGAGTTACAATACTTGGCGAGAGTATGTATGAGAGTGATGAACCAAAAGGAAGAAATGGCTCACTATTAATAGAAGAGAAAACTTACTGTTCCCCGGATCCCACGGATCCCTCCCATACGGGATCCGTCTAGTGTATTCCTAGGGATCCGTTGGACGCTCCTCTTTGCCCATGGATATTTTGGTTATGGGTCATGGGTTATGGGGTCATGGGTTGATCCATGGGTTTCTTTATTAGATACAATGTATCTCATGAGTTCAATGTACCTAGTCAAATGATTTAGATAATACCATGGGTTATGGGTCAATACCATGGGTTGTGAATACATTTCATGGGTTGTAGTTTTTACCCATTTATATTATCGAATATATTACATACTAGTTATGCGTATATTTACCCCAGTATGTAAACACTAGTTGTTGTACATATGTATTACTAAATCATAAAATCACTTGTACATGTTTTAGTGTTTTATTTGAAAACTTAAGTGTGTTATAAAACTATTGGCTCAAACTAATTACGTATTTTATTTGTTTCGTTAAAATGATTTTACGTTTGTTATCGACAAAACATTAGAAGATCGTAAAATATAAATAAACGTTTTTACGGCTTATTTGTATTAACAATCTCCCCCTTTTTGTTGATGACAAAACATAAAATTATTTTAAGGAAAAACTAAAATTCGTAAAATTTTGAGTTTGTAGTTTTTGCTTTCTTCTCCCTCTTTTTGTCGAAACAAAAAGAGCGACAAAAGAAACTAACACATTTTTTTTTAAATGTGAAACGAAAATATGTAAAGAGAGCAAGTGACGGGAATGGTTCTCATCTTAACTCCCCCTTGACGAGTCCATCCCTTTGTGAGGGCGTCAAGTAAATATAAACAAATAAGCTAACGGTTTGCAATTATGTTTGCAAATGATTTCGTCCTTGTGACGATAGATGCTCCCCCTTGATGATTGCAATATTGCAATGGGGAGTCATGAAGTGTAATCCACATAAGGATTAATTTTGAAAATAGTTTTGCAATGTATGATTTGACACAAAGCTCCCCCTAGCTTAAGGATTAATTGTTATATATTTTCGACGAATTTTTTTTTTTTTTTTTTTTTCGCCCAGAAAAATCACATGTGATTTGTAAAAATCACATGTAATCTGATTTTTACGAATCACATGTGATTTTTAAAAATCACATGTGATTTTTACAAATCACATGTGATTTTTCTGGGTGAAATTTAAAAAAAAAAAAACTTCGTCGAAAGTATATAAAATGCATATCTATAGAAAGATAATTTAATTCTCGTCACGATGGTGTATTTTTTGTAGCTTCAAGATTTATCGTTTGCAAGATATGTTGTTTTAAAAAAAAAGTAAAAAATAATTTTTAATTAATTTGGATAAAAATTAATTGGTTATATGACAAATATTAGTTGTACATGGATCTCAACTCTAGATACCTTATTGTAGATATTTTCGTCAATTTTTCAAAGTTTGGTACAAATATTTTCTCCATAAATTCAACCATCTCTTCCAACAATTTCACCTCTTCCAATACCTTCTCCCATCTTTCTTTCTTTCTTTCTTTCTTTCAATTAGGGTTCTCAATCTCAATCTCAGTTTAGGGCTAATAAAAATAATAAAGGAACCGACTCTATTTACGTTGATGGTCCCTTAACTCTTCTACTACCACCATATAAGCCCATCAACTCAAGGGAACCTTAGACCAACATCACCACCAACTTTGCAGACATCCCTTAGTCACTTGTTCATGCCGATTAACATAAGTTTATTTCAACAAACTCATCAACCCGCATGATCTACAATATCGACAAGTCAGAGAACTTTCTACACCAGCAACTTAATTCAGCATAAGGAGTGTGTTTTGTCTTTAATTTCCTGGTCCCACTTTTAGTGGGATCCCGTCTTGAAGGTGTATTACTCAATTTTGATAAAATATCTATGTACATGGCATAAGAGATATGAATACATGAATTACTTCAGATAAAACAAAGATAAAATAACAACCGAAAAACAAAATAACATGCATGAAATTATTTTTACACCACCATCATATCTGATCTGGCCATAAGTTTTAACGATCAAAATAAAGATCCATGATCTAGCTATTTCACCTAATACAAGTTTGTGGCTTAATATTTTCATCATCAATATTCAAACCGGCTCCATTCCACAAGAGAGAAGCCAGGATACACCACCATTCCTCAAGAGATAATCCAGGAGGCTCCCAAGGATAATTAGAATGAAAAGATTCCGTCACTCATCTCATCTTCATCATCCTGAAAAAAGAATAACAGGAGAAATTACGGAGGGTATTTAAGCTTGCACAAAACCACACCCAAGCCTTAAGCCAAACAAATACAGTAACAATTTACGCGTACCTCTGATTTATCATCTGCATGCTGAATTTCTGCAATCAAAAGAGGTCAAATTTAATCGATGTTTGTTTTGTTCACGCGTTTTGATAATAATAAAAAGATCAGTGACCTATATAGGCGACGCACATCGAGCATCTTCAATGCAAGGTAGAACGATCGACTTTATTAGCTCAAATTAGTCATTGTAAAGCTTTTTCCCATCGAAGCTAAAGCTTTTTTAAGCAATGACTTGAGCTTCCTCAAGTCTTATATGAATGACTTGAGCAAATGCTCTCCTCACACCACTTACGTATATTAATAGCAGATGTACAGAATAAAATATTTACAAAAACTTTTTTGCATTGGAGTAGATTTTGTGATGATAAGTAGAACTTTGAAGATAGTGGGAAAAAAAGTATTTAAGGTTATTACTATTGTGGATATCTGAGAAGATCTATGTGATGATGGAAAAGGATGTGCCAGTAGGCTGTTTAAGCTTTAAGAATATTATAGAAAAACAAAACCGATGCAGTTTTCATGAGAACTTACTAATCAGCATGCGAGGAGCAATAGCCTTACTAGTATATTCAGATTAGCTGCCAAATTCGATATGCATATTTCAATAATGAAAAGCAAGGATGATGAATTGAAGGTAAGGGGTACATGAATATTACCAAATCCTTCTCCTATGCAGTCAGGCTCCGAATCTTCAAAAATGGCATTAATTTGTAGATACAAAGGTACCCTCTGTTTCTTGATGCGCTTGATGTGGTCATGATAGTCAAAACCGTCCCCTGATCCCAGCTTAGACTTCTTTTTTGTTGTTTTGATCTCTGTGAAAAAAAAATTAAAAAAAATAAAAAAATAATAAAATAAAAAATACTTGATTGGCTCAATATGCGAAGAACCTGAAATCATACAGTTTAGACGAGATAGATTTTGGATAAAAGCTACCTGATTGGCTTGAGACACTTTTCCTATCTGTAAGAATCTGCAGTGTAAAGGTCTTGTGAGATATGTATATAAGAAATAAATAATGATAATAATACAGCAATAGAATTAGAAGTAAGGAAGTTAACCCGGGGGAAAAGCTTTTTGGGTAGATGGCCTGCTTTGAAAGCATCCAGGTGGCGAGAAATAGCTTCCTTAATTGTGTGATTAGTCACGTTATTGCAAATTGTAGGTAAGCTCATTTTGAACCTTTGATCTGGATTCATTGATGGTCAAAGACACGTCGATTTCCCAAACAGATGAAGAACGGTCAGAGTAGAGTGTATCAAACAAAGCACGATAAACCCTCATGATCATGTTGTACGCGCGGTTGAGAATGCTGAGATCCTTTTCAGAGGCCTGTTCCTTTGTATCAATTACCTTAAGTTTATTCATGAACTCAAGTGTTTGTCAGTAGTCTTTGGACTCTAGATTAAGTTTGTTCCATTTCTTGAAGTAGGCACTGATCTCATTATCATCATCATCAATAACAGCATCATCATGCTGCAATAATTTATAATGTATTAGTTAATCGAGTCGAAATTGTAGTCGATGGAGATATAAATGTGATATATTACATGTTTCTTCAAAGAATTATATATGTTTTATGTTAACAAACTGCTTTTATCATGGCTAGCTCCACACCCAGCCTGGAGTTAATGTTTGTGAGCATATTCCTGTAAACAAATATACTATACTAACAATTGATATGATAAACAGTTAAGCTTGGGGGTGTTTGTTGTTTAAGCTTATATAAGACGCTTATGGCTTATGCGCGTGTTTCATAATCTCAGTTTTTGGGGAAACTCTATGGCTATATAAGCTAATCATGTTAAAATAAGCCAAAAAAAAATGAAACATAAGCCAAAAACCAAATAAGCCATAAGCTTGTCTTAAACAAACACCCTCCTAAAGGTAATAATAAAAAGAGGAAGTAAGGTTATTAACCTGAAAAGAATCAACATAATCCTTGATATCAACTTTAATATTGAGATTAGAGACCTTATTGCAGACATCATTAAGCTCCTTCTTAACTTTTGATCTGTAATCTTTTACGATTAAAGAAACATCAATCGCTGATGATGATGATATGACACCACACAATTCATGTTGAACACCGTTCACGTTGTCGCGAGCCGCGCTAAGAACCTTGTGATCATCAATCGTCAATCTTTCCTTGCTTACGGATATTTTCTTTATGAATTTTACCATGTCCTCGGACAATTTCAACCAGTGGCGGATCTAGGATTTATAAGTGTGTGTGGCACAATTTGCTCGCTTTGCTTCGCAGATAGATTTATATTTTGTTGCTTGTTAGTGGAAATATGCAATTTTCCAAATTCCAATCACCGCAAGCAAAAAAATAAAAATAAAAACAAAATCTAAACTGTAATAATATAAGTTGGAAGTTGCCACTTACTTGCACGTGAGCTAACATTTAAAACCAAATATATCTTGTCATCTAATTTGCTAGTTCATTTCGCTGTTTTTCTCTATAAAAATGGTTGACTATGTTTCTTTTATAAATTATAGTTCTTTTGCTTTTTAATAATTATGCTTACTAAAATATGGACTTATTCACGACCATTCCGTTAATTTTGAAAGCCATGTGCCATCATAACAAAATAACCATTGACATAGCGTCCATTAACTCATTTATATTTCGGTGCCACTATGCTGTGCCATACTAAAATGTTGATAGAAATTACAAGTGCATATATAGTAAAAGAAAGTACCAAAACCAAATTTTCGAACTTCTCATTATTTATCACACTGAAATACCTTTAAACATTTTAGACAATATAAAAGTATTAAATATTTTAAAATATATATTGTGTGAGATCAATTGGCAGTAAGTTTTCAAAAAGGGTTGAAAATGTCAATTCTACAACCTTTTTCACAAAATAACAATAGCTAATTTGGTCAAAAGTGTAGAATACTACAAACATT
This sequence comes from Chrysanthemum makinoi, assembly GCA_910596185.1. Lineage (NCBI taxonomy): Eukaryota > Viridiplantae > Streptophyta > Magnoliopsida > Asterales > Asteraceae > Chrysanthemum > Chrysanthemum makinoi. Next base: position 317,587,753 of record OU343217.1, read on the forward strand.
AAGGGTAAAAAAAGTATATAACCTAAAGTTTGTCATCTTCTTCCTCACATTTAACCAGTTCCTTGTTTCTACCTATTTTTTTGAATCAGGTGAAATTGATTAATACATATTTTCTTGAATCAAATGAAAACCCATAGCAAAAAAACTACAGTTCATCCATCCAATCCATGTGTGGCACGTGCCACACGTGGCCAACACCTGCATCCGCCCCTGATTTCACCTCTTCCGATAGCTTTTCCATTTTTCTTACTCGGTTTACGCTTTTCAGAATTCCATCCGTTCAGATTCAGTTTGGGGCCTAACTTTTCTAAGGAAATTAGTTGTGGCGGAGAGAGAGGTGTAGCCAGAGTGTTTTCCAAATTACGTAATGTAGATTTTTTCCTTCGATTTCATACTAATATGATGTCGTTAACTTCTAACAATGTATCTAATGGTGGTAAACTAGACTCACTTTATTTTGTTTATCCACAAATTCATGCTTATGAAAGGACAAATCTTCACTATCCATTTACTTTGATATAATGGTGCTAAGATTTAATATATAAACCTTAGTCCATGTTTGTTTTTTTTTTTTTTTTTTTTTATATAATTTTTTCTTGTCTTTTTCTCTTTCTTTTTTATTTATATTTTTTTGTCTTTTTAAAAAAAAAAAAAAATCACATTTTTTTTTAATTCACGTTTATTTATTTATTTTTTAAATTCACGTTTTTCCCTTCGATTTCATATGTTTTCGTCCATTTCATACGTTTTCGTCTATTTTCATCCGTTTTCATCAGTTTTCTCTCGTTTTCGTCAATTTCTCAAAAGTTTTCGTCCGTTTTCAGACGTGTTTTTACGTTTTCATACGTATTCGTCCGTTTTCTTACGTTTTGGTCTGTTTTCTTACGTTTTCGTTCGTTTTCATACGGTAGTGACTATCACAAGTGATGTTCTGTGATATTCAGAATATCACTTGTGATTTTATGAATATCACTTGTGATTTTATGAATATCACTTTGTGATATTCAGAATATCACTTTGTGATATTTTGAGTATCACTTGTGATTTTCTCCATATCACTTTGTGATATTCTGCATATCACTTGTGATTTCATGTTACAAAACATTAGTTGAAAATCACTTGTGATATTCTGAATATCACAGAATATCACTCGTGATTATCTGAATATCATATCACTTGCGATATTCAGAATATCATTTGTGATATTCAGAATATCAATTGTGATATTCTGAATATCACATAATATCACTTGTGATATTCATAATATCAATTGTGATATTTAGAATATCACTTGTGATATTCTGAAACGTATGAAACGTCTAAAAACGGCCAAAAATATTTAAAAACGGACGAAAACGTATGAAAACGAACAAAAACGTTAGAAAACGGACGAATATGTATGAAAACTGAAGAAACGTATGAAAGCGTAAAAACACGTATGAAAACGGACAAAACGTATGAAAATGGACGAAAACGTATGAATAATGGACGAAAACGTAAGAAACCAGACAAAAACGTATGAAAAAGGACGAAAACGTATAAAAACGGACGAAAAGGTATGAAAACAAACGAAAATGTATGAAAGCGAAGGAAAAAAACGCGAATTAAAAAAAATGTGAATAACGTGAATTGAAAAAATAGAAATAAAAAAGAAAGACAAAAAATAAGAAAAAAAAACATGAACTTTGGTTTATCTATTAAATCTTAGGTTAATTCTTACCATTAGATCAAACTAAATGAATGATGGAGATTAGTCCATTGGTAAAAACTAGAATAATACTAATTAAATGAAAATTCCTCAGGTAAACCCAACTAATGAAGAATTAATTTCAGTTATTATGGGCCATGTTTGATTATGGATTAAACCTTTTTTAGGCAATGGCTTGGCTAGCCTAAGGGTTGCTTTTATGGGTCTCGACATTTATAACCTTTTTAATTATTGAATTTTTTCTTTAAAGAAAAAAAGATGTTTGATAAGTTTATATGGGTAAATTTGAAAAAAAAAATAAAAAATAAAAAATGCTACACTTATACAATTTTCACAAAGAAAATCTAGACATACATATGTTACTCAATAGGGAGTGACTAAAAGAAAAAGAAAGCTTAATACAATTGTATCGGTACAGCTCACTTGTGATCAGTGGCCCCATATGTGTGTTGATTTTATTTTGTGAAAATTGTATGAGACTCGTATTTCTTTGTATAAACATATACTTAGGTGGGTTAATTTTTCATTTTAACATGTGTAAGTATATATGTTGTAGCCAAAACGTGTATGTCGACTCTCAAAAGAGGTGGACATGGTTTGAGTTTTTCTATTGATATATAAGCTTTTTAGAGACGTACGTTTGTACGATTAAACATGTGGGAATATAAAAACTGGAGTAACTGATTATGAAAAGAGATAACTTAACAATAATATAAGCCTTGGTGTAGTGGTGACTAACATGAGTGGCGCTAACTAAAAGCCACATCTTCTTTTCAATAACCGCCAAAAAGGTGCAATAAGATAACCCACCTAAATACAAATATAGCTCACAAAAACCAAAATCACACATAAACACACAACTCTCTCATAAATCGGTCAATCCACAAAAAGTCATGTGCTCAAAACTTGTCACCAACGCGGGCGGGAGCATGTGTTTTAATGTGCACGTTTTTTCATAGGATAGTTTAAAGCCATATTCCTAATAATTAGCACTCATGTAATGCAAGTATGCCCTTTAAAAATAGTAGTGCCATATGTTAATGGTTGTTACATTGACAAATGACAATTTAAGACGACACAAGTAGTATTGGCACATTATGTCATAGCTACCCTCATTATTAAGGAGTTCTTTGTAGGCATTTATAAACTCTGGCACTAGATACTTGTACGGCATAGAAGGACTTTCCAAACCTTTTTTAATTCTTTTTTGAGAATACATTTATTACGGTCTACAATACTCTACAAAAAAAAATATTCTTATATTTTTTACTTACTTTCATCTCTATACATACTCTCTGAAGGTGGCGTATCAATTATCTAATACTATGTGAAAAGAACAAAAATATAAAATCATTTGAATAGAGTTGCAATGAACTAGACAAACAGAATGTGGCCTTCTTCGTATTTGGTCGTTTAAATTTAACCAGGCAAATGAACGAACATGAACTTTTTAACAAACAAAGTTTTTTTATTCATGTTTCATTAAAAAATTAAATAAGGTTATTCATGTTCGGTTATGTTCGTATATTCAGATGTTAAACAAACATAAAAAACCTACATTAAAACATAAATAAAATATTAAAAATATTTACAACATTTCTCTTTTGTGTGTTTGTTTGTTTAAATATTCTATTTTACTAAATGTATATAACAAAATAATATGATATTTGAACGTAAACAAATAAACTTACATAAATGAACATAAACGAACATATGATCAGACGTTTACGAACGGAAATGAACGAACACAGTTTCCTTCCATGTTCCTTTATTTAACCAAACGAACATAAAATCATGTTCATGTTCGTTAAATTTACAAATAAACTATCGAACGGTTCATTAAATATTCGGTTTATTTACTATCTTACATCTGAAAATTAAGACGATATCTAACAGTGACAAATGTTCATCTCTCTACTCCTCGGAAACTAATTCAAGACAAATGTAAGCATACTATTTTCTAAAGTTGCTTGCGTCACCATACACAGAAATTAAGCAATCCCAAACACCCTCTAGGAACAGCAAAAATGGGAAAGTTGATAAGCCAGTCCAAACAGTATACTGTATTCTACATCAGGTTTTGAAACTCCACTAGTCCTAAGGTACTCCCCAGTTTTCTATTCCACAACTTCAATTCCCATTGTTATGGAATTTCGTGACAGCTTTATTTTTCAAAACTTTTTTCATCATCCCCACGATAAAAAGCTAAAGGTAACTCCAAGAACACCACAACAAGCGAAGGCCAACTATTGAGACCATGCATCCACACATATTCGTTACTTACATGCCACTTTGCAGACATCCCTTACTCACTTATTCAACCAATTAACATAGGTTTATTACAACAAACTTTGATTTCTGGTATTATGTACACGTTTAATGAAACAACGGAAAAATAAAATAACATGCATGAAATTAGTTTTACAAGACCATCATATCTGATTTGACCATAAGTATAGAAATGTACATATATACTTTGTATATATTGTAATGGGTAAAGTAATAGGTAAAAACCAAAGTCCATGACCCATGACCCATGATCTATTGACTAGGTACAATGAATGTTGTTGGGTAAAAACCAAAGTCCATAACCCATATCCATGGAGCATGATCCATAACCCATGACGCATTGCATGACATCATGCATGAAGTCATGTTGGGTATTATCCATGATCCATGACCCAAAGTCCATGACCCATGACCCAAGATCCATAACCCAATGTCTAGGTACATTGCATCTTGTTGAGTATCCATAATCCATTACCCATAACCAATGCCCATAACCCGGTTTGCAATCCGAAATCCAGACTAAACTGACCCAGTAGCCGGATCCCTAGGTTTGCACTAGCCGGATCCCTCTAGGGAGGGATCCGTGGGAACCGTGGGACAGTAGAAAAATTTTTGTCTATAAATAGTGAGCCATTTCTCTCTTGCTCACTACCACTTCACATATACTTTCTCCCAGTATTCTAACATCTCTAACCTCTGATCCAAAGGATCATTCTATGTAGTTTTATGTTTGTGTGATTCTCTAGGTTCCTCTTAAAGGCGAGAACACCACCTCTTGAAGACGTGCAAGCTCAAGGTCATGAGTTTCTAAGCTTCGTCATCATCAAGACCACTAGAGTGTATCTTGTTGATAATTCTTTCCTCCCTCCATAGAAGTGTTGTGTTGAAGGCATTAGTGAAAGGTGCCAAAGGGGTCGTGTCGAAGGCATTAGTGAAAGGTGCCAAGGGTGTACATTCGATATGGTGCATCGATGTACAAGCTAGATAGTTTGGGTTAAAGGATATTGATATCCTTCTAGTGTTGTAACAAAGGAGTGGGTCTCCTTTGGGATAGTTGTAGGGTAGTAGTTCCTCCTTTGTAATGGAACTCGGTATCTAGCCTTTTACCGGATAAAGTGTTGGCGACGTTGTGATAGGTTTGGTTCTACCTCATGGAAGAACTCGGTGTCTAGCCTTGTACCGGATAAAGAGTAGGCGACGTTGTGAAGGCTTCTCCACCACAATAAGGAGCTTGTGTTGTGTAGTGCTTACGAACTCTCGAGTGGGGTACTCGGGGAGTGGAGTAGGGCAAGGAAGGTGTCCTTGTAGCCGAACCACTATAAATACTAGTGTTGTGGTTTTGTGTTCCTTTACTCTTTATCTTTACGTTAGTTACTTATTTACTTATCTATCATTATCCAACACACACATTAAATAGATTGACATAAGTCGATCTAAATATTTTAAAACAAAGTTTAATCGGTAAAACTATTCAACGCCTCTTCTAGTTTTCCACAACATGGTTGGTCAATAATAAATCTCTGGTAATTAGGAAATGGGATCCAACTGTTGGTATGGAGATGGTTGAACAAACTACAGTTCCTCTTTGGGTAAACATGGTTAATGTGCCATTAGAAGCTTGGACTAATAAGGGAATAAGTGCTTTGGCAAGTAGCTTGGGTAAGCCTGTGATTATGGATAGCATAACGGCAAAGAGGTGTCAATTTGGTGAAGGGAAATTGGACTTTGCTAGAGTGTTGGTGGAATTTGAAGTGTCTAAGGGATTTAAAGAGAAAATTGAGGTACAATATAGGGACAAGAATAATGTTAAGAAGGGATCTAAGTCTATTAAAATAGAATATGTTTGGAAACCTGAAATTTGTGAACATTGTGTTGTGTTTGGACATGAGTTCAGTACATGTACTAAAAGGACTAAAATTGTGGAAGAAATTGCAGAAGAAGAGAAGAGGAGTGAGGAACTGAGAAAGCAGGGTAATGAGCAGAGTAGAACTGAACAAAACAGATTTACAGAGGTGTTGAATAGAAGGTACAAAGGAAGGAGTCAATATATTGAAGGTAGATATAATGGTGCTGCTAGGAATTATGATGATAAGAGGTAAAATGAAGGATTTGTAAATAGGAAAGAGATGAACACAAGGAGAATGGAGGATAAAGGTAATGAGGGGGAAGTAAATCTAGGAGAAACCAGAGAAAAGAAGAAGGTGTAAATTCCACTAACAGATATGACACTACAACAAAAGTGGCTTTTTAGGACCCTTTGTGTGGGACGGTATGATAATGGAGTCCTAAAAAACTGTTTAATAGGACATATGAGCGTTTAGGGTCCTTTTTAAATATTTGCTACTTAGGCGATGTCCTAAAAAGGTATATAATAGGATGGTCGATGATTTGGGGTCCTATTATCATATAACTTAATATGACACTTAAAATATGGGTCCTAATAAATTGCCTTTATAAGACGTTTATTCATTATGGTTGTATTATAATAAACCATAATAGGACACGTGAGTTTTGAGTCATAAGACATCAGTTAGTTAAAACGCTTATTCACAAAAAGTTTTATTTAGCAAAATTTAATAGGACCTTTGACACGTCGGTATTATAACGTTAACCTTTATAGGACGCTTATGTACAATGGTTTTATAACATCATTTTTTTAAAACGATTATTTTCAAAAGTTTTATTATAACAAAACTTAATAGGACCCTTAAAGGATGCATATTAATTATGGTTTTATTACAATACACCATAATAGGACACTTGATATATAAGTCATAAAACATTTATTATTTAAAACGCTTATTCAACGTATTATTAAAACATAACTTAATATGACAGTTGACACTTGGGTCCCATAGATTGATACACCATCATAAGACACTTGATATTTGAGTCATAAAACATCGGTTTTATGGAACACTTATTCGCAAACGTTTTTTTGATAAGAAAAGTGAATAGGACCCTTGACAATAGCGTCTTATAACGTTAACCTTTATATAACACTTATTCATAATGGTTTGTTTATGATACACCACAATATGGCACATCTTTTTAGAGTCGTAAAACATCCGCTTTTTATAACGCTTATTCAGTTTTATAGAACGCTTAATTGCAAAAGTTTTATTTGAACACAAATTAACAGGACCCTTGACAACTGTGTCTTTTAACATTAACCTTTATAGTACGCTTATTTGTTGTGGTTTTATTATCCTACGCCATAATAGAACACTCCTTTATTTGAGTCATAAAACATCAGTTTTTTAGAACGCTTATTTACAAAAGTTTTATTTAAACATTAGTTAGTATGACACTTGATACTTGGGTATCAAAACTTGATACACCATAATAGGACACTTGATATTTGAGTCGTAAAATATCAGTTTTATGAAACGCTTATTCACAAAAGTTTTATTTAAACATTAGTTTTATGCCATGTATGATTTCCACTAAATCCTTATTATAATAATACTTCCCCTATTATTTTTCCCCAATTATAAACCCTAAATAAATAAAAACATAAAATGTCTTCCTCCTCAAATAGAAGTAATCGGCCACCACCACCAACACATTGTGAACACCAGTAATTAGGCAGACTTCGCGGACAATTGATTTCCCTTTAAGGCGTTTTCTTGGATGTGGTTGCAGAAGTGATAACCATTTGAAGCTCAAAATCATCACCTATGTCAAGCTGTGAAGATGAGTTAAGCTCAAAATCATCTTGGGCTGATTACTTTCCACCTAATTGGAAATTAAAAGGATTAACAAAGTCAGAAGCCAAAAAGTCAAAAGGCAAGAAGTCAAAAGGCAAAAATGTTGAACAAGTTGAACAAGTTCCTGGTAAAAGGATACAAGTGTTAGGTCTTGCTAACAATGTTACTTGGGATGCAATAAAAAAGAAGACATTTGGAGTCAAAAAACCATCAAGATAATGTGTTATCTGTCTTTGTATTGTTATATGTCTCAATATTTTGGAAGTTATGTATGGGTTATCTGTCTTTGTATTGTCCTTATCTATCAATGATAATGGTTAATTTGGTGCATTATTGCTGTACTATACTAAGCCAGAATTGCACTCACAAAATAAACTAGGCTTGATTAAAAAACAAATATGACTGAGTGCAGGGCATCTCAGTCCTAATGGGGTGATTAGCAGACCAAATTAAAGCAACAAGATAAGATCTAGAATCCCAATTAAGCTCAGAATTCTCTAGTCAGTAGTACAAGCTACTAAAGGAAACAAAAAACAGAAGAGAAAAAACAGTGAATAAGCAGAAATTAAGCTCTTAATATGGGCATTTGAGCCAAACAGTGATAAGCCATATTGACCCGTTTGACCCATTTGAGCCAAACACCCCTTAAGCAGGGTTGTATAAGAAAGAGTTATACAAACAGTAATGAGGATTGTCATTGATTCTTAACAACTAATTTTACATAAAAACAGGGACTATTATTATTTAGCTAATTGAAATCATTAAGCTTCTTCAACTGGATCTTCTTCATCGGCAATAACTAAGTCATTGTTGTCCACAACGGTTCCATCGAAACCACCTCTAACCAATTCAATATCCATTGTTTCGTCATGTTGAGGACACATAAATGAGTCACCCTGCAAATGTGTTTCCACGTCATCAAGACTTGTTTGTTCATCCATGTCATAAACATGTCTGGGCGCTGTCTTGATCACAACTTGCCATCCTTTGTCAACACTATCTGCAACGTAAAATACTTGATGTGCTTGAGAAGCTAGTATAAAAGGCTCGTTATGAGCCTTCAATCCTTCAAAATTCAATAGAGTAAACCCGTTGTCATCTTCTTTTTTCCTTGAACCATTCGAAATCCAATCACAATCGAACAAAACTACTTTCTTGTCAATACCATACTCCAACTCAATTATATCATTCAAAACCCCGTAGTAAGCTACATCTCCCGCGATAGGATTGTTATCTGTAGCACTCGAGTAACTGTTTGTCATGGCCTGAAGATTAACCCCACTATTCTGTGTTTTCCTATTATGTTCTACATCTTTTGTGTGAAATCGGAAACCATTTATGATAAATCCCTTATATTTTTCACATACTCAGATGGACCACTTGCCAAGCACCTTAGACTTTCTGTGATTCTGTGATCCCCTATAGCATGTAGCTCCTCAACCTGAAATAAGGCAAGATGTGTTAATTGTTTTGTTATTAGTAGGTCGAAAATGCTATGTCATTATAATTATTTTTCAAAAGTAATAAACCTGTGTATATGCCTTACATGATCTTGAAACCACGACTCAAAAGTCTCACTATGTAAACGTTGAATGTCACGCTTACGTTTTCTCCGATTTTGATGATGAACCAACGCCAGATGTTCACTGTAGTGTTAACAGATGATAATGATGATAACAACGACAACTATTAATCGTATAATATAATTTATGAAACTCACAACTAATATAATTACTTACGTTCGAAATTCATCAACTTCACTACAATTGAACAACACATATGAATGTGCTTTAGCCAAAATGTCAAGTTCCATCATTTCTACCTTTGTAGCACCAATCGGTCGACCCGCCATAGAAAAGATAGGTAAAACATCCTCATAACCATCGTCATCATTATTTCGACTTGTCTTATTATGTACGGTCTCAACATCACTGGATAAGTACAATGAACAAAATGACACACACTCTTCAGCTAGATATCCTTCTGCAATGGAACCCTCTGGGTTATTCCTGTTTCGCACGTAAGATTTTAATGTAGCTAAATACCTGAGATATCAAAACCAATAATTTTAGATTCAATAATATTTGTTAATAAAGGTATTTACTATAATAGTAATGTGCACCTCTCGATTGGATACATCCAACGGTAATGAACTGTCCCTCCTAATCTGGCCTCTGAAGCAAGATGAACCGAAAGATGAACCATGACATCAAAGAATGATGGCGGAAAAATCCTTTCTAAATCACAAAGTATTTTTCCAATCTCGGTTTCCATTTGAACCAAATCATTTGGATTAAGAACCTTTGCGCATAATTGTTTATAGTAACGACATATCTTCATCACAGTATACCGCGTGCTTAGGCAACACATTTCGCAAGGCAATGGGAAGCAACTGCTGCATCAAAATATGGCAATCATGACTTTTAAGTCCAAACAGTTTTGGAGGTTTTAACTCTACGCATCTTGATATATTAGCTGTATAACCATCTGGAACTTTCACCTTCTTAAGCACACGACAAAAAATATCTTTCTCTTTTTTATCCATTGAGAAACAAGCAGGTGGCAAATAAACTTTGTTGTTATCTTGAACTATAGGATGAAGTTCACGTCTAATGCCCATTTCTTGTAAATCTAGGCGTACTTTTATATGATCCTTGATCTTCCCATCTAGATTCATTAGCGTTCCAAAGACACTGTCACAAACATTCTTCTCAATATGCATTACATCTAGATTATGGCGTAGCAAGTTATCTTTCCAGTACGGTAACTCCAAAAAAATACTTTTCTTCTTCCAATTAAAAGGTAAATCTGGGTTGCTCTTCACAAGTTTTCCAAATTTAACTTCAAAACCATCTAACTCATCAAGTACTTCTTGTCCTGTTAAGCCACGGGGTTGCCTGTCTCGTTCTTCTGTGCCATCAAAAGAGTTTGTATCTCTTCTAAAAGCATGATCAGTAGGCAAATATCGACGATGTCCCATAAAACATTGTTTTTTGCCATGACTCAAGCGTGTTGATTTTGTATGTTTATGGCAGTTAGGACATGCAAGTTTACCTTTGGTGCTCCATCCGGATAAATTTGCATAAGCAGGAAAGTCACTGATCGTCCATAACAAACAAGCACGCATCCGAAAGTTACTTTTTGTTGATGCATCATAAGTGTCTACTCCTTTACGATCCCACAACTCCTTTAGCTCAGCAACTAACGGTTCCATATAGACATCTATATTATTCCCAGGAGCAGATGGGCCAGGTATAAGTAACGTTAGAAAGAAATAAGGTTTCTGCATGCACATCCAAGGAGGTAGATTATATGGCATCAAAACAACAGGCCATGTACTATGAGAAACACTCATTGTTCCAAAATGGTTTAACCCATCACTCGCTAAACCAAGCCTGACATTACGAGATTCTTTGGCAAACTTATCATACTTAAAATCAAATGCTTTCCATGTCGGGGAATCTGCAGGATGTCTCAAGTAACCATCTTTCGTGCGACTCTCTTCATGCCATCTCATGGAGGCGGCTGTTTTAGATGACATAAATAACATTTGCAATCGTGGTAAGAGCGGAAAATGACGCAACACCTTTGCTCCAATCTTCTTACTTGTATCAGCTGTGGTTGACTCATCTGCACAATCATCTTCACTTGCTTTATACCTTGACGTATGGCATATATCACATTCTGTTTTATTAATGTTTTCTTTCCAGTACAGCATACAATCATTAGGACATGCATCAATTTTATCATAACTAAGTCCCAACTCTCGAATTATCTTCCTTAGTTCATACAATGACTTTGGTATAGAAGCATCGGGGAAGGCTTCCCTCATTGTATCTAGCATCTTGCTGAAACCATTATCACTACATTTCCCAACACACTTACCATGAAATAGTCTAATGATAAAAGAAAGAACTGATAACTTACACCCAGGATATAGTGGTTTCTTTGCCTCTCCCAACACTTTATAAAAAAATTTTGCCTTTAGGTTTGGCATACTCATACTTTCAGTTTGTGTTCCCATGTCATCGGTTAGTGTGTCATCACCAAACCGATGGAAGGCATCATTCACCAACCCTTGCATGTCATCTTCAGCATCCAACATTGGAGCATCACTTGATTTGGAACTGAAAGGTGGAATTATAACCTTTCATAAACCCGACACATAACAGATGTGTTGTAGCCTCCGTCCGATCTACCCATATCTGATTACCACAATCAATACATGGACATGAAATCTGTCCATTTTTACCCTCATTATAGAAAATATGATCAAGAAAGTCGTCAAGACCTTTTTTATATTCAATGGTAAATCTAGGTAAAGACATCCAACTCGTATCCATCTTAAACCTAATTCAATTAACCACAGAAAACCACATATAATTGCAACAAAAAGAAAGGGAGCCTAATTCAATTAACCACATATGTTGTTTCATAAAAAATTAGCAAAAACGATTAGGGTTTCATTTATGAGGTATTACCTGGTCTTGATGATGGTGGTGATTCCTGTTGGCAATTTTGGATGGTGGAAATGATGTGGATTTGGATCTTAAAATTAGAAATACTTTTACAATTTATTTTTAAGCTATTTCTTAATTAATTGCCTAATTATTACTTCAAAGCTAGACAAACTAATTTATATCTAAAAATTAGAAATTAAAAGTCAAAATTGCATAAGTAATTAGGCAGACTTCGCGGACAATTGATTTCCCTTTAAGGCATTTTCCTGGATGCGTTGAGTATTATAATGTAAGTTTTCTTGGATGCGTTGAGTATTATAATGCGTTTTCTTGGATGCGTTGATATTAGTGATGTTTGTTGTTTGTACCATATAGGGTTCAAAATGTAAGACATTTTACTGGCTAGATCCTGAGTTGCCTAATGACTATTACAAACAAGAGGTTTTTAATTTGATTCAAAAGGAAAAACGTTTGAAAGAAGACAAGTATGGAAAAATAAGAGATTTGGAAAGGAGGGAGATTGAGTTTCAAAAATAAACTATGGAGAAGCAAATGTTTTTGCTGCAATTGGAGTTGAAAGAAAGCAAGTCTAGTGTGGTTCTTTTTAAGAAAATTGTTATTGTTTTGTGTTTCGTTATTGCTGTTATGTTGTCAAAAATTGTGTAATGAAATGCTTGTTATGTAGGTTTGATGTAATGACCTTTTGTTTAATGAAATGCTTGTTATGGGATATATGTGTGGATGCATTTACAGTTGTTGATGTTTGCTGAGATAGTAATGGATGCATTTACAGTTGTTATCAAAGAAGTTGAAGCTAAATGGGAATTGAAGTTGCAGAGAATGAGTAGTTAATAAGCTCTTAATATGGGCATTTGAGCCAAACAGTGATAAGCCATATTGACCCGTTTGACCCATTTGAGCCAAACACCCCTTAAGCAGATAAGCTAAAGGAATAATAAGTTACAAATAAGCTACAATAAGCTAAATAAGCTGTAACTACATTAGTAGTAACTAGATTAAGCTAAACACTACCAGATAAGCTAAAGGAATAAGCTATAGACCAGAATAATCACTTGATCAAATATCACAGGCCAAACAGGCCAAAACCAACAACCTTGCAGCCCTTGTGGGTCCCACTAGGGTTGACAGGGATCCAAAGTGAGACTTGATATGAAAAGGTGACTTATTGAGGTTTCTAAAAAGCTAGGACTAAAGGTTTGGGTCCCACAGATAAGCACTTGATGAGGGCTTGAACTTGGGTGGTCAACACTGATCACTCAGTGTATGGGTGGAATTGGACAAACAAAAAGCTATCTGCAGACCTATCTAATAAGCTCAAAAGTTTGAAATAAGCCCTGAACATTATAGATGAGCTTATTGGATTTCAAAAAAACCAATAAGCTCACTGTGTGGCCTACTAATGAAGAAGCTAAGGCACATGGAAAGTTGGGGTTTTGAGCTGATGCCCGCCCTGGTGCAGGGCAATGGTTAGCCCTGCATGCCACTTTCAACTATCACATAAGCCAGAGAAAAAATCATAAAATAAGCTAACTGTGGGATTCAAAAGCTTAGATGGGGAATTTCAACATGTAAAAATCTCAAGACTTGAATCTCAACACAAAATTCACAAAAATTCTCCCAAGATCTGAGTTTCTGACTAACATACCATTTTGACTTTTTGATTTTGAACTTAAACTTTGACTTTAATGAAACTTGTTTCATCCGTATGCACTAATTATGATTATTTAAGCTATGATAACACTAATTTAAGATACATGAACAAGATTTAGACCAAGTGGGTGAGATTTGATCCTCACATGTCCCAACAGTGGACTGTGAGAGTGAAGGTAATTTGATTTTGACTTTCTCTAGTTCAAACTTTGGTTTTATAGTTTTACTAGTTCTAATATCACCTAAAGGTCATAGTGTGCAGATAAACAAGTGAAAAGGCAACTACCACAGTTGAAACAACACAGAACCAAACACCCCTTAATAACTGAGTTAACAAATTTAAAAGGCAAATGATCAATCTAAATCATAATACTGATACATAAGCTTGTACTAGGCTAAATTAAACACATATAAACAAAAGCAACCAACATTTAACAATAACAACTAACAATCACAGATTATCAACATAAGCAACATAAGCACATATGGATTATCATCAAAACACATAACAAAACAAACGGCCATTAAACATAAATATGCACATACCATTGAAATATTAACCATAATAAGTTATCCTAAACCATTGTTCAGAAACCATTGTTCACAAAACATCCCCTTCACCCTAAATACATAACAAGTTTTCATCAAAATAATTACATAACCCAACAACATGAGACCATCAGACACAAAAACCACAAAAAGACCCAACAACTACCTTCATTCTTCATCATACTTCTCCAGAATCTTAATGGTATCCTTCTTCAATGTTATCAACCTCTGAAAATCAGCGACAACACTTGCAAGAGATTCAACCAATCGCCTCTCAATGAGCTGGACTTCATGCATTGAATCATAAACATCCTCAGCTGCCATTTCTTCATCAGTATTCAAAGAAAACACCTCCAGAATTCGTTCTGTTCTCGTATCCACTTGCATTCTCATGTCATCTCTGAAGGCCGCAACATTTCTCATGTTGACCTCATTCGTAGGTATCTCATTAATATTGAGAAAAATAAAACAATCATGAAGCTTTTCAGACCCACAAAGATCTTTCAGTTCCTTCAAGTATGGCGTGGCAGACATTTTCAATTAGGGTTGTATATAGTGAAAAAGTTATGAACTGAAAATAGTATATGGATGAACTGAAAAAATAAAAATAAAACCAACATATATATAAAGGGTAGATGCATGAACTGAAAAAATTAAGAGTATTAATGAGAAATAAAATAATTAAAACAAGTAATGATGACAAATGAAGAGACTGCAGAAAATCAAAGGTCGAGAAATACTTACGCGTTCCCATAATATTGATGATTATTATTTTAATTGGGATGACTCAAAGTGTAACCAATTCAGTTTGAGTTTGAAGCAGTTGTAACAAGGAAGGAACTAGTAACTCGGTGTTGAGTATAAATATATTTCGGGTCGGGTTCGGGTCGACCCATCTAACCGTTTATTAATCAGGGTAGGTTCGGGTTGTGAATAAATTAATTGGGTCGGGTTTGGGTCGACCCATCTAACCCGTTTAAGCTTTTTTTCTAAATGTGGCAACTTTTGTATCAAAAAAGGGTTGACTGTGTCAACCAAAAACCCGTTTAACCTTTTCAACCCGTGAATTACAAAAATATCACGCCCATCTTTATAAATGGTTATAATTTGAATATTATTTTTAAAATATTCATGATTATTATTTTCAAATTGAATGAAATCAAACTAACCGAACAACCCGACCGGTACACTTGGGTCATATGAACCGGTGATATTGCCCTGTTGTCGACCTTGATGAACCTTAATGACGAATCTTCATATGAGCTCAAGTATATGTTTGGCCACTATGTTATCTGCAGGGGAGTATGGATGCAACCTATATCTGTTATCTCTGATTCTTGGATTATCTTTATATGATATGATATGTTATGTTTTTGGGCTCGTGTTGGATTACTGTCCTATCTATGACTTCATGCGAAGCAATACATTCAATCATAATAGTCGGCACTTTATGATCACCTCGCGTATATTGGCCTCGCAAATGCCTAGGACAATTCCTCCGTTCAATATGTGTAGAATATAGGCTACAAAGCATCCCCGGAATGTGACGTCATGGGAAGTCGACTTACGTAAAAACTCTTGACGATATAAATGAACGACCTCATCCGTTGAGAGTTATTCATATTAACTTTTTCAAAGTTATTATTTCATAAACTTTACGTTTTTACCAAATCAATCCCGAATCCAAAGCAACACCCACCTACCAAACGGGCCCTTAGTTGATAACCCGAGCAACGACCGGGTAATACTCTAGTTCTTTTTTAGTTTCAAATACAATAAAATACCTATACCTATATATTATATATATACAATAATACAATACTTTTCATATACTGTATACTAGGTAGTATTAATTAATTTACTTATACATCAAATTATACCCTATCACCGATTCATCCCGCCCAGACCGATTACAACCTACAAGGTGGTCGACCGCCCGACTACTGATTCGCGATTTTAATTTGCAACATTGGATATGAACCTTTTGATATGACACTCTGATTATGATATGATATCTGACTCCCAGTTTCAAACCCGAGCCATTTCATTATTATTCATAGGGTTCCATGCATGTCCGTCTCATTGATGCACCAATGGCATATATGACTCTAGTGTGGTTTATTGTCCTACATCTCACTTTATCCTTCGGGTCAACTAGATGCGGATACGCTTTAACAAACGTAGACCACGTAGGATAAATCCCGTCTGTAAGAAAATAGAAACATTTTAAATAACGCAGCGTAAAAGAAATGAACTATCTGGAGCCGCTCCATTTCGGGCAAGAAGATACAACAGAGTGATTACTTCAACACATTGATAATGTTGTTTGACCCGGGAAGTCGGAAAAACGAATGCCAAATCTACTTCATTTTTAGTTTCACATACAATAAAATACTTATATATTAGATATATACAATAATATAAGATAATATAATACATTTCATATACTATATACTACTATTAGTTAATTTAATTATAAATCTAATTATAATCTAAAAATTAGGGAAAACTTACACACCCACGTTCACATAAACCCGCTTAAAATTTTTGGGGAAAAATTCAGATTCATAAATAACTTTTGGCACTGCGAAAATCAAGCATATCTTTTCGGAATTCAAGTATTTGATTCGATTTTATTAATGGAAATCGTTTTTCACAGACGGTTAAAATCTCAATTTTGGTTTAGGGTTGTATGTGGGCAGCAAAACAAGGATTGTGGGTTTTCACTTTTGAATGAAGATCTGACTCAACAGGTAATGCAAACATCTCTTGTTGTTATTATTATTATTATTATTATTATTATTATTATTATTATTATTATTATTATTATTATTATTATTCTTATTGTTATTGTTATTGTTATTATTATTGGTATTATCACATTTGTTGTTATACATTGTTAGTGTGGGAAATGGTGGGTTCGGTATGTGTTTGGTTGACCTCTTGTGATGAGTCTCATATGTGATCATAAGTGCTGCTTATTTGTGATGGGGTACAAGTTGTATTTAAGTTGCTCTGTTTAATTTAAATGAATGTTGGTATATCTGTGTAAAGTTGGGTCAAAGGATTTGGGTAGTGATAGTGATAGTGATTTGATATCAGTTTCTAGCTAATGTATTTCATTCTGTGACATGTAACTGAAGGATTTGAGTCTATTTTTTGTTTGTAGATAATGTATTTCATTCGTAACATGTAAAATCTTGATTTGATTTCATTTTGTTGTTCTCAAACGACTATTGTTCTTTGCAATCTCATAATAATTTTATTTGTTTTGTGCACCCGTTATGGAAAATAACAGGATGCAACGCCAAATCACCACGAGAAATACGAATGATTATGAAATGTCCCGAAGGACAAGGATTCAAGAAAACCAACAGAGATTACAAGCTTTGGGAGTGAAAAATATTGCTAAGTCTTTGACAAGTCTAGTAGAGAGTGACAAAAGAAAGAAAAAGAAAAAGAAACCAACGGATACGGTGAGAAAGATCAGATTATATGTCTGTTCAGACTTCCATCTTAATCTGAGGAAGATAACCCGAGAAGCGGCTACACAAACAAATAAAAAGGTACGAATAATAAATTTGGCTACTATATTTTCTTTATGTTTGTTTTCTAACAATTCTACTTGCATGAAACATAATCGAAAATACATTGCTCCACAGTCCATGACTAGATATAAAAATTTAGCAAAAAAACGAATGAGTGCTCCGAATGTCTCCAGTTGGCTAACATCTTCAGAATCTCAATCGCAAAAGGGACAACAGATTGATACAGGGAGGGAAATACGTAGTAGGGTACAGGAGTCCGACCAAGTCCAAAAGAGAAATGATCAACCAAATTCGGTCAACAGAGGGAGATTAACTGCAACTGAGAGAAACTTAGTTGCAATTGACAACAATCATGACCACGGGGGCGTGACTTGAGATCTGATGGTAACTATACATAAATTTCAAATACTATATATATGATTTTAAATTACTATTAAGTGTATATTCGTTAACTGCTTCGGTGCTTACTTGTTTTTTGTTTTTTTTATTTTTTTAAATTTTAATATAGATAACAATGAAGACCTTTATGATGTTGAAAATGATGATATCGAAGACATACCTATGAATGAAGATATTGAACAACAAGCTACTTCAGAAGATGATGTAGATAAAGACATGGGTGATTTGGAGAATGAGCATGATTTGGAGTATGTGAATGATTTAACAAATGACGGCGATGATCTACTCGGAGAAGAGATTCAAGCTGAGCATTCTGAAAATGAAGAAAACCATGTAGTTACACAAGCTCGAAATGAAACAGGTTAACATGGTCTACTTGATTGCATCGTTTTAAAAATCATATATCATATATTGTGTCATATAAGAAGAATATATAATAAAGTTAAATTAAAACAAGACAAAATACAACGCTAAGATATTGCCTCCATTTTGAATTATTTAGTATTTTAAATGTATACGTATCTATTGTAAATCATGTTCACTTTTGTAGTTCGGATTGTAAGCAAAAGAAAGAGAGGACCAACACGTATGGCAAAAGTTTGGGCCCAAGAAAAAGGGATAGAATTCCTATTTTAGTTAATGAACACGGACAACCTATTAACGACAAAAGTAGTCATCCGACTCATTTCATGGGAACACTTTCAAGGAGTGGAAAGTATTGTCCGATTTATAACCCATGGAATAAAGTTGGCCTTGAAAAAAAAAAGCTTTGCTTGAACTCTTAAAGGTACACAATGTTAAATTTGTATGTTAATGAATAAAGTATTTGTTTTCTAATGTGAGCTATTACATTTTTAGACAAAATTTGATATTCCGGAAGCTGGAGAAAAATGGATATTGCAATCATTTGGGCAGAAGGTGAAGAACTGGAGGGCAAGACTTAAGGAACACTACCATGATCCGTCTTTGTCAGTTAAGCAACAAATAAGATCTAGGCCAAAGCAAGTGCAAAATAAACAATGGAAGAAGCTTGTGAAGTATTGGAATACAGAAAACACTAAGGTGTGAAATACTATTCCACTTTAAATAACATTACTTAATTTCCCATTATGATATTTTACTTTCATGCTGCAGAGTTTAAGTGAAAAAAACAAGGCGAATCGGGCAAAAAAGAAGATGATCCAAAGAACCGGTAAAAAAGTTATGCTCGCAAAAGGGAAGAGTTAAAGGTAAGTGTATGGAGAAAGTGGGATTGTTAATGTATCCTGTGGATATCCACTGTTAATATTCATTTTCTTTTTATTCATACAGACATATTTGGGACGAGATCCAACTCGATTGGATCTTTTTAGTGCATGCTTCTCCATAGATGGAAATACCAAAAATGATGACACTGCTAAAGCGATTGTAAGTAATATGCTTTTGTGTTTGCAAAAGTGTATTAATAGCATAAGTTAAACACAATATGCTTTTTTTGTAATACATGCTTTTACTATATGTTGTTCATGTTTATATAAAATGCAGGATGATATGAAACAACTTAGTGATAATATGCCCGAGGGTTCGATTGATAATCCTGGACCAGATGATATTTTTTCTACAGTTATGGGTAAAGATCGAAATGGTGATGCAGGCATGTATGGTCTAGGTGTTCGTGCTTCTGCTGTTTGGGGTGTAATACCAAGTCGTTTAGCATGTCATAAAGAAAACAACGAATTGAAGTCTAGAAATGGAGAACTTACTAGTGAAAATGAAAAGTTACGAGCCCAGTTATCAGAGAAGAATGGGTCGAAGGATAGTTCCATTGTTCCACCTCTTACATCACAAGATTCTCCTGTTGTAACCAATGAACCTCCACGCTTACGGGTATGTTTCTATTATAAATCGTTCCTTTCTAGTTGTTATAGCTTATTTTATCTTTGATAGCTAATGAACCTAGGCTACAAGCTTATGTATCAGTATTATGATTTAGATTGCTCATTTGCCTTTTAAATTTGTTAACTCAGTTATTAAGGGGTGTTTGGTTCTGTGTTGTTTCAACTGTGGTAGTTGCCTTTTCACTTGTTTATCTGCACACTATGACCTCTAGGTGATATTAGAACTAGTAAAACTATAAAACCAATGTTTGAACTAGAGAAAGTCAAAATCAAATTACCTTCACTCTCACACTCCACTGTTGGGACATGTGAGGATCAAATCTCACCCACTTGGTCTAAATCTTGTTCATGTATCTTAAATTAGTGTTATCATAGCTTAAATAATCATAATTAGTGCATACGGATCAAACAAGTTTCATTAAAGTCAAAGTTTAAGTTCAAAATCAAAAAGTCAAAATGGTATGTTAGTCAGAAACTCAGATCTTGGGAGAATTTTTGTGAATTTTGTGTTGAGATTCAAGTCTTGAGATTTTTACATGTTGAAATTCCCCATCTAAGCTTTTGAATCCCACAGTTAGCTTATTTTTATGATTTTTCTCTGGCTTAGGTGATAGTTCAAAGTGGCCTGCAGGGCTAACCATTGCCCTGCACAGGGCATCACTCCACACCTGCATATTACACGATCAATTTTGACCTCCTTTGTATACCCCAGCCTCCATACTTGCAGATATTACATCTGTTTAACCTAATACATGTGTCTTGACTATAAATTGATAAATGTTTGTTGAAAACTGAAATCTAGGTCGGGGATGAAGTTTTCCTTAAAAGCATTCTAAACTCAACCGAGACTGTAGCAAAAGGATGGGTGAGGAGCTTGAACCCAAATGATATAGTTGGTGGTACAGAGATTGGACGAGGATGGTGTGAGGTAAACATTCAAGTACCAACAAAAGAGATGAAGTGTTGGTGAGACCCTATGGGTTATTTGCCACAATTGAAGACTGTGTTGGTGCAACCATAGCATGGCCTTGTCCCTTTATCTCGGTATGTCTTTGTTAATCTTGTGATACCAATAATTTTACTAACATGGAGCTTAATGCTTATACATGGGTGTTTATTTGTAGGTGGTCCGTGAGGATTGAGAGAGATGATGCATGATGACCACGGACTAAGCTTCTTGTTGCGTTAATTTATTGTTTAATGTTAACAGACTTTATGTTAGATTATGTCTACCTTATTTATGTTTAGTGATTTTGTTATGACAATTGCTAATTTGAAATACAATTTCGTTTTATTCATTTAATATTTAGTTGATGTTTTATTCATATCGTAATAATAGAGTGTGCATGGTGAAAATAGCGTCCTATCATATGAGTTGTCCGGACTTTGAAAATAGCGTCCTATCCTATTAAACTTATTAACCGTCCTAACAATTAACTTAACATTGTAAAAGTGTCCTAATATGTTGTTATTAGGACGTTATTTAGGTTGTTAATAGACATTTTATACGACCAAAAAATTGGTTTCATAATCTTCTTTGAGATATTAGAACCCTTTTCTTGGTGCTAAAATAGCTATAATGGTATATGATAAGCGTCCTAACAATTATCTTTTAAGTACGCTTGTATGTGTATCAAAAGATTAAAATTAGGTAACAACGTTTTACAACATTGTAAAAGTGTCCTAATATGTTGTTATTAGGACATTATTTGGTTGTTCATAGACATATTATGTGACCATAAATTTGGTTTCATAATCGTATTTGGGATATTAGGACCCTTTTCATGGTGTTAAAGTAACTATAATGGTATATGATAACCGTCCTAAGAATTAACATTAAAGGACGCTTGTATGTGTATCAAAAGATTAAAAGTAGGTTACCACATGTTAGAACATTGGAAAAGTGTCCTAATATGTTTTTATTAGGACGTTATTTGTGTTGTTTATAGACCTAAATAGCGACCATAAAATTGGTATCATAATCTTATTTGAGTTATTAGTACCCTTTTCTTGGTTGCTAAAATAGCTATGATGTTACATCATAAGCGTCCTAACAATACTTTTAAGGACGTTCTTATGTGTCTCAAAAGATTAAAAGTAGGTAATCACATGTTAAAACATTGTAAAAGTGTCTTAATATGGTTTTATTAGGACGCTATTTGTGTTGTTCATAGACATATAATACGACCATACAATTGGTTTCATAAGGGTTAGGACGCTTTGGACCTATTACAACCGCCTTACATGAAACGCTTTCATCCTTGGTCCTATTAAATGAAAGGTCCTAAAAAGTACCATTTTATGACGCTTATGGGGGTCCTAAAAAGCCACTTTTCTTGTAGTGTGAGATGCTAAATGAGATAGGAAATGAAAATGAAGATTTAGAGATATTACAAAGGAGAATGACTGTTGATGGTTTTCTGAATAAGAAAACTCAACCAAGTGGGACAGATGTAAAAGATTGGACTCCTGATATGATGAAGTACTTTAAGGATCAAGAAAAGATTGATAAGCTAAAGGAAGCAAAAGAGATGAAGGGCAGTGTAGAGGATGTTTTAGAAGGGACTTCAGGTATTGCAAAGAAATTAGTTGGAGATGATGTTTCAGGCATGGATACTACTGTCTTACATTAGCAGTAGTTGGTTGTGTTCTATTAATTTATCATGATAGATCTCAATATAACTGTATGGAATATTAGGAGTTTGAATAACCAGAAAAAACAAAAAGAAGTTCTAAATTTTCTTAGGGAAGAAAATCTTAGTGTATGTGGGATTGTAGAAACTCATGTCAAGACTGCATCCCTAAGTAAGGTGGTTGATTTTGCTTTTGGAGGATGGGATTGGGTGTCAAATAGCATTTATAGCAGTAACGGATGCAAAATTATAGTTGGGTGGGATAGAAATAAAGTGGATCTAATGGTCATTCATATGTCAAGACAAGTTATGTTGGTGGATATTGAAGTCATTCATTCTAACAAAAAATTGTGTGTAGCTTTGTTTATGCTACAAATTCAGGTGGTGAAAGAAGAAGTTTGTGGGATGAACTAAGGAGTCTGTTAGGTCACCATAAATGAACACAAGTATGTAGATGATAGAAATGAGATGAGAAGGGATGGGTGAACACAAACACACACGTATGATACTGAAGAAAGGTTATGCGTAATATTGAAAGTGAACAACACCTCTCATTGGAGAGGTTACAATGTATTTATAGGGGAAGGGAGCTAGGGAAACCCATCTAGTCCCTTCTTTGGCCTTATGGGCCTTTGCATAGGCCTATGGGGCTTTCTACATAAGCCTAGCACTTAATTACAAGCATAAAAGCCATAAATACGCAACCTATTACAATGAATTAACTAGGACTTGATAATACTGTTTAGGAGTGATTCCAGCAATCTCCCCCTAAGTGTTAGTAATAAAGTAATAGAGTTGCTTGACGTCTTCTAGCATTCTTCTTTCTTGTGAGTAGAGATGCTTTATTTTCCAAAAATCTCCCCTTTGTTTAGGATCTTGTTTCTTTCGAAATTATCAGCTTTGACGTCGTTGTATTCTTTGTTCTTTGTTCTTTAGTGGATGGAGTGATTGCATGTTGTTGTCTGCCATTGGTCAGCTTCGTTGATTAGGTTATCTCCACGTCTTTCTCCAACATGCTCACATGTCTTTTGACTTTTGGATTTCAGATGTGATGTAGTTCTCGAGTCTTTAAACTTTGTAGATTCTTTGGCATTGAAGAAGAATCATTTTAACTTTTGAGTTGCCTTTGATTATGATAGAACTTCATATGTGATGTTGTCGGTATGAGCATGTGGAGAATTGCCACGGTCTTTTCTCCCAGGAGCATCCATCAGTATCTGCATAGAATAGGTTAGTGATAATCATCAATCGATCATTGTGGACTTTTCTTAAAGAATTGACCACTATGATTGTTTTACTGATGAATGTCTTGATTCCATTCACGTTGTTCGGGCGAATCAGTCGTCCGAATCTCGTGGAGGGACAGTTGGCACTACATTGAACGAGTTCAAGTAATGACCCACATCTTTAGGACTCGATTCTTGAAAGGAATCTCCTTAGCGGGATTTCCAGCACTTACAAGTTCGAACTTCGAGGGTGTTAACAGCATAGTGTGAAAGCACATCTCTAATTCTTACAAAGGCTGTTCCTGAACTAGAGGCCGTCAAGTAGGCTAACACAATATACTGAAGTACATCTACAGTTCAGGTGAGTCGCTGAGGTACACCGAGGCATCACCTAACGAATGTAGACCATTTGAGACAACACTAAGCGTAACCCACAAGGAGTTACCAAAGTGACCTGCTGTCAGGGCTGTTTGATGTTGACCCTGACAGGAGTTTCCATTCAATTACTGAGGATCACAATTGTGAATCCTCTCATAAACGTTCTCGGCAGATTGCTAAGATCTGTGAAGGACTCTAGAATGCGTCACTTGTGTTCTTATTGTTGAATGGCAAGTGATGAAAAGTCAAGTGTTCCTAAGAGATCTTTTGATGAATCTCGTGGCTCTAGACTCAATAGTGCGCTTTGGTTTTCCTAAGCGGAGACTAGGGAGAGGGTCTCCTTCTTCAAAACCAACAATCTCTAAGAGAATGTCGATAGATTACGTAGGGTTCCTTGTGAGAATGAAACAAGCTCTTTTGAGAGAACTTGAGTGGTTAAGAAGGTTTAGTGCATTGCGTCACTAGGTCCATGACGACTTTGTCTTCAACCGGTGTCATCTTTTGACAACCAGTAGCATATGAATTGAACCCGGTGTCTGCCCTAAATTGAGTAATTTGGAAGGCTATTTCTTTTCACCTTTTCTTTAACTTTTTTTTAAAATTCTTCAAATCCTTCTTTATCCTATTCTCATTTTCTCCTTTTTCAATCATACCTAAGGACTTCTAAATACTAACTATTTGTGGTGTCCTTGGGTAGATCCCTCCGGCTGTGGCGGATCATAGGACGTTTATTCCTAAACTTAGTCACCTTATAACTCCATGGCTATCCTACGTTGCCATAAAACCATTTTCGTGAAAATCTCTCAAGGTGTTTTATGAATGAAAACATGTTTGTAACACTTCGAGAGTTTTGTATTTTCAGAAATACTCCCCCTCCACATGAGCTTATGAGTTTTGAATGAAATCTGCACAGTGAGGGTAGAGCGCGCACTTTTGAATTGATCGACTCAAGATAGACAATTCCCCGCGAGACACAGTTACGTTGTATAGTTAAAGAGATGCATTGTCAGCTTTTAGGTGACAACTAGCTCTAATAACTACCTTGAAGATGTGAACAAACCTTGAAAAGATTGTTAAACTCGTCAAAGTTAATGTCTATCAAGAGTTTCTCGAATTGGTACAATCTACTAAGATAAGTCTTGGAAGACAAATCTTTTCGATTTATGACATTTTAGAAATCGTCAATTCAAGAGTTAAGTCTTAGCACACTTAGATTCAATCACAATCCAACATATTTATATCACACAATTTTTTTCTCCCCCTAAAAAATGGCATATCAGTGTTATTTTTGATGAAATTTTGGTATCAAATATGACCATTTCGAGTTTTACGGGAAAATTTCCACAAAGAACTTTGATTAGAACAAATTTGTTTGCAAATACTCCCCCTCAATAAGTGATATTAGCTTTTGAGGTTTTGAATACACGGGAGGGAATACTTGTTCTTTTGAGCAAAATTTTGAAAATATGAAAATTAATTTTACTCAAAAGTAAGAAGCTTTCGCTCCTTTTATAAGGATTGTGGCACTGAAGCGTACCACAGGGTCCTTTCATTACAAGATCGGGTTGTACACTACTATTTATGTACAAGCCATTAGGGAAATGATGTAATAAGTATGAAATGGATTAACTTTCCCCCAATTGACGAAGTTTCTTAATCAGCTGCCCCCCAAACTGACAACCATCTTCAGCAGATTCAAAACTTTGATGTAGTAGACACGTCTTCTAAATTTTGAAGTTTTAAGTGTGCAGCGGAATTTGTAGATGAGCAGTGAACCACACCAAGAAAATCTGTCTAGTCACGTAATCACAGTTGTACACAATGCGAAAAATCCGTTCAGGGGTAACATGCAAGAAATCAACAAAATCTTCTCACGTATGTAGACGCTTCACACCAAACAAACCACGAAAGATGAAGTAATACTACTTCCCCTGATTGTTGCGGTCTATCAGAATAATAATAAACTGTGAATATGCAAATACTCGATAAAATGACCGTGTGTGAGACATCATAATGCGGTTAAAGCATCATATGTAGGTAACTTCACACAAAATAACCCGTGAAAGTTGAGACGATAATACCGAAGTGAGACGTTTGAGCCACATATCATCTTATTTCTTCCCCTTGATTGAAGAAATTCAAGAAGAGATAGGGTTTTCTCAAAGGATATCAAGCAAGCAATGAACACCTACACTCACCCGATGTTTTCAATAAAATAGAATCATACACCACGTATGTTGATGATGAATTGGAGAGAGCGAAACCATGTATATCCAATTAATCGAACATGTGTGAAGTACCATAAATATCCCGTGATAATCAACTACTGATAAAACTTCTCAACTCGTTTATTTTGTAGATCATCAGCTGTGTCATTGTTGTCGGAAACAGTTTGATCTTCTGTTATCATAGATTCGATTGGAGGTGCATCTACAACAATGGTAGTTGTTGTAGATTCAGGGTGTATTCGAAATTAAAATATGATCAGGTTGTGCAGCGGAAACATTTGATACATCTGAAGCACTGCTTTCAAAATAATCTATTAGTGCAAATATTACGATATTTAATATATACATTCTCATTTGTTTTGTTGATGACAAACATGTAACTTGTAATACATAACATAAAATGTATATGTTACTTGTAATTATATTTTGTCTCAACATACTCTCAACACCTATCGACGACTCAAGTCCTTGTATGCTACAACACAGGTTCGTACATGTTTGTTATGTTGCGTTATGATCAAACCCCTAACAAACCATTAAACATGTTTAGTTAAATAGTTTATAAAACACTTAACATAAGTAAATGTGTTGGTTAAAACCCATGACCCATGACCCAAGACCCATACCCAATGTCTAGATACATTGTACCTTGGTGGGCACTCAAAACCATGACCCATAGCCCATGGTTTTAACCCATATACTATGGGTAAAGAGGAGCGTCCATGGATCCCTCAAGTGTCCCATGGATCCCTTGGAATTACAATGGTCGGATCCCTCCAGGAGGGATCTTTAGGGCAGAATATGGTTTTGTCCTTTTTGCCTAAAAATAGCAAGTCACTTCTTACCATTTCTTCACACCTTCACACATAGTTTCTCTCCACCATTTCAAGGATATTTAGATCATTAGGAAACATGTAAACCGCCCTCATCTCATATGATTATAATGCTTCTAACTTTCATTTTTTGTAAGCATACTCCGGAAGTGATCCTCCAAAGCAAGCTTAGAGATCTTGCTTCCTTACCTACTGAAGTGATCACCCATCACAAGCATACAAGCACATGAAGATCTTCTACTACAAGCTTGGGAAACTTGTCATCTTCATTCAAAAAAGACTAACTACATCATGCTTTGTATTCTTGATGTTTAGTTTAGGATTTCATATCCATTAGACACATTGTCTTGGATATTGTCTAGTATCATATTCTTGTATCTATGACTAGACTAGATGGTTTATATGTTTGAGCCATAAAACACAAGGTTTGGTATGCTGGGCCACAAAACATAATGGGTGTCATAGATATGTCGTATATCTATGACTAGAGTAGATGGTTTATGTGTTTGTGCCATAAAACACAAGGTTTGTTATGTTGGGCCACAAAACATAATGGGTGTCTAGAAGTCAAACCACAAGGCATTAGTGAAGGGTGCCTAGAAGTCAATCCAAAGGCATTAGTGAAAGGTGCCTAAGGTGTACATTTGATATGGTGTGATTCGATGTACAAGATAGATTAGTATTGGGTCAAAGAATATCGATATCCTTGTTGATGTTGTTAGAGTGGATCTCCTTTGGGGTTAGTAGTTGCGTAGTGTTGGGTAGTAGTTCCTCCATTGTAATGGAACTCGGTATCTAGCCTAGTACCGGATAAATGGTAGGCGACGTTGTGATAGGTTTGGTTCTACCTCGTGGAAGAACTCGGTGTTTAGCTTAGTACCGGAAAAAGTGTAAGCGACGTTGTGTAAGGTTTTCTCCGACGAGAATGGAGTTTGTTGATCTAGTGAAGCAACTCTCGAGTAGGTGACTCGAGGAGTGGAGTAGGGTAAGGAAGGTGTCCTTGTAGCCGAACCACTATAAATCCTTGTGTTGGTTTGTCTATCCTTTTACTTATCGCTTTACTTTTATTCTTGCATTACATTGTTTATTTTCTATGTGGTTGATGTCTATGTTTGTGATGCATACTTGGTCTTTCATATAGTCATAAACTATATTTAACACTTTACATATCATGACACGCTTGATCAAGAAAAAGCAAGCGGACTAATAATGGTGAAACTTGATTTATAATGAACCATTAATCTTGCAGAATCTTATGTGATATTAAGGGGTTGGCCTTACATGCTGTAATGCGTTAAATGCATCCTCGCGTCGAGATTAGCAAATGCAATGGTTTATAATATATTTGATACAAAAGTTTTAAGTTTGAAATGTAAACGTATTCACCCCCCCCCATGCTTTCACAGAATCTTCAAATAGTGGAGCAAACAAAGTTTCCAATTCTTGACGATTAAGTACAATGGTGGTGCAGCTGATGGATCATTACATTTTAGCTGGTGATAAACGGGTCCTAAGCTGTTTTACTTAGAAGCCATAGCTATTGTACCTGCATAGAGAATATGAGGGGGCTAGATAGAAAAAACATGGATCCGCAAGTGTAGCTGGGTTCCAGATGTTAGAAGCATACAGTTGTAGTGTCAATTATCTTCTTGACACCTGAACACACTATTTTGATGATTTCCTTTCCTGCCTTAGGGATAGATGTTGTGGATTTCACATTTTTTATGGTGCAACTACTTAATATCTTTCCCGTAGGAATCCACCTAAGACCAACAGTTTTGAAAACTCTACCCTTGGGTATCCATCTAAGGTTAGATCTAGGAGATGTTGAAACTTCTTTTGGAAAGATTGTTTGTCCTGCATTGATCCACCTATTAGATTTCTGAAATTTGTCTTTTAGTTAAACGAGTTTATTTCTAACTGTTTGTTGAGTACACATAGGTTTTAGTTTGCCACTACTAGCATTGTACTGAAATACACTAGAAGGCATCACATGAGGTCGTGAACCTAAGATTCCATCCTTTTGGAGTAGTGCCCTATTCCTAGCCTTTTCTAGATCATAGTTCTTGTACGTGTCATTTGTATCATATGAATTTTTAATTTTAATGCTTGGTTTAGACATTTATTTCGAACTAATCCTAGACGGGCTAGGTGCAGCTACTTGTTGAGGTTTAACACAAACAGAAGCTTTTTTCGTAGGCCAGGAATGTGGAGTGACTAGTTTTGTCAAATGATTATTCTCAACAACTTAGGAGGCAAACCGTGGTTTTGAAGATTTTGAACGTTCAGCTTTAAATGCAGTTGGTTGTCTAACTACTGATTGGTTTCTGATAGGTTATAGAGACGATTTCCCCAAGATTGTTGGTTTTGAAAACTTAGTATCCACACTCTTGCCAGTTAATCTTCTCAGTTTGTTTTGTAAAGCAGCATCTGCAAGCCCCTTTGCTTGAATTTGAGCCTTTAAATGCTCATTTTCTTTTACTAATTTATCCACACAATTACTTTGCATTTTAAGTTCAAGAGAGGTGCAATGTGCCTCTAGTTTTGAAAAATCTTTTTGAGACTGAGTAATGGTCTTATTGAGAAAAATATTTTCAGATTCAAGAGTTTGGTTTGACGTTTCTGTTAGATATTGGATTTCACTTACACATCAAACCATAACATAAAGTGGCGTATAAATGGAATTCTAGATAGAGAAAGTTAGAGGTTTAGGGAACTTAGTGAGAGAAAGTGAAAGATATTATTATGAGCTCCAACTCTCTACCTTGGGAGGTAGAGAGTATTTATAGTCTTACATAAAACGCCACACAACGGGCTGTGGATCGGGCATACAGTGGGTAAAGACCCGTCCGTCCTCACGGTGTTACTTAACTAAATACTACTTAACTAAATATAACTATGACTACGAGCTTTCTAACGATTACATATACTTGAGGTGACCGACTCTTTAATACATGTAATTTCTAATTCCTAACAATCTCCCTAAGGGAGGTCACCTCAAACATATACTAAAATGACATTGAATACAATCCGATATTACATTAACAATTGATCTTGCATTCTTGATGTAGTACTTTGCTCCAAAGCTCGTAGTCATTGATTCCACACATTGCATGTTTGGTTAATCCAAGTGGAGGTCTTTTAATGATCCACGTGATAATAATGTTGAGCCAGCTTTTGAGATCATCGGCTAATAGAAAATCTCTGTTACATCCATTGTGGTGTTGGTATTATGTGATGTTGTGACTTTCGGACCGACATGCTCACATTCTGGATCATGATATATTCTCATCAGAGTAGCGGAAGCATTCGTTGATTCATGATATTGGCAGCAGTAGCACAAGCATGGAGTGAAAATATCCGAGTCATTGATGCACTAATCATGATTTCTTTTGAGATGAATGTGTTAGGTGAGCATGCGGCTATGGATTGACGGCTTCATTTTGATCATTTTGCGAACGCGGGGTGTACTGCATAAGACAGTTAGCAATAAAGCGCAACGAAAATGTCTTTGATCACTTTCGATGAATTGAGGTACACGGCCCGCGGTTCCCCGTTGATCAGTACAAATCGCACTTTGTGATCGAGGTATAATTCGAAGAATTTCCTTGGACAGGGTTTCGCTGCTCTGTTCTCAAACCGGAACGTCTCAAAGAAGACAACACGAGTGAGTGAACCAAATAATTCGTCCAGCGATTGATGAAAAGAGATTTGAAAAACAATCGTGTATTGCTCAATAGAAATTGTTTTTGCAATATAACGAAGGTTTTAATGAAAATCAATTATCAATCATAAAACACCTTTTGATTTGAAAAATTAGTACCGGTCGACGTGCTAATGAAAAGAGTTTTAAAGCACAAAGACCGGTTTTTCAAAGGTATCCGTCAATCCATAACCTGAACCGTGATTGATTCAAAAGATTGAAGCCCCATTGTTTCGTTCGGTTGTCACATGGTTGATCTATATAATAGATCTCACATGCCACCTACCAGGAGCTTGTTAGATGTTGGCTCTAGAAGGCTTTCCATCTTCACAGTGAATATGTAAACACATCACTCGGATGTTCTGGCAATACCACAAGGATAATTCGTAGGACTCAAGATATAATCTCTCTTTCCACATTGTGTGAAACAGAGAGTCTTCATTGAAAGTGTCCTAATGAGATTTATTGATGATCTCGTGGCTCTAGACTCAATTTGTGCATATTTGGATCCTATATCGGAGACTATGGAGAGGGTCTCCTCTTCAATATCAACAATCTCTAAGAGAAAGTCGATAGATAATGTCGGTTCCCGTGAGAATGAAACAAGTCCTTTTAAGAGGAACTTGAGTGGTTTGGGAAGTTGAAGTGCAGTGCGTCACTGGGTCCATGACGTCTTGTCTTCAATACCGATGTTACCATCATTAGCATATGAATTGAACCCGGTATTCGCCCTAAGGTTGAATAAATGGAGGGCTATTTGTTTTCACCCTTTTCTCATTCAATTCTTTTTAATTCTTCAACCCTTCAATGCTTACCGAGACTTCATAGCTAGAACCTTGTTGGGTTTATTCAGACTAGCTCAGTCTCAGTCCGCACTCTTCCCATATCTCATTTTTCTCCTTTTATTATCATACCTAAGAACTCTACACTAACTAGTGGATAGTCCCTGGGTAGATCCCTCGGTTCTGGCGGATCATGGGAACACATACCTAACCTTATCGTCCTTATATCACCATACATAATGTAAAGTTGGTCGGTCTTTTGGTATTGTTCATCTGCCATAGGAACCAATTGAAAACCATTTGAAAATCAATCCGGATACTTATGATATTTTATCAAAGCATTTTGTACCCGAATTGTTTTTGATATTTTTAGAAGAAGAACTCTCCTCAACATGTGAATCAAGTATTTGAAATAGTTTTCCACACGGAGGCAAGAGAAAGAATTAACTTCTTTGATTACCATTTTCTAAAAAATATCAACATCACTTCCCTAATCGAATCAAGTAGATAAAGCATTTTGGGGAAGGATGAGGTTTTCATGATTTTGCTCCCCCTCAATATGTGCCTCGAGATTTGAAAAGAGTTTTGCACATACTAGAGGGAACCTGCACATTGAGATAAGTGATCACGTTTCAAATCATTGTGGTTTAAGATAGATGCTCCTCCTCAACATGTGCATTGAAAATTTGAAATCGTTTGTCACATGTGGGAAGGAGAGCATGTACGTCCTTATAAAACCATCAGTTTAAATCCAATTTAAATCACACATACTCCCCCGATCACAATTATCAAATCATTTGAGATTTGTGGTCTCTTATAGATTTAAATTGATTTTGAAAGCTTTTAAGGAGAATTGTGACTTGATTATGAAAGCGTTTTAACTGATACGGATCGGATTTTAAGACTTTAAACTCCATTGATAGAACATGCATATATATCTTTTGAAAACAATTTAATGCCAAATAACTTTTTAATTTAATTGAAATCATTCTCCCCTCAATCAATGACATAGGTTGTTGATTGAGAGATAGAGATTTTGACAAATAAGTCCTGATGATTATCAAAAATAGAGACCGAGTTATTTTTCAAAGCATTTAGTTTTCAGCAGATAAATGTTTATAGAATCAGAGCATGGAATTTGACATCATGACAAAACATGGCTCTGTTCTTTCTTTTAAAACCGGGTTATTGACGCCTCATCGGTCAGCCTCGTACATCGTCATTATGGCGTTTGCAGACAATAACACTTCAGGCCCGGTTCCTCAAAGAAAGAAAGGTGTACGCTTCAGTGCGCTTTATCTTCATAAGAAGAGAAATCTTCATGTTTATGACCATTCTCATCGACATTCTTCATCAACATGCTTCATTCTTTTTCCATGCGCTTCAGTCATCAAGTGAATCGGACTAATGATAATTACTCTTATTCCACTTGCTCAATATAATTAAGATGGCGACATCATGTGCTAATTTTTCGGGGGAGAAGTGTAAATAGAATACATTTGGATGATAATCAGTTGTTAAATCAAGAATGGCATCTCCATATGCAATTCTTGAGGGGGAGAAGAAGTGTGAATTTTTTTTGCATGATTGATTGATATTTGAGAATATATGGTCAAACGGCTCCTAACTCATGTAAGAACCGCGCTTCTTCTTATCGGGATCATCTTCACATGTAGTTTCTTCTAAGAGCCGTTGGTTGACATCTTCACACGGGCTGATACGATTAAATGACAAAGTGCTTCTAGTTGCTGGGCTGATTTCTTTGATGAACATCTTTCAGTTCTTGTTTGATTGGGAGGGATTTTAATTGGGGGATTTGCTATTTACAAGTTAACGAGAATGCCTTTGGTGTGAAGAAGATGTTAACTTTCTATTTCCCCATTCGGACAATCTTGAAGAAGGTCGAGTCTACAATCTAATCTACATTTTCTGCTACATGATTAGAAGACTAAAGACGAATTGCATTTGATGATCTAAAGACTTCTTCTTAATCTGGGCTGAGAAGAACACTTGTAAATGTTTGTCAGTTTAGGGGAGAGCACTAATTGGGGGATAGTGATAAGCCAAATTTAATACCCAATTAGACTTGCTCATATGCTTTAGCAATGATTCATTGTTTGATTTTTGATGACACTCCTCCAACGCCTAATGCTTCACTTACTAAGGATAACTGGGATTCATTGTTTGGGAATTGTTCTTCAAAGATATGTTTGATGAGTATTTCCAACCGCTAGTGAATGTTGATCATCCAAGAAGTACTTCTTAGACTACTCAAGAAGCCTAATCTCCAGTTATTCCTCAAGGTTTTGATAATGACTATCATATATTCAGTTGCACTCATGAATAATGATCCTACTTTTGGTATTCCTTCGCCAAATCTTCACGGATTATTGTTCCTCTCATTGTGCACGCTATAAATCAACCACATGAACATTAAGGAAAATGACTACCTCATCCGCTCGAAGACATTATTGGTGAATCTTCCAGATCGGTCACTACATGTATACTTTTAGGAAGAATGCATTGATGTTGAGGCATCATTTGTTCCGGTTCATTCAATGGGTGAATGTACATCCGATTGTATGTTTATTCACGTGTTGGGTATTTGACATAAGTTGATTACTTCTGAGTTAATCGTTTATCACTTATTTGAGATTGAAGTTGACTTTCACAAAGGCGTGTTCTTATTTGATAACTTGCTCGAGCTTTAGAATTTGAGTTGAAGACTTGGTTTATCTAGTTACCAGCCAGCCGGCGGATGGTTGAAGACCGGTTAACTATCACTTCAAGGAGTTACGTTGTTTTACTCGCTGACACACGCTTATGTCGCTGTGGATAATCGCAAGAGGTGTTAATGTCTCATACTTTGGTTGAGTATTGAGTACTTGGAGATTTGCTTGGAGCATAAATTCTCGACACCGTTCTTCCAACATTAGTGCAAGCTTAAGATGCAAATGCGGGGAATTCTACTTCAGTTTCAAGTTTGGTACATCGGGTTTTCTTCATCAGTAGTCACTTCAAATTGCCTACGAATGGGTTGATAAAGATAGTCAGAGAGTGTTTCTTTAGCAGTTGATTCTCACAAAATTCATTTGAGCTAATTTTTTTTTGTTCTTCTCTATTTCAAGAATATTTGGTATGTATAATGTGTTGCTGATTCTGAGGTATCAAGGGGAAGGAGACATACATCTAAACACACAACGAGTACACGTGATGAACCTAATACTTCTTTTTTGTTGAAGTAATCCCGGGAAAGACAAATGTCATAACCATAGAGAAACTCATGTTTACTCATAGCCTTTTGATGTATTATTCCAACCATTTGGGAGGAAGTGGTCTCTGGATACTTTTGGTATGAGTTAACTCAACCCTCAAAAGTAGAAGGAAATATGAGAAGAATATTTGGTTCGTGAGATGATATTGCTTATCGACATCTTCGATATGAATAATGGTAAAGTGCTTCCGATTATTCCTTCTTGTACACATTATTATGTTGATTCTGATAAGATCCCAACCATCATGGGGGAGAGATATGGGTACATATGGAACTCACAACATGTTCACCGATCGGGCTTAATCGCTTATTCCGAGTTGACATCTGCAGAGATGATCAAAGGATCACATGTTACTGAATGTCATCATCTCTACTCTTGTTGGGTACATGTGTACATCATGGGCTGATTGGTTATATGTAAGATAATTGGAATGCATTTGGAAAAATGAAGATGTTGATATATTGTTCCCCCTGAATAGACAACTGGTCAATCTCGAAGAGTAATGTGTACATCGGAGACACACAACAGGTTCATGTGATTGAAATTCATCAAGTTATTCGGATTTGATAACCAACCGATACGATCTATGTTTCAACTTGTTACTTTGGTGTTCTCGTGTTCTTCCGGGTGCAGAGCTTCATTCAATGAGACTGTTTTCATTCATTTCTACTTCTTGGAAAATGGTCTTTATACTCAGTTTGTCGGTTTGAGGGGAAGCTACCAAAGATTCACTTGTTGAAGGCTCAAGTTCTTTCGACGATTCAAGAGCCTCGAATGCTTTGGTGGTGAAAGTTTAAGAGATGATGACTTCTATCTTCTACGAAGTGCTGAACGATTTCCTTATTGCGGAACTTGTATCATCATCCTCTTAAACTATTTCTCTATATCTGTAAATATTTATCTAAAACCAAATAGAAAAATATAAAATCAACAAAAGCCCATAAAAATCAGAAAATTGAAAAATACCAAAAAAATATTGTTTTTCTCAAGACATGTCTTACGGTATCAATAACATCTACGGTCTTAGAAATGTCATTCAATAATGGCTCGGGACTTTAGATGAAGTTGAGCGAAAGAAGGTGTAAATATTCCTTTCTAAACATGTCTAAAAAATGAAACTGCGATTATTTGGACTGTACCCGGGCTTCAAATGATGGCTTGCAGTTACTTCTGACTGTAACCCGCGCTTAAACAATGGCTTGCTATTATTTCAGATAGCAACCCGCTCTTCATGAAAGGAAAGTGTTGCGCTAAACCAATTTTCAAACATTTCGTGCACTTATCCTAAAACAAAATGAGGAAAGTATGTCAAAGGACTGCTGTTCCTACACAAATGTTTTTCCGTCTAAGATTCTTCAGAAAAATGTTTGTTGTTTTCAAAAATGGTGGAAAATGAGTTGCGTGTAAATCAATAAGAATCAAGTTTTCATAAAATTACAAAACTCAATCAATGACTTGGTAGCTTTTAAAACTTTTCAAGAAAAAGAGTCATTGATTGAGGGGAAGAATATTTTTCATATTAACATCATCTAACGGGCTTTCTTAATCATCCTACGTTCTTATTTGAAAAATATAATTGCCTATGTTGAAGGACTAGGTTTCTAGGATGTATTGTTAGGATTAGATGATTATAGATTGATGAACATTATTCCCATACTTTATGATCGATTGTTTGTTGGATTGACTATTATTAGTCGATTGTTGTTTGGGTGATGTCGACCACCATATATTTGTATGTGTGTTCACTAGCATATGCAGGTATATTGGTATATAAGAATGTTCCCGATCGGATCCCACAAATGAAGATGATTGGATGCGAAGAAAGGAAGGGTAACTATATCTTGGGTTGACAAAATGAAGAAAGCGAGCTTTATTGGACTTCGTGGAGAGTTGGCATATATGCAACGTAAGAGGTCTCCTTTGCATCGGATGGTTTTCTTCTAAATGATTAAAGAAACGGAGCTTAATTTGACCTTAGTTGGCATTCAAAATGCAACGTATGAAGAAGTCTCAGCTGCATCGTGAGACGGTTTTCTTCAAGCCCTACAACAACAACAACGAAGCTTCTCAACCACCTAACGTATCTTTGTGCGAGGATACCATTTTAAACAATTTTGAATAAGTTGATTAAATTGTTTTGAAAATGGAAAATATTGTTTTGAAAATATATTGGACTAATTTTTGAAAATCACTGGACTTCATGTTATCAAAACCTAAGTCACTCAATTATTGACATCATGGATTGAGGGGAGAGTGATTTAAAATAAAATATTTTCAAATGATATTTCTTCACAAAAGTTCCGTCTTTGTACGATAGTAAGTGGTGATCTAAAGATTTAATGTTATGTCATGGTATGATTTTTCTTTAGAATCAATATCTTTCAAAATGAATTTTTACATTCTTGTTTGATTGTGAAATTGTTTTGTTTTACTTAAAAGATCTCTTAAAAACTATCGTACCTGACACTAACAATCTTTAATGTCTTAAAATGGTCCATATCATCATTTTTCAAAGTTAAATCAAGCCACGTCTTTCCCCAAAATTTTCTAAATTATTTAAATCTTTTGGGATCACTAATCTCAAATGGTTTGAAATCTTTGATCGGGTGAGGGATCATGATTTAAATCTCAAATCTGCTTTAATGGAATTGGTTTTAGTCCTTCAAAGGCACTCCTGCCTCCATGTGCCAAACGATTTCAAATACACAATGCACATGTTGAGGAGGAGGATTTATCCAAAAACCAGATGAGTATTTAAACAAGGCCACATTTTCTCCCATGTTTTCTGAACCTAATTAAATCACTTGGGATCCAAAATCTCAAAGGGTTTGATATTTTTGACCGGGGGAGAATTTGTGATTTAATAATGAAATTTGATAAAAGGTGATCAATTTGATTTAATTGTGCTTTGCTCTCTCATATGTGCTAAACGCTTTCGAATTTGAAGCACATATTGAGGGGAGACAAAACTATCGAGGTACAAAAGTTTTTTAAAGAGACTTATAAAGT
Source organism: Chrysanthemum makinoi (assembly GCA_910596185.1). Classification (NCBI taxonomy): domain Eukaryota; kingdom Viridiplantae; phylum Streptophyta; class Magnoliopsida; order Asterales; family Asteraceae; genus Chrysanthemum; species Chrysanthemum makinoi. The sequence continues at coordinate 317,626,031 of OU343217.1, forward strand.
ACCTTGATTGAGTTTTCAAATGGTTTTCTTAATGGCTTTTTGTGATTCGTGGATGTGCTTCAAAAGAACTCTTGCCTCTATGTGTTAAAATGATTTCTCATATCCTATGCACATATTGAAAGGGAGAATTTACCAAAGAAATTCAAATGGCTTTTTCTAAGGAAAATGTGATCAAGAAATTATTTCAAAGAATTCTTGCCTCCATGTGCTAAACAATTTCAAAATCATATGCACATGTTGAGGGGAGCATTTTCTAAATGATCAAAACTATTAAGGTACAAAATGCTTTGATCTCGTATCACAAGTACCTTGATTGTTTTTCCAAATGATTTTTCAATTGGTTTCAAGGAAGAATGAACTGTACCAAAAGACCGACCAATTACTTTATGCATGGAGTTATAAGGATGGTTAGGTTAGGTATTCGTTCCCACGATCCTTGAGCGGAGGGATCTACCGGGGACAATCCACTAGATAGTGTAGAGTCCTTAGGTATATTGAAAAAGGAGAAAAATTAGAAATGGGAAGAGTGCGCGGTGAGGCAGAGCTAGTAATCTTTGGAATAAACCCAACAAGGTTCTAGTTATGAAGTCTCGGTAAGCACTGAAGGGGTTGAAGAATGAAAAAGAAATGAATATGAAAAGGGTGAAAAGAAATAGCCCTCCAATAATTCAACCTTAGGGCAGAAACCGGGTTCAATTCATATACTACAAGTGGTTACCAAGGTATACTTGGTATTGAAGACAAGACATCATGGACCCAGTGATGCACTGCACTACAACTTCCCAAACTACTCAAGTTCCTCTTAAAATGGCTTGTTTCATTCTCACGGGAACCGACATAATCTATCGACTTTCTCTTAGAGATGGTTGATATTGAAAAAGGAGACCCTCTCCTAGTCTCGCATAGGAACCAAAAGTGCACTAATTAAGTCTAGAGCCAAGAGATCATCCACACTATCTCATTAGGACACAAAATTAATGAAGACTTGCTGTTTCACACAATGTGGAAAGTAAGTATATATTTTAGAGTCCTACGTATTATCCTTGTGGTATTGCAGAACATCGAGTGATATGCATACATATTCACAATGAAGATGGAAAGCCTTCTGGAGCCAACATCAAACAAGCTTTTGGTAGGTGGCATGTGAGATCTATTCTATAGATCAACCATGTGACAAGCTGGATAGAAAGCGATGGGCGATTCACTCGTGAATCAACCTTGGTCGAATGGATTGGCGGATACTTTTGGAAAAACCGTTCGATGTGCAAACCTTCTTTTCTCTAGCACGTCAAATGTGTATTCATTTCAAATTCAAAAAGTATCTCCGATTGAAAAATACTTTTAGAAAAACCGTTCGATGTGCGAATCTCTTCTTTTCGCTATTACACGTCAAATGTGTACTCATTCTCTAATACAAAAAGTATTTTGATTGAAAATTGATCTTTCTCATAAAACCTTCGACGTATTGCAAAACTCTTTCTTCAAGCAATACGCGATTGTTTTTCAAATCATTTTCATCAATCAGTGAATCTCAATTTGCTTTGGTTCACTCACTCGTGTTGTCTTCTTTGAGGCGTTCGGTTTGAGAAGCGGCTAGAGAGCTGCGAAACCACTGTCAAGGAGATTCTTAGGAATCCTACGATCCGCGATTATCTTGATCAACGGGAACCATGGGCCGTGTACCTCAATTCAACGAAAGTGATCAAAGACACTTTCGTGCGATTTATTGCTACTAGTTGTATGCGCAGGTACGCAGATGGTTGTGTCGAGAATCAGGTGAGGAGTCAATCCAAAGCCGCATGCTCACTGTATCCACACTTAATTTGAAGAAATCATGACTGGTGCATATCTACATAACCTGGCTTGTCGATACCAATTGTTGGATATTGGATTTCACTTACACATCAAACCATAACACAAAGTGGCGTATAAATGGAATTCTAGATAGAGAAAGTTAGAGGTTTAGGGAACTTAGTGAGAGAAAGTGAAAGATATTATTATGAGCTCCAACTCTCTACCTTGGGAGGTAGAGAGTATTTATAGTCTTACATAAAATGCCACACAACGGGCTGTGGATCAGGCATACAGTGGGTAAACACCCGTCCGTCCTCCACGGTGTTACTTAACTAAATACTACTTAACTTAATATAACTATGACTACAGCTTCTAACGACATATACTGATGACCAATCTTTAATACCAAATTCCTAATTCCAATAAATTTGAGTTTTATTTTTAGACATAAGACGTTTCTTCGACATTGCACAAAGACTCTCCTTCATTTCTGAATTCAGGTTGCTTAGTTTGATGTTTCGCATTTGCAGGCATAATATGATAAACAGTAGATTGTACCTCAACCATATGTTCTTTGTCAAAGTTGGGCTCTGTGTCATAGGTGGGTACGATATCTTCACAATTAGCATCAATATTGTCCCGTGATCTGCTGTCGTCATCCTGCTTTTCTAATGAGATAACCTCATTTTCGCCATTACCGACATTTGCAGGAATCACAACATTCCCAACAACCCTTTGAGCATTCCTTCATTGTACATCAACTCTTTCACCTTGTACGATTGCTGGATCTCGAGAATTGGATGAAGTTTGAATCTTAGAATTTTTTTGATTTTAAGCACATCATCTTTGTCAGTAACATGAATGTTTTGTTCATTTCCACAAATGGATCTTTAGAATAATCAGTAGCTTGTGTGAAGTACATTTGTTCTTGAGATCCTTGAAAAGCAAGGCTTGGTGATGAAGTTTCTAATCTGTTGTTGGTAGGTGTAGAGATTTGTGACTTCTGTACAATCATTTGCGACATTGAAGGCCGATATAGTGAATTTTAATTTCCCTCCAAAAAATAATTTTGAAAAATTTACTCTCCCAAAATTTGAAATTCACTATAAAATTTCAATTCTAAGGTGCAAGAAAATTTTGAGTTTTGACAATTTTGACGCCAAATTTGACCAAAAAAATTTGAATTTGGGCCCAAAAATTTGAATTTTTTACCAAACTTTTCACAGTTAAACCAAAATTTGAATTTCACGTAAAAATTGAACGTTTAGTCTCCCCTAAAAATTAATTTTTTTTAAAATTCTACTTGCACTAGTACAAAAACGGGATTTGGTCACACATGGTCGAAATAGAACGGCCACATATTCGCATATTTGTGTGGCTGAAGGTACGAAAATTGACAACATTTACTAATTAGTCACACATGAAAATTTTGATTGTTTGACCATTAGAACTGTATTGCCACACAATTGAACATTGTGTATGGCTGTATCTGGTAATTTTGTTTCTGATCATTTAGCCACATATGAATTTGGAACATGTGACAAATACAAGTAACCTTGATGCATTAGTCACATGAAGTGTTTTGTGTCTAAATCATAGAGTCAAGTTTTGTCACACATATTTAAGGGCAATGATATGTTTTGCCAAGTATTTAGCGACATCTGAAATTGGAACGCGTGACAAATGAAAAGTAAGGTTGAAGCATTAGTCACGATAACATATAAAAAGTGACAAATATATGTCACACACTTCAACACTGTGACCAAATGCCATATCTGATCACACTAAACGTTTTGTCACACATTCGTTAAGTGTAGCCAAAATCTAGTACATATGGTCACGTAAGTTAATATGTTTGTTTAAAGTTTAGTTTGTGTTAGCTTGCCAAAAGCTAATGAATATAGTCACATTTACAACTAACAATGTGACCAAATGCCATATATGGTCACACTAAACGTTTTGTCATACATATTATTTAAGTGTAACCAAAATCCGGTACATATGGTCACGTAACTTAATATGTGTTTTTAAAAATTATTTTGTCTTAGCTTGACAAAAGATAATTTGTATAGTCACATTTACTTCTAGCACGATCATGTGACTATATGCCTTTACAATAGCCACAACATATCACAAATGTGTGACTAAATTATGTTCATGTGGCCATTGGATGATCAATAGTCACACAAAATACACATTTCTTCACTTTAAACACCATATGGTCACACTTATTAACACTTTTGGCCACTTTATGATTGATTGTATGTGACTAAATACCCAAAACAAACATGCTTTGTGTGACTAAATATTAGAAAAGGCCACACAAACATAAAATTCATGTGGCCATTGGATGATCAATAGTCACAAAAAATACACATTTCTTCACTTTAAACACCATATGGTCACACTTATTAACACTTTTGGCCACTTTATGCTTAATTGTATGTGACTAAAAACCCAAATCAAACATGCTTTCTGTGACTAAATGTTAGAAAAGGCCACACAAACATAAAATTCAAGTGGCCATTGGATGATCAATAGTCATACAAAATACACATTTCTTCACTTTAAACGCCATATGGTCATGTTTGTTGCATTTATTATGCTGTTAATGCAAATGTGGGTTTGTAGGTGATAGCTTTTATAGTCACATTGATATGCACACACAAACACACAAACTAACACTTGTGCAACACCACAATCTACTAAAATTGGATAAATCCAAACTAATTATATATATGAAAAACTCTTTAACAACGAGTACTTGATGTTAATGCGAAATCTTAACAACAAGCAAGAAGAACACAAATGCTATTTCACTAATAAACTTCTTCTATTAATATTTCTATTCGTCTAAGTACAAGTTCATTTCACTATACTTTAGGGTTCCTTTATACACTTAGGAAAACCTAGTATACAAAACGTGTAGAAGGATATAGATATCTCTACGCGTACATATCCTTCCCTAAACTCTAATAAACTTTTTTGTTTTTCATAAAAGTAACTAACTACTTAATACTACAGGATTCTAATCTGTTATACTACCAGTATTATTGTTGTTGATCTTTTGATTCAATTAACCTTAAAAGTTGATAGCATGCATCATCCTTTCTTTCACCTAACAGCTTCTTCTTAAGCATAGCCCTGCAAATACTATTTGGAAGTGGATACTCCACTTCTGTAAGCATATAAAGAATTGCAATTTCTAATTCCAAACAGGCACTGACAAGTGTGGAAATATCTCCATCTGATCACTTGTTCTTGACAAAAGCCACCATATTTCATCATCAACATCGGTGTCTCAAACATGGTCTTCGGTAACCCAGAGGACTCTTTCATATTCCTCTTCAGTCTCTTGTCACCATGCTTCTCCATCATCAGCCGGTACATGGTCTTCAAATCATCCCTGGACAAATCACTCAATAAACCAGGAAAGTTCACATATATAGTGTCGGTGTGATTTTCCCTTACTATCAGGTAAACTACCTTGTTCCCATTTTTGATGATCTGAGCCTTTGCAATCTTAGCAGGAAGTGTTGAACCTGTAGGAATGGAGCCCATGGTTAACTCTTCTAATGACGGTTCATCAACCTTATCCTTCATGTACTCTTCCACTTCCTTCTTAACCTTAGTCTTATCCTTTTTCACTCCTTTCTTTCTAGTGGATTTCTTCCTTGTCAACTTCACAACTGGTTGCTTAACCTCAGCTTCCTCCTCTTTCTTAACAGTTTTTGGCTTATCACCAAGTTTTTCACCAAAGAACCTTTTCAGTCTCTGCAATCTTCTGCTTCTTAGCATCCATTGGTTGAAGATTGAAACCCTGCCTTTTAAGATTTGAAGCTTCCAACTTTGAATCCATTGGAATAAATCTTTTAATTTGGTGCACTACTTTTTCAAATTCTACTTTTAGATCATCAGCCTTCAATTTCCTTAACTGTCCTACCGTCTAGCTAGGATTCCCTTAACTTTTGATGTAGTGGATCGTATAATCCTTTTGCTCACCTTTGGTCAAGGGTCTGTGCATCCTTTCTCTTTGTCTCTGCTCTTTGAGAAGCCTCTTCTTCTCATTAATCATCTCAACCATTTTCCTTGCATATTATTCTTCGCCAATATTAGGAAGGATATCTCTGTTTACTAATAATCTGGCCTTTATAGTATCCCATTCTTCATTAGTGTAGAATTTGGCATTCCATTTCAGCTTTTCTTTCTTTTGGTCTTCGTTAATCTGGTTCCGCCTGGTTTTTCGCAATCACTCATCATTCAATGTTTGTTCGCAAGTTTAGCTTCTCGCAGCCTCATCCTCTGCTTGAATCATAGCACTCTCTGCTTAGCTTCATCTTCGTGAGTTGCTTTTTGGTCTTCATTGGCTCGAAGATTATTGCACTATTCCTTTGCCTTCCTCTGCACAAACTCTCACAAGTACTACATGGATCACTACAGGATTAATATGTTCAGTACGAGTATTAACTTCAAAGATCAAAGCCAGTATTAAAATCTTCATCTAAAGCAGATTTAATTTCAGCACCACCAAACTTATCTTTAGTAAAGTCACCAGACTTATCCATTCCACTAGAACTTGCAGCTTGTTTATCTAGTCTCTTCTTAAAGGATTTCTTCTGACTGAAATTCTTAACCAAGATTTCAGCTGCTTCCAATCCTTGAGGACTAATTTGAGTTTCCTCAGAGGATTCCTCACCTTCTGAGTCTGTAATGTCTATCCCCTTCTGTTTGAATTTCCCCTCCAATTTCTTAACTCTTTCGAGCAACGTCAAAATAGTAGTCCCTAGTGACTTCTTAGGCTTCTTCAAGTTTTTCTCCAACTCATCAACCCTTGAAATAAGTTGTGGAACCAGTTGAAGTAGATCTTCCATAAATAAGGAACTGGGTTCTGCTGTAGGAGTGGGTGTTGGAGGTTGTGGTTGAGGAATCACTGGTGGTTCTTCCTCATGGACTGAAGGTGAAGGTGGTGGGGGTGTTGGTGTCCTCTGTTCAAACTATGGTTTTTCTGGTTCAGATGTAGTAGTAGGAGATGGAATAGAGGTAGATGTACCTGCAAGGTCAGTAGCAACAGCAGGCAACATAGCAGGCAAAAGTGGCTTGTGTACCCCTTCAAAACCCCTTTTCATATTACCAAATATCATTTTAGTGAAAGGGACAACAATATAAGGATGTTTGCTTGTTGTTTCAACATTTAAGATCATTTGCAAAAATCTTGGGTACATCAAAAACTTTTTCTTATTATTGGCATTAGCAACCATGGCATCAAAAATCATTTTTGAAAAATTGAAGAGTTTGCCAGTGGAGAGACAGACCAATGCATAAGCAATATTGCTTCCAAATTGATCCCATCCACCAATTTTAGAGCTCATACAATGTAAAAGATGATGCACAAGGAAACGCCATTGTGGCATAAAATGACTTTTCCAAAAAGTGAATGTTCCATCAGTTAGATATCCAATATTTTCCAATCCTTGAAAGAGGTCATTATTTGGCAACATTGAAATCCTGAGGCATCACCAATTGAAGCTTGCTTCCATGATTCCTCGTGATTGAATACTCTAAAGTATCAATAGTTGCATTTAACTCTAGTGTCCCATCAGCAATAGTTCTAGCAATAGCAGCTACGTAACTGTTGACTAGGGAATCATAGATTGTTGGACTATGAGTGGGTATACTGATATGACTACCCTTTAGAAAGTCCACTATCTGCCGAAGCTGTGCTTTCAGCAGGCTTTTTGAGAAATCCCACTTGATTGTGCTTGTCTACAAACTTTAATTATGCCATCTTTTATGTTAATTGAAGTACTGGTAGGGCAGCGCAATTAGGGTTTAGTGCTGCTAAGGAGACTTAATCGAAAGAAAAGATTTAAACTTTTAAAGATTAAGATAAAGTAATTAAAGGATAAATATGAATTCTAAAAATAAAAATTATCCATATAAATACTTCTGACCACCTAAAGTTAAGTAACGGTACTATTTAGACAGTAAAAATCGTTTTTTCCCTCGACCTATACTAACGGTAAAATTTTTGCACTACCAGACTAAAAAATGGTCAAACTGACTTAACAATGACATCACCAGAATTAACTCTGTACTAACTAGCACAGCTTCCATACATCTCCAATCTGTGAGAATTCTTGCTTTTCAACATAAATCCTTAAACAAGTACAAAATAATATACCTAATAGATTTAACTAATATTAAGTTGTATTATAAACATAAATCCTTAAACAAGTACAAAAAAATGAATGTCTTTATGCTTTAAAAGAGTGAAATACGATAAAGGTAGAGTGTGACAACTAGAGCATAACATGGTTCACTTAGATTTTTGTATAACAACACCTCCACAGTCGGTTCGATAGTAGTCAGTTCGTGATTCGTTACCCAAGTCACGTCGATCCACACGTGGCAATATGTTATCATCGTGCTGGTAAATGACTGTACTAAATTCCTCATCGGCTTCATCATACTTATCTTTGTAATTCTTGGGAGGTGTCTCAAATACAATAGACAATTTTTTATCGACCTGGTCTTTCACATAAAACAATTGTCGTGCTTATGCGGCTAATATGAACGGATCAACCTTGTGGCCTAAACTATTCAGGTCAACCAATGTATACCCAAGAGTAGTATCGCATTTCACACACCAGCTTTGTGATTAACCCAGTCACATTTGAAAAGAGGAATTTGCATGTAACGCTAATCTAGTTCCCATATCTCTTGTAAAACCCCATAATAATATGCTTGTCTTGTGGTTGCAACTTCTTTAGATTTGTGCATATCTAATGCCTCAACACTAACCCCACTGTTTTGGTAAACTTTGCCATCATGACATTTCGTACGAAAAGTATACCCATTGATGTGATATGCATCGTATTACCACGGGGAACATGGTCCATAGGATATCCACTTTACGTTTCGATACACTTTGTTTGTCAATTTCTAACTTCTCTCAACCGAATTTCATTACAAGTATATATTAGCTCCAAAGAATAAGTACACCAATTTTCAGATCAAAATGAGCTGAGAAATAAGGTTTAGAAAGGGTATGTCGAGTAACATAAGATTACTTCTTTTCAGTAACCACTTGGCAAAAGATTTGCTGTGCTCATTCTCTAGAAAAGCTATTCGTTTACCCGGGTTTTCTGTTTTCAAAACTTGCTTGTGTCGCCAGAAACAATGTGTTTGATTATTATATTTGATAGATCATATTCAAGAACGAATAGACATGTGTTCATAAGACTTACTCGATACGGTACGATTTCATCTATTATTTATTACATACAAATGTGCTTTTGAAAGAGTTCAGTAGAAACTTCACTTGATTTGCCAGCCGACAATGGCTTTCCTTCCTCATTTTCATCTGTTTCATGTTTATCAGGTGGGATACCAACAGTTTTCTTGGATTTATGATATTCGCTAAAAAACTTTATTGTTTCTACCGCAATAGTCTCCTCAGCAATGCATCCTTCTGGTCTATTTCTGTTTCCTACATGTCCTTTAATAACCTTCATACATCTTTCGAATGGATACATCCACTGAAAGCATATGGGACCGCATAACTTTACCTCCCTAGTTGGGTGCACAGTCAAATGTATCATAATATCAAAGAATGATGGAGGAAAGAACTTCTCGAGTAGGCACAGTGTCACTACCAGTTCTGCTTGCATATTATCTAGTTCTTGCAATATTATTTCTTTGCAACATATTGATTTAAAGAAAAAGCAAAACTTGATAATAGAATATCATGTGGGTGGGTGGATGATTGAACGTATTGTGTAACATATTGGTTTTCATAAACGCATCAAATAACAATAAATGGGTCGAATATGAGTAGGTTTTAGAGAGAGAAAGTGGAAGATGGGATCCTCTCTAGAGAGAGAAAGTAAACAAAAAGAAATAAGGTTAGATTAAGTGAAAGGTCCAACTCTCTACCTTGGGAGGTAGAGGGTATTTATAGTTACATACTACACATCCTCCTTCGGACTGTGGATCAGGCATACAGTGGGTAAAGACCCGTCCTTCCTCCACAGTGATACACTAAGCTAATCTATGCTAATAACTAACTAACTAAAACAGTAAATAACGATATGTCTAAGAGCTAACTTATGCTAGATTATATTTGGGGTGACCGACTCTTCACTATGGAATTTCTAATTCCTAACAATCTCCCCCTAAGGGAGGTCACCCCATGTTTTACATTTCGAATCCTAGCATTCTATTTTATCTTCAGTCTTGAGCTCGTAGACTTTAATTATTCAACTTTCGCATCTTTGTGCTTTAGCAATGACTCTTCATAGTTTGATTATTTTGTACTTTGAGTGGTGGTCTTTGAACTGATCCACATCTTTGATGATCTTCGAGCTTTCTTTGAGATCATCAGCTATAGTAAATCTCTGGATCACCCTTTGTTGTGTTGCCTTCATGTGATGTTGTGACTTTTGGACCGACATGCTCACACTTTCTGGATCATGACATCATTTCATCAGAGTAGCGGAAGCTTTTACTGGTTCAAGATATTTGCAGCAGTAGAAGCATAGTATAAAAATATTGAGCAGGTTATGTAGATAGGCACTTGTCATGATTTCTTTAATTAAGTGATGTGCGTGAGCATGCGGCTATGAATTGACTTCTCAATATCGATCAGCTGCAACCGTCCAAATGTACCTACAAACAACAGTTAGCAATAAAACACACGAAAGTGTCTTTGACCACTTTCGTTGAATTGAGGTACACGTCCCACGGTTACCCGTTGATCAATACAAGTACTGCCTGTGATCAGGTATAATTACGAAGAATCTCCTTGACAGGGTTTTGCAGCTGCTCTAACCGTTCTCAAACCGGAGCGTCTCAAAGAAGACAACACAGAGTGAGTGAACCAGCGAAGTGAGATTCACTGATTGATGAAAAATTGATTTGAAAACAATCGCATATCACTTAGAAGAAAGATTTTTGCAATACGACAAAGGTTTTATGAGAAAGATCAATTTTTAATCAAAAATACCTTTTGTATTTGAAAGAGAATACACATTCGATGTGCTAGAGAAAAGAAGAGATTTGCACATCGAACGGTTTTTCTAAAAGTATTTTTCAATCGAGATACTTTTGAGTTTGAAATATGAATACACATTCATGTGCTAGAGAAAAAAGATTTGCACATCGAACGGTTTTTCCAAAAGTATTCGTCAATTCATTTCTGGACCAAGGTTGATTCAAGAATGAATCGCCCCATCGTTTCTGTCCAGTTGTCACAAGCTTGATCTATTGGATAGATCTCACATGCCACCCACCAAGAGCTTGTTTGATGTTGGCTCTAGAAGGATTTCCATCTTCACCGTGAATATTTTACATATCACTTGGATGTTCTGGCAATACCACAAGGATAATGCGTAGGACTCTTAATATATTCTTACTTTCCACATTATGTGAAACAGCAAGTCTTCATTGATTTTGTGTCCTAATGAGATATTGTGGATGATCTCTTGGCTCTAGACTCAATAGTGCACATTTGGTTCCTATGCCGGAGACTAGGGAGATGGTCTCCTTCTTCAATATTAACAATCTCTAAGAGAAAGTCGATAGATTATGTAGATTCCCCGTGAGAATGAAACAAGTCCTTTTAAGAGGAACTTGAGTAGTTTGGGAAGTTAGGTGCAGTGCGTCACTGGGTCCATGCGTCTTGTTCTTCAATACCGGCGTTACCTTAGTAACTACCAGTAGCATATGTATTGAACCCAGTTTCTGCCCTAAGGTTGAATTATTGGAGGGCTATTTCTTTTCACCCTTTTCACATTTATTTCATTTTCATTCTTCAACCCCTTTAGTGCTTACCGAGACTTCCTCACTAGAAATTGTTGGGTTTATTCCAGTTCTAGCTCTTTCTCAGTCCGCACTCTTCCCGTTTTCTCATTTTTCTCCTTTTTTTCATCATACCTAAGGACTTCTACACTAACTAGTGGATTATCCCTGGGTAGATCCCTCCGGTTTTGGTGGGATCGTGGGAACGAATACCTAACCTCACCATCCTTATAACTCCAGGCATAAAGTAAAATGGTCGGTCTTTTGGTACAGTTCTTTCCTTCTCGAAACCAATTGAAAAATCATTTGGAAAATCAATCAAGGTACTTGTGATATAATATCAAAGCATTTTGTACCTTAATTTTTTTGATCATTTAGAAATGCTCCCCCTCAACTTGTGCTCTTATGATTTTGAAATTGTTTGGCACATGGAGGCAAGAGTTCTTTGAAATAATTTCCTGATCACAATTTCCGTGGAAAAGGCCATTTGATTTTCTTGGTAAATTCTCCCCCTCAAAATGTGCGTTGGATATTTGAAAATTATTTTGCACATAGAGGAAAGAGGTGTTTGAAGAACTTCCACGACTACACTAGCCATTAAAAAGATTTATTAAAAGATTGTCCAATTGGGGAATAGAATGTCAACATATTCAACTCACCAAATACATTCCCGTTAACTTACAAATAGCAAATCTCCTTAACTAAGATCCCTACCAATCAAACAAGAACAGAAAGATGTTCATCAAAGAAATCAGCCTAGCAACTAGAAGCACTTTGTCATTAATCAAATCAGGCCGTGTGAAGATGTCAACCAGAGGCTCTTAGAAGAAACTCCATGTAAAGATGACTCGATAAGAAGAAGCTCGGTTCTTACATGAGTTAGGAGCCGTTTGATATTCATGGTAAATTCCCCCCCTCAATAATTGCATACGGAGTTGCCATTCTTGATTGAATAAGTGAACATCATCCAAATGTAGTCTATTCACACTTCTCCCCCTCAAAGGTAGCATATGATGTCGCCATCGTCATTATAATTGAGCAAGTGGAATAAGAAAACAATCATTAGTAGTTCGGTTCAATTGATGACTGAAAGCGCGTGGAAAAAGCATGAAGCATGTTGATGAGAATGGTCATTAATAAGAATATTTCTCTTCTTCAGAAGATAAAGCTGACACGTACACTTTTCTTTTCTTTAGAGAACGAGGCTTGAACTGTTGTGTTCAAACATCATAAGAAGATTTCGAAGATAAAGCACACTGAAATGTACACTTTTCTTTTCTTTAGAGTACGAGGCTTGAACTGTTGTGTTCAAACGTCATTGCCGATTGAATATCAAGGTTGAGTTACTAGAACCCGTGAGTTATGAGATATCAATCCTTTTGTTATCCATACTTTAAGCCAGTCCATGTATTGAAGGATCGAAGTATCTGCAACTAAGTGAGGACTACCTGCACTAACATTACAAGCTTGATTGCATATAGATGGGTTAGTGACATTAGTATCCAAACCCTTTGAGGTCTCACGGTAAACCTTGATTTTGCCATTGGTAAACAGCTTTTCGGTAGGTATCCACCTAAGTCCAACATCCTTAAACATTCAACCAGACGGTATCCACTTATTGCAAGGTCTAGGATTGTTAGGCTTCTTATGCATAGCGGAAGACTTATCCTTATTCCTAGTTTCCAAAGATTTAGCAGTTGGTATCCATCTAGGCGAATTTTTCGGTTTGTTTTGCTTCATATACACAATAGATGACTTGGTGAAAATCCTAGACTTAACAGGTTGAACCTTTGCATGAGCATTTACTTTCTTTAGGGAGTTTGAAAAACAATTATCATGATGTGCCTTAAAGATGCATTTCAGACAATTTGAGCAAACAGCTTGTTTGGATTCAGAAAATGATCTAGAGTTCTTAGAGTAATATACTATGGGAATAGCTTTATTCGAAACGCAACTACTCTTAGATCCAAGCCAATCCCTAGTGTTTAGTCGAGTGTTCCTAGGTAATGGTTTACAACTACTAGCAGTGCCTTGAAATCTCGTAGAATTCATCACCCTAGGTCTAGCACCTAAAATTCCATCTTTTTGAATTTGTGCCTTTTTCTTAGCTTCTTTTAGATCATAGTTATTGAACAAGTCATTCATATCATTTGAATTCTTAGGCAAATAAGGTGAAGTGACCGGTTTTGACAAAACTTGTTTCACATCAACTTGGGAGGAAAACCGTGTTTTTGAAAACTTTGTTCTTCGGATATAAATGCAGGGCTGTCCTAACAACAAACCGGTCTCTAATGGAATGAGAAGCGGCTTCCCAAGGTTGATGGTTTTGTAAACTTAGTGTTCACACTTTTCCCTACAGTTTTTCTAAGCTCATTCTTTAAGGCAACTATCGCAAAACTCTTATCCTGAATTTGAGGTATGAGTTCATCAATTTTTGCTATCAAAGATTTTTTTTCTTCCATGGACTTAGTTCTAGTTTCATTGATAGAGTCGCTTAGGTCCTTTTGATGCTTTTTCAAAGTCTCATTTTCCTTTAAGTAATTTAGCCACATAAGTTTCCAATTCATTATTTCTTGTTTTAATAGCATCGATGTCTTGTTTAGTCATGACTAAATTACTTTTCAAATTCAGGACAAAAATATGTTTCTTCAGATTGTAAATAGTTGACTCTTTGTCTTGAAGCTAAGCTTTCAAAGTTGTTAATACAAATAAGCCGTAAAAACGTTTATTTACATTTTACGATCTTCTAATGTTTTGTCGATAACAAACGTAAAATCATGTTAACGAAACAAATAAAATACGTAAATAGTTTGAACTAATAGTTTCTAACATATTCACACTTTCACATAAAACACTAAAACAAGTATAAGTGATTTTATGATTTAGTAATACATATGTACAACAACTAGTGTTTACATATTTGGGTAAAATATACACATAACTAGTATGTAGTATATTGAGTAATATAAATGGGTAGAAACTTAAGTATCACAACCCATTGGGCAAATACATTGAATGTAGTTGGGTACAACCCAAAGCCCATGACCCATGGAGCTTGACCCATAACCCATTGCATGACATCATGCTTACATCATACATGGATAATATCCATAACCCATGGATCAACCCATACTCAAGTGACCAAGTGCATTGCACTCAAAGATACATTGTATCTAGCTAAAGATCCATGGTTCAACCCATGACCCATGACCCATAACCAAAATACCCATGGGTAAAAGGGAGCGTCCCACGGATCCCTAGCTTAACGCTAGACGGATCTCCTGTGGAAGGGATCCGTGGGATCCGGGAACAAGGGATTTTTCCTCTATAAATAGTGAGCCATTTCTTCATTATTTCTCACCCCTTTCTAACACACTTTCTCCCTGAGTTAAAAACTCACTAACCTCAGATCCAAGAGATCTATGTTTGTAGTTTTGTTTTTGTGTGATCTTTTAGGTTCCTCTTAAAGGCAAGATCACCACCTTTGAAGTCGAGTAAGCTCAAGTCCATGAGTTGCCATGCTTCCTCATCATCAAGGCTACTGAAGTCTTCTTGTTGATGATTCCTTTCTTTCTTCAAAAGAAGTGTAGTGTTGAAGACATTAGTGAAAGATGTCTCAAGTGTCAAGACGAAGATATTAGTGAAGGGTATCTATCGTCTACATCATAAACACTTGTGGTAGGTGCTTAGAAGTCAAGACTAGAAGCATTAGTGAAAGGTGCTTAGAATTCAAGACACAAGACATTAGTGAAGGGTGTCTTGTAGATCTAGTCAAAGGCATTAGTGAAAGGTGCCTTAGATGTACATTCGATCTGGTGTATTTCGATGTACTAGATAGAATAGCATTAGATCCAAGGATATTGATATCCTTGATGATGTTGTAAAGGAGTAGATCTCATTTGGGATTAGTCGTTGGTGTAGTGTGGTAGTAGTTCCTCCATTGCAATGGAACTAGGTGCTTAGCCTAGTACCTAATAAAGGGTAGGTGACGTTGTGAAGGTGTAGTTCACCTTGTAGTGAAAGAACTAGGTATTTAGCCTAGTACCTTATAAAGGGTAGGCGACGTTGTGTAGGTGTGGTTCACCTTGGAGTGAAAGAACCCGGTGGTTAGCCTAGCACCAGAAAAAGGGTAGGTGACGTTGTGAAGGCTTCTCCGCCATAAGGAGATTGGTGTAGTGATTACGAACTCTCGAGTAGGTGACTCGGGTAGTGGAGTAGGGCAAGGAAGGTGTCCTTGTCGTCGAACCACTATAAATACTCGCGTTGTGGTTTTGTGCTTCTTACTCTTATCTTTTCATTACTTACCTTTATATGCTTGTTTATCAACATCCAACACACACATCCAAATAGATTGACATAAGTCGATCTAAATAGATTAAAAGGAAGTTTTAATTGGCAAAACTATTCACCCCCCCCCTCTAGTTTTCCACAATTGGTATCAGAGCTTCGTTACCAAGTTTCTTGAAGTATATTGTACTTTAAAAACTTGATACGATCCATAGTTAATTGAAAACTACAAAGAAGGTTTTTCATAAAAACAAACACCATGTCTTTTAAAACTATATGTTTGGATGTTGATTTGATAACAACATTTTTTTTATTTACTTGTTTCATTTAATTGCACTAATCTTCTTTGTCATGTTGATTAGTCAAAACTCATACCCACCAAGCTATAGGAATCGCTTGGTAACAAGAATACCTTCTTTAAGAAGGTATCTTAATCGCAAAGGAGCGGGAATCGTCTAAGTGACATTTGTTGTGTCATTTGTAAAGACATTCCTAAGTGCGCTAGAGGTATGATTTTCTTTTTATTTTGCTTGATAATTAAGTATGCCTATTTAAGTATTTATATGATTATCTTTTGTGCTTATACATGTTTTACATGAATCTTCATTAGGAAGCCTTTTTTCTCACATACGTGTTTTATTTCTCGTCTAAAGTCGTGGTATATAAAACTTATGTTTTGTTTCTTTTAATCCAATAATAAAACAAAACACGAATTTCAAAAATTCCTCCTTCCCCATAAATACTCCCACCGTCGACAACTCTATCAAATCCTCACTTTTTCAAATCTTCCAATTTCAAAAATTTCCTCTCATTCAAAAACTTCATCTTCCTCCCCATTCCATCTCAACCGAAACCAAGAAGGTTCATCATCAACATGGTTTACATCGCGCTCTTGATCATCGCTTTAACACTCATCGCACTTGTGTTCCCTATGATGAAGTTCACATATAGAGACATTTACTTTGTGTTGTTAATCTAGATTGGGATCATATACCCAATCCTTTGTATCATCCTTAGTATTGAAATGCAATATTACTAATAATCTAGTTATCTATGTTATTATTATCATAATATGTTTGTCATTTCTTTTGATTTATTTGTTTCATATTCTTTCGTGATACATTAGAAGTCATGTATGCATGCTAAAAGAAATTGTAGGATAAAACATATTTCGTGGTATAAAAAATGTAAAATCTATGTGTTTATCAAATCTATTTCTGTTATTACAGATCCACGGATCCCAGATGATATACTAGCCGGATCCCTTTTGTAAAGGAACCGTAGGATCCGTCCTACTGGAAAACAGTTTTCATGCAATATTAAAAACTACTATCTTTCTAAAAGTATTAATCCACTAGAAAGCCAAAACATTGAGTGAGTTAGAGTGTTAAAAACCATTGTTAATAAAAATCTAGTAAAAACATTGGATAATCATAGGTTGACCACAAACATCTCTGTTTTAACTTATCATTTCTATAGGTTCAACTATGACGCATGAATATGAGTTTGATTTTTCACTCACTAGCGTCTACACTCCGAACATCTCTCTTGAACCCAACACGCCTGGCAATCATGTCCGTGGGTTCAATAATCTCGAAAACCGTCACTTCCACGAAGGACGTATTGTAGACACCTCTCTACAATTCGAAGAAGGTATCAATACCTCCTTCCGAACCATAGATCTAGAATGTCTTCTTGAAATCCACGAGAAGATATGTCCAAGGTTCATAATGGAATTCTTCCGTCAAGTCGAACTCGTTCGTAACGAGGATCGCTCTCTATCTCTTTGGTTTTATATCAAAAACCAAAATTTTACTTTAACCCTTGGGCATTTTGCTCACATCCTCCGGATTCCAAATCATGGACAATGTGCCTTCACCGAATATTGGTCTCTTGATTCTCTCTTCAACTTTCGTGAAGAAAATAGTCCATATTGCTCACACATACCCTCCCCGGAAGATTCAAAACGCATAATATGCAAACCTCGACCATATTATTCCGATCCAAACATTATCTTCACACGGGACATCCAAGAAGAGTACAAGCCTTTTACACTCATCCTACGATAAAATGTTTGGAGTCTTAGGGGAAATCGAGAAATCCTTCCCGCTTGTTGTGCACACATGTTGTACTGTTTGCTAACACAACAACCATACAATCTAGCCTACTTCTTCGCAAGGCGAATTGTAAATCTTCAAGGCTCCAATGACACGCCTCTATCACAACGTTATGCACTTCCATCCTCAATTTCAAAGTCCGTTGTATGTACTTGTGAACAAGATGATGGAACCTCTAAACATATCTCTCATGAAGACTTTCTTCATTCTTGATTCCACCAACACTCATCAATCACATAATGATTCTCCTAGCGAAAATACTCTAGGAACCTAGTTGTATTCCAAAATAGGATCAATTATCTTGTACTCGTGCTTTATCAATGTAATCCAATTTCTTTCATGAAATAAAACATCTTACATTTGATATCCTAGTATTAGAACTCCTTTTAGACTATCATTGAGATATATTGCATTGTCAATATCATTGCATACCTTTAGTAAAGGTCCTGCTGAGCAGATGGGAAGATCCCAAAGATTGTGCTAGATGGATCCCTACACTTAGGGAACCGTGGGATCCGGCAAATAGAAAATGCAATTGCAAGCATTATATTTCAAACATATCCTTAGAACACCTCACACTAAGCTAAACATAGTGTCTTAAGGCAAATTAAGTCCTTATCAAGATAGGTTGATCTTTCCTACTCACACATAACTCACCTAGATCACACTTTAAGACGCTTGTAGATCTATCGTTTCATTTTTAATCCATTACTCTTCCGCTCTCAAACTCACACTTCATTTTTCACTTGATCCCTCACATTTAGCCTTAGAAATCTTTCAATTATGGCAAAATTGATCATAAATCATCCTTACCTCAAAATTGATCAAAGTTGATCAAACTCTAGTTTTTCCCATCTCAAAGCTTCTAGGATATTTTCCAAAAACACTATCCTAAGTCACAACCTGATCTCTAGGATCATTTAACTTCAATTGACACTCTCATCTTTAGTGTCATCCTTGCTCATCCATTGGTACTCTTGAAAGTTCCAAATCCTTCCATAAAAGACAATCATTAGCTACATCACTCATTACCTTCAAGTACTTAAGTACCCCTTCATTTAAGACACTTAGGAGGACTGAAACACTCAAGATGATATAGATCTTAGATCTTAGAAAACATCATTTCCACTCTTTCATAGCTGCTGAGAGCCAGATCCTTAGGATTAGCCTAGACGGATCCCTCTGAGGAGGGAACCGTGGGATCCGGATGACAGTTTATGTCAAATCTTGCTAAAACAATCATTTCAACTCATCTTCCTAACTCAAACACTCCATCTCATCTTAAATGAGTTCCTAGATTAGTGCAAACTCTGAAGTTGACTCTTGTGCATGTTAATCATCACATTCCAGTGAATCCTAGTGGCTTAAGGCTTAAATGCACTTGCCAAATTTCTTGTTTTATAAACCACTTTGTTAAGACCTCCATAGTCATCACTCTCATCCTAACTTTTAGCTCTTTATAAACCCTTGCAAACCTCTTGAAATCATCTCATTATGAGGAAAACCCCAAGTAGTAACTTATCCACCAAAGAACCACCCATGAAAAAGGCTCGTGTTATACACGAAATCTCTTCAACCGAATCATCTCCGGTCAAGCCAACAAATGATAGTATCCTTCCTCATCCAATCAAACCAATTCCTAAAAGGATAGTACCCACAAAACTACCAATGCCAAACACCACCATACCTCCTAGGCCAAACAATATCATCTCCACTAAACCATCACCATTGGTTCCTAGAACTATTTCATTTACATCCCTACTATCATCACCACACCTTTACAATTTAGAGGACTTGCCTCCTAGGCCGTCTCATCCTCTTTCGCCGACAACATTTTCCTCATTAGCAGGAATAATGGTACAAAATCAAGGTGTTGAGTCAACACTTTCTCCGGCTTCCTTTTCGCCATTTCCATCATATAATCTCATTTGGATTATGAGAAATTGTCAAAGTCAACCACCCGACCATATGGAAGTTGACACTTCTCTACCACCACCATCATTCTTGGTCGAGTCATTCTCAAATGCGCCTCCACCAATCCCTCCATCGTTTGAAGCTCCACAAGTCGCTTCACTTGATCCTTCGCATCAAGCCATTTCATTTCTTCCACCACCACTACCTAGCCATGACAAAGATTGCTATCATTGTAAACATGTAGAAAGTTTGATACATGAAGTACGAGAAGACCAACGTTTCATGTTCTATCATCTCCTCGAACGTTTCGACGAGATTAAACCTAAACAAAACTTGAGCTAGAAGATTTTAGTGGTGTCCTAGTATCAAGCGATAGTTGGTTTAGAAATTCCTAGTCATGTATTTTCTTATTTTCTTAGTTTTTAGAGTCATGTATATCATAACTCTAGTTTTATTAAATGGAATTACATGCTACTTGTTATTTTTCTGAGCATATGATTACTTTGTATTCATATCTCATTTTTGTGATAACATTACTTGTTATATCACCTTTGCTGAAATTAATCAGCTAATACGGATCCCTCAAAATTGCCTAGACGGATCCCTACTAGGAGGGAACCGTGGGATCAGTTAGACAGAAAGCTATTTTCTACTAACTTGGACCACATTTGCAGGAAATTGTGAATTATACTTGTCTTCTAACCTTTGTTTTGTAGTTATTCAATTTACACATGAAGACTTTGACATCCTAAAGCTAGGGGAGCTTTATGTCAAAGCAATACATTGAAAATTACTTGCAATACTAGGTTTACTTTTCGTGACATCCCCTTGCAAAATTGCAATCATCAAGGGGAGCACATTCGTCACTTAGACGAAATCTTTTGCAAACTTACTTGCAAACAAACTAGATTAGTATTACTTTCTTGACGCCCTTACATAGGGATGGACTCGTCAAGGGGAGTAAAGACGAGATCCTTTCCGGTTACTTGCTCTCTATTTCTTCTTATTTTTATTTCTTTCACATGTTTTTCTTAAAAGCGATGTGTTGCTTTCCTTCAAACACTTTTGTTTTCGACAAAAGGGAGAAGAAAGTAAAAACTACAAATTCAAACTTTTACGAATTTTAGTTTTTCCTTAAAATAATTTTATGTTTTGTCATCAACAAAAAGGGGGAGATTGTTAATACAAATAATCCGTAAAAACGTATGTTTATATTTTACGATCTTCTAATGTTTTGTCGATAACAAACGTAAAATCATGTTAACGAAACAAATAAAGTACGTAAATGGTTTGAACTAATAGTTTCTAACATATTCACACTTTCACATAAAACACTAATACAAGTATAAGTGATTTTATGATTTAGTAATACATATGTACAACAACTACTGTTTACATATTTGGGTAAAATATACACATAACTAGTATGTAGTATATTGGGTAATATAAATGGGTAGAAACTTAAGTATCACAACCCATTGTGCAAATACATTGAATGTAGTTGGGTACAACCCAAAGCCCATGAACCATGGAGCTTGACCCATAACCCATTGCATGACATCATTGTTGGGATATGAAAGTTCTGAAGAATGACAAAGTACTGGGAAAAGTCAAGTACTGCTAAAGAAGAAGTCAAAGTACTGCTGTTGAGGTCAAAGTACTGCAAGGCTAAAAGAACTGTTATATTCGTTTATGGAAAGCTTTGTAATTCTAGAATATTCTTTATTAGATTACTTGTCGTACAAGGATACAAATTGTAAACCGACTAGGGTTATCCTTGAGCCTATAAAAGGATCCCTAGATTGGCATTAGATGAATACGCATATTTTTAGAGTTTTAGAGAGTTCGACATTATTAGAGTTGTTAAAGAAGTCTGCATAACAAGCAGAATTAGAGTTATTAATATAATCGTTGAAAGTTAAAAGTTATATTCTTCTTAGCTTTGTTAAGTAAATTCCGCATACTTGATAAAGATTACACAGTGTTTCATTGTTAATAACTAAGGATTTATCCGAGGTTATTAAACCCTTAACAAGCTATTTAAGTTAGTTTGGTTAGAGTACATCGATCCAACAAGTGGTATCAGAGCTTGTGTGGAAACTCTGACTAAGAAGAAACCCTAAAATCTAGTTAACAAAACCTAAAGATGTCGACTGAAGCTGTTCCACCACCATCCATCACCTCACTTAGGATACCTATCATCAAGAAGGGAGAGTACGACCTATGGAGCATGAAGATGAGGCAGTACATTGCAATTACAGACCATGCACTGTGGAATGTAATTGTCAATGGTAATGAAGTCGTTCCAGAACCTATTGATATTCTTGGACAACCCAAAGCACCTAAGGCAGTCTTACCAGCAGCTACATTAAGGAATCAAGAGAAGGCACTTAACATTCTCTTGTCTCCATTCCGAGATGGTCATCTACTCAAGTTCCATGATGCTAAAGATGCAAAGCAACTCTGGGCTGCTCTCAAAACAAGGTTTGGAGGTAATGATGCTTCCAAGAAGATGCACAGAAATCTGTTGAAGCAGCAATTTGAAACTCTCACTGTAGGAGAAAGAGAAAGTCTTGATGCTGCTTATGACAGATTCCAAAACCTTCTCAGTATGCTGGAGCTATACAAAGCAGAGGTCTCAGTTGAAGATGCTAATCTTAAGTTCTTAAGGAGTTTGCCATCGACATGGCATGTGATAGCTACAATGATCAGAGGACAACCTGGTCTGGATGTTATGGACTTTGATGATCTCTACAATCATCTGAAGGTGTATGAGCATGAGATGAATGGCCAAACCAATTCCAAATCTCACAGTATTGCCTTTTTGTCATCTGAAAAGAAGGGCAGTACTTCCACCAAAAGTACTGCTTCTCCTACTCAAAGTACTGTGGCTCAAAGTACTATTTCCTATTCTACCCCCACATTTGCTCAGCAACCCACACCAACACATACCCTCCACTCAGATGAAGTTGTATGCTCTTTCTGTGCACAGCAAGCTTCTCTACCTGTCACTTATGAAGAAGATCTCTCACTGAGTGAAGAGGATGCTCTTGAAGAAATTGATATCATGTGGCAAGTTGCTATGATCACTGCAAGGATCAAGAAGTATATGAAGAAAACAGGAAAAAGCATTGACTTCAAACCTAAACAGGGTATTACTTTTGACAAATCCAAAATTGAATGCTTCAACTGTCAAAAGACTGGACACTTTGCAAGGGAATGCAGATTTGCTAAATATCAAGCAAACAGGATGACTGAGAAACCAAAGCTAGAGCTTAAAGAAATTCATATTACTGAAACAAAAGCTTTGGTTGCTCAAGAGAGTTTATCAGAGGTTGACTGGAGTGCTAAGTTTGATGATGAACCAGTAACCTACTATATGGTAGCTATGGAGGAGTCAGTAGAAAAGTTTGATTGGAGCACAGCCTTTGATGAGGAACCTGAACATGCTGCTTTGGAATCCAGAGATGGTCTAGGAAGATTTGATTGGAGCATGGAGAGTGAAGATGATCCTGTTCTATTTGCAATGGTGGCTACTTCACCAAGTTTACCCCTATCTCTGAGGTATATTCCAATTTTCATGACCTTTATCAAAAAGTACTAAATAGTTATGTGGCTGAAAGAGATAACTGTATAAGGGCTAGGTATGAGGTAGCAGGTTATCAAATAACCTTAGAATCTATGGAAGCCAAAATAATAACACATGAAAATAATGAAATGGCTTGGGCAAAAAAGTATGAACAAAAGGATTATCAGTTAAAACTAAGTGAATGGAAGTTAAACTGTAAGATCTCTGAAATTGAGAAACTAGCTAAGGAGAGAGATGAATTGCTAGAAAAGTTTAATGCTTGGGGACAATCAGGTCTTTCTCATGTCACTTATGTTGAAAAACAGAGAAGAGCTTACATTAAAACTGGCCTAGGTTTTGGTATGGATTTTAATAACATAGAAAACCCACCTAGTGATCAGGATGAATGTGATTTTGATGATATAAACACTAGTGATGATGAACTCATTAATTATGTAGACACATCTAGTAATGAGGAATCAGTTAGTGAACCACCTCCTGAGTTTAAGAAAGATAATGCCTATCATGCAGTCCCTCATCCCACTGGTAGTCATCAACCTCTTAGGCCTGATGTTTCTCGTTTTGGAGTAGATAGCTTAGAGTTTAGGAAGAAACTTAAAGGTCAATCTAGGTCTGAAATCTCAAAAGAAACTGTTGAAACACCTAAGGTAGATGATGTTCAAAGCCAAGCAGTACTTTCACCCCAACGTACTGCTACACCTCAAAGTCTTGCTACACCTTCAGTACCTTTAAGAAAACCTTTTCAACATACTTCTAAACCTTTTTGGGATAATTTTGGTCAAAACAGTTTTCATCATTCACCTGGAAGACAGGATAGGTTTGGTCATACACATAGAAGAAGAAACTTTGGAATTACAGAACAAAAACTATGTTTTGTTTGTTTTAGTCCTAACCATCTAATTAAGGACTGTAACTTACATTCAGAGTACTTAAGTAAGTTCCCAAAGAACAGAACTGCCAACCAAAAACCAAGGGCAACTAGACCAGCTTGGAATCATTCACATATGGTTAACCATAGAAACTTCTCACCAGACTATAGGTACCCTCACCAGAGAAGACCCTTTTCAAAACCTCTAGTACCTTCAAATAATTTCCAAGGTACTGCTAAGCCAAGACCAGTACTTTCTCAAAGTACTGCTCAGTTTTCACCAAACACCTCTTGGAATAGGAACCCTACGAGATCTAATTACTATCAATCTAGAAGGCGTTACAACTCCAAGAAAGTAGTTAGATCTAGAGACTCTTCACCAGAAGTTAAAACTCAATGTGTTAAGAAAGAAAGTACTGATGATGAATAAACAGTACTTTCAACAAGTACTGCTGAAACAGTAATTTTTGATAAAGAGGTTTTTGTTGAAAAAGAAAGTTTTGCTGAAAATCCACCACAAGTTTTGAAACAAAAGATAATGCTTGATTTTGTCTACAAAAACTGTGAATATTACATACTCAAGGAATTTGAGTATGTTACTCCACAAGGGGAACACAAGTCAGTAATGGCTTGGGTTCCTAAAAGATACTAACTATTTTATCTTTGTGTAGGGCAACCCAGAAGAAGAGCTTAAAGATCATCTTATTGTGGATAGTGGTTGCTCTGGAAGCATGACAGGAGACAAGGAGATTCTGTCAGATTTTAGGCCATATTGTGGAGGAAGAGTTGCATTTGGGAATGATGCTAGTGGAGGAAGAATTAGTGGAAAAGGAACCATCAAGATAGGAAGCATAGATTTTGTGAATGTTAGATATGTGAAGGAGCTCAAGTTCAACCTTTTGTCAGTCTCTCAAATCTGTGACAAAAAGCATCCTGTGTTGTTCACTGACACAGAATGTCTCATACTTTCACCTGATTTCAAACTTGATGATGATAACTTGGTGATACTCAAAGTACCAAGAACCAATGATGTGTACAGTTTAGATATGAAGAGTCTTCACTCTTCTGAAAGAGCTACATGTTTAGTAGCAAAAGCATCACTTGAAGAAGCACATCAGTGGCATAGAAGATTGGGCCATGTGAATTACAAGAATATCAACAAGTTGGTCAAAGGAAATTTAGTTAGAGGTTTACCTTCAAAGACTTACAAGAATGATCATTCCTATTTGGCATGTAAGAAGGGTAAACAACATAAAGCTTCTTACAAGAAGCTTGAGGAAAGGACTGTTAGAGAACCATTGGAGCTATTACATATGGATCTATTTGGTCCTGTATCTGTTACAAGTTTGAACAAGAAGAAGTACTGCCTAGTAGTGACAGATGATTGCAGTAGATTTAGTTGGGTATTTTTCTTAGGATTTAAGGATGAGACATTTGATGCTATTCATGATCTTATTATAGTACTTGAAAACCAACTGAGACTGAAAATTAGAGGTATTAGATGTGACAATGGAACTGAATTCAAGAACAAGCTTATGGATGAATTTTGTGCTAACAAAGGAATCAAGAGGGAGTTCAGTATTGCCAGAACACCACAGCAGAATGGTGTTGCAGAGAGAAAGAATAGGACTTTGATTGAAGCAGCCAGAACAATGCTTGCAGACTCACACTTACCTATTCAATTCTGGGCTGAAGCTGTAATTACTGCTTGCTATGTACTTAACAGAGTATCAGTCACCAAATTACAGATGAAGACACCTTATGAGTTGCTGATGGGAAACAAACCTAATATTCATTTTATGAATCCTTTTGGATCCCCTCTTACTATTCTTAATACAATTGATCATTTGAGTAAGTTTGATGGCAAGTCAGAAGAAGGTTATTTATTGGGATATTGCACCAACAGCAAGGGCTTTAAAGTGTACAACAGAGTCACCAAGAAGGTTCAAGATTGTCTTCATGTTAAGTTTTTAGAAGATCAAGAAATTCAGAAGGGTAAAGGTCCTGATTGGATGTTTGATCTTGAAGTTTTGACTCCTTCAATGAATTATGTTCCTATTATAGAAGAGAATCAACCTGTACACAATGGAGAAGAGGTACAGTATGTTGTTCATGGAGTCCATATTAGCACAGATGTTGTTCATAATGAAGAACCTAAAACTGTTAAGACAGAGAAAAGTACTGATGAGCCAAAATCCTCATTGTCGGCTGAGGATCAATCTACTCAAGATGAACTTAATCAGATGCTTCTTCAAGATGTCTTAGCACATTCTTATACTGATGACCAAAGAAGATCTTATAAAGAAGCAAAGAAAAAGAACAAAACTGCAGAGTACTCTTACAGTACTTTTGACCAAAGTATCTGCTTGCACCATTACCAGCACTTTGGATGATTTGGATGATCCTACCATGCCTGGCTTAGAAGATACTGATGATGAGTTTGAAGATGAAGGTATTTTCTCAGATTTCAATGAAGATGCTGATTTCACTAATTTGGATGATGCTTCTGGAGTTCTACAGTCTCCAAACTTAAGAATTCATAAGAATCATCCTACTAATCAAATCATTGGTCCTTCTACTTCTGGAGTGATGACAAGACACAAAGCTAAGAGTTTTACTAAACCTCGTAATGCTTTACTTAGCTTTGTCTATAAACAAAACAGGCTGAATCATAAGGACCATCAAACATGCCTGTTTACTTGCTTTATCTCTCAAGAGGAACCCAAGAATATTGCTCAAGCATTGACTAAAGAGAGTTAGGTTGAAGCTATGCAAGAAGAACTACTACAATTCAGACTTCAAGAAGTTTGGGTATTATGTGGCTGATGCAAGCTATTGTGGGCAAGTTTTGTGGATGCAGAATCAACTCTTGGATTATGGGTTCAATTTCAAGAATACTCCTATCAATATTGATAATGAGAGTACCATTTGCATTGTGAAGAATCCAGTTTATCATTCCAAGACCAAGTACATTCAGATTAGGCACCAGATTGTTATGAACATAGGCTCATTAATGTTGTCAAGGTGCATACGGATGATAATGTAGCTCATTTACTCACCAAAGGATTTGATGTTTCAAGATTTACTCACTTGGTGGTGAGTATTGGCATGATTAATTACTGAGCTATATTTAAGGGGAGGACTATTTTGTGTAAGTATAGTCCTATGCATTGTTTGGGGGGAGGATATTCATGTTTATTTGTTGTATTTGCTATTGTAAAGAGGAGAATGGAAAAGTACTTGCTTTTGATTTTATGAAAGTCTGCTTGGAAAGTCCTGCACACGTGGAAAGTACTGTTTGTCTTATCGAAGTACTGTTCCAACGGTAATATTGAGGGGTAACTACTACTAACGGTAACTTTGTTATTAATGGCTGTGATTTTTTAAATCTCACCTATAAATAACTGCTCTCCGAATTTCCCTCTCATATTACTATCTTATAATCTTTTCCATATTTCTCTCTCTATCACCCATATTATTCGTCATATCACTTTCTGTGTACACTTATCATCAATGGAAAATCGTAATACCGTTTCTAAACATAACATGGTGACAAATTTGGACAAGACTGAAGCCAATGAGATCTTTCATGATATCATTGATTTTCTCACTGGGTCACCGATTAGTTATGCGCTTTTAGTGGAACCAGATATCATTGAGCCCTGGATTCAACAATTTTTGGGCGACTGCTAGGGTTCATATGGAGAATGATGATTCATATATTCAAGCTACAGTTGCTGGGAGAACTGTAAAGGTTACTGAAGCCTCAATTCGTGAAGATTTAGTGTTTGATGATGAAGAAGGGGTTGTTCGTTTTGATAAGCAACTGATTTGGGATACGTTTAGGGACATTGGTTATGAAGGGTCCTTAACTGAACAAACATTCAGGAAACCCTTATTTTGTCCTCACTAGAAGTTTTTAGTACATGTATTGCTTCATTGTATTAGTGCTAAAAGTACATCATGGGAGCAATTTGGGTCTAACATAGCATCTGCTATAGTGGGATTGGCTACAGATCGTATTTTCAACTTTTCAAGGCTAATCCTAGATGGAATGCTTTCACACGTCTCTCATGGTTCAAAATGGTTTATGTATCCAAGGTTTATTCAAGTATTCCTAAATAAACAGCTTTCAAATGTACCAAAGCCTACAACTTTACCTGTTGTGGTACAACAAGCCAAGATTTTCACTTTCATGGCTAGGAAGAGTGATTTATTCACTGGAAGGGACACTCCTTTAACTACTTCTATGATGGAAGTTGTTCAAGCTATCAGAGCTGATGCTGCAGAGGAGGATGACAGAGAAGGTACTGCCTCTACCCAAGGTACTGCATAACAAGGTACTGCTTTGCAAAGTACTGAAGTTCAAGATGATGTTGCAGTTTCACCTTCACCATCTCCACCAATATCTGTTCCTGATTCTCAACCAGAAGAACATTCACCAATTAGAGGAGATGATCCAGCTACTATACCCCTTGAAGGTTTGGTATTGGATAATTATGTTCTGACAAGGGAGTTAGTCAGCTTGAAGAAAACAACTAAGGCTCAAGCTAAATAGATTAAGAAGTTGAAGCTCAAGTTTAGAAGACTCAAGCATTTTGTCTGGCCTTTGGTTCAACATCATCGTCTATGGGTCAAGTCTCAAAGAAAGCAAGGCAAGTCTGTTAGGCAATTTCAGAAGAAAACAAAAAGCAAGAAGGTTCAACAACAATCATCTTCATTCCAATTGGGGAGGAATTTGGAAGATAAGAATTTGAATGAAGAATCTGAAGCTGAACCTCAAGGTACAAATATTCAAACTCAAGATACTGAAGAACAGGTTATTGAAAGTACTGAGGAAGAAATCAAAGTTCAAAGTACTGAGGAGCAAGTTATTGATGTTCAAGTTCAAAGTACTGATGATCAAGGTACTGCTGATCAAAGTATTGCTTTTCATGGAACTTACAGACAAGGGTTAATTTCACCAAGGCTGATAGATTTTGAAGAAGAAGCTGGTCCTTCAACTGTTTTAACTGAAAAGGAAGCTGGTCCTTCAGCTGTCATACCAGAAAAGGAAGCTGATACACCCAAACCTATACCTACTGCAAGTGATGATGAAACCATTGCTGAGATTTTGCATGATTTATCAAGGCCAAGGGGTGTTAGCATTCCAGGAGTTACAGAAGAACAACCAAGAGCTTCTCAACCTGTTATTGATCCAAAAGATAAAGGAAAAGGTATATTGGTAGAAACAAAGAAGAAAAAGAAACCTACTTTAGCACAGATAAGGGCTGCTCAAGTTGCTATGAATGAGGAAGCAGCTAGAAAGTTTCAAGCTGAATTGAATGCTAAAGATAGAGAAGCTAAGGAAATTGAAGAAGCTCAGAATAGAGAAGCAGCTAAGAAATTGCAAGAGGAATTGAATGCTGAAGCTGATGAAATATTAGAGTCACCTATTCCTATTTCTTCTCTACCAAGAAGACCAAATCTTGCTAAGGAAAGGAATGCAATGATGGCTTATCTGAAAGGAAGACGATATATTGGATTAAATAAGTTGAAGTATGTTGAGATGAAAGAGTTGTATGATGCTGTCAGAGAAGATTATCATAAACAAGTTAATAATATTAAAGATTTTAAAGATGATGATGCTTACAAAGAAGAAGAAAGAAAAGGAAGCTTAAAAAGAAAAAGAATAACTGGAGTTAAAGACCAACAGTCATCAAAGAAAGTTGAGTTAAGGTCTGATACTAATGATGAGCTAAGGAATTACTTAAGAGTAATAGATTTTGAGTATTCTAAAGATGATGCTGAATTGAAGATGAACAAATCTCCAATAACTACTTTTGAAGTTGTAGAGTCAAAAGAAGGAAATTATCTGATGTTTCACAAAGAAGATGAAAGTTTCAAGGTGATCAATATGCTATGGGATTTATTGCATATAATTGATAGAGTGGATTTATTTCATTTATATCATGTGGTGAAAGAATATTTTGAACACAATCAATCAGAAGGATTTGGTTTAGTCTTGCTTGGAGATCTTATAACTGTTTGGGAAACTGAAGAAACAAGTACTGCTGAGATCTGGAAAAACCAAGAAGATTGGGAGATTACTTGCTGGAGATTCTTTGAAGAATCTGGAGTACATGTTCTAGAGCTAGAAGATGGGACAATGATTCACATGTTAGCTGATAGAAGATATCCTCTTACATCAGATCTTATGAGGAGGATGTTGGAGCATGGAATGGAAGTTGAAGAAGATAATGAAATAGCACGTCTGGTTATCAAACTGTTTATCAGATGGACTACAATTGCTGATGATGATGAATAACTGGTATGAATCTTAATTGATTAAATTTTTGATATATCAGTACTTTATTCAAAGTACTGCTGATCAAACAGTACTTTAATCAAAGTACTGCTTGAATTTTAAACCAGTTACTGATTTTGAAAAGAAAAACTTTTGTTAAGTGTTAGAAATTTTGAAACAAAGGTTAAAAGAAATAAATGGTTTTTGAGATGGTAACACCAATAGGTTATCAATCCACCATGGTTACAAAAGGATTGGCTAATCCATGAGCAAACGACTCTGGTAAAGATATCTCAAATCCGTTTTATAGTTGACAACTTGCTAATAAGTTGTATGGTAATCAACTCACCATATCAGTAATGTGAAGAGTTGGCTAGCCCACAAGAAAATGGCATGTGGTAAAGGCTGTGGAAAAACCATTATATGGTAATTAGTTCACCATGATGAAAGAACTAACTAGTCCAAAAGGGTACAGCTTTTGGTAAAGACAAATCAAATCTGTTGATAGCTGATGATTTGCTAAAAATCATATGGTTATCAGTGTACCATGATCTTACACATCAAAACATTTGGCTACTCCAGAGTTAATGGCTTTGGTAAAGAGAACTCAAATCCATTAAATTTTCAATGATTTACCTCTCACAAGAGTTTACACACCTGGAAGTGATGAGAATAGACTGGAACATAACTGAATTAAAAATACAAATTGTCTTATGTTGCTGAAAAGATGGAGCTTGCTGAATGTTGCTGAAAAGAGATTACTAATCAAGGGTGCTGTAAAGAATAAATTCTAAAGAACACTTTGATAAATGATGATATAAGCACAGAGTCTACAAAGATACAATCTAAAGACAAAGACACAATCTTTCCTTGAAGATGGGGCTGTTAAAGATAAATTCACAAAGGAACTTGAAGTCAAGCAAGTAGAATTCAAGTTAGGGGAGGATTGTTGGGATATGAAAGTGCTGAAGAATGACAAAGTACTGGAAAAGTCAAAGTACTGCTAAAGAAGAAGTCAAAGTACTGCTGTTGAGGTCAAAGTACTGCAAGGCTAAAAGAACTGTTATATTCGTTTAGGGAAAGCTTTGTAATTTGACCTCAACGAATATAATTCTAGAATATTCTTCAAAGAATCTCCAGCAACTCTACTGCTTTGTAATTCTAGAATATTCTTTATTAGATTACTTGTCGTACAAGGATACAAATTGTAAACCGACTAGGGTTATCCTTGAGCCTATAAAAGGATCCCTAGATTGGCATTAGATGAATACGCATATTTTTAGAGTTTTAGAGAGTTCGACATTATTAGAGTTGTTAAAGAAGTCTGCATAACAAGAGGAATTAGAGTTATTAATATAATCGTTGAAAGTTAAAAGTTATATTCTTCTTAGCTTTGTTAAGTAAATTCCGCATACTTGATAAAGTTTACACAGTGTTTCATTGTTAATAACTAAGGATTTATCCGAGATTAATAAACCCTTAACAAGCTATTTAAGTTAGTTTGGTTAGAGTACATCGATCCAACAATCATGCTTATATCATACATGGATAATATCCATAACCCATGGATCAACCCATACCCAAGTGACCAAGTGCATTGCACTCAAAGATACATTGTATCTAGCTAAAGATCCATGGTTCAACCCATGACCCATAACCAAAATACCCATGGGTAAAAGGGAGCGTCCCATGGATCCCTAGCTTAACGCTAGACGGATCCCTTGTGGAAGGGATCCGTGGGATCCGGGGAACAGTAGGATTTTTCCTCTATAAATAGTGAGCCATTTCTTCATTATTTCTCACCCCTTTCTAACACACTTTCTCCCTGAGTTAAAAACTCACTAACCTCAGATCCAAGAGATCTATGTTTGTAGTTTTGTTTTTGTGTGATCTTTTAGGTTCCTCTTAAAGGTAAGATCACCACCTTTGAAGTCGAGCAAGCTCAAGTCCATGAGTTTCCATGCTTCCTCATCATCAAGGCTACTGAAGTCTTCTTGTTGATGATTCCTTTCTTTCTTCAAAAAAAGTGTAGTGTTGAAGACATTAGTGAAAGATGTCTCAAGTGTCAAGACGAAGATATTAGTGAAGGGTATCTATCGTCTACATCATAAGCACTTGTAGTAGGTGCTTAGAAGTCAAGACTAGAAGCATTAGTGAAAGGTGCTTAGAAGTCAAGACACAAGACATTAGTGAAGGTTGTCTTGTAGATCTAGTCAAAGGCATTAGTGAAAGGTGCCTTAGATGTACATTCGATATGGTGTGTTTCGATGTACTAGATAGACTAGCATTAGATCCAAGGATATTGATATCCTTGATGATGTTGTAAAGGAGTAGATCTCCTTTGGGATTAGTCATTGGTGTAGTGTGGTAGTAGTTCCTCCATTGCAATGGAACTAGGTTCTTAGCCTAGTACCTAATAAAGGGTAGGCAATGTTGTGAAGGTGTAGTTCACCTTGGAGTGAAAGAACTAGGTACCTAGCCTAGTACCTTATAAAGGGTAGGCGACGTTGTGTAGGTGTGGTTCACCTTGGAGTGAAAGAACCCGGTGGTTAGCCTAGCACCGAAAAAAGGGTAGGCGACGTTGTGAAGGCTTCTCCGCCATAAGGAGATTGGTGTAGTGATTACGAACTCTCGAGTAGGTGACTCGGGGAGTGGATTAGGGCAAGGAAGGTGTCCTTGTAGCCGAACCACTATAAATACTCGCGTTGTGGTTTTGTGCTTCTTACTCTTATCTTTTCATTACTTACCTTTATATGCTTGTTTATCAACATCCAACACACACATCCAAATAGATTGACATAAGTCGATCTAAATAGATTAAAATTAAGTTTTAATTGGCAAAACTATTCAACCCCCCCCTCCTCCCTTCTAGTTTTCCACAAAAGTGTTAAGTTCAAAAAGTTCACGGAATTCAGGAAGTTCTGGATTTATACATGGTTTGTTAAGTTGAAAACTTTCTTCTTTACTCTGTATCGCAATTTCAAGTGAAATGCAATGTTTTTCAAGATTTGAGAATTTGTTTGAAAGTTCATCAAAAGCCTTTTTATCAACCATATCTTTTGTTTTGAAACACTTAATCTCAGACTCAGCCTCAGTTACAGAACATTTATCAAAGTCATGTTCAGCATCATGATCAGTTTGTTTAAGTACTTTAGTAGATGCACTATGTTGAACAGTTAAGGGTACCTCATTGCATGACACCTATTTAATGTTCGGTCTTATATATGCATCCACATCATGTGTAACAAGAGTCACTGGACCGCTGGTTGTGTCAAGATTATCTATCTTTGAGCCTCTGTATTTAGTGTCAACTGATCCATCATTTGGTGCTTTACCCGACTCACACTACAATCTTTTGATTGTGCCCGACATTCATTCCTCTTTCTGATTACTGCATCTACTTCTTATGTGTTAGGAGTAACTGAACAGCTGGTTACATCATTATTTTTTGTCTCTAACATTCTGCATTCAGCAACACCCGATTCTTCAACTGATACATTACTCAACTCATCACAACTTTTTCTCAACTGCACCAGACTCTCAGCCACTTTTTCATCTTTCTGAGTAACTTCCTCAATATACTTCTCCATATAATCCATGAGATGGATAAGTGTCTCTATGAACACGCTAATTTCCATTCCAGTGTGTCTCTTGAAAGACATTTCAGTCATGTCTTGATCATAATCTGATGTAAATTCCACATTGATGAATGACTGAAATTGTTTGTGGATTACTTGAAGTGCAGCACTGGAACTATCATTTTGAACCTTTTGTTTGTCAAGTTGTTGTTCCAATTGTTCTAAGTTCAATAGTGATGTTCCCGTTAATGTGGATAACTCTTGACCGAAAAGGGCATTGCATGTTCGTTCCATTCCAATCGGTGTGAGTAACATAAGGTATGAGTGAAGTTGTTGATAAGGTTTAATGCTACTTTCCTTTTTCATGGAATTTTGTAGTTTAAACAGGTGCAATTCTCTCTCTTCAGACTCTGAACACGAAGATCTCACATCCTCATTGATTGATTCAATCATCTTTAACCGTTCATTGTATCATACATTATCATTATTGTCCACAGCATCATACAATTTAAGTACTTCTGAAATAACTGAATCAGGAGTGTAAGACATGATGTTGCTGTGTACATGGGATTTTACAAGTCTGTGATTTAAACCGAGAAATAGAATCTTTCGCGGGATTTTACTAAGATCAAGACCAAACCGTTAAGTAATGACCAATGGAACGTGTTAAGATGACTGATGGATCGACACAATGATAGACAATTGTGTGTTAGGACTTATGATTGTTTTTAAGATTAGCAGAGACGTTGTTTGGTTGAGATTTGGATTGGTTGATGCACGATTTTACGGAGAAATTTAGGTCTAAAAACTTAAAAACCTCAATAACTTCCTTTCGAAGGGGATTTGGGCCTCAAAAATTTCGTTTCATGACTTTTTGGTGAAACCTCACCATATTCAGGCTGTTCCGCTCATTTTGACTGGTATTTCGTCCAAAACGGAGTTACGGTTCAAAAGTTATGGCCGTTTGAAGTTTTGACGTAAAAAAGTCAACTTTTGGTCAAACCGCATACAAGACAACTCGCTCCCAAGACAACTCGCACCTTAGCCAACTCCCAGCCAAGACAACTCACACCTTTAGACAACTCGCTTAAACGACAACTCGCATAACAGACAACTCGCTTAACAGACAACTCGCTTAGTAGACAACTCGCTTAACAGACAACTCGCATAATAGACAACTCGCTTAAAACACAACTCGCATGGGTTGACAACTCGCATATATTATAACTCTCTTCAATAAGCAAGTTCAGAATAGACAAGTCGCATTAAATAAGGGACAACTCGCATCCAAGAAATGTACAACGTGTCTCAACTCGCATACAATAAACATTCAAAAAACACCACTTTTCAATCCAAAAACAAACCAACCACGATGATTCAAGCCTTCCAAATCAAAACCTAAACACTTATAATGATTCTAAACACAAAAGTACAATCAAAATCCAAACTTTAACACTAGAAATGATCTAAATGATGCAAACTTCTCTAAACTCATTCAAACCCAAAAACCTTATGAAAACCACTAGAAATCCAGGAACATGAAAGATGAGAGATCAAACCATGGCTCTTGATACCATTTGTAACATATTGGTTTTCATAAACACATCAAATAACAATAAATGGGTCGAATATGAGTAGGTTTTAGAGAGAGAAAGTGGAAGATGGGATCCTTTCTAGAGAGAGAAAGTAAACAAAAGGAAAGAAGGTTAGATTAAGTGAAAGGTCAACCCTCTACCTTGGGAGGTAGAGGGTATTTATAGTTACATACTACACGTCATCCTTCGGACTGTGGATCAGACATATAGTGGGTAAAGACCCGTACTTCCTCCATGGTGATACACTAAGCTAATCTATGCTAATAACTAACTAACTAAAACAGTAAATAACGATATTTCTACGAGCTAACTTATGCTAGATTATATTTGGGGTGACCGACTCTTCACTATGGAATTTCTAATTCCTAACATATTGAAATGGACAGAAACTCTTGCATTAGCATGTGATAGTCATGCGATTTTAGGCCAATGAGCTTCCTATCCTTTAGGCGGACCAAACTAGAGAAATTTGAACCATAGCCTTATGGTACCCTGATGTTGTGTAAAGTTTCACAAAAAATATCTTTTTCAGCATTCGTTAATGTGTAACCTGCTGGAGGTAGTGTTGTTTTGTCTTGTTCTTGCATAGCAAACAACTCTTGTTTTACCCCCAACTCAGCCAGATCCAATCGAGCATTCAGTCCATCTTTCGTCTTTCCTGGAACATGTAGCAAAGTTCCGACGAGACTCTCAGCAACATTCTTTTCTACATGCATAAAATCAATACAATGTGAAACAGAATTATGCCTCCAATACCTAAGTTTTCGATACCAAATGTTGAATTTCTTCCAATACGCACCATTTTTTCTGTTTACTTGGCTTGAACTACCCTCTACTTCTGTTATGTTTCTTTTCTGCTTTTGAATCTTCCCACCTCTGCCTCTCGTATCTTGGTTTTCTGATGCATTATTGTTTGTTCATTTTCCTTTTCCCCACTTATTTTCAATATGTTGTACCTCGTTGTATATTTGTTCCCCGATCATTGGATTTGGAGCCGGGAGAAATTCTTTTTGTCCATTAAATGCATTCCTTTTCCTTCTGAACGGATGGTCATATGGTAGATATCGTCTGTGACCAACATAACTTTGCTTGGATGAGCCAGAAAGTCTAACACAGTTTGTATCTTTCCCACATACTACATAACCTTTGAATCCACTGTACGTGCAGCCACATAATGTACCAAGTGCAGGGTAATCATTTATTGTCCATATCACAACGGCACATAGATTAAAGTTATCTTTTGTAGATGCATCATATGTATCAAACTCTTTATCGAATAAGATTTGCAGATCATCAACCAACGGTTCTAAAAAAACATCGATATCATTTTCCGGGTATCCCGATATTAATACCGAAAGAATGTTAAACTTTATTTTCATACACAACCATGGAGGAAGGTTGTATATGACAGTTAAAACTAGCCATACACTGTGATGCCTATTTCCTGAGTTGACGTCAACCCCATCAGCCGATATTCCTAGCCGTAGATTTCTTGGAACTTCATCAATTTTTGGGAATTTTTCATCTATGGTACGCCATGCCTTTAAATCTTCGGGGTGACGTAACACACCATCGGTTATCCTCCGTGTCGCGTGCCATCTTAACTCTTCTGAAATACTTTCTAGCTTAAATAGTCGTTGCACTCTTGGTATAATTGGAAAGCACCACATTACCTTTGCTGGAATGTTTTCGTACACTTTATGTGTCTTATTATCCACCTTCCATCTTGATATCTCACAAGTTCGACACGCAGTCAAATCCTTGTCCTCCTTCCAGTAAAGAAGGCAGTTGTTGATACATACATGTATCTTTGTGTATCCCGATCCCATCAATTTCAAAAAAATTTTGGCTTGATAAGTTTTTTCCACCATTTTGTTACCAGCAGGTAGCATCTTCTTTAACAATCCTAGTAATTCAGTAAAGAACTTATCAAAACATCCGTACTTACCCTCCAAGTTGAGTAGTTTAACTATTGCGAACAACTCTGTGAAGTCAGGACATCCTTCGTAAAGAGGCTTCTCTGCGTCTAATAATAATTGTTGAAAATTGACAAGATCATCCTCATCAAAATTATCTTTTGTACCATTAACCATTTCTACTGTTGTTGGGGCATCTGTTGGAATATATGAAGCAAAATCCGTGTCGTCAACAAACTCTGTTGTAGCGTTAATAGGTTTTTCAATACTTATTGATGACTCATCCTTCTCTCCATGTTTAGTCCAGTTTAGGTAGATTAGATCAAACCCATTTATAAATAAATGGAACTGTACTTTCTCCACTTTATGCTCTATGCAGTTTAAACAATATGTACACGGACATGGCATTGAAAGATCATTTTTATTAACTCATGGGTCGATGTTCCCCATCTTCCGCAAGTTATGTACTGCATAATCAATAAACGATGCTACTCCACCAACATAAGATTTGTTGGTCCTATTAGTTCCTATCCAAGACTTGTCCATGTTTATAAATGTGTCCCACTTATCCGAGCAGCAATGTTTATAAATGTAGTCCCTGCAGACATGTTAAAAAGACAGTCCAAGTTATTGAAGATTATAGAAGACAACATCAAACTGCAATTGATGATCTTAAAAGTTAAAAAAGACATTCCAAGTAATGAGGAAAGCTTAAAGATTGAATTTGGTATTGAATTATGCTAAGAATTAAATAAAGTCTAATGAAACAGTTCCTAAAGGGGTGTTTGGGTCAAGGAAAAATAAGAAATTAACTAGCTAAATTCTGGTTCAATGTTCATGTGGTAACAGGCTTAACAAGGTTACTTATATTTTTTAACCAATTAACTATCTAAATTTACCAAGAAAATGACATAATTTAGGAGAGGATATCTCAAAACAAATGTTCAATTAGCTAATAGGCTTAATAGTGTTACTTATATATTTTATGTGTTAGAACGATGTGTACAAAAGGAACATAACAATACTTACCAGTGGTGACGGGACTGGTGGGTCTATGACGGGAGAGTTGGGGTGGTGACGGGATTTGTGGTGAGATGAGAGGGAGGTGTAGCGGTGACAGGAGGGGGAGTTAATTTTTGTGATTAGTTTGGAATGGCCTTGATGCAAACTTTGAGGGGAATAAATTTAATTTGTCGGGGGAATTTTAAATTTTCTTAAATATTTGAAAAGTTTTCATATTAGTTTAAAAATGTTTTTTCTCTTTTGATTTAATGATTTTTTTCATTTAATTAGTTTAAAAAAGTTTTTTATTCATAATAAATAAAATAAAATTCAGAAAAATACAAATCTTTTTTTTTAATTATTTTTAAGTATTTAGGACTTTTAAAAAATAATTTTAATTTTTATGCTTAAATTTCCAATATTTGGTATTTTTAGGATTAAGTGCATTTTAGGTTATTTCGACTTTTGTTACTTGATTTATTTGCTTATTTAGTTGTTTTTAGTTTATGTTTCATAAATTTATTCACAAAATCCAAATATCTTTCATTATTCTTTATCACCCGATCACGAACCGAACGCGAATTTCCATTCACACTCCGTTGGGACTTAAAACGACCTGGGAATATCTCATATTTCTGGAAAATATTGTGTTTTGACTTTCTTTTACCAAATTGGGATTTTCATTCTCGGGTAGACAGCAAATTGACCATTTGGTCGGGTTTTTCATAATATAATATTATATATACTATTGATTGAATCATGTCGTAACATGACACTCTAAGCAACTATAACCCAATGCTTGTGACCCATATGATGTCAAATACCCATTAATGAATGTGACCAGTGATAACGTAATACCCGACCCACCATGTGAACTAGCCATTATCACCGGTCATGCATGGGTTGCACCGGCTTGGTAGGTGTATAGTTATAGTGTGAAGGTTATATGAACTGTATTAAAGTTATTAAGGGTGGGCACGTTAATTTTGACATTTGAGGATGACATAAAATCATTGACTCGCATGTCTTACTCAAAACACTATGTGAAACTGTGTTTAGGGTTGCGTTAGATATGTTGGGCATTGTAACACAACCCTTGTGCGTTTTCGTCCGTTTTAGTCGGTCGTATACGTTTTCGTCCATGTTCATACGTTTTCTTAGTTTTGTACATATTTTCGTCCGTTTTTGTACGATTTTACAAGTTTTCGTCTCTTTTCATATGTTTTCGTCCGTTTTCAACTGTTTTACATATTAACGTATATTTTATTATGTTCTTATACGTTTTCGTCCGCTATAGTCCGTTTCATATGTTTTAAGACTTTTTCACCCGTTTTCATAAG
This sequence comes from Chrysanthemum makinoi, assembly GCA_910596185.1. NCBI lineage: Eukaryota > Viridiplantae > Streptophyta > Magnoliopsida > Asterales > Asteraceae > Chrysanthemum > Chrysanthemum makinoi. The sequence goes on from OU343217.1 coordinate 317,666,115, forward strand.
CTTTCTTACACTTTTACACATTTTCCTATGTTTTCACACGTTTGCGTCTCTTTTCATACGTTTTTGTCCGTGTTCGTACGTCTTTGTCCTTTTTAATCAGTTTTTATATGTTTTCGTTTTTGTTTACACATTTTCGGCCGTGTTTACACTTTGTCGCTGGTTTTTCATGTTTTAGTCCGTTTGTATAAGTTTTTGTCCGTTTTCGTCCGTTTATAGCCGTTTTCATCTATTTTAGACGTTTTCATACGTTTTCATCTGTTTTACATATTAACGTACATTTTATTACGTTCTTATACGTTTTCGTCCGCTATAGTTCATTTTTTGTCCGTTTTCATCCGTTTTAGCCATTTTCATATGTTTTTAAGACTTTTTCGCCCGTTTTCATACGCTTTCTTACACTTTTACACATTTTCATACGTTTTTACACGTTTGCGTCTGTTTTCATACGTTTTCGTCCGTTTTTTGTACGGCTTTGTCCCTTTTAATCAGTTTTTATACGTTTTCGTTTTTGTTTACACGTTTTCGTCCGTGTTTACACTTTGTCGCTGGTTTTTCATGTTTTAGTCCATTTGTATAAGTTTTTGTCCGTTTCTAGCCCTTTTCATCTATTTTAGACGTTTTCGTACGTTTTCATACATTTCCATCTGTTTTACATATGAACGTACATTTTCTTACGTTCTCACACATTTTCGACCGCTTTAGTCTGTTTTTTGTCCGTTTTAGCCATTTTCATATGTTTTTTTAGACTTTTTCGCCCTTTTTCATACACTTTCTTACACTTTTACACATTTTCCTACGTTTTTTACACGTTTTCGTCTGTTTTCATACGTTTTTGTCCGTTTTCGTACGTCTTTGTCCATTTTAATCAGTTTTTATACATTTTCGTTTTTGTTCACACGTGTTTTCGTCCGTGTTTACACTTTGTCACTGGTTTTTTCATGTTTTAGTCCGTTTGTATAAGTTTTTTATCCTTTTCGTCCGTTTCTAGCCGTTTTCATCTATTTTAGACGTTTCGTCCGTTTTCATACGCTTTCATCTGTTTTACATATTAATGTACATTTTCTTACGTTCCATATGTTTTCTTACATTCTTACACGTTTTCGTCCGCTTTAGTCCGTTTTTTTCCGTTTTATCCTTTTTTAAGACTTTTTGGGTCAACCCAAGAAGCGAAGTGAATTCATATTCTGTTTTTGGTTCGCTTCGGTTTAATTCTACTTCGGTTCGTTTCGGTTTTCGTGTTGAACCGAATAAAAAAATAACCGATTTAATGAAACCAAACAACCCGATAACCGAACGGATAAACACCCCTAATTTATAGTGATAGTTTAAAAGGAGGACTTAGTTTGCGGTTTTAAAAATTAGGTCTTTATAGTTTGAATTTATAAGGACTATTTTAGTTACCACTACCAGTATCTCTGACTAGTTCTCGATTTTTGGAGTTACAAGTATCTTCTCTATCACACTATCCCCACAACTCTTCTTCAACCTTTCTTATCAATCTTTCAATAATATCATATTTTACCCAATTTCACTATCAATGGCAGCACCATCACCACAAAACCAATTGGCTAAGCGTGTTATTGATGACCTAATAGAGTTTAGCGGGGAGACATCTATTGATGGTTGCATGAGTTTCTTCAAAGCTCAGCAAATTTCCAGTCTCCGTGGCTTTATAAACTGGATGCGCGAAGAGGCCACCACAACAAAGAATGAGATTGGGCAGTTTAATGCTTTAATATTGCTGAGATGGTAGCTCTTGGAGATGGGGATGACCATTTTGACACTTTGATGGATCTTAGGCATGACAGGGAGGCTGCGAGGACTAAGCTGCAGGGGTTGAATGATCTCATTACTCAAGCTGAGGAGGATATCGAGACCAAGGAAGAAAAAATTTAGGCGATGAATGGTTGAAGGGTTGCTCACTATGTAAAAGGATGGTTTCTTTTGCTCTAGTGTCATCTGTTTATAATGTCTAATGTCTTAGTTTAATATTATGGTTTGTAGATATATTAACAATGAAACATATATGGATATTTTGATGGTTTATCCATATGACACTCTAAAATATGTATGTTGATCCAATGGAATGGAATGGGATGTGTATGCTAGTTTGTTTCATCTTTTTTTAATGTTGTTTTGCATTTAGGAATTGGTTGTGGTGTTTAAGTTCATATCTGGTAGAATGTATTGTTGTAGGTTTGAGGTTGATCTAATGACAGTGGTGCATCTCATGTCTCGTGTTTAATGTTGAGCCATGGATATGCGGTTCATAAGTGCTTTGCTTAGGTTGTTCATTTTTTAGGTTGTTGTCAATTTTTAATCACTGATTATGAAGTTAGAAGTGGACCGTTTGTGCATGACAATTATTTTGGATTGGACCACTAGATTTAGAGTGTTTTTGTTGTTGTTTTTGCTTTAAGTTAATTGCATTTACATGATTTCTTGATTTTTTTTACTGTTGGAGGATGTTAGAGCTTATGTATGTGCTTATAAATAGCTTATTTATAGACTTAAAGTAAGGTCTGAGGGCTGTTTGTTGTATCAGCAATCCTTGGCTGGATTTGATTATTTTTGTGCTTACTTGTTTATTTGGGACTGCTTATTAGTTATAGTTGCTTAATTAGTTGCTTTAATTACCATTTTTTCTTTTGTTTGTTCATTTGTATGCGCATGTGGTGAGATTTTAGTGTAGATGGAGTTATATGTGTCTTTGATACAGCGGGTTTGAAGTTATATGGGTGTTTGGGACTGTGGGTAAGCACCATTTCTGTCATGGGTGTTTTGGTTTCAAAAATTGCAGCCAAAAATGAAATATTTAAATTCTATATTATCAATTTGGAGCCACATTTTAAAATTATCAAATTTGAAGCCAAATTTCAGCCAAAATTTTTAAAATTACTTAGGAAATTATGGTTTCTTTAATTGAAAAACTACCCCATCATGAGCCCTAATTTTACTCCAATAAATCCGGATTCAAGCAAAACAACCAGAACTTCAATTTTTACACCATTATTTACCAATTAAGTTTACTAATTTTCTTTAACACATTACTTCTGACGAATCATGGCAACTCAAACCAATTATCAGGATGATTTGGTTTATTCTGATCGTGAAAATGATAACCCTTTTGGATATGAATCAGAGGCGTATTCAGATGAGGGTGAGGATGCTGAAAACAACCATTCAAATGCGAATGTTGTTAAGAGGGGCATAACTAGGTTAGCTAAGTTTCACAGGGAATATGGAAAAACCGACGGAATAAAGGTCAGTGTAACCTTCGATGCACTGAATAGGTTATCAGGAAAAAACAGGACATTGTTTTCGAGTTTTTTGGGTGATTTGGTTCGTGAGCATATAGGTGTCAGGATTCTATCCTGGAGGAAGGTTGATTCAGGAGTAAGAGATAAAATGTGGGACGAAATCACGGTACACATATACTTTTTTTTAACTAGTAGTCGCTTGGCTATCGTAGGTACAAGGTTTTAATAAGTTTATCTCTTCATTTACATTATGTGCAACTAATTAACAACATTGTGTTAATCTTTGCAGCGATATTTTGATGTTGACTTGACAGTCAGAAAGCTGATAATGAATCGTCTTGATCAACTTCTAAGGAATTTCAAAAGGAAATTGACCGAAAACTACATATTGCCCAACCAAAATACCCTTTCAAAACTTAATGAAGTCCCGGCGAAGTATAGTGCAATTATAAAAGCCGAAGATTGGGTAAATTTTGTACACTACACGGCCACCGAGGAATACAAGGTGTTAATTATTCATTTTTATTCAAGTTCAAATATCTGTCACATTTGATGTTTCCATATATATTAGTTGCATACTATCAGCATTACTACATCTAAACACCTTTTTTATTTTGTGTTGCAAGGTGAAATCAGCTGCATCTAAAGTGGCGCGTTCCAAGTCTGTTTATCAGCATACAATGGGACGAGGTGGATAAGCCCGTGTGATAGATAAAATGGTAACATTAAACATTTGCACATTTGCATTTAATAGCATCATACTTCCATTTATATTGGTTTATCTTAAAAGTGTATGTATTTGATGTTTATAAGATCGAGAATAAAGAAATTGACCCAAATGAAGAACCACCGCGTGGTACGCTATGGTTGAAAGGAAGGGTGAATAAAGACGGAGAATTTCACGATGATGATATCAGAACAGTTGGAGAAAAAATTGTAAGTTTGACAGCAAATTTTATTATTATGTTTATTGTTAGTTATAAGTTAATATTGATAGTGTATTAGTTAAAACTGTTAGTTATAAGTTAATATTGTTAGTTATAAGTTAATACTGTTAGTTATAAGTTAATACTGGTAGAATTAAATAACCTATTTCCCATATTGTGTGTGCAGAAAGAGACGGAGGACAAGATCAAACAAGGAACCTTGAAGGTTGATCATGGCACTGATGCCATGACAGTTGTATTAGGTAAGGAAAAGGGATGATATGCGAGAGAAGTGGGAGGTGGAGTAACCTACAAAAGGTATTTTGATCTGCCTCGAATCAGACAAGCATCTAATGAAAGAGTGGTGTTACTTCAAAGTGAACTTGATAATGAGCGACGCCAAAGTCAAGAAAAAGAGGCGGTAATCAAGGATTTGATGAATCATTTGGTTGCACAAAGGGGGCAGTTGCAGCCAACGTCAACTCCATTGACACCAACGGATGTAAGACATATTTTATGTTGTTTTTTTTTTGGGTAACAAATGTGAAATTATATTACCAAAAGAATCCATGATCCAAAGACTCCTCCATATAACAATAGAATCTATTCAGCCTTAAGTTGAACTTGTTTCTTGACATAATAAAGTAACAGTCCATCCTTTTTTACCCTTTTAAATACTACTGCAGTCTTCTGTTAGATCACCATATTAGTAACACAAGCATCAATAGAAGAAATAGATAAGAGAGGATCGGTTGAACCCTTAGCCAAACACACGAATATAATGAGAGAAAGGTTTATGAATAGAGTGAATGAGAAAAGAGAACAACCAACCTTCAAATGAAGGTTTACATAAGGTATTTATAGGAGGAAAGCTAGGGCAACACTCCTATTTTCCATCCTTTTCTTAATGGACTAAGGCCTAGGCTTATGGGCCTTCTACATAAGCCTAAGGCTAATTGCAAACATAAAGGCCATAATAAAGCTAACTATTACATATTAATTACAAACACTTGATTATGGTTTAGGAGTGATTCCAACAATCTCCCCCTCAAGTGTTGGTGATGAACGGTGAAGGCGTTGATGTAATAGTAGCGTTGACGTCTTCTGACATTCTTCTTTTTTGTGAGAAGATTTGCCTTGATTTGAACAATCTCCCCAGTGTAGAGAAATTGTTTTTCTTTAAACGGTTCTGCTTTGACGTCATCTTTAATCTTTGTTCTTTGATCATTGTTCTTTGTGATGAAAGTGATAGTATGTTGTAGTCTGCATCAATTCTGCCTCAGATCAGCTTCGCTGCTCCAGTGTCTCCACGTCATTCTTCAACATGCTCACACGCTCTTTGACGTTGGAATACAGTACTGATGAAGTTCTTTAAGTCTTTAACTTTGTAGATTCTTTGATTTGACGAAGAATCATTCTGACTGTTGTGTTGCTTTAAAGTAGAACTTCCATTAGTGATGATGTTGGCGTGAGCATGAGAAGAATCAGCACGATCATTCCGCTCCAGAGCTTCCATAAGAAGAAAACATTTAAAACGGTTAGTAATAAGCGGATTCCGGCACTTACGAGTTTGAACTTCGAGAGTGTTAACAACATAGTGTGAAAACACAACTCTAATTCTTACAAAGGCCGTTCCTGAATCGGAGTTCCACAAGTGAGATAACACGATGTACCGAAGTACACCTACGATTCAGATGAGTCGCTGAGGTACACCGAAGCATCACCTCACGACTGTAGACCGTTTGAGACCACTAAGCGCAATCCACGGGGAGTTGCCGAAGCGACCTGCTGTCAGGGCTGTTTGATGTTGACCCTGGCAGGAGTTTCCATTCAGTCACTGAGGATCACAATTGTGAACCTCTCATAAATGTTCTCGACAGATTGCTAAGATCTGTGAAGGACTCGATAATGTATCACTGAAATTCTTATTGTTGAATGTCAAGTGATGAAATGTCAAGTGTACCTAAGAGATCTTTTGATGAATCTCGTGGCTCTAGACTCAATAGTGCGTTTTGGTTTTCCTGAGCGGAGACTAGGGAGAGGGTCTCCTTCTTCAATACCAGCGATCTCTAAGAGAAAGCCAATAGTTTACGTAGGGTTCCCTGTGAGAATGAAACAAGCTTTTGTTAAGAGAAACTTGAGTGGATAAGAAGGTTTAGTGCATGCGTCACTGGGTCCATGACGACTTTTAATCTTCAATACCGGCGTCACTAAGTGACAACCAGTAGCATATGAATTGAACCCGGTGTCTGCCCTAAGTTGAATAATCTGGAGGGCTATTTCTTTTCACCCTTTTCTTTGCATTTCTTTTTAATTCTTCAACTCCTTCTTTCTCCGATTCTCATATTCTCCTTTTTATAATCATACCTAAGGACTTCTAAATTCTAACTATTAGTGGTGTCCTTGGGTAGATCCATCCGGCTCTGGCGGATCATAGGACGGTTATTCCTAACCTTAGTCACCTTATAACTTCATGACTAACCTATGTTGCCATTAAAACCACTTTTGTGAAAAATCTCTCAAAGTGTTTGTGAATGAAAAAACATTTGAGTACCACTGTTGAGATAAGATTTTGCATAAATACTCCCCCTCCACATGTGCTTAAGAGTTTTAACGGTTAAAATGCACAGTGACGAAAGAGCGCGCACATTTTGAATTGATTCACTCAAGATAGACAATCCCCCGCGAGACACGGTTACGTGGCATAGTTAAAGGGTTGCATTGTCAGCTTTTAGGTGACAACTAGCTCTAATAACTACCTTGAAGGTGTAGACAATCCTCGAAAGGTCGTCAAACCCGTCAGAGTTCATGTCTACCAAGAGTTTCTCGAATGGTACATTCTACTCAGACAAGTCCTTTGCGAGACACGTTTACATCACTAGCGAACTAGCTTGAAATTATTACCCATCCCGGACAAGTCTTTTTGAGTTACTAACAGTTAAGATCTCGTCAATTCATGGGTTAAGTCTTATAGCACAAAGATTCATTAGCATTGACACAACATATTTCTTATCACGTATTTTCTCCCCCTAAAAAATGGAATATAAAATGTTATTTTTGAAAAGTTGAGAATAAATATGACCATTTCGAGTGTTGCGGGAAGAATGACCACTGTGAACAATTTTTGAACAAAGTTTAAAGTCAAGTACTCCCCCTCAACGAGTGATATAAACGGTTGAGGTTTTGAAAATCATAAGGGAAAGTACTTGTTCTTTTGAGCAAAACCTTGAAAAAAAGAAAGGTTTGATAGGTTTTACTCAAAAGTAAGAAGCTTTCGCTCCTTTTCTAAGGATTGTGGCACTGAGGCGTACCACAGGATCCTTTATTTACAAGTACGGGTTGTACACTGTAATGTGTGCACAAGCCATTGACATAAGTCAAACAGACAAAATCACAATCAAGAAAGTGTACCCAATGATTACGGACGATCAGCTACTTTCTGAGGACGTTGGAAAGTCAGAATCGGAAAGTTTGGTCATCCTCCCACATAGCTCTCCAACCGTTGCATCTGATCCCGATGAATCAAACATTCATCAATCCTAGTGATTAATCAACGAATATCCTTGCGATCCTTTGAATTCCATCTCTTCGTCTGAATTATACCCAACTCAATGTCCTTCAATCGATATGACAATCCATATCGAACCATCTCCAGGGTGGCATCTTAGAACTTAGTGAATTTCATCGAAAGCCATGAAGCAAGTATGATGATTTTCACTCTGGTAGACAAACCCAAACTTGTGTTTATGAACGATTTTGTACTGAGGTTCTTGATTGATTCCGATGAATTGTAGAATTTAGGTAAGATTCGACCCCGAGGTGAAGAACTTCAATACGCTCTTTGATTTGAAGCCTATGAAAATAAGGAGTGCAGTAATGTACTTGATTTAAATTTCGGTTGAGGTTCTGGTTAGGGCTCAGGTATGTCGTAATTCTCACCATCAGTGTATGTAAAGTGATCAACGGTTTTCTCCATTGGTGGTGTAGTTTCTGAATCCCTTGGTTGATCAGATGGTGGTGGCTGTGTAGCTTGTTGTATAGTGGTGATAACCTGCTTAACGATTTATCGAATCATTGGATGGAGTTGCCTTCTTAACAGATTTTGTTGTTGACATAGGTGTTTCTTATGTTGATGATTGAGATGATGATTTGGGTTCGGTGGAAGTGTCAAGAGGTGTTACAGAAGACTGTTGAGGTTTATGTATAGGATTGTCAACTATGTAGTTGTCTGATTCCTTCTTTAACTTTTCCTCCTCAGCTCTAGCAGCTTCTTTTGCCTCTTTTCGAATCATTTCCTCTTCAGCCACCAAATTATCATCAGTGAATCTTTCATCCTTATCATGATCGTAATCTCCTTCGTCATATATTTCCACATCTTCACCATGCTTTTCTTCTTGCGGTTGTATAAGTTGTTGTTGTGGTTGCTTCATTTCAACAGTTGTAGAGACAGTGACACCCTGATCCTTACCGGGTTGATTAACCGGATCGGATGGGGTAAGAAATGTTTACAATGGATCTTCCATAAGTGGAGGACTACTGCTTGACCCTCCTGCCCCACCGGGTTGATTAACCGGAAAGGTTGAAGCATGGAATTCCAGCCATTTCTGCTTTAATGTCTTACGAAATTGTATTACCTCATCTATTGAATCATACTCATCATCAGGATGACTTTGTGAACATGAATTTGAATGGATGTAGCAGAATGATGTCCACAGCAAATCTACAAGATGATTATGAGCATATGAAGTTGTTGAAGATGACACGGAGATAGTTCTTGCCAATTGTTTTGTCGTATCCGGCTTGGAATGTGTTTGCCATGGAGAGCTCAGCTGGGGCATTGATGTTTGCTTGATTTGCAGCCATTTCATGATCTGAAAGTCATTAGACAAAGAGACAGACATATGGAAACACAATGTGTTTGTATTAGTCTGATTTATTATCTAATTACTTGTATGATGGTAACATGTTTATGTTAGTTACAAGTCCTAAGTCACATTAGTCCAAATGTATGAAGTTGATGTGATAAGTTACGTGAACATGTTAATTTTGAAATTTCAAAGAGCAATAATTCACTTAACACACAACATATTAACTTTTGTAAGCTTATATGAAACATCAGATATTTGTGACCTATGCGTAACATTTAACAAGTAGCATATGCGTAACGGGCCAAAAAGTAGTGAACAATGGGTTATGAGTAAAAAGGATCCTTATGCGTAAGAAAGGAGCTTATGCGTAGGAGTAAGCTAAAGGAGCTTATGCGTAGGAGAAAGTAAGCTTACGCGTAAGACAAGTTCAAAGGCTTTAAGCTTACGAGTAGGGAAAAGCTAGATGTTACGCGTATAGTTTACTCGTAAGAGCAAAGCTTATGCGTAACAATCCTTGTTTACGAATATCTTTCCAAGATACACGTAATCCACTGTAGACCCCGTATGCGTAAGAGCTACGCGTAAGATTACTCTTAGGCGTGATCTTTACTCATAAAGTATTCCTTAAGCGTAACGGTTTGAACACCTAAAGATTCTGACATTACGAATAATTAACCTGTTAAATATAAACATGAAAACTTGATTGCAGTTAACTCCAAACATCTTTTAGATTACAAAACAAGCATAAGAACATATCAGATACACAGAAAGACTTAGGAGTAAAATTACTTAAACCCTAAACCCTTAATCTACGTGTAAGGGATATAGCTACACAAATCAAACAAGAATGTTTCTGGAGTGTCCTAGATGTCATATGAGTGCAATGGAACAAGATTTAACACATTTCCACCACAGAATCAAAAGATTTATGGGAGATGAACCCTAAAAACCTAAAACTTAAGTTCATACAGTTTAGATGTTTCTAGGCTAATTTAAAGGTTCAAAAACATGCATATAAACTTATTCTAACACTTTCTTGACTACCTAATAACATATCACAGAAAAGAAAAACCCTAGATGAGCGCAAGAACCCTAGAATTCAAATTAATGAAATTTAAGATTCAGGATGGTTTTGGACGATTGAAACAAGTTTAATAGACACTAAGAAAGGTTTAAACACAACTCATTTCAATCCAAACACTTTTATGCATAAACACCCAATTCGTTCGAGTGAACAATTTTCCAAAATCAGTTTAAAGAGTTTTAACCGTTGGATTTGAAAGAATTTTAGAAATCCTTGTTTATCATCTTGATTAAAAACAGTTTAGAACTTATAGATTATGAAAAACTTGAACGGATTTAGAAGATTTGATTTGGGCCGTTTGATCTTGGTGGTTTAGGAGTAAATGAATTAATTTGCCAAGTTGACACATTCAGTCCCTCAACCTTAAAGAGGTTCCAACCAAGATCCTTTAACTTCCGTTTAGGTAAGACAAAACATTTGTAAGGCAAGAAACTTCACGATACTCCCCATCGACTTTTGAAATAATGAAATGGTTAAAACATTTGAGTCCGAGGAGAGTATATGACAAGAAACGTATCCACCATTTTAGAAGAAACAAACGTATTTTTGAAAACATGGAAGTACAAGGTTTTATGAAACCGAAAAATATTTACTTTCTCCCCCTCAACACTTGTTCGGGAAAAATAGTGAAAGATTTGATAGAACAAAGTGTTGACTGAAGATTTGTACTTGCGATGTTTGAAAGAATTTAGATAGAAGAATGTTTTTGAGATTTTCTGATTTTATATTTTTGTATTTTGTTTTTGAAAAATATTTACAAAAGAGATTTTGGTGTTTGACAGGTGTTTAAGACTGTTTTAGGAGGTCATCCAATTCCTCTTGAGTCAAACACCTCATACCAATCCGGTGGACCAACTCATTAAACCTAGCGGGAGGCAAGGCTTTGGTGAGAAGATCTGCCAATTGGTATTCTGTACCCACAAAATATAATTCAACAGTACCCTGTTGCACGTGATCCTTGATGAAATGATATCGAAGATCGATGTGCTTTGATTTCGAGTGTTGAACTGAGTTGCACGAGATCGCAATGGCACTCCGATTGTCGCAGTACATCGGGATTCTGTCAAATACGTAACCATAGTCTTTGAGTTGTGTTCTCATCCAAATGACTTGAGCACAACACGCCGACATGGCTACATATTCTGCTTCGGTTGAGGAAACCGATGTACAATCCTGCTTCTTCGATTGCCATGACACCAGTTTATCACCAAGAAATTGTAAAGCTCCTGAAGTACTTTTCCGTGAGTCTAAGCATCCTGCGTGGTCAGCGTCTGAAAAAGCGATTAGTTCAAAACTAGAATCCTTCGGATACTAGATCCCCAATTTAATGGTTCCCTTTATGTATCGGAGGATTATTTTAGCCTCAGAGAGGTGGGTTTCAGTTGGTCGCGACTGATAACGAGAGCAAAGATATACGGCAAAGACAATATCGCTAGCTGTTAGATACATGAGAGACCCAATAATACTACGGTATTTTGTAGGGTCCACCAATTTCCCATGTAAATCAGCGTCTAGCTTCTTGGTATGAGCCATTGGTGTGGCATAGGTGTCACATGTTTTCATTCCAAATTTGTTTAACAATTCAAGGGCATATTTGGACTGACTCAGGAAAATACCACGGGGTGATTGATGAACTTGCAGTCCGAGAAAGAACGTGAGTTCACCCATCATGAACATTTCAAAATTTTTCTTCATTAGTTTTGCAAAAGCGATTGAAAACGTTTTATGTGTAGACCCAAAAATGATGTCATCCACGTAAATTTGAACAATTAAGATATGTGCCCCGTGATATTGTATAAAAAGAGTTGGGTCAACCGAACCTTTGGTGAAATTATTAGCAATGAGGAAGGATGATAGCTTATCGTACCATGCCCGAGGAGCTTGTTTGAGACTATACAGAGCTTTGTTCAGTTTGTAGACATGATTCGGAAACTCAGGATCAACGAATCCATCTGGTTGGCTGACATAAACCGTTTCTTTAAGTTGTCCATTGAGAAACGCAGTTTTGACATCCATCTGATAGACCGTCATATTCATATGAGCTGCGAACGCTAGAAATATCCGAACAGCCTCAAGACGAGCAACCGAGCAAAAGATTCTTCAAAGTCAATACCCTCTTCCTGACGATAACCCTTAGCCACCAGACGTGACTTATTTCGGATAACATTTCCTTCAGCATACAATTTGTTTTTCCAAATCCATTTGAGACCAATGACGTAGACCCCTGTTAGTCTTTCAACCAGTTCCCATACTTCAAGACGTTTGAATTGGTTGAGTTCTTCTTGCATGGATTCAATCCAGTTGTCTTTTGTCATTGCGTCTTTGATGTTTTTAGGTTCAGATTGGCAGACAGTGAGTGCATAAATGCAATGTTCACCGTCTGTGTGAAGACGTTGTCTCGTAACGACTGGTTGATTCGGGTTGCCAATAATGTTTTCCATAGGATGGTCTTTCGTCCATCTATGTGTGGAGGGTTGATGTTGGTATACATTGTGCAGATTTTGAGGATTCAAATGGCTTGTTGAAGATTCTGCGACATCTGGTGCAGCAGTCTCATTAGCAAACGGGTTAAAGAACGCATTTGGATCAAAATCTGCATGTGGGGGTACTTCATTCAGAACATCATCAGCCGATTCATCATTGTTGGAAGCGGTGTGTTCAACTGTTGTGTTGGAGTCAATTGGTGGTGCTTCTTCAACAGTAGTTGTTGTAGCAGGTGTATCAGGTATAAGAGTATTATCAGGTTGAGCAGCGGAAACAACGGATACACCAGGAGCACGTTCATCAATATCGTCACTGAACAGCGGAGCAAATAACCTTTCCATTTGTTGACGAGTAAGCTGGGGGCTTTGTTCAGCTGATGATGGGGTTTGGGGGAAGTTTAAGCGGTTGTGTCCGGGTTCCAAGCTGTTATACTCAGAAGCCATTGTGAAGAAGTTTCAGAATCAGCTTCCCCCCAAACTGACAACTGTCTTTAGCAGATTTAAAACTTTGATGAAGTCTACATTTCCTCTAACTTTTGAAGGTTTCAGTATGCAGTGGAATTTGTAGATGAGCAGTAAACCATACAAAGAAAATCTGACTAATTGCGGAAGATCCGTTCGAGGGTAACGTGCCAGAAATCAACAAGATCTTCTCACGTATTTGAGTAACTTCACACAAGATCACTCGTGAAATTGAGACGATAACACCAAAGTGAGACGTTTGAGCCACATATCGTCTTATTTCTTCCCTCTAATTGAAGAAATTCAAGAAGGCATTGGGTTTTCGCAAAGAAGCATGTAGAAGAACAAGGAAGCAATGACCACCTACACACTCTCTCCCCCTCGATGTTTTCAATGATTCAGAATCATACACCACGTATGTTGATGATGAATTGAAGACAGCGAAACCATGTATAAGGAGACAGCGAAACCATGTATGTCCAATTGATCGAACAAGTGTGAAGTACCAAAAATATTTCGAGAGAGTCAACTGCTGATAAAACATCTCTGTTCATTATGTTGATCATCAGTTGTGTCATTGTTGTTGGAAGCAGTTTGATCTTCTGTTATAGAAGATTCGGTTGTTGTTGTAGATTCAGGTGTATCTGAAATTAGAGTATTATCGGTTGTGCAGCGGAAACATTCGATACATCTGAAGCACGACTTTTGGCAGAATCTTTAACCAGAGGAGCAAGCAATGTTTCCAATTCATGACGATTAAGTACAATGGTGGAACAGCTGATGGATCATGATATTTTTAACGGTGAGAAACGGGTCCTACGCTGTTTTGCAGTAGGAGCCATAGCTGTAGTACCTGCATAGAAAAATAGAAGGGGGGCAAGGAAGAGAAAAAAATGGATCCCCAAGTGTAACTGGGTTCCAGATGTTAGAAGCATAAAGATGTAGTGTCAATTATCTTCTTGACACCTGAACATGATATTTTGATGATTTCCTTTCCTGCCTCAGGGATGGATGTAGAGGGTTTCACACTTGTTATGGTGCAACTACTTAATATCTTGCCTGTAGGAATCCACCTAAGACCAACAGTGTTGAAAACTCTACCCGTTGGTATCCATCTAAGGTTAGATCTAAGGGATGTTGAAACTTCTTTTGGGAAGAATTTGCGTCCTATATTGATCCACCTATTAGGTTTCTGAAATTTTACGTTTAGATCAACGGGTTTATTTCTAACTGTTTGAGTTAACTTAGGTTTTGGTTTGCTACTACAAGCAGTGTTCAATAATACACTCGAAGGTGATACACTAGGTTGTGAACCTAAGATTCCATCCTTTTGGAGTAGTGCCCTTTTCCTAGCCTTTTCTAGGTCATAGTTCTTGTATGCGTCATTTGAATCATATGAATTTTTACGTTTAATGCTCGGTTTAGACACAGTGTTCGAACAAATCCTAGATTGGCCAGAAGCAGCCACTTGTACAGGTATAACAGAAACAGGTTTAACAGAAACATGTTTAATAGAAACAGAAACATTATTGTTGGGCCCGGAATGTGGAGTGACTGGTTTTGACAAATGATTATTCTCAACAACTTGGGAGGGAAACCGTGGTTTTGAAGATTTTGAACGTTCAGATTTAAATGCAGTTGGTTGTCTAACTACTGATTGGTTTCTGATTGGTTGAAGAGACGATTTCCCCAAGATTGTTGGTTTTGTAAACTTAGTATCCACACTCTTGCCAGTTAATCTTCTCAATTTGTTTTGTAAAGCAACATGTGCAAGCCCCTTTGCTTGAATTTGAGCCTTTAAATGCTCATTTTCATTTACTAATGTATCCACACGATTACTTTGTTCATTTGAATACTGACCATTGTGTTTTGAAGAAAAAAAATTGTTTTGCAATTTAAGTTCAAGAGAGATGCAATGTGCCTCTAGTTTTGAAAAATCTTTATGAAACTGAGCAATGGTCTTTTTGAGAAGAATGTTTTCAGATTCAAGAGTTTGATTTGACGTTTCAGTTGAATTGTTAACAAGTAAGGGCTCAGACATGAGATAGTTGTCTGGACATTGTGCAACACACTGGTCAACCTCTCCTTCATTACTAAATTCAGGTTGCTCAGTATGTTGTGTCGCATTTGCAGTCAGAATATGATCAACAGTAGATTGTACCTCGACCATCTGTTATGTGTCAGTGTCATAGGTGGGTAAGATATCTTCCTCAACCATTTGTTCTTCGTCACAGTTGGGCTCGGTGTCGTAGTTAAGTAAGATATCTTCTCCAGATCTGCTGCTGTCATCCTGCTTTTCCAATGCTACAACCTCATTGTCCGCATTACTGACAGATGCAGTAATCACAATATTCTCAACGTCCATTTGAGCATTCCTGTCATGTACATCAATTCTTTCACCTTGCACGACTGCGGGATATCGGGTATTTGATGATGTCTGACGCTTGGAATTGTAAATCATTGGGAAGGGGAATTTGATTGGTTTCCATCTTACGTACACCTTTTCAGCATCAGAATCCATTGATGTAAACCCCTGCAGAAGAATCAAAGAGAAAAGGTGCGAAGTCGATATAGCACACAGAAGGCCGATATAGTGAATCTCAATTTCCCTCCAAAAATAATTTTGAAAAATTTTGACTCTCAAAATTTGAAATTCACTAAAAAATTCAATTCTAAGGTTGTAAGAAAAATTTGAGTTATGACAATTTTGACGCTAAATTTGACCCGAAAAATTCGAATTTGGGCCCTAAAATTTGAATTTTTGACCAAAATTTTCACATTTAAACCATAATTTGAATCTCGCGTAAAAATTAAACGTTTAGTCTCCCCGAAAAATTAAAATTTGATTTTTTTTTTTTGGATAACTTGTGTTGATGATGGATCTTTGTAGTCGAATGAAACTTTGTTTGTTGAAGAAGTCCTGAAGCGTAGAAAACCAGCTTATGCGTAGAAAGAACCTTACGCGTAGAAACACCACCTTACACGTAACAATGAGAATTACGCGTAGGATTAGCTTACGCGTAAGAGTTGAGAAACACTAAAGTTATGCGTAAACTGAAAGTTAGGCGTAGAAAACTTATGCGTAGGATTAGCTTATGCGTAAGACAAGGCTTAGGAGTAAGAATAATCTTATGCGTAAAGGGTTCTACGCGTAAGCTTTGAGCTTATGCGTAAGATTAGGGTTTTACCCAAAAGATCTTTTACACTATCACAGCGCAAAAGATATCCAAAGTCGACGTGTTTTCAGGCTTATCCAAGCAAGAGAACACGGAGTAAACCATAAAAACAGAAGATCAAACCAAGGAACTCTTATGCGTAAGTTTAGGGTTTCCTTACGAGTAGAAAAATACCAAAAACTGATTTTATGCGCAAAAGTGTTTAGAAACCGGATTTTTTTCATGAAGTAGCTTCAATATCACCAAAATAACACAAAAGTGTGAAACTTGATGATCCAAAACACTTTTTCACCTTACGAGTAGAAAGAGGTACACGAATGAAATCAAGGTCAAAAACACTTCTACACACGTAAAGTTCCAAACTTTTTGCCAAAAAGTTAAACTTTAACACCAAACAACCTTTAAAGTACAAGAATCTTGAATTTTAAAGTGAAAAAATGAAAGCTTTATGCGTGAGAAAGGTTAAAAAATGTGAACCTTACGAGTAGACAAAAAAACAAACCGTTTCACCCAACTAGATGGCGATTGATACCACTGTTAGGTCACCATATTAGTAACACAAGCATCAATAGAAGAAATAGATAAGAGAGGATCGGTTGAACCCTTAGCCAAACACACGAATATAATGAGAGAAAGGTTTATGCATAGAGTGAATGAGAAAAGAGAACAAACAACCTTCAAATGAAGGTTTACATAAGGTATTTATAGGAGGAAAGCTAGGGCAACATTCCTAGTTTCCATCCTTTCCTTAATGGACTAAGGCCTAGGCTTATGGGCCTTCTACATAAGCCTAAGGCTAATTGCAAACATAAAGGCCATAATAAAGCTAACTATTACATATTAATTACAAACACTTGATTATGGTTTAGGAGTGGTTCCAACATCTTCTTAAATAATTTATATTTCAGGTGTCTCCGGTTAACATTAATCTTATAAATAACAGTGCTGATGAGGATGCCGAAACACGTGTTGCTGGATGTGAGAAAGCTGCGACCATTCAGAAGTCTAATGGACTTGCAACTTTGGAAAAGGAAATGGAAATAAGTGTAAGTAATAAATCATCTCCCTGGGATTTTTGAATTCTACATACATGTCTTATTTACCGTGTTTTATATATATAGGAAGCTGTTAAATATGTCACATCTAAGAGACCGACTAGATTAAAACGAAAGGATTCTTCATGTCAAGATTCCCTATCACAAGAACATGAGTCTCCATTAATGGTAGTACCACAACTATGTATTTAAAAAATTTTATATGTTCTTTAGTTTAATTAATTTCTGATACATATATACATGCAACAAATTATTTTTTAGGCAATTAAGTGCAGACTGTGGCACTCAAAGAAATCAAGTTTTATTGCGTTGGGTACCGTGTACAAAACTGATGGAAAACAAATGCTTCATAACAAACCACTCCCAAAGGATTTCTACAATGTGTCTATTGAAAAATCTTTAGTGGATGTAGCATGCATACCGGATGTAGGGAGTAACGGTTTCAAAACAGTTAAGGATGCAGTAGGTAGTTTTTATGCATGGCCAAAGAATCAAGTGGTTTTTGATGAAAAGGTACATAAATGCATGTGTTTTATAAACCTACATATATCATTCTTCATATTTAATTCATTGTTTGATACACCCGGCTTTTGTTTCTTACAGGCAACACCACCAAGTACCATACAAATGATTGGTGAGAACAAAACTACACCTAAATTACCAACGAAGCGCTATGTCACTAGTGATTCCATGCAAAAGGAAGCTAAGAAGACCAAGAGTCAGAAGTCATTAAATTATTGAGAATTTTATTATGTACGACATTATAATTGTATATACATTCCAAATTTATTGTATTTGAATGTGTTTTGATACATATATATATATATATATACACATATATATATATATATATATATATATATATATATATATATATATAGATCAAATAAGAAGATTACTTAAAATAAGAAGGAATAAGAAGACCGCATCCGAGATATAATTAGATGTATAATCTTATGCATTACCATAATTTATTGTATTAGATGCATTTCATGATTGTGAAAATCAATTTGATACATCAAATTAACTTTCGAAACTCAAGATGTTGCATCTATATGAATAGAAATGCATAATATACATCAAATGCGTGTTTTGGTATACTTCTTATATATACTTCTCATAGATATACTCTATATATATATATATATATATATATATATATATATATATATATATATTTGAATTTGTTTTGATATATATCGATTTCTTATATGTGACTAAAAGATGCATATAGTCACAATTTTTAACACTTTTGGTCACTGTTTGCTTAATTCGTTGTGTGACTAAATGTTAGAAAATGCCACACAAACATAAAATTCATGTGGCCATTGGATGATCAATAGTCACACAAAACACACATTTCTTCACTTTAAACACCATATGGTCACACTTATTAACACTTTTGGCCACTTTATGCTTAAATGTATGTGACTAAATAGCCAAAAGAAACATGATCTGTGTGACCAAATGTTACAAAATGCCACACAAACATAAAATTCAAGTGGCCATTGGATGATCAATAGTCACACAAAATACACATTTCTTCACTTTAAACATCATATGGTCACACTTATTAACACTTTTGGCCACTTTATGCTTAATTATATGTGACTAAATACCCAAAAAAAACATGCTTTGTGTGACTAAATGTTACAAAAGGCCACACAAATATAAAATTCAAGTGGCAATTGGATGATCAATAGTCACACAAAATACACATTTCTTCACTTTAAACACCATATGGTCACACTTATTAACAATTTTGGCCAATTTATGATTAATTGTATGTGACTAAATACCCAAAAGAAGCATGCTTTGTGTGACTAAATGTTAGAAAAGGCCACACAAACATAAAATTCATGTGGTCATTGGATGATAAATAGTCACACAAAACACATATTTCTTCACTTTAAACACCATATGGTCACACTTATTAACACTTTTGGCCACTTTATGATTAATTGTATGTGACTGAATACCCAAAAGAAACATGTTCTGTGTGACTAAATGTTAAAAAAGGTCACATAAACATAAAATTCATGTGGCCATTGGATGATCAATAGTCACACAAAATACAAATTTCTTCACTTTAAACACCATATGGTCACACTTATTAACACTTTTGGCCACTTTATGATTAATTATATGTGACTGAATACCCAAAAGAAACATGCTTTGTGTGACTAAATGTTAGAAAAGGCCACACAAACATAAAATTCATGTGGCCATTGGATGATCAATAGTCACACAAAACACACATTTCTTCACTTTAAACACCATATGGTCACACTTATTAACACTTTTGGCCACTTTATGCTTAAATGTATGTGACTAAATACCCAAAAGAAACATGCTCTGTGTGACCAAATGTTACAAAAGGCCACACTGTGACAACTGGCAATTTAGGGAGTTTATTTTAGGTAACCGCATTACGTTAAACTAAACCGAGCTTTTGCCTTTATCACTATTTTTATAAACCATGACTTGATTTATATCGTCTATTGGTTTTTATGATTTATTTCATTGTTAAATGAGTTATCGTATGAGTTTTAACTCTATTTGGTAGGTACTATTCGATTCGGCACTAGAAAAGCCTAAAACAAGAATTATTGTAACTCTTAGACCGTAACTCGAAAATTGACAAATAAATAGTCAAAACTCGTGAAAAAACGTAAATAACGATGTTAAAAGTTAAATAAACATTGTGAGACACTCGGGGGACAATATATGAGCTCGGGAATGGGTAAACGGGATAGTTATGAAAAATTACAACTCTGACCCCCCATTTCTTGCTATGTCCGGCGCCCCCCTCCTCCAAAATATTTATTTTGAGGTCCTTAGTGGCCTAGTATATATACCCCATCAATTCCCCATTTCACCACTTTATTTCTCTCTCTAAAACACACACACTAATACATTTCTCTCTCTACTTTTCTTTCTCTAAAAACCCTAACCCTAAACCACCACCACCGCCGCCCTATTCCGGCCACCTTCGACCGAATTTCGGCGAGTGACCACCCACCTCCACCACCATCTTGAAGCTCTCTTTCTCCTCATTCCAACCATATATTACACGCTCCATTTGGACTTTAATAACACCTTCAAATCTTCGAATCAAGATTCGTACTTTTAGGGTTTCAAGTGGGTTTTGCAATTGGTGTTTGAATAAGGTAAATGGAACAAGTTTTGAGCTTGTTTGGGCAATAATAAGCCACGAATTGCATATTAGGGTTTCGACCCTATGATGAAATTTAGGGCTTTTGGGTGGAACATGAAATTAAGTCTAATTAGAGTCTAAATAAACAAGTAATTAGTGTTTGGTAAATATGTGGTGTATCAATTTGATGGGTTTATGCATTTAGGGTTTAGTTTCATATTTTTGGTTAAGATAGATGATGGGATTTGTGTTTGGTTGTTGATTGGAGCTTGAATGATTGGATTTGGGTGTTGTGGAATTGATTTGGTTGTGTTTGGTTGTGAAACATGGGACGTACGAACCACCAAGGCCACGTACGTGGCTCATGATAGGTGTACGTGATCCACTTGGGCCACGGGTCCGGGTCGGGTCAATTTGGTAGCTTGTTGGTTGCTGTAGTTGAGGTTTGGATGAGACCCGTGGAGCCGAAAAGCTTCTAGAGCTTGTTTGGTTCACATGGTCTTAACATTGGTTTGGATGTAGTTGAGGTTTGGATGACCGTGTCATGACCATTAGGGTCATAACATTGGTTTCGAGTACTTTTGGTTGATTGATTGGTTGGCGAGATTGTTTTGAGTTGGTTTGGGATTGAATTGCGCTATTATGATATTTAATTTGGACTTGATATATATATTGTTGACTTTGAGCTACGTCAGCGTTACTTTGACTTTTTAGTCAATAGTTGACTCCGACAAAGCCGTAACATGGACTTTAGTATAATTTGGACTATTGATTGATTAAAAGCCGAGAAGTTATGACTCGTGCTTGTGGACTCGAAATGAATAACGATATGAGATTAATAATGGAATTTGATGAAATATATATTTATACATGAAAATGCTAATAAACTATGAAATATAAATAATAAATGGGCTTTTGTACCAAAAATGTTGATAACAAGTTTTATCTTGTTATTTACTATTTTTAAATGGAAACTAATGACTAAATTGGAAATGTTTTGTAATAAATAAGTAATTAATGTTTCGAGTACACGTTTATCGATATATGCCACTTATGGGCATTTAATACTAGTTTTTCAAGTATTCATTTACTTACGTTTTGTGCATGGGTTACGGATAACCTAACATTAATAGTGTTGATCCACGTGGGTAGCGGACTTATTAGGTTGACGAACTTAATAAGAGCCCGCTAGGTACGTTGGGTGACCTTATTAATGGGTGACTTATCCTTATGACTCGTTAGGATGCGACCGGTTTATGGAATAATAAGCTATACGAATGAATAATTGAGTTTATCGAGTTGACGAATTCGATAAGGTCTACTGTTTATTCTGAAACTTATTGGACTATGGAGCTTATCGCTTAGACGTCTCATTGTGTCGCATTGATTCACATATTGTGTTGAATGGAGTTGCATATGGTGTTTTGGTTGTTTGAGTGCATTCATGGCATCATATTGAGTCGATACACCCACATGAGGAATACCAAACACTTGGATTAAACGGTGAAACGAGACATTTTTGGAAATAACGAAATAGAATACATTGGGGTAGATAACGTTGATTCTGGGAATTGTATATTAAAATGAGTTTACATGAATAGGTTGTGCCGAGTCGATAGTTGTTATGCCGTGATACCGTTATCTTCTACTAGTGTTTATTTGTGCGTTGATTGCTTGAGGTGAGTTTCATAGCCCCACTTTTATCTAAATTTTAACTAGGTTTTGAACTATTTTGGGGTAAGAATCATGTTGCTGTTTTTGGACCGTTAAAACTATTTGGATTTGCTTATATGCTTGACTGTTTAGATAGATGTGCGGTAGTTGTTGCCTTAGTTTAGGTTTAACCGTGCCTAACTAAGAATAGACTTCTACCTCGACCTAGTCCGGGGTTGGCAATTGTTCTAGATTTTGCCACGACAGTGTTGGACTAGAGTCGCGGGGCCCGAGTAATCCCTGGATGCGGGATATGATTGGAGATCGGGGTAGGATCAGTGTGTGAAATGGTATTTATTCTATCTAGTTCTTGCATAGCAAATCAACTCCTACTGGTCAACTATGATTTTGTTGAACTTAAACCTATGAACTAACCAGCGTAAGCTGACCTTATAGCATGATTTCTCAAGTATTTGAGAGATGTTTGGAATACGTGATCGGTGGAAGCTTGGCAAGAAGGCGGGGTTCAAAGATCATTTTGACTCTGATAAACCATGGGGACCTATTTTATTAAACTATGTTTTGGGCCTAATATTAACTCTTTTGGATTAAATGTTTGGATTAACTAAATTTGGGATTGGTTTTGAATGTTAAATGACTATCTTTTTGCTATACTTGTGTGCGATACCAATCCAATAGTAACGCCCCGAAAACTTGATTAAGTCTTCCGCTGTACCTTGATTTGGGGGTGTTACAGATTGCTATCAGAGCTCAAGGTTATAGAGAATTAGATATTTTATAAACCCTAAACTATAACCACTTTTAAGAAAAATTGATCCTCGACCGACGCACGCCCGCTTGCCAAGCCGAAGCTTCTTATTTGATTACGGTATGAACTGCG
This sequence comes from Chrysanthemum makinoi, assembly GCA_910596185.1. Lineage (NCBI taxonomy): Eukaryota > Viridiplantae > Streptophyta > Magnoliopsida > Asterales > Asteraceae > Chrysanthemum > Chrysanthemum makinoi. Next base: position 317,689,140 of record OU343217.1, read on the forward strand.
ATTTGAATTATGAGATGATATGTTAAGGGATATTGTGAACTGATTATGGAGACGTTATGATTTTGAGATATGATTATTGATTTTGGAAATGAGATATGATTATCGATTTTGGAAATGAGATATGATTATTGGTTTTGGAAAATGAGATGTGATTATCGAGATATTACGGAATTTGATTTGAGGAAACGATATATTGTTATTTTGGAATTGTGAACTCAATTGATTTGTTATGGGATTATGTGATGGAACGGAACTTATATGTTTTACTGAAAGGCATGTTTTGATTAATGCGGTACCTCTACTTTTAAAGCTTTCATTATGGGATATGTGTTTTGGTTAAGTTGATGCGCATATTAAAACTAGTTGTTTTGAACACTTATACCTACCCTATGCCATTGTCACAGACTATGCCTTCACTAGCTTTTGATGTGTCTGAGGAGGTCTTTGTTTTTGCTAGTTCGCCAGCATTGACTCTCATGACGGTTGCGCAGGGTGATCCTTATGGGATTGCCCGTCACACTAGTTCATCATCATCAGATCGTCCTAGCTCATCTAGGCAGCTCACTTTACATCAGGTCTTAGCGCGAGCACAGACTCCTAGGCTTGCTTATAGCACTGCCCGCATGTCCGTGAGACCACCATCATCACCTATCCATTTAGCAGCATCACCATGTCTTAGGAGGCCTAGATCTCCTAGTGTACCACCTCAGGATTTACCTGCACAGAGACTCCGACTCATGGACTCTCCCCCTATGGATGAGGGCGAGGAGGAGCATGAGGTTGAGGAGGAGCATGAGGTTGAGGAGGAGCATGAGATTGAGGAGCAGTATGTTGATGAGGATGAGGATCCTCAGGAGGAGGATGATGAGGATATCCCAGAAGGGGGTACTCCTCCATTACAGAGTCCTGCACATTCTCCGGGACCAGGTTCTCCTTTGCCTGAGCCTGAGTCCCCTGGACAGCCTTTAGACATCGACTCACCACCTTACTCACCTTATATAGGTAGCCCGTTAGGATCGGAGATACCATCGGAGATTGTTTCTGAGCCCGAGGAGTATGGTGAGACGGGTCTGATGTGGGAGAGGATTACATCGCAGGGTACTAGGCTTAGTCAGTTGACGGATCGATTGGTTGGAGTATCTAGGGCTAGTATAGAGGATCTGAGAGTTGATATGGGTACTGTAGTCAGGAGGACTAGGGTTTTGCGTGAGGGTATGTCGGAGCTCCAGGATCAGGTTGGGGACCTGCTGAGAGGGTTCGCGACAGCTCGTGATGCTGATAGAGCGATTTGGCATAGGATTGGTGAGTTGGAGAGAGAGGTTGCAGAGCTTAAGAGTGATCGTGACGCTCGACGTGTTGAGTTAGCATCATTGTGGAGAGAGGTTGACGATGTTAGGAGGTCAGTGAGTGGTATTCGTAGATGTGGCTAGATAGTATTAGATTTATGGTTTTGTACCATCTTGAAACTAAGTAGTACTTGGTTCGAGATGTAGGATTATCCCAGCTATTTACTAGTGTCGTTATTAGGATCGTTTGTGATTTCTCCGTATCCTTCCATGTATTTCCACTTCTGAAACCTATGAGTTATGGTTATTGGAACGTGCATCCTTAGTTATGATTCGGTATTTGATTGTTTTGCTTTGGTATAGCGTTATCCCTGTTGGCCTTGATGATGTATTCGAGCGTTATTTAGTGATCCTTGGAACCCAACTCTATTTTAGAACGTGAATTGTGAACTTATGAAACTGTTATTCTTGCCTCCAGAATGGTGGCAACAAGACGAAACCCGCGCAGGAACAACCGCGCAGCTCCTGTTGCTGTGGTTGCCCCTGGTCATCGAGGTCGTCATCCGGCCCCAACCACACCACCTGTTGAGAACCCGAACACTGATAACCCAGTTGTAGAAAACCCGAATGTGAACGACCATGCTGAGAATGGTCCTGTTCCACTAAAACCTCCACCTGTGAACCCATACCACATTGACCAGCTAGTGTCACAGCGTGTCGCTGAACTGCTAGCTGAGACTAATCTCTCTAACACCTCTAGTGGAACCCCAATGCTGAATCGAACTCGAGGTTGTACCTACAAAGAGTTCCTATTCTGTGGTCCCATTGAGTTTGGAGGAACTGAGGGAGTAGTTTACCTAACTAGGTGGTTGGAGAAAACTGAATCTGTGTTTGCTGTGAGTAACTGTGATGAGGATTGTAAGGTTAAGTATGCAACCTTCACTTTGAAGGACGAGGCGTTGACCTGGTGGAACAACTATCACAGATCAGTAGGAATTGATGTAGCTTATAGTATGACTTGGACTCAGTTTAAGACTCTCCTGATTAAGACTTACTGTCTTAGGAATGAAGTTAAGAAGTTAGAGAGTGAGTTCTGGAACCATAAGTTTAAGGGTACTGACATGGCAACTTATACTCGTCGTTTCCAAGAGTTATCATTGCTTTGCCCTGAAATGGTTCGCACCGAAGAACTTAAGATTGAAAAGTGTACTGATGGATTGCCTTTGGCTACTCGAAATGATGTCATTGCTGCAAAGCCAGTTAATTTGCAAGAGGCAATTGATGTGGCTAAGAGTTTGATGGACTCTTGCGTGCTAGAATTAGGAGATAAGGGTAAGAATGATAGGAGTGATAAGAGGAAGAGGAACGAAGTTGCAAAAGGGAATGGCAACAAACGGCAAGAGACAGCCAGAGTGTTCGCCATAGGAAATGGACGTAGGAAAGATTATGATGGTAGTAAGCATGTGTGTGGTCGTTGTAACCGACACCACCATGGACTATGCCCGAATGTGTGTAGGAAGTGCTCTAAGATAGGACACTTGGCCAAAGACTGTAGGTCCCGACCACTTGCTGCAGCGCAAACTGCACAAGGAGTGGACTGGAAGGCCACTGTCACTTGTTTTGGATGTGGAAAAAAGGGACACTTTAAGAATGAGTGCCGAGAGCCGTGGATAAGAGGAAATCCCGGTAATGTAGGAGGATTTGTTAACCGAGGTGTAGGAGGTAATGGCTTAAACCCTGTGAAGCGTGAGGTTGTGGAAAACCAGGGAAACCATGGTGCTAGGAATCAGCAGAGAGACATGGGAACAGCGCGTGTTTACGCTATTGGGAAGGAAGCTGGTGAGGACCCTAACGTAGTTACGGGTACGTTCCTTCTCAATAATCGCTATGCTTCCATACTGTTTGATACTGGTGCGGATATGAGTTTCGTATCCACCAATTTTATGCCATTACTAGGAATCTCCCAAACACCTCTAGGGTTTAGTTACGATGTGGAATTAGCCAATGGGAATAGAGAGAAGACAGACACCGTAATTCGAGGTTGTACCGTAAGTTTCCTAGACCGCTCGTTTAGTATAGATCTATTGCCTGTTACCTTAGGAAGTTTTGACGTCATTATCGGAATGGATTGGTTATCGAAGAACGGTGCACACATCATTTGTGATGAGAAGATTGTGCGTTTACCGTATGGCGAAAAAGTTCTGAGCATACAAGGAGATCGGAGCGACTGTGGAAGTCCTTCCTGGTTGAGCATCATCTCTTGTATTAAGGCCCAGAAGTAAATCGATAGAGGAGGTTGTCTTTTCTTGGCTCGAATTTCTGAAAAGAAAAATGAGGAGAAGAGTGAAAGACACCTTAACGATGTACCCGTTGTTAGAGAATTTCCGGATGTATTTCCCGACGATCTGCCAGGGATTCCACCTGTCCAACAAGTGGAATTCCAAATAGAGTTGATACCCGGTGCGGCACCCGTAGCCCGGGAACCTTATCGACTTGCTCCAAGAGAATTGGAGGAACTGTCTAAACAGTTGGCAGAATTGTCAGAGAAGGGATTCATTCGACCAAGTTCGTCACCGTGGGGAGCACCAGTGTTGTTTGTGAAGAAGAAGGATGGATCGTTTCGGATGTGTATTGATTATAGGGAATTGAATAAGTTAACAGTGAAGAACCGATATCCGTTACCTAGAATAGATGATCTATTCGACCAACTCCAAGGAGCTAGTGTCTTTTCTAAGATCGATTTACGATTTGGTTATCACCAGCTTGGAGTTTGAGAAGAGGATATCCCTAAGACTGCGTTTAGGACTCGTTATGGACACTATGAATTCCAAGTGATGTCGTTTGGTTTGACCAACGCGCCAGCCGATTTTCATGGATCTCATGAACCGAGTGTGTAAGCCATACCTGGATAAGTTTGTGATAGTATTCATAGACGACATCTTGATATACTCTAAGAGTATTGAGGAGCACGAAGAGCATTTGAGGCTCATTTTAGGATTGCTAAGAGAGGAGAAGCTATATGCCAAATTCTCTAAGTGTGAATTTTGGATTCCGTCTGTGCAATTCTTAGGCCATGTGATAGATAGTCGAGGTGTTCATGTTGACCCAGCTAAGATTAAAGCCATTAAGGAATGGGCAGCTCCTAAGAACCCATCATAAATCCGACAGTTTCTTGGGTTAGCAGGCTATTATAGGAGATTCATTGAGGGATTTTCCAAGATAGCTAAGCCGCTGACCAAACTAACACAGAATGATGTTAAGTATGAATGGGGAGAAAAGGAAGAAGAAGCATTCCAACTTCTGAAGGAGAAGTTTTGTAGTGCGCCCATCCTAGCTTTGCCTGAAGGGAGCGAAGATTTTGTCGTGTACTACGACGCTTCGCATAAAGGCTTAGGTGTTGTTTTGATGCAACATGAGAAGGTGATTGCTTATGCATCCCGACAACTTAAAAAGCCTGAGAAAAACTACACCACCCATGACCTTGAGTTAGATGCTGTAGTGTTTGTTCTTAGGATTTGGAGACATTACCTATATGGAACCAAGTGTGTAGTATTTACCGACCATAAGAGCTTGAAGCATATCTTAGATCTGAAAGAACTAAATATGAGACAACGTCATTGCTTGGAATTGCTTAGTGATTACGACTGTGAGATTCGTTATCATCCTGGTAAGGCTAATGTTGTGGCTGATGCACTTAGTCGTAAAGAGGACATTCCACCCCTACTCGTTAGATCCTTAGGAATGACCATTGTTTCGCCCTTACCGTCTCAAATTTTAGCCGCCCAAGCAGAGGCATTTACGAAAGAGAACCGTCCTTATGAGAATCTTCATGGAATGGTAGAAAGTGAAAACGGCTTCTTGAAGCGTTCCGACGGAACATTATGCTTCAAAGACAGAAGCTGGATACCATTTTATGGTGGAATCCGTGAGTTGATTATGCACGAGTCGCATAAATCAAAATACTCTATTCATCTCGGAGCCGATAAGATGTATCAGGATCTTAAGAAACTTTATCGGTGCCCTAATATGAAAGCCGATATAGCTCAGTATGTCAGTAGGTGTCTGACTTGTTCTAAAGTTAAGGCCGAACATCAGAAACCATCAGGACTCTTAGTTCAACATGAACTCCCATAATGTAAATGGGAGCGAATAACCATGGACTTTATCACTAAATTACCGAGAACAGTTAGCGGCAATGATGCTATCTGGGTAACAGTTGATCGTTTAACTAAGTATGCTCACTTCTTAGCTATTAATGAAACTGATAGTCTTGATAAGCTTGCTCGATTGTATCTTAAGGAGGTAGTATCGCGTCATGGAGTACCAATATCTATCATTTCCGATAGGGATATTCGTTTTACATCCCACTTTTGGAAGTCGTTACAGACAGCATTAGGAACGAATTTAGATATGAGTACTGCTTACCATCCACAGCCGATGGTCAAAGCGAGAGAACCATTCAGACTTTAGATGACATGCTTAGAGCCTACGTTATTGATTTCGGCAAAGGCTGGGAGAGACACCTCCCTTTGGCCGAATTCTCCTATAACAATAGTTATCACTCTAGCATTAAGGCCGCTCCATTTGAGGCACTGTATGGCTAAAAATGTCGTTCTCTTGTTTGTTGGGCTGAAGTTGGCGAGAGTCAAATTACAGGTCCCGAACTTGTCCTAGAAACCACTGAGAAGATAGTTCAGATTCGTAATCGGTTGCAAACCGCTCGAGATAGACAAAAGAGCTATGCCGATAAGAGACGTAAACCTTTAGAATTTCAGGTTGGAGATCGTGTTATGTTGAAATTTTCTCCTTGGAAAGGAGTGATTCGTTTTGGAAAGCGTGGAAAACTCAATCCCCGATATATTGGTCCCTTTCCAATCCTGAAAAGAATCGGACCGGTAGCATACCGCCTGTAGCTACCATCGGAATTGAGCAGTGTACACAATGTCTTTCATGTTAGTAATCTTAAGAAATGTCTTTTGGAGGAAAACATAGTGGTGCCTTTAAGAGATATTCGTATTGATGAGAAATTGAATTTTGTTGAGGAACCGATTGAGATTATGGACCGTGAGATCAAAAGGCTGAAGAATAGCCGTATTCCGATTATTAAGGTTCGTTGGAACTCCCGGCATGGACCGGAGTTCACTTGGGAACGTGAGGACATTTTCCGTAGGAAGTATCCTAAACTTTTCATGACATCAAGAAACTCGGAATGAAACCCGGGACGGGTTTCTTCTGAGGCTGGGAGGCTGTGACAACTGGCAATTTAGAGAGTTTATTTTAGGTAACCGCATTACGTTAAACTAAACCGAGCTTTTGCCTTTATTACTATTTTTATAAACCATGACTTGATTTATATCGTCTATTGGTTTTTATGATTTATTTCATTGTTAAATGAGTTATCGTATGAGTTTTAACTCTATTTGGTAGGCACTATTCGATTCGGCACTAGAAAAGCCTAAAACAAGAATTATTGTAACTTTTAGACCGTAACTCGAAAAATGACAAATAAATAGTCAAAACTCTTAGAAAAACGTAAATAATGATGTTAATAAGTTAAATAAACGTTGTGAGACACTCGGGGGACAATATAAGAGCTCTAGAATAGGTAAACGGGATAGTTATGAAAAATTACAACTCCGACCCCCCCATTTCTTGCTATGGCCGGCGCCCCCCTCCTCTAAAATATTTATTTTGAGGTCCCTAGTGTCCTAGTATATATACCCCATCAATTCCCCATTTCACCTCTTTATTTCTCTCTCTAAAACACACACACTAATACATTTCTCTCTCTAAAAACCCTAACCCTAAACCACCACCACCGCCGCCCTATTCCGGCCACCTCCGGCCGAATTCCGGCTAGTGACCACTCACCTCCACCACCATCTTGAAGCTCTCTTTCTCCTCTTTCCAACCATATATTACACGCTCCATTTGGACTACAATAACACCTTCAAATCTTCGAATCAAGATTCGTACTTTTAGGGTTTCAAGTGGATTTTGCAATTGGTGTTTGAATAAGGTAAATGGAACAAGTTTTGAGCTTCTTTGGGTAATAATAAGCCACGAATTGCATATTAGGGTTTCGACCCTATAATGAAATTTGGGGCTTTTGGGTGGAACATGAAGTTAAGTCTAATTAGAGTCTAAATAAACAAGTAATTAGTGGTTGGTAAATGTGTGGTGTATCAATTTGATGGGTTTATGCATTAGGGTTTAGTTTCATATTTTTGGTTAAGATAGATGATGGGATTTGTGTTTGGTTGTTGATTGGAGCTTGAATGATTGGATTTGGGTGTTGTAGAATTGATTTGGTTGTGTTTGGTTGTGAAACATTGGACGTACGAACCACTAAGGCCACGTACGTGGCTCATGGTTGGTGTACGTGACCCACTTGGGCCACGGGTTCGGGTCGGGTCGATTTGGTAGCTTGTTGGTTGATGTAGTTGAGGTTTGGATGAGACGCATGGAGCCGAAAAGCTTCTAGAGCTTGTTTGGTTCACGTGGTCTTAACCGCGACCATGTCATGACCATTAGGGTCATAACATTGGTTTCGAGTACTTTTGGTTGATTGATTGGTTGGCGAGATTGTTTTGAGTTGGCTTGGGATTGAATTGCGCTATTATGATATTTAATTTGGACTTGATATATATATATTGTTGACTTTGAGCTACATAGGCGTTACTTTGACTTTTTAGTCAATAGTTGACTCCGACAAAGCCGTAACATGGACTTTAGTATAATTTGGACTATTGATTGATTAAAAGCCGAGAAGTTATGACTCGTGCTTGTGGACTCGAAACGAATAACGATATGAGATTAATAATGGAATTTGACGAAATATATATTTATACATGAAAATGCTAATAAACTATGAAATATAAATAATAAATGGGCTTTTGTACCAAAAATGTTGATAACAAGTTTTATCTTGTTATTTACTATTTTTAAATGGAAACTAACGACTAAATTGGAAATGTTTTGTAATAAATAAGTAATTAATGTTTCGAGTACACGTTTATCGATATATGCCAATTATTGGCATTTAATACTAGTTTTTCAACTATTCATTTACTTACGTTGTGAGCATGGGTTACGGATAACCTAACATTAATAGTGTTGATCCACGTGGGTAGCGAACTTGTTAGGAATTAGAAATTCCAGGTATTAAAGAGTCGGTCACCTCATGTATATGTTATCGTTAGAAAGCTCGTAGTCGTAGTTATTTCTAGCTAAGTAGTATTTAGTTATGTAACACCGTGGAGGACGGACGGGTCTTTACCCACTGTATGCCTGATCCACAGCCCGTTGTGTGGCGTTTTATGTAAGACTATAAATACTCTCTACCTCCCAAGGTAGAGAGTTGGAGCTCATAATAATATCTTTCACTTTCTCTCACTAAGTTCCCTAAACCTCTAACTTTCTCTCTCTAGAACTCACCTTTATACGCCCACTTTGAGTTATGATATGATGTGTATGTGAAATCCAATATCCTACAATTGGTATCAAGAGCCATGGTTAGATCATATCTTGCACATCTTTGGATTTCTAGTGGTTTTTAGGTGGTTTTTGAGTTTGAAAAAGTTTTGTGGTTTGTGCATCATTTGGTTGATTTCTTGTGTTAAAGCTTGGATTTTGTTTGTACTTTTATGTTTAGAATCATCACAAGTGTTTAGGTTTTCATTTGGTAAGCTTGAATCATCTTGGTTGGGTTGTTTTGGATTGAAAAGTGATGTTTGTGAAGTTTTCTTGCTAGCGACTTGACCTACGGATTTTTTCTTAGTAGCGACCTGCTTTACAATTTTGTAGCGAGTTGCAGTTATTGGAGCTAGCGACTTAGGCCTAGCGATTAACAGTACAAGTAGTGGACTCTCCACTACGGGTAGCGACTTTGTTAGACTAAATTTGGTAAGTAGCGAGTTGCTATTTAGCGACTTGATTCCTTAGCGACTTGTATCGTAGCGAATTGCTGCCAAAAAATTTCGCTTATAGACTAGAGGCTTAAGTTGCTATTTAGCGACTTGTCTTTTGTTTAGCGACTTGGGACTTTAGCGACTTAGTGGAATAGCGAATTAGAAGATAGCGACTTGGTGCATAATTTTCTAGCGACTTGGGTGATTTCTTTACGGTTTTCTCTTGATTTAGTAAAATCCCGTGAAAGAATCGATTTCCCGGTTTAATCATATGGTTATAAAATCCCGTTTAATTTATCATCATGTCTACCAACGTTTCTACAATCATCTCCACTATTTCCGAGGATGTTCAAGCGTGGTTCGGATACTCGTCCACCCATGCTTGACACTACTGATTCTTGGGCTCAAACGAATCAGATTGTGTCTTGGAAAGGAAAATGGTGTCAACATTCTCAAATCCATTGATGAAGGACCGTATCGAGTTGAGACAACTAGAGATGTACTTGATAATGCTGAAGATGGAACTCGATTTCTGAATGGACGGACCAAAGATGTATGATGAGCTTGATGATAAGGAGAAAAAGAGATTCGAGATATCGGGCTTCATTGTTCTTCAAGGTCTTCCTAAAGACATCTACAATGAGATCAATCACAACACCGAAGCAAATGGGATAATGTCAAGATGCTTCTCTCAGGCGAATTAACTTCATGGAAGACAGAGAATCACAACTCTATGACGAATTTGAACACTTCAAGATGAAACCATGAGTGGGGATCTATGAGTACTATGTGAGATTTCATAAGTTGGTGAATGACATGAGGAACATCAGAATGACTATGCCTAACACTCAGCTGAACTCAAAATTTGTGAACAACATGAATCCCGAATGGCACAAGTTTGTCACTCTGTTGAAGCTCACTAAAGGATTGAAGAATACTTAAAGCTATGAGCAACTCTATGCCTTCCTCCTTGAATGAGAGACATGCTATGTTCAAAAGGATGATTCTTAATCAGTTCAAAACCAACCAGGGAGAGACAAGCTCATCTAATGACTCAATCGCCTTCTACTCAAACGGAATTCTCAACCAAAGCCTCACAAGTCATACCCATGGGCAATGGTAATCACAAACTCATTCATGATCCCATGTTCAAACAAATGACGTGGGTAACATCATTAATCAACTAGCTCTTCTGATTAGTCAAAACATGAATTCTCTCCACAAACCAACAACTGGAACCTGGAAACAGAATTCATTGAGACATTTATCCAACTCATGGATAATGGTGTTCAAGAAAAGTACATTGAAGAATATGGCAATCAATAATGAAGACAAGTTAAATGAGTGTATAAGCGTGCGCATTGCAAGAAGCGTTCCAAAGCGTCCACAAAGATTGTTGTACCGAGGGATAAGATCTTTGGCTTGTGCAAGCTAATGTGATGAAGAGGTGTTGTTGAATGAATGCAAGAATGATGCAACAAAAAATGATGAGCGGTCAGGAGATATGGTCACAATCATCGAATGCCTTTCAAATTCACAGATGTGGAGATGGACCTCTGCACACACAATTTTTATGGCTAGCATTTCTCCAATGGCAAGTTCACCACAATGCAAAGGAACTCATCTCATGGAAGCTTCGGATGTACCCAAATAGAGATGCATGACAAAGTACCATCAGCTGAAACTATGTCAAATATTGAAAATATGGGTAAGTTGCATGGATGTTTCAATATGTGCTGTACCTAGTTGTGCATCTTCTACTCAAAATGACTATTATGAACTGCATGAGTACTGCGCATTTGTGCCGATGATTCCCTTACCAGTTCTGAGCTTAACATATATAAGGATCGTGTTGCTATTTATGAACAACGTGCAAAAGTTTGAGTTGACCACCGTGAGCAGAAATGGATGTCCAAATACGTACAACTATTAGAAAAAGTAGGTTTAGAGAAGAAGTATTAAAACAAGAGTTAAACTCCTTACAAGAAAAGCTTTCTAAAAGTGCTAAGCAAAAACAAGAACTTCAAGAAAATTTGAAAATGCTTAAGCAAGAATTTAATGCTAAGGAATCAAAACTTTTGAATGATTTTTCCAATCTAAAAACTTTGAAAAACAAGCTTGAAAATAAGTTGTACATACAAGGGAATACCATTCAGACTGCTCACATGATCACTAAGCATAGAGTTCTCAGCGATAAGCATAGCATTCCCATTATAGATAAACCTAATCCAGAGGTAATTAAAAAGGCTAGAAATGCTCATAAGGTACTGTATGATGGTAATGAGATCCTTAAACCTAGACAGAAACCTAGTTGTGCTGAGTGCACCGAGGAAGATAAGAAATCAGATGAAGTCACTAGGGAGAAAATGAATAAAAAGCTAGAAGATCCTAAAGTGCAAAAAGACAAGATAACGATAAAACCCCATGATTACACTAAGGAAAATTGGATATCCTTGAACATGTTTAAGCCTCAGACTCTATTGACCCCTGAACAAGTGTTCTGGAAAAAGGATATGGACTTGCAAAAGCTGAAAATCTTGTTGAAAAGAACCCTCCTTGTAGGAAATTCCCTAAAGCGGCTGTGTATCCTCCAAATACACCAATGCATTTAGTTCCTAGAACTATTGCCACAAAGAGCAAGACCTTAATCAGCCAATATGTTATTCTTCAACTATTTGTCGATTTTGAGAAAACTTGTAAGGAAATGATCACACCCACGGGTATAATCTGAAGGGAAAGGGGTTTTGAGCAAACAAAAGAATGTTATCTAACCGAGGTCATGCCTTTCTTTAAACAACTAAAAGATCATTTTGAGAGTCTTAAAAAGGGATAAAATCAGATATTAAAGAATGGAAAAGGAATTTGATGCAATGATAGTTGAGGTTAGTGACTATGAGCGAGAATTAAAATATAATGAGATTGAGAGGAAGAACTTGCATACCTTGAATGAGAATGTTATTTCTGAATGTATTACTCAAGATGTGTTTTAAACTGCTACGAATTGTTCCATTAATGCTTCTCAATTTCATGAATTATCTGTTGCTCTGAAAGTCTCCCATGATCGTGTCATTGAGCTTGAAAAAACTAATTCTAAATTGCATGAGAAAATTGAACAGGATGATCATGATAGCCTGGTGAAACATTTTTCTAAATTAGAAGTTGAGCATCTTGCTTTGCAATTAACATATCAACATCTAAAAGAAAATGTTAAAACCTCAAATATCAAGACATCCTTGGATGCTCCTGAATTTGATGCAGTTTTTGAAATTAGCAAACGTGATGAACAGATTCGAGCTCATTGTAACACGATCAAAAGATTGAGAGCCTAAATCTCTCAATTAAAGGGTCAAAAGAACAATATGGCAGGCTCCCAAATGCCTCCTCCTTTAGATTCTCAGAATTCT
>OU343217.1:317701839-317785628 GCA_910596185.1 Chrysanthemum makinoi
TTATCGTGGCTTCGAGCATGCTGACTTGGAACCGGTCACAACCGATTAAACTCGAACCCATCATCGGTGACTACAAACCCTGACTTACTAGATCAACAAATGGAAGACTATTTGCTCCTCACGTTGGGTGATGATATTGATGAAGCGTTAACACTCGGTGTATCCATTTGTTTTCGGTACTCAGTGATAATACTCTAATACGATACACTTCTACAACAACTTCTTGTTGAGAAGATGCACCACGATTGACTCTACTATGGTTGAACAAACCTCCATATGATGATGAACGGGTGATGATATTACAGATGAAGTGTGCGGGCTCTGCGATTTTGATCCAAATGTGTTCTTTAACCCGTTTGCTAATGAAAGCTAGCGCGATGTCATGGAATCATCTACAAGCTATTTGAATCCTCAAAATCTACAGCGTATACCAACATCAACCCACTACATAGATGGACAAAAGACCATCCCTGGAAAAAAATATTATTGGCAACCGAATCAACCGATCGTTGCGAGACCGCGTCTTACACGAGCGGTGAACATTGCATTTATGCACTCACATGCTAAGCTAACCCAAAACATTAAGGATGCAATGACAAAAGATAAGCGTTGAATCCATGCAAGAAGAGCTCAACCAGGCCGAACGTCCCCAGGTATGAGCCCGTTGAAAGACCATCGTGAGTCATTCATTGGTCTAAAATGGATTTGGAAGAACAAATTGATCGCGAAGAATGTCATCGAAACAAGAATCGTCCGGTGGCTAGGGTTATAAACGAGGAAGAGGATTGACTTTGTGAATCATTTGATTTACTTTCGTCTTGAGGTCACCGGATATTTCTGGCGTTCCGCCGGCCTCTTATAGGCTGCGGTCTTCAATGGAGCGTCAGCCGGTGAATGGTCAACTAAAAGCAGTTTATAGCCGGCTAGGAGCAAACTCTACGATGACCTGATAGTATCATCTTTCCTCATTGCAATAATTTCACCAAGGTTGGTCGACCTTTCTTTTCATATACAATATCCGCGAACATATTTTAATTATTCAAATTTATGTGGATGACATCATTTTTGGGTCAACTCATAAAAAGTATTCAATCGCTTTTGCAAAATTAATGAAGAAACATTTTGAAATATCCATGATGGGTGAACTTACGTTCTTTCTAGGGCTGCAAGTTCATCAATCACCCATGTGTATTTTCTTGAGAGTGATGGAGTCTAAATATGCCCTTGAAATTACGAACAAATTGGCGGAATGAATACATGTGATACTTATGCCACCCCATGGCACATACCAGAAGGCTGGGCGATTTGCATGGGAAATGGTTGACCTACTCAAATAACGTGATGATATAGGGTCTCTCATGTATCTAACGACCGGCGGTTGATAATTGTCTCCCGTTTATCTTTGCTCCGTTATCAATCGCGACCAATGAAACATATACCTCTCGAGGCTAAAAGCATCCTCGATACATCGAGGAGAACCATTAATTTGGGGATCGGTATCAGAAGGATTCGGTTTTGAATTAATAGCACAGAGGCCGTGATCCAGCGGTATGGACTCTCGGAAAAGTATGCTTTAGAGCACTACAATTTCTTGGTGGCAAGCGGTATCTTGGCAATCAAAGTAGGATTATGTATCATTTGTCGTCAATCAAAGCGGAGTAATAACCAGCCGTAATACCGGCGTGTTGTGCTTTCAATCTGTTTGAATGAACACAACTCAAAGACTATGGTTACGTGTTGGCGAGTCGATATCTTGCGACAATCCCGATGTACTGTGACAATTTGGATGAGAACACAACTCAAAGCACATCGATCTTCGATATCACTTCATCAAGGACCAGCGTGGAGCAGTCGCTTGAATTATACCGTGGAGTCAGTAATACCAATTGGCGGATCTTCTCACCAAAGCCTTAGCTCCTGCTAGGTTTAATGAGTTGGTCCACAGTTGGTCGCGTGTTGACTCAAGAGAAACGGATGAACTCTTAAAACATTCTTAAAACCAGGTCACTCCAAAATCTCTTTTGTAAATATTTTTCAAAAACAAAATACAAAAATTTAAAATCAGATAAAACAACAAAAATATTCCTCGATCTAGATTTCTTTTAACATGGCAAGTACAACTCTTCCGTCAACACTCAAATCTTTCAAAATTGTTATTTTTCGATCAAGTGTTGAGGGGGAGAAAATAAATTCTTAACTGTTTCAAAATAACACTTTACTTGCATGTTACCTAATCCCGGTTGTTTCCTTTAATAATGATGGTCACATTTCTGGTTTCTGACACTCCTCGGACTTAAATTTATAAACTTTCATTATTTCTTAAGTCGAGGGGGAGTGTTGTTAAGTTTTACGTCTTAAAATCTTTTGTTTGGTAACCAAAATGGAAGTTAAAAGGCTTTGGATGAAAATGGAAATGGTGGAGGGGCTAATATTGTCAAAAGCTCAAAGTTATTTTAATAAAACTCCCACTAACCTTTTCACTTCACATTTATTACACACACCAAACTCATCCTACGCATAATAATCGTTCAACAAATCCGAAGTTTTTGATCATGTCGTAAGTGATTTTGTGTTTGTAACACGTTTTTATACATGGGTTTTGATTTTCAAACGAATCCAACGGTTAAATTTACAGCATGGTTGATTTTGTGTTATCGCATACGCACAAGAACACATGATCATGTTTATGTGTTTGAGGTTAAGATAAATGGATCAAAACGTTTCTTTAATATCAATGATACTATGTTTATCCTCAAAAAACCCTTAAAACTGGAATTGATTGTTTTCCAAAATTAGGGTTCATGAGTCGTTTTGGGTGTTTTCAAATGTGAATGGTTTTGGTGAAAAATATTGTTGTGTGATGTTGTTATTATAGTGAATTGATCATATACGTATTTAGAATTAACCAAACAATAATTTGATAATTAGCTATTAGGGTTTATGTTCTTCACGTTTAGGTATTTTTGATTCATTGAGAGTTGGATGTTAAAACTTGGCCATAACACTCACATGACATCTAAGAACCACCAGAATAAATTTGATGCTATTTCCATGGTTAGATTTCTTAAGCGTAATTCTTGAAACTAGGGTTTAAGTCTACGCGTAAGTAATCTTATGATTAGGCTAAATCGGTTTAGGTAACGACTTGTTTCTAGCTCGATCTTTGCAACTCATCAAACAAGAACTGTCGCTCAGATCAAACTGGAAACAAGTGGTTTGAAGAAAATCTTTTGAAATTTGGCTTGATTACGGAATTGCTTACACATATGAGACTACTACTTCTTTCATTGCATGATTCTTCCTGAATTAGACATAGGTGATCAGGCTATGTATAATTGGAGATAACTATGCAATGCTTGAACTAATCAATTCATATGATGTTTGGTGTTGAGTCATAAGTCCGCATGTATAAAGAATGTGCACTTATAATGATATGATGAGATGCTATGATGATGTAGTTATAGTCTAGGGGATGCAACCTAGTTCTCTATAACCGATGCTCACGATACCAATCAATGCACACCCCAAAATATCATGGCAAGCGATAGTGTCATGGGGTATGGCGTCATAGCACAAAGTATGAATCGACTTTGACGACACTCTATAATGAGGCGTTTTGAAAAGTTTACCATTCGATTACTTAGGTTAAAGTTTACACAACAAGAAATCACAAGTTTGATAATACATAAAGAGTTTACAAAACATGTCGAATGGTAATTGTTAAAAGCACAAGACTCCAATGTATGCCATGTGACTCAAAAGCTCCATGAAATGCTATAAGCTATACACGACTGAATAAACATGCTAAAAGTGTCAACACAAAGGTTGGTGAGTTCATAAGTTTGTGTAAAAAAAATGATTAAAATACTTAGAGAAATGTTCACACAGCAAAGGCATTGTAAATCTTCGGTTCAAGTTCATGCATACAAAACTTGCAATTTGTGTGTTCACAACCCATTGCCTAAAATAGAATGACAATCATGAATATGCGCATTTAGGTAGTTAAAAGTATAAATGTCACCACAATTTCCAACACTCGTGTTGGGATGTTCCTCAACGACTGGTATCCAATTAATGGCCTTCCAACATATAAATATTGGGATGTTCCTCAACGTACGCGTTAGGCGTATCCAAATTAATGGCCTTCCAACATATAAATATTAGGATGTTTGTAAATTAATAGCCTTCCAACAACTTAATTTGGAGCCACTAATTCTTGTATGTTTGTTCCAAATATGCATATGAAATCAAGTATAAACCAATCAAGTATATACTTGATCAAGTGTAAGCGATATAAGTAATGTTGCTTGACAAAAGAGTTTAAATGTTTGGATGAATAAGCATATATCTCGCCTCAAATAGTTTATTGGAATTTAAATGAGTAAAAGAGGGTATGAACTACATGATAATATGTAAGAGTTTAAAGTACTTGTGAAAGTAAAGTAAAATAGTTTGAGCATGTATCTCCCCTAAAAATTAATTGAAAATGTATAAAAGTAGGGGCTATGAAACTCACGATGTCGATAAGCGTTTAGAGTATTTGTGAAAGTAAATGAAAATAGTTTGAGCATGTATCTCCCCCAAAAGTAATTGAAAATGTATAAAAAGTAGGAGCTATGAAACCTCAGTGTCGATAACGTTTAGAGTATTTGTGAAAGTAAATGAAAATAGTTTGAGCATGTATCTCCCCCAAAAGTAGTATAAAAACAATTGAAAGTGCGGCTATAGAACTCACGGTGTGATTGATATGCTAACAAAATGAAGTGTAAGAAAATGAGGCTCGGAAACTATCCGCGACCTAAAATGAATGATATGATACTTAATGAGTTATGATGTAATGTTATGCATGCATTTCATATGTTATTTATACCATTTGTGAGTTTTGAAAATAATACTCGTTTGACGTCTTGACCATTCTTAAATTACTTTGCAGAGTATATCGTCAAAATGTCATCCTACTATAGTTTCTTAATGATTTATTAAATTTAACTTTTCGTGGTAAATAATGTGCCGGAAATTTCATGAAAGTGACAACAATGGCTTTGAAAAACTAGTGAAGTAAAATGAATGCGTCGGCGTTAGAGAAAGCGAACCTCGACGGTTTTGGAAAGCTTGTATCAAAATCTAGAAGTTTTAGTACATGAGTTTTCGTCATAGAGGTCTCGAACATAAAGATAATAGAGGTTAAATATGGTGATTTTGTCCAAATGTGGTTTAAAAGTAAGTTTCGGCAAAGTTTAAGCAACCGTAAATAATTTATTACAACTCCGCTATACAAACGGTTGGTCATTTTGAAAAATATGCTTGGTGATCTCAATTTTATTAAAAGACATCTCGTTACAAAAGTTCGTCCAGCGTTAAAAACGACCTTCAACATGGTCGTTTTGGTTCTAGTAACACTTGTCTCAGTAAAAATAATATAGTTTTTTCTGAAAATAATAGTTACGGCAATTTTATGAAAACGTGTATATCTTAGTTGTTTCAAATCCGTTTTCTCGTAATATCGTCCTTAGCCGTATCAAAGTATACTAATATATTTTTGAGGAGTCGAAATAATTTGTGAAGCTTAAGGCTCGTTTTTTGACTGTTACAATACAAAAGCGACTTGCTGAAATTTCAGGGACATATATATTTAGGTAAGTCAAACTTGAAAAATTCATAACTTCTTCGTTATAACTCCGTTTTAATCCGTTCAGCGACGCAGTTCGTTTTAAAGTATATTTTCTAAATATCTAGGCCAAAATTCGTGCCTACTGTCGGATTTTCCAGAAAAACAAAATAAGGACAGATCACTTTTAATACTTGTTAGAAAATATTTTTCTCGCACTAAACCTATTCCAATCCCTTCAAAACAACTCCAAAGCTATTCTAATCCTACCATACACCTTCTTAGGGTGTCATGGGTTCCTAAAAATCATCAAGACCAATATATAACAAGGGAATAATTATAGGATGACTTTATATATATATAACTCTAAAATCATGTAAAAATGGTATAAATCAACATAAGTCTTGCATGCTTGCTATGAAAATGATAAAATACTTATGAAATGAAAAGGAAAGATGTAAAATGAAGTGATATGCTTACAAGTAAACTATGATGAGGTGATTAGAACAAGGTTTAACTTAAACACTCTAGGTTTTTATTTCAAAACCTTAATAAGAGTGTAATTCTAGATTGTTTAACTTTGAAAATGGAAAACTTTGATGATCCTTTACTCCTTCTTGAAGAACCGGTTTTGGAAGAGAGAATAAAGAGAAAGAAAACTTTACTTGACTTGATAATAATTGAGTTGAATGAAGTAAATGAAGTTGGAGTGTGCAAAGTAAATGAATGAAAGAAATTTAACAACTCTTGGATTCATCAGGGCGGATTTTTGGGAGGGTGTTCCCAAAATATCTTTTATTTTTCTTCTCTTATAATGTATATTATTGTGTAAATAATTGTGTAAGTAAAGATAGGTAAGTACAAATGTGTTGTAACTTGTATACAATTGTGAAATTATAGTAGTATGGACTAAAAATAAGTTTTAATAGATCAAAGTCAAGTATATTGTAGTTATAAAAATTGTAAAAATACATTTCTTGTAAAATTTGAGTGATAAAATAATTATCGTATAGTTTTTAAGAAAAGCGTCGTAATAATATAAATTCAACGATTTATATACAAAATAAATTTAAAACACTAGGTAAACTAAAAATATAGTTTTATAAAATAAACATAAGTATAAAAAATATATCGGGATCATTTTTGAAAGTAACGGAATAAATGCTCAAAATAATAACTCACGCGATAACGTTTATTTAATATGAAATTTACGCGTTTAATGTGAAATGCAAAAATCATGAATGAACCGTTATGAAATGATGAATATGGAGTATGAGAAATGATGAGTGAAATTGTGTGACAATCTACATAAGGATCACCGGCGTGAAGGTTATCGTAAGAATAATCTTACGGCGTAGCATTTAGCGTAAGGTTCTACAAAGGGACTACGGCGTATCTGTGAAGGATATATAAACAAATGACCCACTACGCATAAGGTCTACACTCTTACGGTAAAGCCTTACGCCGTAAGGTGTTATATGTTGCACGCGTAAGCTCTCGCATAAGGTCCCCTTTTTTCCTGGCGTAATATTTCCCCAGCGTGGTAAGGTTCCTACGCATAAGCTTGTGTCTGGCGTATAACTCTGTTCACGCGCATAAGCTACCATTTCGCCTAAGCCTTGATCAAACCTTCATTATGAATTGTGCGTTGAAAACTTTTAAATAAATAAATCATAACGTCCACGAAACCAATAAATGTCACTAATAAGCTTAGCGTTTAATATATTGTGAAAAATATGTGATAACATAAACTTTAAAACTTAAAGTTAACTAACTCACGAAAGTTTTCTCGACATCATTGGACTATTGAACAAACAAGTGACATTGGACTCATTAACAATCATTGACATATATCATTCAATAAGTAGACAATAAAGCCTTTTGTTGACTAACATTATGTCTTTCGATATGTTGGTTCTTTTGGCTAAATGTGTTTGAGATCCGCGACATGGAAGCTCAATTGAATGGGATGCACCAAATGTCCTCACCATTGCTGATATATCTTCCCGCATGGCTATCAATGAAGATTGGAAAGAACAATCTCGAGTTGACTTTCAAACTCTCACTGCTTTCGGAATCTTCTTGTCTCATTGCGGTGGATATTCTAAAGAATCATCCTATCAATAACATGCTTACCAACTCACTTCGTTCAGGAGATCTACATAAACAGATTCAGGATACAATGAGATGATCAAAGGTCAAAGTGCTATGACGGTGGCTCAATCACAAGTTCTCCTCATTCGACATCTTACCAAGCAATTCTCGCTGCACCTCTTTGAGAAGCGTTACGCAATTCTTGATTGATATTGGGTATGGAAAGCTTAGGGGCTATCATTAAGCATTCTCAGCGTGTATCTCAAGAACATCCCCATTGTGAACCCTTTATATCATCATCACAAAATCCATTTCAGTCGTGTGGCAGTGACTATGAGCATCAAGCTCATGGAACTGAAAATCTTTTGGATCAACATGAAACACATCGAGGTTGAAGCTCACGATTTGGGATGACATGATGACATTCCTCAAAAAAGCAGCTCAAAGATTCCATATCGGATATACTAAACTATTGATCCGAGCACTTGGGTATAACCAGGCCCTGAAGAGAATCAATGACCCGACAATCGCGACATGTTGTGGAACCTACTGCTGTCGATTCAAGGAATCAACAACTAAGAAACGGTCTTTGTGTTTGGACCATCTTCTCTCAGGATGAACTCAAAAAGCTCTACTCTTATAGAAGATATTTGGTTCTTGTGGAAGAACAAAGTTGGTTTTCTTGATGATAAATCTTTGGTACACCTACCGGAAAAAAAAGAGAAGTGGAGGAAGTCTTTGCAAGCTTGAGAGTCGAAGGAAGTTTCCCAAGAGGAATCCTCCACTTAAGAGAGAAAGTTCAGCCAAGGAAGCTATTCTATTCCCATTCCCAAGTATGAACATAAAGCTAACAGACGAGAACCTGGAGGGTATGCTTGCATCGGATGAAGAGATTTTCTACTCTGAAACTGCTAAAGATGACACTACAACGATACCTAAACCTCCCAGTCCACCGGTGAACACGGCAAAGGAAAGACTCCGATGATTGAGCAAGAAGAGGAAAGCTCGGAGGAAGAGCAACGTACTTATCATACAAGAAAAAGTTCAAATTCATTAGACTCCAACACGTTGCTAAGGAATATGCTAAAGATCAAATGGGTGGCCCCGGAGGGTCAAGTGGTGGAGTTCAACCTACACCAAATCACGATGCGGTTAATCAACCCGATAAGGGATGCGTGCCACCACTTTGGAACAACAACAAACGCATGTAGAGGACACTCTTGGTATGACTTTAAAGAACCGAGAAAAGGAAAAGGAAAAAAACCGGTGATGATGAAACAAAGACGATAATCGACTAAGTGCGGAAAAGATGATGACGTGATATGATAAGCTTCTTCTAGGCAATGCAACCTCCCAACCTGCTCCTAAATCTCAGATTCTCTATCATCGATTCTTCACTTCACCATCAAAAGATCAACAAATCATCATCCAAATCGATGAAGAAGCCAACTGCCTCTTGGAAGTCTCATGTTAAGACTCGAATGTCAAAGGCATCCAGCGGTCGGAAAAGAAAACATACTCTACGAAAGCTGAATTTCCTTGTGACCAAGTCTGTTATCTTCATGATGAGAATGACAAGATGCAAGTTGAAAGAAGAATATGTCGAGAAGCTCATGAAAGATGATCTTCAGGGACAATGGGCGAGATGATCTAAGGATACTCGACAAGTTCCTCATGGAGGTCGTTCCTAAATTGACAAAGGAGATGTATACCAGACAACTTTATCCGATCTCTTACATCCGAAAGCAAGCCATGAAATCAAATCCAATGAATTTGAGCATCAATCCAGTTGAACTCACAATCTTCTCAGATGATGAATTGGTGAACCGGCTAGTAGCTCAAATTTCAAAGCGCTACGCAACATTTGCCTCCACGAGCTAAATTGTTTGGCATTCTTTGGAATACCACTCAGTCGTCATCTGAGAGAAAGAAGAGCATGAGCCTAAACGTTCAAAGAGGCGGCGAAGACAAAGATCGGGGATAAGGATAGAGCCCAAGCGTGAAGAAGTCCGGTGAATCATCCTCCATTCGATCTCAATGCGACCTCCACCCCAAAGGACTCAAAGCTCAACAAAGATCCCTCCTCGCTTTCTTGGCGAAAACCTCGAGGTTCGAGACACCACCCCAAACTCGGAAAACCGGTGATCATTTTGAGTATCACGGGTGGTAGCGATGAGGAAATCACGAGCCACAACAACAACCCATCTCTCGACCTGACTAAGACCCGAATCTTCAACCGGGCCAAAGAAAAGAAGAAAAAACCCCCCTATGCACGTCTTATCATGGTCGGGCGAAGATGATCTTGAATTGAATGGTTCTCGAAGCTTGTTGATTCCACTCCCTACCCAATGCGGGTCAAGAGGTTACGGAGTAGTACATTGGAGCATGCGAAACTTTTGCAAGAAAAATTCCGTGTGAAGAAGATGACAAAATCCGAGTTGAAGAGAATCAAGAATGAAGCATTTCTTCTCAAAACCCTATTTCGGAGAAAGTTCTATTGAAGTCAGTATCACCTTGATAATAGCGAGCCATGTCTAACAATATGGATTGGCTCAACCGAAGCAAACATCGACTTCACCAAGCGGAGACAATCCTCCATATTACCATTGGTCGAAACCTGCCAACAATTGGCCAGATCGACCTAGGATTCCATTAAGATATTTCTTCAACAAAGACTTGGGATTGGTGATGGTTCAAGGAAATACGCTACATCCGACACTTCCATTCCCGGGCCATATACTCTAACAACCATGAGGAAAGCTAACCACATGTTCTCCAACAATGTGGAAGAGTATGAGTGATGCGCTACATGGGATTCACCATTGGCACGAGCGACGACGAATCTACTGATTTGCCGGTTCGAAGTCTCAACATGAAGTGTTGTTACTAAGAATATCGTTGCCATCAAACATGTTGATCTTTTAAATCCTAAATGGGACTACACTTTCCTCAAGAATATTGTGGTCAAAAGGCAAGACGACAGGGATTATGCATTCTGGCGGTCAAGAATTTGTCTCTCAACGACATTGAAGACATGTACCCTACCAAAGTGGGGTCACATGAGATAATTTTCAAGCGAATTACAAGCGTGAATTCATCAAGTCTTCAGCGATCTTCATCGAGCGCATAGTCATCAAAGAAGTGTAGAAGATCTCCGACTTGCGGTTGAATCATATCCAGACCGTGTCAACTTCCTCCACCTCGGCCTAGATCTTCCCGACATCAACCACTTTCACTATATACACTCATCATAACCATTGGTGGTTTACCTTAGTGAAACACTACCTTGGCTTGATGGCGTGTAGAGATCTTCACAATTTGGGATCACACATTGAAGAAGGTTAGGCGGATTACTTATAGGTTGAAGGATATTCATGAAGGTATTGGGTCTAAAAGCGTGGAATTCAAAGGAAAGACGTGATGTGAAGAGAATCATCACCATGATTGATGAAAGGTTGTATCGAAAGGATCGATTGAGAACTTGGAGAGCTTTGTAGGTAAGTCCCGAGATTGCTCTATCCGGCTATCAAGCGCCGGTTCGCATTCACGGAAACATTGATGGACTTCGGTACCCCTTGACTACTTCTATTTCATAATATTTTGGATGTGATTTATATGTCATTGGCGTACCACATATGTGTACAACTGTTCTTGTCAAGAAAGAACCACGTGGTGCGCCAGTGCCACAATCCTTATAAAAGGAAAAGCTTACTTTTTTGAGTAAAACCTATCAAACCTTTCACTTTTTTTTGCTTTCAAAAGAACAAGTACTTTCCCTTATGATTTTCAAAACCTCAATCGTTTATATCACTTGTTGAGGGGGAGTATTTGACTAAAATCTTTGTTCACAAATTGTTCTCGATTTATCTTCCCACAAAACTCAAAATGGTCATATTTATTCTCAACATTTCTTCAAAATAACATTGATATGCCATTTTTGAGGGGAGAAAAAAATCGTGATAAAAAATATGTTGTGTTTTGCTCATGAATTCTCGTGTGAAAAGACTTCACCCATGAATTAGCGAGAATTGAGCAGTCAGCCACATTGAAAAGATTTGTCTTCCAAGACTTATCCAAGTAAATTGTACCTATTCGAGAAGCTCTTGATAGACATGAACTTTGACGGGTTTGACAACCTTTCGAGGGTTGTCCACATCTTCAAGGTAGTTATTAGAGCTAGTTGTCACCTAAAAGCTGAAAATGAATCTCTTTAACTATACAGCGTATCGTGTCTCGCGAATTGTCTATCTTAAGTCGATGAATTCAAAAGTCGCGGCTCTTCTCTCCTTTGTCGGTTTATGTCAAAACTCTTAAGCACATGTTGAGTGGGAGTATTTATGCAAAAGATCAAACTCTTCAAATGGCACAAAATGTTTTCATTCATAAACACTTTAAGAGATTTTCATGTAAATGGTTTTATGGCAATGGATTTATAAGGTGATTAAGGTTGGAATAACGTCTATGATCCGGAGCAGGAGGATCTACAAGGACACTACCAATAGTTAGAATTAGAAGTCCTTAGGTATGATTATAAAAGGAGAAAATGAGAATCGGAGAAAGAAGGAGTTGAAGAATTAAAAAGAAAGCAAAGAAAAGGGTGAAAAGAAATAGCCCTCCAGATTATTCAACTTAGAGACAGGGTTCAATTCATAAGCTTCTTGGTTGTCACATGATGGCGTCGGTATTGAAGATTAAAAGTCATCATGGACCCGTGACGTCACTAAACCTTCTTAGCCACTCAAGTTTCTCTCAAAAGAAGCTTGTTTCATTCTCACAGGGAACCATACGTAAACTATCGTCTTTCTCTTAGAGATTGCTGGTATTGAAGAAGGAGACCCTCTCCCTAGTCTCCGCTCAGGAAAAACCAAAATGCACTATTGAGTCTAGAGCCACGAGATTCATCAAAAGATCTCTTAGGTACACTTGACATTACATCACTTGGTGTTCAACAATAAGAACATCGTTAGTGCGTTATCGAGTCCTTCAGTCTTTGTCTATACGAGAACATTTATGAGAGGGTTCACAATTGTGATCCTCGGTGATTGAATGGAAACTCTGCCCGGTGTGAACATCAAGCGGCCACGACAACGGTCACCGGTAACTCCCGTGGATTACGTTAGTGTGTGTCTCAAGCGGTCTCTGATCGTGAGGTGATGCCGATGTACCTCGGCGACTCATCCCGAACGTAGATGTACCGATTTTTGCGTGTTATCTCACTTGTGGAACTCCTTCAGGAGGCGGCCTTTGTAAGAATTAGAGTTGTGTTTTCACATTATCTTTAACACTCTCGAAGTTCAAACTTGTAAAGTGCCGTTATCCGCTTATTACTAACCGTTTTCATGTTTTCTTCTTATGGAAGCTCTGGGCGGAGCGATGCGTCGCAATTCTTCACATGCTCATGCCAACATCATCACTAATGGAAGTTCTAACTAAAAGCAACACAAAAGTCATAATGATTCTTCGTCAAACCAAAGAATCTACAAAGTTAAGGACTTAAAGAACTTCATCGATCGAAATCCAACGTCAAAAATGAGCATGTTGAAGAATGGCGTGGAAACACTTTAGAGTAGAAGCCGGACTAAAGCGGAACTTGTGAGACAACAACAACATACTATCACTTTCATCACAAAAGAACAATGATCAAAGAACAAAGATAAAGATGGCGTCAGAAGAAGCTGTTTAAAGAAAATAATTTATCTACGGGGAGATTGTTCAAAATCAAGGCAATTCTTCTCCAAGAAATAAGAATGTCGAATACGTCATACTATTACATCAACGCTTCACGTTCATATTCATTCATCACCAACACTTAGGGGGAGATTGTTGGAATCACTCCTAAACCTATTTCAAGTGTTAGTGACTCAAATGTAATAGTTAGCTTAATATGGCCTTTATGTTAGTAATTAGCCTTAGGCTTATGTAGAAGGCCCATAAGCCTAGGCCTAGTCCAATAAGGAAAGGATGGGAACTAGGAGTGTTGCCCTAGCTTCCTCCTATAAATACCTTGTTATAACCCTCACTTGAGGGTTGGTTGTTCAATTTACTCTTTCATTCATACTCTACGCATAACCATTCTTACTCATACGTGTGTGTTTGTTTGTTTATTGTTCAACCGATCATTATCTCTTCTCTATTTCTTTTATTGTTACTTGTGTTGCATATTTGGGAACCTAACAACGTTTACATTAATTGGTTTCATGGTAAGGTATACGGGTCTATTTTCTGATAGTGGGTCCTACCACTCTGGTTTGTAAGTAAACGTGGTTAAGTGGTTTCAATTTATACTTAGTAGCTAACGTTAAGTTTCTATTTATTAAGTTGTTTTGGTTATGAAAAATTTATATCGTTTTTGGTCATAAAGGTTTATGACTTGGTTTTTATTCTCTCGAGTAGGTATTTATGTATTTAAGTTTTACAAGTCTAATTGTTTTAAACATTTCATAAAATATTTAAGATTTCTAATATAAACTTATATGTCAAAACTATACATTTTGTCACTTTTTGGTTTTTATGAATATAGTTATTTCAACTTTATGTCTATTTTATTCCTAACACATATATGGCCATGAATTAGTTTTTATGTCGTTGTAGTTGTATTTAAATGTATATATAAATTTTAGTGATATTATAACCTTAATTATATCAAAACATAAGTAATTTTAATAAATTAAACTTGTGTTTCAATGCAGAAAGTTTGGCTGATTCTTGCAGTCCTACGAAAATGGCCATACGTTGAGTTCTACAATACATTAGGACACGAGAATTTTTGTGGTTAATTTTATGTCTTAGCTACATTTAATAAAACTACGACAAGTCCTATAAATGACAAGTATTTGATGAATTTAACAAGAATAACCAAGGACAACTAATCTCCTAAACCTTCCTAGCCTTCAACCCTTGCTTCAAGTCTTTACCCAAGCAAAACCTTATAAAAGCCTTGTGTGAACCTTTTAATCTCAGCCCTAGACCCTTGAGTAACTCCTTATTCAACCAAAAAAACAACAAACAAACAAACACAAGATTCATGTAGAGCTTGTTAGTTCCTTCAACTTCTATGTAATACTTGAAGGATAAATTGCAAAAATGGATGGTGTATGGTGATGATGGTTGGTGTGTAAAGAGGAGAGAAAGGAAAAGATGAAAAATTTTTATGAGTTTGTTTGCCTAGTTATAAGACTAAATATCTAGATATTTACAAGACTTACTTGATAAGTTTTGCAAGGTGTAATGGTGATTCATCATCAAGAGTCAAAGTCTTGGTAAATCACTCCCATATGTCGACCATGATAATGGGAGGTGATTAATTGTATGATTTTTATGATATAACTGAGTTACGGAGTGTCATTTGGTCCCAATAACTACTAACATTAAACCGTTAAATCACGAAACTTAACATCGGGTATTTTAAAAATAATAAACTTATAAAAATCTTAAAACTTATCAATATATTATATCTTAGCATATTAAATGAGTGATAACTTCAACAGAGAGCGTAAACGTTGTCAAAAACCTAGAAACATAGGTTTAAATACGCCTAAACGTAAAACGTACAAGGTTTATGTAAAAGCGGTAAAATAGCAATAATAAATATAACATATGACTATTAGGGTAAATACAATGTATGGAACACCTAGAATGATCCTAGTATATTGTTTGTTACGATTTGAGCGTACGCAATTGAATTTTTCGTGATTATACGCAAAATTAAGTTTACTTTAAAAATTAACGTAATAATAAATAGAAGTAAATAGGTAAATTAATAATTTGAAATGTACGAGTTACTACAGTCTCCCCCCGTTAGAGGAATCACGCCTTGTGATTCAGTTGTTATTTATCGATGAAGAGCCCGAAAAAAAGTGGGGGTACTTCTGGAAAATTTAATCTTCTTTTTCCCAGGTGAATTCAGGCCCTCAACGAGAATTCCAATGAACTTTGACTATAGGGATTCAACTTTGTTTTAGTTGTTTGACCTTGCGATCCATAATCTCTACAGGTTCTTATATAAAGTGTAGCTTGTCGTCGAGTCTGATTTCGTCTAATGGTATGACAAGACTTTCATTGAATAAACACTTTTTCAATTGTGAAACATGAAAAGTGTTATAAAATCACTCAACTCCTGTGGCAATTCAAGTTTATATGCTATTGGACCAACCCTAGCTAGGATCTTGAATAGTCTGATGTATCATGGGTTAGTTTAACATGCTTTCCAAAATGAAGCACGCCTTTCCATGGCGAGACTTACAACATTACCCTATCTCCAACTTGAAACACTAAGGGTTTTCGTCTAGTATCGACGTAGATTTTCTGACGATCTCTTGCGGCTTGTAGTCTGTTTCTTGAACAATTTCTAGACTTGTGAGTTGAACATTGCCAACCTTACTCCAGCAAACAGGAGACCGACATTTTCGGCCATCGAGTGCTTGGAAGGTACGGCCTTAATACTTGAATGATAGTTGTTATTGTACCAGAATT
Organism: Chrysanthemum makinoi; assembly: GCA_910596185.1. NCBI lineage: Eukaryota > Viridiplantae > Streptophyta > Magnoliopsida > Asterales > Asteraceae > Chrysanthemum > Chrysanthemum makinoi. Next base: position 317,718,014 of record OU343217.1, read on the forward strand.
CGACTAGAAACAAATGATGTTCCCAACTATTACCCAAGTCTATGATATAGGCTCGTAGCATATCCTCCAAGGTTTGAATGGTTCTTTCACTTTGGTCATTTGTTTGCGGATGATAAGCAGTACTCATATCTAGTTGAGTTCTGAAAGCTCTCTAGAGTGACTGCCAAATGTTAGAAGTAAATCTGCTATCTCTATCTGAGATGATTAAAATTGGCACACCGTGCCTAGAAACTATTTCATTGATGTAAAGCTTGGTCAGTTTGTCCATGTCATAATTTTCACTGATCATAATAAAATGTGAAAATTTAGTTAGGCGGTCAACTATTACCCAAATTACGTCATAACAACTTGGTGTCTTGAGTAATTTAGTGAGAAAGTACATCGTGATATGCTCACAATTCCATATGGTAATTTTGGGCTGTTGAGTAGTCCTGTTGGTTTTTGATTTTCAGCCTTGACTTTAGAACATGTCAAATACTTCCTGACATACATGGCAATGTCGACTTTCATATTTGGCCACTAATATAGTTGCTTAAGGCCAAATACATCTTGTTTGACTCAGGGTAAATGAAGTATTTGTATTTATGCGATTCATATATAATAAAGTCTCTTAACTTCCCAACGCGTGGCAACTAAATTATGTTCTCCAAGCATTTAATTCCATCGGATTGAGTTATGAGTCTTCAGCTTCAAAGTTTTCTTGTTTGACAGCTTCAGCTTGAGCATTGATTATTTGTGTGGGAAGATTAGTGTAAACAGTCATGACTAAGGCTAAAACTTTTAGTGTTTTGAACCTTTCCTTTCAACTTAAGGAATCAGCTATGACATTCGCCTTTCCCTGGTGATAACGAATCCTAATCATAATCACACAATAACTCATGTTCAGATCCTTGTGATCCAAATTGTTTTGGAGGCTTTTATAATCCGTATACACTGTACACTTTGTACCATACAGATGTTGTCTCCAAAGTCTGAGGGAAAAAACTATATCACCCAATTCCAAATCATAAGTCATGTACTTTTCCTCATGAACTTTCAGTTGTCTAGAAGCATAAGCTTTAACTTTCTTTTTTTTCATCAATACTGCTCTTAAACCTTGATGCGAAGCATCACAGTAAACTACAAAGCCTTCGATTCCATCTAGCAATGCTAAAATAGGCGCACTACAAAGTTTTTGCTTTAGGATTTGGAGTTCTTCTTCTTCATCCTCACCCTATTCATACTTCTTGTTTTTCTGCGTGAGTTTGGTTAAGGTTTAACTATAGAGGAAAAACCTTCAATGAATCTTCTATAATATCTGGCAAGACCTAGAAATTGACGAATTTCAGTAGGAGTCGACGGTATTGCCCAGTTCTTAATGGCTTCTATCTTAACAGGATCAACATGTAAAACTTTACTGTTAATCACATGCTCAAGAAATTTTATTGAATGAATCCAAAATTCCATTTTGAAAATTATGCACATAATTTCTCTTTCTCGAGCAATTCCAAGATTGTTCAAAGATGTACTTCATGTTCATCTTTGTTCTTCGAATAGATCAGAATGTCATAAATGAATACAATCACAAACTTGTCCAAGTACGGTTTGCACAATCGATTCATAAGGTCCATGAATATTGTCGGTGGGTTAGTTAAAACAAATGGCATCACTTGGAACTCATAATGCCCAAAACGTATTCTAAACGCCGTCTTTGAAATATCTTCGAACTCTTAACTCGTGATAACCTGATCGTAGGTCAATTTTGGAATAAACACTTGAACCTTGTAGCTGATCAAATAAATTATTGATCCTTGTAAGTGGATAACAATTCTTGATTTTAAATTTGTTCAGCTCACGATAGTCTATACACATTCAAAAATATTTGTCCTTCTTCTTTACAAATAATACCGGAGCTCCCCAAGGTGATAAACTTGGTCGAATAAACCCCTTTATACGCAAGTTCTTGCAATTCGTAGGATAACTCTTGCATTTCAGAAGGGGCTAATCAGTAGGAGGGTTGAGAAACTTGTGCAACTCCTGTTGCTAATTTGATCTGGAATTCCACTTGTCGCATTGGTGGAAGTCTGGGTAAATCTTTGAGAAAGACTTCGGGAAAACCATGGGTAAGTGGTACATCTTCAAGTTGCTTATCCTCCGACTATTTCTCCATTAAGTGTGCTAGGAAAGCATGACATCCTCTCTGGATGTACTTCTAAGTTTTAATGCAGGAGATGATGTTTAAACGGGTTCGACTTTGATCTCCTCAGATAACTAAGGTTTCATCATTGATAAGAATATGAATAACCTTCGCAACAGATAATATTTTCATTAAGCTTGGAGAGCCAATCCATACCAATAACAATGTCAAAACTACCAAGTTCACTGGGCACAAGGTTAATATTGAATGGATGATTTAGAAGATTTAGGGTACAGTTTTGGACTATGGTATTAGTATCTACTAGGTTACCATTAGCTAACTTAATAGTGAATGCAATGTCTAGTGTGGTGGGTGTAATGTCAAGTAAAGAAGCAAATGTAGCAGATAAAAAGGTTTTGTATGCACTCGAATCAAATAAGACTTTAGAAAATGGTTGTTGAGTAAGAATGTACCCGTAACCATATTTGGGTCTTGATGCACATCTTTATTGCCAAACACATAAGCTTTGTCGCGAGCACCTTCAGCCTGGTTTCCATTCTTATTCTGAGACTGGCTTTTATAGTGTCTCTTTCCTCCACATCAAAAGCATGTTATCACTAGTTCTAGGTTACCATCAGTAGTAGGACCGTTCGCCTTGATGTCCTGAGTTTGATGGCCTAAATTTTTGACAGTTTCTACACTGAACAGTGCAATAACCCTCGTGATGTAACTTGGATCGACTACATAAAGGAGAGTTACCTACATAGCTTCTTCCTCCAGCTAGGAAGTAGCAGCATAGGTTCTGAAATTTGCTTCCCTACGGTTCTGCTAAATATTATTGGTGATATTGGGGTTTTTGTTGTAGTTGTTGTTATTGTTTCTTTAGTTGTCATCCCATTTTCACTTGTTGTTGTTGTTGTTTTAGTTGTTATTGTTGTTGGTGTTGTTGTTGTGGTTGTTGTTGTTTAGTTTTGGGCATCCCCAGTTTGTACAACCTGATCCATAAGGTTGTAGGACATCCGAATAGCTTCGTCAAGTAACTTGGGATCGAATGAAGTCATGTTCCCTTGTATGCTAGGTGGGAGTCCCCAGATGTATCTATCTAATAGTTCTTCCGACAATTGTTGGACATAGTATCACCAATTCCTGAAATCGACGGTTGTAACTTGCGATGTCCACACCCTTAACAAAGTGGTTCCAGAATTCCTTTTCCAACTTTTGTATCTCACTACCGGGGGGGGGGAGTATTGTTTGATCATTAACTTCTTCAAATCAACCAATGAAATTTTATAAGCATTCTCGATGCCTATTGGTTGAGCTACTATAATGCCTCAGCCAGTAGTGTATTGGTGGCATATTTAACTTTATCACTTTCAACACATTTGCTGATCAAGAATACGAACTATACTCTTTCGAACCAGCGGGTCAAACCCACGGCTCCTTCAGAACCCTTGAAATTAGTGGGTTTGTAGCTCATAAATTATTTTTATGAGCAACTCTTAGCCACTGGCCCCGTAACGCTAGTTCCTCTAGAACCTCCGACAACTAAAGAAATTCTAGCGGCTTCAGCATCTATTGCAACTTCGGCAGCTGCGACAGTTACAACTATGGGAGCTTCAGCAGATGCAGCAGCTTCAACAGATGTGTGACAACTGTCAAATTAGGGAGCCCTTTTAGGTAACCGCATTCGCAGCTAGTTAGATCGAGTAGATTCCCTATAGGAGCTATTTCGGATAATCGTAACTTGTCTTGGTATCATTTATTTGCTTTTATGATTGATTTTGGTATCGAATGAGTTATGGTATGAATTATGGCCTGTTAGATTTAGAAAATTCGGTAGTTAAAGAGTCGGTCACCTCAAGTATATGTAATCTTTAGAAAGCTCCTAGTCATAGTTATTTAGCTATAGTTAGTAGTTTGTTATGTAACACCGTGGAGGACGGACGGGTGTATGCCTGATCCACAGCCCGTACCAGGCGTCTCATGTAACTAACTATATATACCCTTTGCCTAGCAAGGCAAAGGGTTGGTGCTTTCATAATATATTTTTCTTTGTCTCACTAAAGTTCCCAACTCTCTCCCACTTTCTCTCTCTAAGTCTCATCTCATTCGACCCATTTTATTGCATGTTTCTGTGTTTGTGAAAACCAATATGGAACAATTGGTATCAAGAGCCACGGTTTGATCATCTATCTTTCATGTTCTTAGATTTCTAGTGGTTTTCATAGGTTTTTGGGTTTGAATGAGTGTTGAGTAGTTTTCATCATTTGGATCATTTTTAGTGTTAAAGTTTGAATTTTGATAGTACTTTTTTGTTTAGAATCATCATAAGTGTTTAGGTTTTGAATTGGAAGGCTTCAATCATCTTGGTTTTTATGTTTTGGATTGAAAAAGTTTAGTTTTTGAAGTTTTGCTAGGAAGCGGTTTATCCCTCGTAGTGCATTTCTTTGAAGCGGTTTGATCAATATTTTATGCAGTTTGTCTCTCGGATTGTGTTTCTGGGAAGCGGTTTGATCTCATTTTAAGCGGTTTGTCTAGTTTTGTGGAAGCGGCTTGTCATCTATGCGGTTTCTATCTTGAGACAAAGAGACAAGAAAGGACAAAGTAGTGGAAATAGTAGACGTACTTGTGTTCCCCTGCGGTTTGTGTGTTACGCGGTTTGTCACTTTAAGCGACTTGTTTGTTAAGCGGTTTGTGTGTTAAGCGGCTTGTGTGTTAAGCGGTTTGACACTTAAGCGTTTTGACACTTAAGCGATTTGTGTTGAAAGCGATTTGACAGAAGCGATTTGTCAAGTGTTCAATTTGAATCAAGCGGTTTGTCAGTTGTGCGATTTGTCTTTTGAGACTTGTCATTTCTTCGTGATACGTTTTACAGTTTTCTCTTGATTCAGTAAAATCCCGTGAAAGAATCTATTTCCCGGTTGAATCAAAGAGTAGTAAAATCCCATATAATTAGAGATCATGTCAACAATCACTTCTTCTGTTGCTGATGACGTTCAAGCTGCAGGATCAGATACTCTTCCTCCCATGCTTGATAGAATCGACTATGACTCTTGGCATCAAAGAATCAGATTGTATTGCTTAGGAAAATAAAATTGGGATAACATCCTTAAATCTATTGATGAATGACCATTTCAAATTGGAACGACTAGGGACATTCTCAAAACTGGAACTGATGGAAATGTCACATTAGGGTGATAGACCAACAATGTATGATGAGCTTGATGATAAGGAAAAAAAGAGGTATGATGCTAACATTAGAGCCTCAAACATCATACTTTAAGGTTTACCAAAGGACATTTACAAGCTGATCAATCACAACACCGAAGCCAAGGTTCTCTGGGATAATGTCAAGATGCTTCTCTCTGGCTCGAAACTAACTAAGGAAGATAGAGAATCTCAGTTATATGATGACTTTGAGAACTTTAAAATGAATCCAGGAGAAAGTGTTCTTGAATATTATGTGAGATTCCACAAGCTTGTGAATGATATGAGGAATATCAAGATGATAATGCCAAATATCCAAACTTCAATTCAAAGTTTGTGAACAACATGAATCTGTCATGAAATTTGTCACTGTGATCCAAACTAAATAAAGGATTGAGGAACACCAATTACGAGCAATTTTATGCTTATTTGCTCCAACATGAGAAGCATGCTGCATTTGAACGATTGATCATGGAAAAGTTCAATACAAATCTTTGGAGATGCAAGTTCTTCAACGCATTCTACACAAATGGGAATAACTACCAAAGCATCACAAGTCATACCTCTTTGGGTATGGTAATCCAAACTCATTCGGATCAGGATATAAGCCTTAGACTCATTCATGGAACACCTAGTCAATCAAGCGGCTCTAATGGTTAAGCAAAACACGAACCTTACTCCCCATACCAACAATCATCTCAGAACTACATCTAACCTACACAATCATGCTAAGGTTAAAGATGGAAGGGTAGTAGTGCAAACGTGCAAGGAAGGAAGAATGCTTATCTACCACATAATGAGCAAGGAAATGTTGGGGTTGGAATTGGTTATGGGAATCTGAGGGCGGTCTGAGCTATGTAGGAAATGAATCGAGGAAGGATTGCGTCAAGGTCAAGGGAAGCCAATCAAGTGATACAACGTGGAGGGAAGGACACATTCCTAGGAGCTGCACTAACAACGTCCACAGTGTTGAGTACTTGAGGATAAGATGCTACTACGCAAGCTCAAGACAATGGAGCGTGTTGGATGAGGAAGTTGTTGTTTCTTGCTAAGGGAAATGCAAAACTTATGATGAAGATGTGGATGAACAACCGGTACATGGTGTGGCCAGAACAATCCCAATGTCTTTCAAGTGGAAGATTACGATGCATTTGACTCGATGTTGATGATGAAATAACGACCTGAACCATCTTTATGGCTAACATCACACCAATGGTCTCTCCACCTCAACAATCCAGTCCCTCCAAGGAATTCATCATATCGGAGATTAAAAGTATGATGTGGTTGATGTGCAAAAGATTCCCAATGAAGTACAATCAACTGAAACAATTGAATCAGATATTGAAAATATAGGTAATAGCAATGTTGTCCCATATGATCAATATGTGAAGCAAGATGAAAGTGAAATTGTACCAAGTGATGCATCTTCTGCTGTCAATGATGACTATATTTTTTATGAATATACTACATATGTCCTTGATGATTACATTGCCACTGAACTAAATGCCTATAATGAACAAGTTTCTATATACGAACAGCGTTCTAAGTTTGAGTTGACTACCCGCGAGCAGGAAATGGATAACCAAAATCGTACACTTATCAGAAAAAATAATTTTTGGGAAGAAATATTAAAACAATAGTTAAATTCCTTACAAGAAAAACTTAATAAAACTATTAAGAAAAAGAAAGAACTGCAAGAAAATGTAAAAGTGCTTAAATAGGAATTCAATGCTAAGGAAACAAAAGTTCTAAATGATTTTTCCAGCCTAAAAACTTTGAAAAAAAAAGTTGAAAAGAAGTTGTACGTACAAGGGAACACCATTCAGATTGCTCACTTGATCAATAGGCATAGAGTGTTAAGCGATGAGCATAGTACTAGTCTTGTAGAGGAACCTAATCATGAGGTTGGTAAGAAAGCTAAAGCTGCTCAAAAGGTAATCTATGATGGCAATGAGATCCTTAAGCCTAAATAAAAGCCTACTTGTGTAGAAAGCACTGAAGAGGATAGGAAATTAGAAGACGCCTCTAGGGAAAATTGATAAAACTAAAAAATCCTTGGTGCATAGCATATAATATCACATTCAAAACACGTAATTATGCTAAGGAAAACTGGATTGTCTTAAATAAGTTTAGACCTCAGACTCAGTTGACCCCTGAACAAGTGTTTTGTAAGAAAGATATGGATAAGCAAAAAGCTAATGATGTTGTTGAAAATAATCCCCGTTGTAGGAAATTGCCTCCAGCTACTGTGTATCCTCCAAATACACCTATGCATTTAATGCCTAGAACTCTTCCCACTCAAAGCAAAACCTTAGTCAGCCTGTATGTAGTTTACCAACTATTTGTTGACTTTGAGAAAACATGTAAAAAGAGAATCACTCCAACGGGAATTACTGAAGGGGAAAGGGGTTTTGAGCAAACAAAAGAATGTTACCTAACTGAGGTCATGCCTTTCATTAAACAACTAAAAGAACAATTTGAATCTCTTTAAAAGGCCATAGATACTGTGGTTAAAGATATGAAAAGAATGATTAATGAAATAGAAAACGAGGTCAGAGATTAATGTCAACTCAAAAGTAATGAGATTGAGAGAAAGAATCTTCACATCCTAAATGATAATTTGATTTCTAGATGTATTGCTCAAGATGTGTTTTACACTGTTACAAATTATTCTATTACTGCTTCTCAATTTCATGAATTATCTGTTGCTTTGAAAGTCTCCCACGATCGTGTCATTGAGCTTGAGACCACGAATTCAAAATTGCATGATAAAATCAAAATGGATGATCATGATAACATTAATTGAACAATTTTCTAAATTGAAGTTAAATATCTTGCTTAGCAATTAAAATATCAACATCTAAAAGAAAATGTTAAAACCTCGAATGCCAAGACATCCTCGATGCTCCCGAGTTTGATGCGGTTTTTGAATTAAACAAGCGAGATTATGAATTCGAGCTCATTTACACACGATCAAAAGGTTGAAAGCCCAAATTCCTCAATTGAAGGGAGAAAAGAATGAAGTATTTGTCCCATATGCCTCCTCCTTTAGATTCTCAGAATTCTCAAATTTTTCATCTTCAAAACATCATTAATGTATTACAACATGAAAATGAGTGTTTTCTAGCGAAAATGAAAAGTTAAGCGCATTTCAAAGAGTTATATGAATCAATTAAGGTCACTCGTGACAAGAACAATGAAAAGATAACTTCTTTGTAAAAAGAAATTGAGAATCAAGAGTCGGGTTAAAGGAAAATGCCAATCACCATGGTGAAATATTGCACCAAAGGTGCCTGCTTGTACTAAATATGCTATGACTGGGAAGTATATTCCCCCATCATCTTAGAAACAATGAACTTGCATGTCAAACACATTTTTCGTACCTTAAGGATAGTCTAGAATGTCTCCGTGAGATTGTTGAAGAGGATAAGATAGAGAAACCAAATGATAATGCGATCAGGGATGCATACTTATATGCCAAACAATCTCAGGAACTTTTTGAATGCTTAATAGCTATATGTCCTAAAACTGGTACTAGGAAAGATAGTGTCGTTATGCCGTGTTCTATGCTGAAATTCAAGCATGTGACCTTTGATGTGCCTCCTAGAATCTCAGATCCCAGCACTTCTAGACCAGGAATGCAAAAAGTAGTGAAACCAACTAATGTTCCCATCATTCCTTCTCAGAGTGTCATTGACACTAAGGTGCGGTCAAAGCCTCCAGGAAATACAAAGCAAGATAGGACCTCGCAAGCCAAGAGTGATCAAGGGAAGAAAGTAACAATCCACTAGTTAGTGTAGAAGTCCTTAGGTATGATGAAAAAAGGAGAAAAATGAGAATATGGGAAGAGTGCGGACTGAGATAGAGCTAGTACTGGAATAAACCCAACAAGGTTCTATTTATGAAGTCTCAGTAAGCACTGAAGGGGTTGAAGAATGAAAAATAATTAAATGTGAAAAAGGTGAAGAGAAATAGCCCTTCATTAATTCAAACTTAGGGCAGAAACTGGGTTCAATTCATATGCTACTGGTGGTTACCAAGGTAATGCTGGTATTGAAGACAGGCGTCATGGACCCAATAATGCCGCACTAAAACTTCCCAAGCTACTCAAGTTCCTCTCAAAGGACTTGTTTCATTCTCACGAGAAACCTACATAATATATCGACTTTCTCTTAGAGATTGTTGATATTGAAGAAGGAGACCCTCTCCCTAGTCTCTAGCATAGGAAACCAAATATGCATTGAGTCTAGATCCAAGAGATCATCAATAAATCTCATTAGGACACAATTAATGAAGACTCACAGTTTCACACAATGTGGAATGTAAGAATATATTTTGAGAGTCCTACGCATTATCCTTGTGGTATTGCCAGAACATCCGAGTGATATGTAAAAATATTCACAATGAAGATGGAAATCCTTCTAGAGCCAACATCAAACAAGCTCATGGTGGGTGACGTGTGAGATCTTCTTGAAAGATCAAACTTGTGACAATTTGATAGAAACGATGGGGAGATATAATCTTGAACCAACCTTGGTCCAGGAAATGGATTGACGGATACCTTTGAAAAAGCGGTCGTTTTGCTCAACAAATCTTTTATCCAACACATCGACTGTGTATTAAGTTTTCAAAAATTAAAGGGTATTTATGATTGATAATTGATTTTTCCATAAAACCTTCGTTGTACTGCAAACCACTTTCCATTAAGCAATACACGATTGTTTTTTAAATCATTTTTCATCAATCAATGAATCTCAATTCGTTGGTTCACTCACTCTGTCTTTCGTCTTCTTTGAGGCGTTTTGGTTTGAAGCGGCTTGATTAGGCTGAAACCTGTCAAGGAGGTTCTTAATTCTACGATCACTGGCGGTACTTATCTTGATCATGAGAACCGTGGTTCTTGTAACCCCATTCAACGAAAGTGATCAAAGACACCTTCGTACGCTTTATTGCTAACTGTTGTTTGCAGGGACACCCGACGGTTGCAGCTGATCAGAATTGATGAGTCAACCCATAACCGGATGCTCACACATCACATTCACCTCTAAATAAATCATGATAAAAGCATATCTTCATCAACTGGCTTTGATATTGTCAATCCATGCTTCTGCTATGTTGCTGCAAATATCATGAATCAACAAAGCTTCCACTACTCTGATGAGAAGATACCATGATCCAAAATGTGAGCATGTCGGTCCAAAAGTCACAATTTCACATAATGGTGATACAACAAAGGATGAGTCACAGATTTGCTGTGGATGATGATCTCAAAGATGGCTAAAATAAACTCACCATCACGTGGATCAATTGAAGACCTCCGCTTAATGATCACAACTTGTAGAACATGAAGAATTAAACACTACGAGCTACAGAGCAAAGAACTTATCAAAGAATCCAAGAATACCAAATTGTAATATCTGTTTGTAATTGAGGTGACCTCCCTTAGAGGGAGATTGTTAGGATTTAGAAAATCTGGTAGTTAAAGATCGGTTACCTCAAGTATATGTAATCGTTAGAAAGCTTGTAGTCATAGTCATTTAGTGATAGTTATTAGTTTGTTATGTAACACCGTGGTGGACGAACGGGTCTTTACCCACTGTATGCCTAATCCATAGCCCGTAGGAGACGTCTCATGTAACTAACTAACAATACCCTTTGCCTAGCAAGGCAAAGGGTTGGTGCTTTCATAATACATTTTTCTTTTTATCACTAAAGTTCCCAACTCTCTCCCACTTTCTCTCTCTAAGTCTCATCTCATTCGACCCATTTTATTTCATGTTTGTGTGTTTGTGAAAACTAATATGGAACATGGCCCGTAATGTTAGGCACTAATTGAGTCGACACAGTAAAAACCTAAAACGAGAGAAAAAGTAACATTTAACTCGTTATGTAGGAATAAGGCGTGTGAATAATCAAAACTCGTGGAAAAAGGTAATTAAAAATAATAACACTATTAATAAAAATAATCAGACATTAATTATAAAATATACGAGCCCGTGAGTAGTAGTTCGGGAAAGTTTACAAATATTACGAGGTTGGTCCCCCTTGTTTCATGTGGCCAGCGCCCCCTTGTCCCAAATTAATTATTATTTAGTCCCCACTCAAAAAATATATAAACCACAACACACACACATACACACTGTAACAATCCCAAATCTCATACAGAAACTTAATCAAGTTAGCGATTTACTAGAGTTGGTATCTCACACAAGTATAGCAAAAGATAGTCAATTAACATACAAAACCAATCCCAAATTTAAGTTATCAAAACATTTAATCCAAAAGTATAAATATTAGGCCTAAAACATGATTTAATAAAATAGGTCCCCAAAGTTTATCAAAGTCAGAAATAATCCTTGAACCCTGTCTTCTTGCCAAGCTTCCACCAATCACGTATTCCAAACATCTTACGCTGGTGAGTTCATAGGTTTAAATCCAATAAAATGATAGTGGACCTGTAAGAGTTGATTTGCTATGCAAGACCTAAGATAGATAGATACCGTTTGCACACCTGATCCTGGATCACCAACCATATAACCATATCGCATCCGAGGATTACTCGGGCAGCGACTCTAGTCCGTACGTAGTGGCAACCCTAGAAAGCGTTGCCAACCCCTAGAACAGTTGCCCGAAACTAATGTTATGACCCTAATCGTCATGACACGGTCACGGTTAAGACCACGCGAACCAAACAAGCTTTAGACGCTTTTCAGCTCCACGTGTCTCATCCAAACACCAACAATATCAACCAACAAGCTACCAAAAGCGACTGGGACCCGAGGTCATGTGGGTCAGCGTCGCCAATCCAAAGGCCACGTACGTGCCCTATGTGGCTCGTGCACCATGTCAAACCCAACCAAACACTACCAATTCAATTCCACAACATCCAAATGCAATCAATCAACCTCCAATCATTAACCAAACACCAAACCCATCATCTATTCTAACCAAAAACATGAAACTAGACCTAAAATGCAAAAACCCATCAATATGATACACCACATGCTTACAAAACACTAGCTACATGTTTATTTATGTGTTAATTAGACTTAATCCCATGTTTAAACCAAAACCCCTAAATTTTATCATAGGGTCGAACCAAAATCAGCCCATACGTGGCTTCATGTGTGAAAATAAGCATGACCTACGTTCGATTTACCTTATTCAAGCCCGATAGACAAGATTGAATGAAAACCCTAAAAGTAAGAATCTTAATCTTAAGATTTGAAGGTGTTATGGAGGTCCAAATGGAGCGTGTAATATATGGTTGGAAAGAGGAGGAAGAGAGCTTTAAGATGGTGGTGGAGGTGAGATGACTTTCACTTGATGGTGGGTTTTTGGCGGAGGTGGCTGGATTTATAAGATTGGCTAGGGTTTATTAAGGTTAGGTTTTATTTATTTTAGGAGAGAGAGAGAGTTAGAGAGAAAGGGGAGGAGTGTGTGTGTTTTAGTGAGAAATAAAAAAGTATCAAATGAGGGTGGATTGGGCTTTTATACTTGGATATTGGGGACTCAAAATAAATAAACAAGGGAGGGAGGGGCTGCCATGGGAAGGTGGGGGGGGGGGTGGGTTGTAATTTTTTAAATAACGATCCTTTACCCATTACAAGCTCATATATTGTCCCCGAGTGTCCCACGGCGTTCGACTCTTCTAACATCGTTATTTATGTTTTCCACGAGTTTTGACTATTTATTTGCCAATTTTGGAGTTACGGTCTAAAAGTTACAATATTTCGTTTAGGCTTTTCTAGTGCCAATCGAATAGTGCCTATAGAGTTAAAACTCATACGATAACTCGTTCAATAGTGAAGTAATTCATCAAAACCAATAGACGATATAAAATCAAGTCATGGTTGATAAAATAGTGATAAAGGCAAAAGCTTGGTTTAGTTTAACGTAATGCGGCTACCTAAAATAGACTCCTTAAATTGCCAGCTGTCACATACATCTTCTCCACCTCAAACCCTAACTTGCACTTTATCTCTCTACACCCTTTAAGCGCCCCTCGACCCAACCACATGTGCATGGGTGTAGTACACCACCACCACCAAAAGATTAATCTTGTTCTCCTCTTTCTTTTGGTATATAGGACGCGCCACAACAAAACCATTTCGCTACCCCAAACGTGCGTAAAGCGCATTTTTGTTCGTGTTTTTATGTTTCGAAAATAGATCGGGGAAAAAGAAAGGTAAATGGAATGAGTGTTGCCTCGTTTGAGACTTCTTGGTCTCGATTCGTTCATTTTTTTTGGGTTTAGATGGACAAAACACATAAACTAGCTTTCAAACTAATAAAAACGTGATATCACGAGTTGGTATCGAGTGTGTAGTGTCGGGTCTCGTGTTTGTGCATTTTTTTTTGACATTTTGATTGTGAATTTATTGTTGGAGATAATTTGATGGTGTTTAGATAACAGGACAAGAAGGGCAGTTTGGTGTTGCGTTGAGGAAATGACATGAGCCACCAAGGACCAAATGGTCCGTTTGGTGTTGCGTTAGATGTAGCCGAGACCACAAGGACCAAAATGGTCTAGGTTTAGTTGATGTGGTAAGTTGTTTGGAGTTGTTGTTGGCGTTAGGAGTGACAAGGACCAAAGACGGTCCGGTCGTGTGGTATTTGGTTGAGACACGAGAGAGCCAAAGACCTTTAGGGTTCGTTTTGTTTGCGTGGTCTTACCGTGGCTAAGTCGGAACTATTAGGGTCTAGACATTGGTTTCGGGTACGGGTTTGATACTTGGTTGGATGTCGGGAACGATGTGAGTTGTATGGAGATTGTCGGATGCGTTATCGAGCCATAGATTTAGGGTCGGTAACGAGTGAAATTATTTATTTGTACTTGATATTATATATGTGAGCTTTGCACAACGTCGGTGTTACTGTGACTTTCTAGTCTTGGTTGACTTCAACAACGCCGTAACATGGACTTATATTATTTATTGGACAATATGACATATCAAAAGCTGAGAGTCATGACTCGGACTTGTGAACTCGAGACGGATAGTAACTCGAAATGTGAATTGAAACTTGATGTCATATATATATATATATATATATATATATATATATATATATATATATATATATATAACATGGAAATAAACTAGAAAGATAGAAAATAGTAAGTTCTTGTATTAAATATTTAGTAACAAGACTCGCCTTGTTATTCGATATTTAAAAGGGAACTAACGCCTTAAAAATGGAAAGTTTTATAATAACGAGTTATTAAATGTTTTGAGGGCACATTTACCAAAATGTGTCATTTATGAGTGTTTAATAACCCTTGTGGGATATGAATGGGTTGCAGATGACTTGCCATTAATAGGTTTGACCCAAATAGATAGAGGACTTATTGGGTTGACGAATCTAATAAGAGCCCGTTATGTGCGTAGGATAAAGATATTAATTAACAACTTATCCTTATAACTCGTTAGGTTGACGAATTCGATAAGATCTAACAATTTATTTTGAAACTTATTAAGCTACAAGGCTTTTCGCTTAGAAGTTGCAATGTGTCATTGTGAGTCACATTGTTAGAAATATAGTGCATTCATGGAGTCTTGTCGAGTCGATACCTCAAATGATGATACCAAACGCTTGTAATGAAATAGAGAAACGAGATGGTTTTTGGAAATAAGAATTGGAATATATTCGAGATAGAAAATATTGGAATTGGAAAATGTATTAAGAATGGGTTTATATTAATAGTATGTGCCGGGTCAGTAGTTGTCGAGCCGTGTTAGCTGCTTATCTGCTTTGCTAGTGATTATTTGTGCTTTGCTTGATCGAGGTGAGTTTCATAGGCCTATTTTTATCAATGTTTTAACTAAATTGAGGTGAGAAAGCATGCTACTCTTTTCTTGGATCTGCTTATACTCTTTTTAATTTGCTTATGTGTTGACTAGTAAAGGATAGATATGTGGTAGATATTAACTTATTCTAGGGTATCAATCCCTAGCTATAACTATGTGACCTAGCTAACAATAGATGTCTACTCCGACCTAGTCCAGGGTAGCATTGTGGTCAACTTTGATATAACTATGGTACCTTGCTAGACTCACTTGGGGCCCTGCCGAGATCTCGATTGTTGATGGAATGTGATTGGAATGTTTATGTATATTTGTCTTAGTCTCGCATAGCAAATAAAATCTATCATGCCCACTATTGAATTTATGATTAAACCTATGAACTCACCAGCGTTAGCTGACCTTTTTAGCATGTTTTCTCAGGTAATTAAGCTGATGTTTGGACTACTTGTTCCTTGGAGACTTGGCAGAGAGGCATGGTTGGAGGATCACTTTAGACTCTGATAATAATTTGTGGACCTATTTTATGATCTCTTTTGGGCCTTACATTTTGATATTTTGGAATAAATGTAACCATATAATTAACTATGGGATTGGTTGTGAAGAATTTATGATTATCTTCTTTTCCTATACTTGTGTTGTGTACCAATCCAGTAGTGTCCCGAAAGCTTATTTAAGTCTTCCACTGTACCAAATTTTGGGGGTGTCACAGATTGGTATCAGAGCCAAGGTTATAGAGAACTAGGTATTTATTAAAACCTAAACTATAACCACTTTTTAGAAAACTTGATACTCAACCGACGCATGCCAGCCTGCCTAGCCGAAGCCTCTTGAATTGTGTATGGAATGAACTGCAACTTGATTATTGAAATGCTATGATTTGGAATATGTTTATTAGTCTTCGAATATTATGAGATTGCTATATGATTGGTATGTCTTGGAATTATATGAAGTATGGATGATATGATAGAATATAACTTATGCAGTTTTGTTTAATGCATGTTTTGAGTAATGCATAATTCTCTATTTTTAAAGCTTGCCACTATATATGATGTTTTGATATGATGATGCGCTATTAGAATTAGTCATTTTCATATACTTATACCTACGCTACGCTATTGTCACATACCAAGCCTTCACTAGCTTATGATGTGTCAGAGGAGATCCTTGCTGCTGCATCTTCCCCAGCACGGACTTTGATGACTCCTGCGCATGACAATCTTTATGTGATTGTCCGATATCCAACTCTTGCTTCATCATCATCAGTCATTCCAAAGCCACAGACTTCACTCACTTCTCGGTTACCATCATCATCTGATCGCCCTACTTGTTCATGACAACTTACATTACATCACATATTGCTCATATGTGAAAGTTCATGACAACTTACATTAGGGACCTCTAGCACAAGCGCAGGTTCCTAGACTTACCCATCGTACTATTGCTCATATGTTAGTACGAAATCCATCATCACCTGTGCACCTATCAGCTCACTCTCTCATGTCATCACAACTTTCAACTCCATCCCACCGACGACCTAGATCCCCTACTTTACCACCACATGATTCACCTTCACAGGGACGTTGACTCATGGACTCCTAATTAGTTGATGAGGATGAGGGGGAGTATGAGGATGAGGGGGAGTATGAGGACGAGGAGGAGTATGTAGAGGAGGATGTGGACCTGATCAGGATTTAAAACATACGCTTTTATGGGGTCATTTAAGCCCTTAATTGACCACTTTTATATTCGTTACTGATTAATTTTGTTCCTTTTCACATTTTAGGCCTCTTGAAAGCAAAATGCTGGAATGAAGCACACTTGGACGAAAAGGAGCGAATACATGAAGAAAATGGCATAGTCAAGATCAAAGCCACTCAAGCTGCTCAAACAGAACCTGATGGCGTCCCAAACAAAGGGTGACGCCGTCCCTCTAAAAAGACTTGATCAAAATATGCACCAGACGGCTAAGTGGAATTTTTGTTCATATAACCTGATGGCATCACGTTGTGAAGAAGAAGGGCATCACTCATACTTTTCATCTCAGACGGCCTAGATCCAGAATCAAGACGACGTCCCAACTGAAGAATTGCGGCGTCACAACTCTAAGGTGATGCCGTCCCATCGATGACTTCGCCAAGACGAAACTCTAATGACGGCTAGCTGATGGCATCCCATCTAAAAGGTGACGCCGTCGCAAAGTGTAAATCTATATAGAATTCGATTTTTCTGCATTTAGGGAGGTAGACTTTTGGAGAAAAAAACCCTAATCGTTTGTAGTCCGATTTTGATAGTATCTTAGGGTCCCAAACCCTATTTTACATATCGAGATAAGTATTTTAATCCAAAGTATCATTATGTCTTCAATTGATCATGTGTATGCTAGCTTTTTTACCATGTCTAGCTAAATTTCTTGTGTCTTTGCTTAGATCTATGAAACCTAGTTATTGATTATTGTTAGGTTGTTTCTTATCTTAATTGTAAATTGGCTTAGGAGTGCAACTAGGCATCATTCGTTGTATTTAATGCTTGAGTATGCTTTATGAAAGTGAGGCTTATGAATGAAATAGCTTAAGGGTTAGCCGATTTCGTATGCTAAACCCGAGAGATAGCCTCAAAGAGTTAGAGACTACGCATACCCTACGACCTTAGGAATACAACGTGTTAAGATAAGGTGTGCCAATTTAACCGACCAACAAAAGATAACTAGGGAGTAATAGTATCTAGGTAAACACATTTTTAATCATCATACGAGCACACATCAAATAGATATAGCTACCCGTAGTATTGGATAATTAGATAATTAGAAAAGTAGAAGTAATTGGTAGACGTCGTTCCTCTATAAAGACTTGATCAAAACATGCACCAGACGACTTTGTTGAATTTTCGTTCGTAAAACCTGACTGCGTCACGTTGCGATGAAGAAGGGCATCACTCAGACTTTTCATCTCGCATGCCCGGATCCGAGAATCAAGACGACGTCCCAATGAAGAATGACGTCCACAACTCTAAGGTGACGTCGTCCCATCGATGACTTGGCCTAGATGAAACCCTAATGTGGCGGTAGCGGCATCCCATCCAAAAGGTGACGCCGCAAGTGTAAATCTATATAGAATTGATTTTTTCGCATTTAGGAGGTAGACTTTTGGAGAAAAAAAGCCTAATCGTTTGTAGTCCGATTTGGAGAGTATCTTAGGGTCCCAAACCCTATTTTACACATCGAGATAAGCATTTTAATCCAAAGTATCATTATGTCTTCAATTGATTGTGTGTATGCTTGCTTGTTTACCATGTCTAGCTAAATTTGTTATGTGTTTGCTTAGATCTATGAAACCTAGTTATTGATTATTGTTAGGTTGTTTGTTATCCTAATTGTAAATTGGCTTAGGAGTGCAACTAGGCATCATTTGTTGTATTTAATGCTTGAGTATGCTTTATGAAAGTGTGGCTTATGAATGAAATAGCTTAAGGGCTACAAGACTTCGAGTCTAGCTACAAGACTCATAAATAAAGAAAAGCGCTTCATGGGAGGCAACTCATGCTTAATTGTTTGCTTATATATATGTATATATATATATATATATATATATATATATATATATATATATATATATATATATATATATATATATATATATATATATATATATATATACTAGTGTCAAAACCCGTCCGATGGACGGGTATGACTTGTGATTTTTATTTTTATGATTTAGTGGATCAAATATATACTAAAAAGTAATTAAAAGTTAAATGAAATGGTTAAGATCTATAATTGATGTTACCATAATCCATTAAACGATTAAAAGTAGGTAAGTACTTTGATTTGTGGTTTTTATTTTTAGGATTTAATAGAACAAATATATAGTTAAAAGTTATTAAAAGTTAAATTAAACGGTTAAGTATAACTGATGTTACCATAATAAAAAAAACGGCTAAAAGTAGGTAACTACTTTCTAACATTTTGTTCTAAACAATATTACTTATGAACATCTTTTACATTTGATAATATTATTAACATTTATTATTATTATTTTGTTTTTGTTAATTTAGTAAGATATATGTATACGAAGTTATTAGTTATTTGTAAATAATATATAAGGAAATTATTGTGGAGGTTTGTGTTGTCGTTTGACATTTTTCGGAGAATGTGGGTGATGGAAACAACAATTAAATCCTCCTGCATCAGTTATGAAAAGTAATTAGCACTTTCGAATTGAAACATGGATGAAGTTGTGATAAAATTTGAGCCAAAATAATTATAGAGGTGGCATGATGAGAAAGAAAAGATTTAAAAATTGGAAAAATGTAGGCAGCGATGTCATCCTTAAACTCATCACGGATTTTGGTCTTTTCTTTGTCAATCTGGCTGCAACATCATAATAAACAAAAATATTAAGTTTTTTAGTTTTTGTTTACGCATTTAACAAAAATAAAAATATTTGTGCTTACAAATAGAGGTGCCCTTTAAAACTCATTGACTTAAAAATGGATCGATTGGGGTTATGTTTATATCTTTCACGGTTCAAACATTTATATAAAAAGATTTAGCCAAAAAGAAGCAGATTGTGCAAAACTCATTTTAATAAAACCTTCTAATCTTTTATTAAATGAACTTGGTTCATAATTAAAATGATACAATTTTTGTAATCATAGTATACGCATTTAATATGTCTACAAAAGTTCAAACAATTAACTATTGAAAGAGTCATGTTCGAATAATGCATCTTATATCACTTAGCTGAGACAACCTAATACAATATATTCTTGGGCATGAACTTCAATATATAAATAGAAGATAACTCTTTGTTAACTACCTGTCCTTACACCTGATTTTCGCCTTTACTCATGTTCAGCTCTCTTTGGGTTGGTTTCCCAAAATTCTGAGACTTTCTTCCTAGTGTGTTCCTTTCAAACATGGCTCTACCATTTTTTCTCTTTTGTTTGAATGAGAGCAGTTGTTGACCTTGTCATGTTTAGCTTCCATTCAAGAGAAGCAACCGCCATTGTAGCCATCCCTTCTCTCTACTTAATTGTGGCAAGTTCTGCCTTCTCTCTCTAAAGCTCGGTGTTTAGTGACACGGTAACCATTTTCAATAATTTGATTTCCTCGTTTGATTTTACAATGTTTTGCTTCACCTCTTCAAGATTCTTCTTTGCTTTGTACATCATTATGTAAACATCTAATTCATTTTTTAAGTATTGAAGTAAAGCTGAAGCAACCACTGTCAAGGTAAACATTTTCTTCTTTTAGAAAGGACTAATAATCTTATTCGCATTGAACCATTCTACAAACCTATGTCTTTTGACCCATTGCCCAAACACCATTTATGCCACATCTACAATTAACTAAGATGGGTATGAGTTAACTAAAACTTTTTTTCTGTAACCTTAATTAATTGCTTAACCGATGTAAATAGCGTGCATCACGCTTAAAATTCAATGGAACATGTTAATCTTTTGAAAATATATCCATGCTACAATATTACATTAATTGCACAAATCATAATGGGTGCCAATGAATATGTTTGGTTTTTAAATTTGCCAGCCAAATTTCAGCTATTGTACTTTTGATTTGTTTAATGACCAAAAGTGCACAATTACATCTGTTCTAATATGTAATTCCAAACACCCTTTATGTATATTAAGACTTTTTCATCACCACATAGAATATTATGTTTAAGTCTTTTAAGAAACACTATTAACACCTAATCTATTTACATGAGGGTATAGAATACCAAAAGCTATTCTTAAGGGCTAACCTTTTTGAAGCTTGTTATTAAGCTAACAGAGACCCATTCTTGTTCATCCATGTTGGTGCAAGTATGTAGCTGTTGCCCTCCCCATCTCACCTATCATCATATGGTTTACAGTTCTCACTCTAAAGTAGCATCTATGCAAAAACCCTTTGCTAGAAGCGCATGACTCATCATCAACATCATATGGTTTACAGAAATAATGAATAGTAGTAAAGCAGAAACATACAAATTTTAAATGTTTAAATTTAGAAATTAAACAATGAATCCATAGGCAAAATAGGTAACCCGCTCTTTTCGGATTTTATTAACTACTAAGGTGTTAAATACGATTATGAATTATATTATTATTATCATTACTATTATTAAAGCAACAACTCTTTTTGTTTGAATCATTCTAAAAGGTTTTGAGTATCTGGATACAATTTAGATAGCTTTCGACCTCCTCTTTTAGTTGAACATTTTATATTTAACCCGTTTGAACCATTTACATAAAACCCAACCCAACTCATTGTTGGTAACGGGCGAAATTTTCCACATTCGTCATTCATAAAAATCATTTAGCAATACCTGGTAGGTAGCGACAATAACACGTTTTGCATCAAATTTCCCATTGATATTGCAGGTACCTTACAGAAGGTGGTTCACCCTTATGAGTTATCGACCAATTACCTTACAGAAGATGGTTCAGACGTTAAGAGAGCTTGTTATCTGTTGTGCTACCAGTCTCAAAATGGATCATATATACCAAATTACACTTTAAAACATAGGTAATAATAATCAAAGGAACTTTAATATGAATTTAAGAAAACCAATATTATTCAATATAGTAAGATTATATTATATATATTTTATATACTATTAGCTATTTTTGAATGGGGCAAAGTGAAAATCTTAACCCCTCCGTTTCTGGCTAATTCTTTCCGTGAGTGGCTGTCAAAATAATTATGTAAAATGAAGAGTATCCCAACAGTTGTGTAGTGGGGCGTGTGGCCTTTTTTCATTGGCCCAAAGGAGTTGCAAGTTTACCTGTTCATCCCCGTTTTCACGTAATAACTCCGTAATGCAAATTATAAAGTAGCACAAATAATTATTGGTTATAAGTTTGTTCTAGACAATTCTCCACCTTCACAAACACACACTCTTTCTTCTCTGATAAGCATAATATCAATTACCCTTATCTTCCCCCAAAAAAGAAAACCCTAAACAAATCAGATCCACTAAAACAAAAAATCCTGAACAAAATCCAAAATCCTAAATAAGATCGAAAACATGAATTTTCGGGCCGGCATCTAATTGCAACTGCATTAAGAGAACATAAAACTACAAGATCAGTTGCTTTTGATCACTTTGGGTTTTCATTTCTTTGTGGCAATACACAACTAAACGACCAATATGATCATTGACATGATTATCAACAATTTGATTCTTTGCAACAAATTATGAGGTAAGTACTAGCCTTAATTTTTGTTAAACGATTCACAATTACATTCTTAAAATTTGTTTTGCATCATCAGTTCGTTGCCAGCAGCTTTTCAGAAGCAATGGAGAAGGTTCAGTTACATGGCACTAATAATTGAAGGTGCGTTGTTTATGCTAATTTCGTTTTTATTTTGAGCATTTTCGTTGAAAGTAGTTAGTGGAATTTGAAGGATATGACTCGGTTTTGCTTGCATATGAGGATCAAAGATTTTTGTTGGTTTATGGGAATTTTTTCGATGAAAGATAATTTTTTGTTGAGGAGTAGTATGTTTTCAGTTTTAAGTACTTATACAGATTGCACCGGAAGTTTTTGGTAACACATTATTTACTGCCTTGGCTACCAAAGAAATTAGTTGGTTGTTTAGTGGTATTTTTTTCAAGAAATGTTCAGATGTATATATAGTAGCAATGTGTCTTGGGGTTAGGGTAGGTAACATAATGGAAATGTATCCGTTTACGGGAAAACAAATATGTCCAAAATACTGAGGGTAATTTTCTTTTTGCAGATTGCACATAATTTGAAGCCAAATACAAATCTATGCGAGGTATGCACTACACCCTTTGACACGCGCGTTTAAATACTTTTCTTTTGGTAAGTTTATTTTGAATTTAGTAAAATACACAAATTACATGATAATTTAACCATGTCTAAAAAATAACTTTTCAATATAAACTATTAATATGCACATCGTGTTTTTAAATGCATTGCAAGGAAATTGAGAATTAAGTGATCGGCTGGGAATATTTTACTACCTTTTAATCGTTGTGAGCAGGCACAAGAGATGTATATGTGGTCAAATATATTACACATATAATTAATAGCTAATTGAATTGTGTAATTGTGTTGGCTATCTTCTGTAAGCTACTTATTTGATTGTTTGTTGTGTTTCTGAAACTAAAATTTGTTAATGTCTATTGCAGACTTGCAGTATTCAAGACATGTCAAGAAGTTTTGGAGGAATAAACCAGATTCGAAATTGGGTACTTATCTTTACCTTTAGATAACATTGTTTTGCCGAGAGATTGATATAAATTGAGTTTTTTTAGTGGTTTAAGAGTATTTTAGGATTTGATGTTATCTCAACGTGTATTAACACTATTACACTAATATTTTGTGATTTGAGTGGCTTTGTAAAATGTATTACTTTTATGGTTATCCTTAATCAAATGACTTAGATTAATGATCGAATACATTTTTTGGATAGTGACAGTTGGAAACTGATAGCACATAAGCACTTTAAGATAAGAAGTAAGCTATAAGCACTTGCATGTTGATAAGAAAAAGAGGATATGGGCTATTTTTAGGATAGTTAAGGGGAATCAAAAAAATATTGTGCGTATGCTGTTAATGTACTGATGAAGAAAATTTTGCATATTGTTCAACAAGATTACGATAGGAACAGAAGAATACATCATTCATGTCGGATATATCATACATTCAGATATGCTTTATTCATTAAATATGGTTTAAGGGGCATAGTGTTAACGCATTCATTGACAAAAAACATTGGCCTAAAGTTTTTATTGTAGGATAGTTAATATTGTTTATAGGATGGATTAGTCAACATTTGAAAAGATATACTAAAAAATTGCCACGATACTCTACAAATATCACATTTAGATGTATTATGTTTTTTGATAGTTCAAAGATTAGTGTAAAGGATGCTTTGGGCTTCGAGACTCCAAGAGAGATTATTGAAATACTTTATTTACTTATCAGCTCAAGTTGATGAGCCGTTAAAACTGAACTTTTTAGCTTTTTTCAGTTTCAGTAAGTTCTGTGTTGATATTTTGGTGTAGTTTATTCGTTTTAACGGAACTAAGATGATTTGAAACTATTTGAAGCACAAATACAATTAAAAAACTATTCATGTTGTGTGGCCGTTGATTCAGATGATGGAAATTAGAATGTTGTGTGGCCGTCGATGGTGATTGTTCAGAATAAGGTGCTCGATCAGCATGAAAATGAGAGGTTGTGCTGCCTATTTAAGTTAAAAAAAATTGCAAACATGTTATCAAGTTCAGCTGCAACAAATGCAATTGCTGAAGCAGACAAGAAAGCAAAGGCAACTGATGCTGCAACTGCAACGAATACACCCGGTAATTAGAAGCTTTTATACCTGTTTCATGTTATTTTTAAAGGATTTGTCGTGACTATTGATAATTTATTTCGATACCACCATCCTTAACATCTGTTTCGATAATCTGATTCAATACTTTGATTGCATTTTTGTTTGCAGCATACCACGATCTTGGGGACTGTCACCAGCTTTGTCAGCATAGTTGATGACCGTATCACCTTAATTGGATCATCCAACATAAACGACCGGAGTTTGCTTGGGCACAGGGATTCTGAGGTACAAATCCACATTATCTTTTAAATTAGTATATTTAATATGACTTGGTATATTGTAAAATAAATATATTGCTAACACAGGTTGCCGCGTCAGATTGGGGTTATCATTGAAGATAGAGAATTTATTGAATCAACAATGAATGAAGAGCCTTGGAGCTCTGGGAAATTTGCTAATACCCTTCGCCTTTCATTACGGTCTGAACATCTTGGTCTTCAAGGTGAAGAGGTTAGTACCTTTTTACTACCTTTAAACGTGTTATGAACATCTTTCTTTTCTTTTCTTTTTTTTTTCTTTTTTTTTCTCATTTTTTTTATGTTTCAGGTGAATCAGATTAGAGACCCGATATCTGACAAGACCTACAAAGATCTGTGGTTGGCAACTGCAATGGTAAAACACATGGCAACATATGGATACTATTTTCTTTGTATTTTTACTTCAATCGTCAAGTAATAGTCTTAGTGTACTGACAGGCAAACTCCAAGATTTACCAGGATGTATTTTCATGCATTCCAAATGATTCTATACACTCGAGGTAGGATGATATGGTAATGGGTTATTAAGACCCGTTAAATATACAGATCCTTTTTTATTAATGATATAGTTTCTGTAAGCAGATATAACACATAAAATACTATGTATATAAGACACACTGTTTGCGTAAAAGAACCAAAAGGTTGTCTCTTTTGACCCGTACATAACCTGGCCATTTGCCAACACTAATAAATAACAGTGACTGTGTAATTTTTGGTACAGAGGAATACATGGAAACAAATCATTTTAGAATATATATTTTTAGAATCCAGGTCGACCCCTTTACTCATTTATCATTTTTTTTAGAATCCATGAACATGCTTTATTAAACCTCTCCTAGATGTGAAATAGGTATGGCAATATGCTGAGAAAATTGTATTTAGAAAACATGCATTTGGGTTATGTATCGGAAAGTAGAACTAGTTACGTTAGCAGTAAGCAAATTTAAAAACTATGTTAGGTTGGAGATATAATGGTTTTATAAAAGGGGTACTATATGAGGCTAAAATAACTGTCGTAGATGTAGTGATTACTTTTAATGGGCAATGGGTTAAAAATTAAATGGGTCGTCCGGGTCAAACGTGTATATTCAAAGTGCATTAGACCTTTGAACTGTTATATATAACACTTAAAAAGACAAAGGGCTTATTAGTGTGTGTAGATTGACATGAGCTTTACATATGCATTTTTCAGGGTTTGAGGTGAAAGCAAGTGCTCGAGATCACACAAAAGGTATGCTTACATATGCATTTTTCAGGGTTTCAGGGTTTGAGTGGTAAATTTGGTCTAAAGGAAGCAAAACATCAAAACTTGATCAGATGTGTACTCGAGATCGCACAAAAGGTATGTTTACACATACTCCCTTATAAGAAAGTATGAATCTACATGTGTTAACATTTGGATTGGATGACTTCTATAATGATTTATCCAATTTGGCATGAAATATGGGGGTTTATGAAGTTGTAGGAACTGTTACAATGATTGGAGATTTATACATGTTTTAAATATTTTGCAAGGGTCTGAATCTGTTCCATTGGCCATTTTAAACCTTATGGATATAATTTTATACATTTTTGGTATAGTTTTGTATCAAAATGTGAACTGTAATATGTGTTGTGGTAGGGATAAATAAGTTGACTAAAGGTCACTAGGTGGTTGTTTGTTTAAACTTATATAACGAATGTATTATGGCTATTGTGGTTTTCGGCTTTATGTTTCATAAGCTTAGTTTGTGTGGCTTATTTTCAAACTTTTTGGCTTATATAAGTTTATTATGATATGACAAGCTTATATATGCCGAAACCTACAAAATCCGTAAGCCCGCTATATAAGCTTATGCAAACACCCCATAGAACAAGTCCTCATTGCCTAGCCAAGTCTTTGGGAACTCAGGGATAAAGTGAATTGAGCTTGGCCACAAAGTGTTTGTTGAGACGTCTACAAATTTTTGATTTTAATTCCATGTATAATATATACCCTTAACACCTACAGATTTTTGAATCTGTTCGATTGGCCATTTTAAACCTTGGACTATATTTTACTTTGAAAACTGATTATTGAACTATTGTTAACGTACATGGGCCAGTATTTCCAAAAACATGCCCATGTAAGACTAATATTCAGAAATGCATTGCGGGTTATAACGCATTGCAGGTTAATGCCTCCTACATGGGCATGAAATGCATTGCATGTTTAATGCCTCCTAATATTCAAAAACATGCCCGTGTAAGCCTAATATTGAACTATCTGTATAATGGGGTTTGGAAAATTGGTATGCACTTAAAACGTACACGGGTCAGCAACCTTGACTTCGATGATCCTGCTAGGAGGCATTAAATGCATTGCAGGTTATAAGCTTACTGAGTTTTTGACTTTTTTAGATTTCAAGAAACCAGACCCACCTGAATTTATATTTATTGTATTGCCTTTTGTATTGTAACAGGTTCATGTAGAGTTAAGAAGTTTCCCTTATTCATGACGGAAAAACATGAAGCCGATTGCAAAAAGCATGGGCGCAAAAGAGAAAATAAAGATGCAACTAAAACACATAAATGAATATAGCATAACAGTCTTAAGAAAGTAATACCACCACATAGATCATTCTTACTGGCTTTGTTATTGTTATGAAATATAGAACCAAAATCTGTATCTGTAAACTTTTTAAAGCAACTGAACTTGCATATTTCGGTGCCCAGATATATACTTTTGCTTCTGTTAGAAGACCATCTCTACATATAATTTGTACATGTTCTCATCAGTTTCCACAGTCATGCATATAAGTCGCAATTATATGGAGTAACTTGAGCCTGAACTCACTTAAGTTTGGATACAAAAAAAGGCTAAACACATATAATGAACTGAGTTTATTATTAGTATTAGTTCTAGATAGATTTAAACGTACAACCATTTAGACTGGTAGAACTTTCCCTAATTATGTTGTTATTTTCCACCACTGTAGTGCCTTAGTTCATTGTTTGAAGCCCCCAAGACTTATAACCATGAATTGTGTAACGTTATACTTTCGGTTTACTCAGTTATCTTACGACCTATGTGATTTTATTGCAACATAGTAGATGGAAACTTAAAAAAAAACACGAATGCACTGTTTCCATGGTCCTCTTTAAACAATTTTTTTTACACGGCATTCCCGCAGCAACGCGCGGGCTACCCTGCTCGTTTTAAAACGTAGGTGGTTTTCAAATGAGCAACTACTTTAAGGATCGGATGTTACTTGTCTTAAATACAAATTTATAAGTATAACCAATATTTTCATGAATATTATTATAATAACTATTAAGAATTTAAAATTTTAGTATGATAGTAAGAGATTGATCCGATTTTTGTAATTCGATATTGTAAAAAATAGAACAGTATTTTATGAATATTATTATAATGAGTATTAAGAAGTTAAAATTTTAGTATGATCGTAAGTGATGGATCCAATTTTAGTAATTCGATATTGTAAAAAAAAAAGAACAATGATATGTAAGATCCCGATTTTGAAAAATTCACAATTAGTAAAAGTATGATAAAAATAATTTTTTTTAATTTATTATTGGGCAAATGATTGAAAAAAGTATCATACTTGCCACCATTTCCTTTTGTGGGTACTTTTCTTTTAAATTTATCATTTTTAGGGTATTTTGCGAAATTTTTGGACATTTTTGCCCCTCTTAGCTAATAGAATTTTTTTTTCTCGAAGGGCAAAAATGTCACACAGTACCCTAAAAAGGATAAATTTGAAAGAAGAGTACCCACAAAAGCAAAAAAAAAATTGTTCGCTACCCACAAAAAGAAATGGTGGCAAGTATGATAATTTTTTCAATCATTTGCCCTTTATAATTTAACACTTATAAATTAAATGGGATACCCTACCAGCTATTGACCACTTTGGCTAACATTTTTTTCTATTGGACTTTCATTTCGTTTATGTTTAATCATATGAGATAAAGTGAAGCACAAATCAACCCATCGATGTAAGTTAACGGGTCAGATTTTCTACCTCTATAATTTCACATTGCAAATGGATCTTTAGTTACTTCTAAGTACTTACACGACATTAAACCACCATTACAAACAATTAAATCATAAAGTATGTTACCTAAAAAAAAATTCTCAACATTGCCCTCTCATTCTCTAACTCACAATTCATCCTTTTTAGCATTTGAATCGCCCATAAGTTCTTCAAGAGAAAATTCATCTTCTTCCATGATCACTTCTTCTTTGTCGTCCCATGGTTCAGTTTTCATGATTGTTGTTGTCCCTTCCAATGGTAGGGTACCCCTTCCACTAAGTACCATACTCGTAACCATCAAATTGCAAGACTTTCAGGTTTTTTTTTTGTGGTTACTTATAATTTGGAGAGGTACAGGCACATTAGAACTCAAGACATGTAGAATGAAATTATTAATGAAGCTATATAACGGCGCATTAAAAATGACCAAATAGCAAAAAATAGACAAAGATCAAGGGCCAACCATACTATGCAGGGATGTCACCATTACCAAGACCAAAATACGAGCATGATTTCAAATT
Organism: Chrysanthemum makinoi; assembly: GCA_910596185.1. Classification (NCBI taxonomy): domain Eukaryota; kingdom Viridiplantae; phylum Streptophyta; class Magnoliopsida; order Asterales; family Asteraceae; genus Chrysanthemum; species Chrysanthemum makinoi. The sequence goes on from OU343217.1 coordinate 317,747,301, forward strand.
TTCTTGTGAACAGAAATGCATAACTGGTTTTGGAGTTGGGCCAAAGAGGTGTCTGTTATGCTTTATGCTTTATAATTGGCTGATTTTTCACAACGCCTTCAATGCAACCTTATTTTTCTTAGTTTTCCAAAAAAATAAAAATAGGAACTCACACTTGCTTAAGCATTGACCTAAAACAGAACCTTACTTAGCATAACCTTTTTGGAGCACTTACATATACGTTGCTGAAGTGGCAACGACATTAAGCAATATTAGCCAGTTGCCATTGATGATTGACACTCCGGTTACGGTTACTGTCCATGGCTGGCACCATCAAATATATTAAGCCAAAGAAAAATGATTACTAAGAACTTTGCATTAACGACAGAAATTGCATCTGTTACATTTCATACATAAAAACTACAACTAAGGACCTTAGTTTGATTTATGCAAACAGTTAAATCATAATCGAGAAGACAAATTATAAAAAATTTCTATCACTTCCTGAAAATACTCCTTCGTGCAACAATTAACATCATCTGAAAATAACCACATAAATAAATATTATAATAAAAACTACTACCCTATGGATGGTATCTTCCTTCAAATCTCTTTTGATTGAGCAGCCTTCAACCCCAAACTAATGAGATCCGTGTCGACTCAAATTATTTTCACAAAAATGAATACAAATAGAACTTACCACTTGCAGATTCAATCAATAACAAAAGATATGATATAATGAATTTGAAACGTACATCGTTCTTTAGTGACAACCATAAGAAAAAAAGTATCCTCAATAGTCACACGTTAGCTGCAAATCTACAATAAATTAAAAATATTATATGGCTACCTGTCATAAGCAATTACGATTTCGATGTGAAATCCGAAACAACCCTTTAAAATGTATGCTTATCTCACAAACTTTATAAGCTTGCCTTTCAAGAACAGGTTCAAACTTGTAAGATTTATCAAATAAGATAATCTGTCTCTACCATATTTATTGACTTAAGGAATTAATTTTCCCTTACATAGACATGACAAAAACTACACATGTAATCCATGAACCGACCCGAAACATGACAAAAACCTTGGCCACTGCCATCTCAAAATCTTCTTGTGTCACACGACCTCTTCTTTCTCTTAATGCAAACATCCCTGCCTTTGTGCAAACCGCCTAGAAAGTACATAATAATCAATCAAACAACTATCAAGAAATTGACACAAGTCATCAGTTTAGTAATACTAATGTCTCATTTCTAACACCCTTTAATATTTTCACTTTGTGAATTCTAAGTTGCACAACAATTAACTATACAACAGACCAAACCTTATGGTTAAAAAGTTAGTTCATTTTAACCCAAACCGACCCATCATCCAACCGGCCAATTTTTCACCTATAGGGAAATGCTAATCTGAGAGGGGTTATTGGCCAACACAAACAATAAGTTGTGCTCTCTAATTTTAATGAAGGAACCTAAAGTTGCTTCTGGATACCAAGACATCTCATGCAAAATAGTTATAGAGTATCATGTCGGGGAACTGACCTGAAGTTCTGCACTTGAAGCACCATTCATCTTCCTAGCAATCTTCTTCAGATCGATGCCACGCAATAAGTTCATTTTTCGTGAATGGTGTCTAAAGATACTATCCCTCGACCATCAAGTAGATCACACGAGTTAAAACAACCAAACAATGAATGCAAACTTCAATAGTCATAAAGTTTTTTTGTCATTACCATTACACCCAAAAAATGAGCCAATCAACTAAGAATTTTCTTTGGTAGAAGCAATTAGATGGAGAATATGGTAGACACATCCATTTTGACCAGATTTTCTTGAATGGTTCCATGTGGCTTAATCATCATCTTTAATGGGTCAAAAGTTGTTCTAACTGTCTATATTGTAATGAATCGATATATGCCTCGTCACGAATGCATATGTTATTTTTATCAAGGATCATCACACGCCTGCCAAGAAAAGATGAAAATGAGACCACAACCTTATTTTCAAATAATAACGATCATAAGGTATTAAATTGTACCTACATCAATTTAAATCAATATTTCTTACCTACTCTGATTTGAGTTTCATTTTAGGATGGCTGGTACACATCCGAATGAAAAGTTACCTTCTGGTCTCTCTTCTAGGGTATTCAATAGTGACATTGAAAGTGTGACACTTGACCAAGATAGGCCTGTATTAGTCACCAATTGCCTCGCCAGACCACTGGCCATCTGGAATTGCAGAAGACCATTGGTCACCCTTACGGATAGCACCAGCTGAACATTTGACTGAAAACTTTTAGTGGAATGATAAAAGCCGTTTGAGATCAGTTACATCCAATAAATCCCGTTATATGTACCTAGTTCTCTCCAAGAGTCTCGGTTTCTTCTTAGCATTCGTAATAAAGCGACGTCTCAGAAGTTCCTTTGCACTTGGTCTTTAAAGTATAGAATAACACATACACTTACAAATGGGTTGATGTAGAGATGTATTGCATATCAAGCGCGTTAAATGATTGTTTCTTTCATTAAAATGGGTGTGGGTTAAACGGGTTGAAAGTCTTTTAAAGTCATTCTAAAGAAAACAACCTTGAAAATAATCATAATCAATTCATAGCATTAAAAGCAATATAATTACATTCGTGATCAATTGTAACAAACAATATACCTGCTTGTTCTGAGTTTCTACGATGAGCTGCAATGGGTCAATACTTATAGATAAGCAGATAAGCTGTTTAACCCAAACAATCAGAGGGTGTTTAATATCGCTTATGTATGTGCTTAGATGCTTATTTAGCAACATATAAGTAGTTTTGAGTGTTTAGAACTGCTTATTTGTTATTTTAGTATAAAATTTCTCTAAAAAATGTCCCAAACACCCCGCTAATGACTTTTTTTTAGCTTTTGATACTTATGGTACCCTGTTCATGTTTAAGACCATAACAAAACAAATTTTGATAAATATAATACAATGATACATAGTCAAATTACAAATGGTGTTTCAAAGTCTAATCTTTGGTAAAATAACCATCCACGTGTTGATATTTACATGTGAAAATCCTTTTTGAAATGCTACATAAATTTTTGAGTTAAGTATCTCAATCTTTAACGCATGGGAGCTGAGAAATTATTTAAGGGGGTGTTTGGATAAGTGTGATTGCGATATGGTAGTAGCTAATGAAACAACTTCTACGGCAGGACTTGGTGGTGGTGCTGGTAGGGCCAATGGTTGTTCGTCTAGAACTTTATCCAGAATGAATTTTGGATATCTTGTTTTGTTTCCTAGGCAAAAGTGGAATTGAAATATATGTTTTGTGCTTTCCAAGTTTGTTAGTGTTGCAGGTATGGTGTGCGGATCCTTGATTTCTATGACAAAATGATTTATGCAAGGAAAGTACTCTTAGGGTAACTTTTGACCCGTCTCCATTAGGGTGCTTTTTTATTTTTCACTTTGAGATTTTGAACATAAAAAAAATAAAAAACTAAAGTAAAAAAAAATAAATCTGGCATACTCTTATAGGACAATGTGGTACCTTTAGTTGATCAGTAAATCACTGGCGTTGCACCACTGGATCATTCAACGCAGTGTATCCATCAGCAATATTAGGAAATAAAAATAGAAACGATTAACGGTAAATAAAATCCAACAAAAAGATAATCAAAGCAAATATTAGTTAGGTGCATAATACCTTATGCTTGTTAATAAATAGCTCAAACCGATCAGTCAAACCTGGTTTGGACCTATTCCCTTTCACCATTGGACTCATTATCCTCCAGCTGTCTAAAGGGGGAAAAGCCTTTAGTTCACCGCTTGCTCGAAAACATTTTGTATAGAAGTTTATTTGCTCGATTTTAAGTAATAGTCATCCACTGATTTAAAATCAAAAGCAACTGCAAAAACACAAATAGTACAGTAAGAAGTGCAGTCCCATGAGTATATAATGATTGACATGGATAATTGTAGGGTGGTTGGATCGTGTGAATTGGTTATCACTTTCAGATGGACGTGAGTCCTTCTTCAGTAGATCATAACCACAAACGAATAATTTGTTTCTGAAACAATTGTTACTGTAAATCAAAGTAAAACTTACCATGGTAAAAGCAGGCTAAGACCCAAAAAAACTCAATTTTGCATCTTGCTTATCGATTTTAGAGACCCAAATAACGTGATAGGTCAATATCGTTAATCTGAGCTTGACCAACAGGAAACACTTGCTGCCTTTCAACCCTAAAGCCACAATACCGTGGACCTTTTTAGTTAAAATCAACATGAACATATTTATTGAATGTATTAAGAAAGGAAAGAAATGTAAACTAAATAGGTAGGAAAATTTTCTAATCATAAATTATCATAAGGGAAAAAAGTTGACTAAATAGCTAATGCGATATCAGGAAATGAATAGAATCAGGGGTGTCCTTACCCATGTCCAGCGGAAAAAGGTCAACCTTGCCATAACGCTCCAGCACCCGCATTCTGCAGCCCTCTGCAACCATCTGACCTGTGCGGTAGGCCCTATGTACTAAGCCCAGATAATCGACACATAAACAGGCCAAAAAAGATCATTTTGATTCCAATCCTTATGAACACCATGACTCCACCATTTAGCTTCATTCTCACTGTTTAAATTCTAGACCAGAAAAGATAAAAAGCAAGTATGAATATTGCAAAAGTTTAAATGACATGACGGTAATGACTAAAAATATAGGCTTATCGATAATTAAAGAGTTATCTAATTTAAACCCATTACTGGTGGCCATTTTTAACGCACTGTAATTCTGGCGAGGGCGTGCCTCAAGATTCATGGCTGCCATAAGATGTAGCTATGATTAGCATCCATTATAACTTCGCTCATCCTGTAAATTGGTAGACCATTATTATTAGCATATGCATAGCAATTCTTGAAATTGCCTCGATTTAAGCCAAGTCATGATGGCGTTCAAGCTACCTGATCGAGGAGACTTTCTGGTTGTGCTAGCAAAATATACCGACCATTGTGGTACATACACATTGCTGTAAAGCCTGCGAGCTTAAGCATCTTTAAGTTTTATTACCCTTTGTATATAAGAATAGATACTTGCAAGGTAGTCAGTTTCTACTCGTCTTGACTTAGTTACACCCGTAGTTGCACATCAGTCTCTTTTAAATACAATGCTTAGGACACCTATATCAGTAAAATTTATGTCAAAAAGTTTCAGAACCCATTTGAACCACAAACCCTTAGGTGTTTTTAGCTTGCTATGCATATGCTAATAATAATGGTCTACCAAGTTACAGGATGAGCGAAGTTATAATGGATGCTAATCATAGCTACATCTTATGGCAGCCATGAATCTTGAGGCACGCCCTCACCAGAATTACCTGCAGATGAAATATTGAGATCCAATTTGTCAAAATCTCAACATTTCAGAGCTTTACCATCAGTGGTAGGTACACGGGCATACTTAATGGGGAAGCCAATAGCTACTAACGTTTTAAAAATCTCTAGTAGGGGTCTGAACTGCGTCAATGCTAACATACTACCAATCCTCGTAAATCATTCCATCTTTAGACTCTTTTTGAATATCTTATTTCAGCCGAGCTTCCATTCTCTCTACTCTTTCACAGTCGATTCCCTAAATGCGAAAAAAATAAGTAAGAAAAGGAAGAGAAAACTTTATATCACAAGTGACTGGATATACTGACTGGAGAGTTAATGATATCATCATAAATACCATGTGAAATGGTTGATGAGGGCTCGACATGTGCGAAGTTGAGTTTTGGATCCAATATACTACAAAGAAGAAAAACCAAGAGTAATCAATATAATTATATCAGAGGCTAACATAAAACACCATGTATGAAATGTTGAGGATTAAATACATACCTCATTTCAAGTTTGTAATCCATTGTATTAAATCTTGGAGACCACAAAAGCTTAGCAAATGATGACTTGAAAGCTAAGAACATACAGAAAAAGAAATATTTCAAGTATCTATCATAAAACATGATATTCAATATAGCACGGCACAAGAGAGGGACTTTCAACCCATGTATTTGTGTATAGATGACGTGGGTTGTGTTTTTAAACTCAACCGAGTAAAATCAAATATCTGTAGGTTAAATAGGTTGATCGTTGAAAGCCTCCCAAGTTCTAATATTAAAAACTTCCAAAAAAGAATAATAAGTGGTTGCTTGAGAGAAAGGAAAACCTCGATAATAAGGACCAACAAATCCCAGCTCATCTAACCCTTTCACTTCAATATCATCAGTGTCCAGTGGCTTTAAAAGCATACACGTATGCTCCCCAGTCACAGCATTCTGATTACAAAGCATAATGGCGATAATATAATCAATATGAATCCTAAGATAGAATAGGGGCAAAAGAAAGAATTGAAAGTGTGAACATTTGAGAGAAGTAATAGAAAGAACTTAACTGGAACTTCGCATATGTAAAATGGAGAAAACTTATGTCTCCTCCAAAAACGAAATAAATCCCTTGTAATGCTATAAATTAAATCAGACAGATCAATATAATACCGTATACTCGATCATGTTTTTGTATGGCCTTTCAACCGCCCGATGCATAAATGGTTTTCAATTATTGTAGACAACAAATTCTTCCCTCATGTTGTGCCAAAAAACAGGCCTGACATTTTAAGAGCTACCTATCCGTTGAATAACAAATTTAATTCCTTCCACAGTTGGATTAGCAACACCATAAACAGGATAACCATGAATTTCTATAAAATGCGATGCTACCTCTACTCTCTCGGGCAAATATTGCTATTGGCAGCCAGGACAGTGATCACTTTTTGAGAACAGTCTAACTTCCCAAACCATTACAAAACCTAAAAATTTAACCAATTATCTAATATTCCCATATCATATAATCAGTTCTAAAACACACTTCCAAGGGCCAAACACCATGAAATGAGTAGAACATATTTATAGTTAGTCTTCTGATCCTTGCTGTTAGGTTATTCGTTAGACTCTTAGTTTTAAATCTTCTCGATACCCAGACTCGCCATATATGAAGAAAAGCGGAACTGCATTGACATGTAGGTGGATGCAGCTTGTTTATTCTTTGTGGGAAACCCTCTTTAGAATGAATTATGACATCATAATCATTTAACCTTCCGGAACCTGTTTCAAACACTATAGTTCCTATACCATCAAAAGTTGGCAACACATATTGTCGTTGCGTTGGTTTATTGAATAACTGAATTTTGAATTCCGGGATATCATGGTCTGCACACTTATTCCTTGCGGTGCAAAACAATTTCACCAGATACAATTGGCAGGGTTACTTTTACAGCACAACAACATTTATTGTAGTGTATCTTCCTATCCAAAAAATATTATCGAGGGTAGCCTTCTATCTCCTCGAGGATGATTCGAATCCCATATCTGCATTGCAAAAGCTTTTAAACATGAATCGTTAATACATTAGTCACAATACAGATTCACCTTTCAGGTGTTTCTATGTACATGTGGCGTATAATTTATAAAAAAATTGAAGAAACACAAAGTTTACAAATTGCAGCAGCAGCAAGAGCTTGTATATCGCCATCAGATTTGACGCTAAAAGCAGAATAAAAAACAGATATAAGATGTTCACGTTCAGCTCCCATAGCCTTTGCAACCTTGACTCACTGGGTCGCAACCAAGGTGGCAGCCAAGGCAACAACCAAGTCTATTTTGGCCATTTGTTTGTCTTTTTGGAAGTCGATGCGACTGATGTGGCAGCTACAATGGTAGTACTGTTGTTACTATGCCAACAACACATACCACTGCATTAAGTTAAGAAAATTTTAAGTAATGAGAATGGGTAAAAATCCTTGCAATCAACCATCACAAATTCATATGCAGACCTATCTTTGATTATAAAATAAGATATTCACAACTGTTATATAAGTGGTAATATAATAAGATATTCACGACTGTTATATAAGTGGTAGAACAGTAGATTATATGATATGTAATAAATATCTCAATGAAACTAACAATAGTGTCATTTGATTCATTTGAATACTTCAGGGTTAACTGAGTGACATACCTGATTCCTCCGGTTTCAATTTCTTCTTAAGGAACTTGCTTTCTCTTTAAGCTGAAAGCATAACTTATAAAGCTTTTACAGGTTCCTGTATTACTACCTACGAAATTCAATCATTTGCCCCAATTTAACTCCTCTAAGAAACTAAGAGTGAAAACAATATTTCTAAATCGTAGACGTTAATCATTAAGGTTTTGAAAAAAGGAGACATACTCACTTACTAACATATAGACAACTCACAAAATAAAAGATTAAATGCATGCATGAAAGCTCACCATGGATATATAGAAAGCATATTATGTTGGCTTGTGTAAGTAGGTACCTTACAGATGCTCACATGGATTCTGAATAAGAATTTAAACATACAGATTTCAATGTCTGTAAAAACAAAAGCACATATTAAATGAACAAAAAAATATCAGCTTCTATTAATTACGATTGCAGTGAAACAAAAAAGTTCAAATCAAAGTTGTAGAAAATAAAATAAATAAGAATGTAACTGACTTCAGATGCTCACATGGATTCTGTGTAAAAACAAAAACACATATCAAATGGAAAGAAAAAATTAGCTTTTATTAATTACGATTGCAGTGAAACAAAAAAGTTCAAATCACAGTTGTAGAAAATAAAATATATAAGAATGTAACTGACCTCTATAACCCTACACAACAGGTGCCTGGATATGATATTACCAACAAAAAAGATGAACAACCTGCACATCAAATCAGAAAAGAAAAAAAAATCGTATGTGTGATAAGAAGAGAATGAGTGATATTAGGGTTTTGGGAAAAAAATACTCCGTATAATGAATGGACTTTACTTTACCTTTGTTGTAAGTTTAGGTATTGTTATGAGATATAAATTATGTTTTGGGATTTTGATCACAACTTATAGATTGGCTCCACTGGTTGAGGTTCTTCCTTTAAGAGCAACAGATGCAAGTTCGAATCTAGCTTCATGAGTTTTTAAAAAAAAAAAATCCGAATTTTATGAATGGAAAATGATGACATGGAAATATGACGTGGCATGCCTCCTCTTATATATAATGTATATATATATATATCACGTCTTAGAACATTGGCTTATCGATATCTCAAACATACTTCATCTTTGTCATCACATATCTTTTTTTTTTCTTTTTCTTTTTTTTTCATACGTCACATCTCCCCCACACTTCGTATAAGCATCACTACAAAAATACAAATAAGAAGTATGCATCCTTCGTCTTTGTCGGAATGGCACACACGAATGGCAAAGTGCTGCTAACTCATAATCATCAAAAAACAATCCAACAACCAAGCAACTAGCAACCCACCATTTAGACTTTGACAAGGGGTTAGGCTAAGGTTTAAAGTGTAAAATATGTTTTTGCTTTTTTAGTGGATGTAAGAAAAAGAAAATGATGGCTCAAAGGGTGTAACTAAGGGTATCTAGCGCTAAAGAATAAGCGCTAACAAATGGGTCCATGTGGGTGGTTAACTAACCGATGTGGTTAGCTAATATATCATTAGACGTGAAATGGAAGGACATTTGGTTTTTTCCTAAGGGTGCCTCTTTATCACACGAATACACTTATATCACATGAATGTGATCTTACTTCGGTCGGGTAATGATTTACAAGTACAAGTTCTAGAGTAAAAAAAATCACCGGCACACTCATAGCAAAAGATTCAAGCATAAAAGATGTATGCTATATATGGAATAGGCTCAAATCCTCACAATTTAATGGAAAGGGCTATAATATGTGCAAGCAAATGTCATCGATCCTAGAATGGATTGCAATATTAATCGGGACACATTTCAAATTTTTTAAAATTTACTGTATTTCACCAGTGGATTTTTTCTAGTTATTCTAATATATTATCCTATAAGCATGAAAACAACTAAATAATAAGGGCAAACAAGTTCACAAAATCTAAAAATTAACCCAAAAATTTGGAATTTAAAAACTAGTTTCGCTTTTTCACAATAATATTTTCCCCCCACACTTGTAATCAACCCCACAAAAGAAAAATAACTTAATGACAAAAAAAAAAAAATTACTGTTATTATTATTACTATTTACTATGAGAAAATTTTGAAAAATAAACTAGTTACAACTTTTTTTCTCTTTTTCTTTTATTTTTCTTATTTTTTTTTAATTTGAAAAAAAAAAAACCCAAACATGACTTATTCTTTTCCCACGAGTTCTCGGTAGCTCAATTGAAATGCACAAAGAAGCGGAGAAGCAGGTCAGCGCGAAGCACATTAAAAACCCAACTTCTTTAGGGAATCAGGGAGACCCGCCTTATACCTCTCTTTTAGTTTGTTCACAATGGATGAGCCTTACTTTCGAGGGACTTAAAAAAGTCAGTTTATAAAATTATTTACCAACAAACCAACAAAGCAAAAAAAAAAATAAAAAAATAACAAAGAAACAGAATAAAGCAATTGTGAAAACTTCAAAGCATGTAAAGTAGGGGAAAATTAAAATAAGAATAGACGGAGAGAAACGAAACTTCACGGGCCAAGAAATCGCGATCAAACTCCAAATGATAAGATGCTAAGCAAACGCTAGCATAAGCGTGTGAGATCAATCGATTTCTCATCCAAACATGTCCAATCAAGATTGTAAGGTTAACGATCTAACCAATCCTTCCTCCAAGAGATTATTAAATCTGCAAAAATAAACTAAACTACAAAAATGCGTAAAATTCTAAAACTCACTTTCGTAGGTATCACGGTTTCATTTAACGTTTGCAACAAGACTTTAAACCCTTCGGTGGCCCGAGTGGACGAGTTATAGTCTCGTGAGGGTTTCCAGTGAACATACCTACAAAGTTCAAAACACTTTATTTAAAACCACTTATTTATTCACAATGTACTAAATTAACAAAATTTAAAATGCAAAAACCAAATAAAAGAAATGATACTCTTGCAAAAACAAAAAGGCATTTAAACTTATTCTAATTACAAACATACAAGAACAAAATACAGAAAATGATTTTTTTTAACGATTGGTCCAGCCGATCGGTCAGAGGATCTAACCGATCGGTTGGAATGAACCAAATCTTACCCACCTTCTAACCGAACCGGTTAGGGGCTGTGACCGATCGGTTGGAGGAAATTTTTAGATTTATTTTTATTATTATTATTTTTTAAAAACCAAACATGTTTAACTTGTAAACTTTTATTGATAAAAAAAACAAGGACACAGACGATAATGAAGAAAAATAGACACAAAGTAAATAAAACACTTAAACACATATTAACTAGAAGAACATAAAACAACACTCAAAACAAAAATAAGCATAAACAAGTAAAAGCACGATCACAGAAAAAAAAAAAAAAAAAAAAAAGACGCAAGCACACATTATTAGTCACGTAAAACAAATTAAAACATGACAATCTAAAGCAAGATAATCTTATTTAGAATTAATACGAAACTAATATAAACATAAATAACACTGAGACATGAAAGAGATCACATAACATATAAAACACAAAACTTACGAAACAAGAAATACACAAAATAAAAATAAAAATAAAAAATTGGGACAGAAGTCTCCAACCGGATCGGTTACGGGTGGTGACCGATCGGTTGGAGTGGTTTGGGTGGTCCAGCCTGGTCGGTTCTGTTGGTTTTTTCGTAAATGATTTTTTAGCACACTTTGAAAGCAATCATTGAAACGAGTATTTTTAGATCACATGAAACAAATCCCAACATCAAAAACTTGATTTTGATGCCAAGATCAATTGAGTAATTATGAGAAATTAGCGATTTTTAAGAAAAAGAAAAGCATTCAAGCAAACATCATGAGTAACAAGAAAGCAATCATGAGCACTCAAACAAGAGTAAATCATTCATGAGCAAGAGCAATTTAGCAATCAAACAAATAAGCAAACAAACAAACACCTAAGAACTAAAACCAAATCCTGGCAGCGGCGCTAAAAACTTGATGGTGACGATGCCAAAATTATCATGCAAGCAAACAAAAAATCTATCAAACAAGAAAACAATCAAACGAACAAACAAGTGCAAAACAAGTCCCCGGAAGCGGTGCCAAAAACTTGATGCTTTCGCACGAGGTTTTAAATTTGTAAACAAGAATTACCGATTAACTAGGAACACATTCGGGCAAGTATACCCTAGTCAAGTTGTAGTATAGGTTTTGGTAAATCAAGGTCGTCCCCAGAGACTTGGTTGCACTACAAGTGTCGTTTGTTTGTTTAAGCAGGTAACAAGTTGATGGTTATGATTGTCACTTATCAAACCAACAAGAAAAGCAATATAAGAACAAGCAAGTATCAAGACATTCATGGTTATTTCAATCAAACATGAAGCTTCTACAATCATATAAATAATAACATATGAAAATATAAAAGTAACAAGGTTTACCCAAAGAATGAATTACAACATGCAAAGATGAAGGATTATAGCACTCCTTCAAGCCTCCAATTGACTACAATAGTTCTACCAAGCCGAAAAATCATATCCAAACGTCTTCATCAGCCCTTGAGCACACTCCATGAATTTGTCAGAGGTTTGAGGTCTTTTGGGGAAAATAAGTTGGTGGAAATTCATCCTTAAGGGTGGAGGACCGAATAATTGGTGGAAATTCGTCCTTAAGGGTGGAGGATCGAATTTCAAACCTTTGGGGTGAAGAGGTTGAGAGTGGGTGTGTTCTCTCAAGTTGGGGGATTACTCTCAAGGTGGAAATTCGTCCTTAAGGGTAGTGGCCCGAATTTCACACCTAGAGATGGAGTGGTGGCGGTAGGAGAGATGTGAGAGAAGTTCTCTCAAGTTGTGGTGCCTGAAATAAGGTTGTAAAGGTCTCTATTTATACTACTTCTAAGGCTTAGGGTATTAAATGTTGAACTTGGCCTCCAAGGAGCTTGTAAGGGACTAGAATACATGTAGGAAGGACCTAGAATAGTTTGGGACAAGTTTGGAGTCTTAGGGATGAATAAATGGCTGTACAGGACTTCCCAGGCAATTCGGCACCTTGTGCAGCCAATCGGCTGGTCTTCTTGACTAACCTCCACCCGAAACGGTTTCGGGGCACGACCGATCGACTGGGGCATTTTTACAGAAAATTACAAGTACCAAAGTTGTAGATCTTTCTCTTAGCTTTCCGTGGCCGCGAACGGGGGGTCAAACGGAGTCCGTATGAAAAAGTTATGGCCAAAATAGTGAAGGTGTGTCGGGAACAACGATGTTTCCAATATTTCTTCGTTTAAGCTTCTTTTCTTCATTTCTTTCTCGTTTTCCATCTTGAACTTTATTCTTGAGTCTTTGGACCACTATCTTGATGACTTTATCTTCTCTAATATACTCCACAAGTCTTGCTTTTGTCGGGAATTCTTCGTATTTGGAGAAATCTTCGTATTTTACTTCTTTTTTCGTCTTTTTCTCCATTTTCCTATACTTGGCTACAAATGAACTAGCATACATACTTTTATACGATTAAGTAACAAAAGCATATTATTATAACCAAATAACACACATAAAAGCACGAATAACGCTACTAAAAATATGCACAATTTGAACGTTATCAAGCTGATAGCATATGCCTCCTGATAGCTTAAGAATCATGAGAAAAACTACACCACCCATGACTTGGAGTTGGATGCTGTGGTGTTTACTCTTAGGATATGGAGACATTACCTGTATGGTACTAAGTGTTTAGTGTATATCGACCACAAGAGTCTGCAACACATCTTAGACCAGAAGGAGCTGAACATGAGACAGCGACGCTGGTTGGAATTATTCAGTGATTACGATTGTGAGATTCGTTTTAATCCGGGTAAGGCCAATGTTTTTGCACATGCCCTTAGCCGGAAGGAGAGAATTCCTCCGTTACAAGTCCGATCCTTAGGAATTATGATTAGTTCGCCGCTACCATCTCAGATTAGCCGCTCAAGCCGAGGCGTTGAAGGAAGAGAACCGTCCGATGGAGAACCTCTATGGAATGGTGGAGAGTGAAAACAGCTTCTCGAAGCGTTCTGATGAAACCTTATACTTCAGAGACAGAAGCTTGATACCATATTATGGAGGAATCTGCGAGTTAATTATGCATGAGTCGCATAAATTAAAATACTATATTCATCCCGGAGTTGACAAGATGTATCGCGACCTGAAGACACTCTACTAGTGGCCAAACATGAAAGCCGACATAGCTCTATATGTCAGTAAGTGCTTGACATATTATAAGTTAAAGGCCGAACACCAGAAACCGTCAGGATTGCTAGTGCAACCTGAACTCTCTGTTTGGAAATGGGAGCGAATCACCATGGAATTTATCACCAAATTACCAAGAACAGTTAGCGGCTGTGACTATCTAGGTAACTTTTGATTGACTGACTAAGTCCACCTACTTCTTGGCCATCAGCAAAGTCGATAGTATCGACAAGCTTGCTCGACTGTATGTCAAAGAGATAGTATCTCATCATGGAGTGCCTATATCTATCATTTCTGACCGAGATAGCCATTTCACGTCAAATGTTTGGCTGTCACTATAGACGGCTTTAGGAACGAAGCTTGATATGAGCATTGCCTATCATCCTCAAACTGACGGTTAGAGCGAAAGGACCATGCAGACGCTAGAGGATATGCTTCGTGCCTGTGTTAACGATTTTGGCAAACGCTGGGAGAATTACCTACCTTTGGCCGAATTCTCATACAACAATAGCTATCATACCAGCATTAAGGCCACACCATTTAAGGCGTTGTATGCCAAAAATGCCATTCTCCAATCTGTTGGGCTGAAGTTGGTGACAGCCAGCTTACCGGTCCAAAACTCGTGCTGGAAACTACTGAGAAAGTAGTCCAAATTCGCAATCGTTTGCAAGCCACACATGATAGACAAAAGAGCTACACCGATAAGAGACATAAGCCCCTGTAGTTTCAAGTGGGAGACCGAGTCATGTTGAAGGTTTCCCCTTGGAAAGGGGTGACACGCTTTAGAAAACGTAGAAAACTCAACCCCCGATACATTAGTCCCTTTCCAATCCTAGAAAGAGTCGGACCAGTAGCTTACAGACTTGAGCTACCCCAGGAGTTGAGCAGTGTACATGATATCTTTCATGTGAGTAATCTGAAGAAGTGTCTTACCAAAGAAACCCTGGTCCTGCCTATCAAAGAAATCCGAATCAACGAGAGTTTCAACTTCATTGAGAAGCCGGTTGAGATCATGGATCATGAAGTGAAACGACTGAAGCATAGTCGCATTCCGATCGTCAAAGTTCGTTGGAATTCCCGTCATGAAATAGATTTCACATGAGAACGTGAGGATGAGTTTTGAAAGAAGTATCCTCAACTCTTTATGTCATCGGGCAACTCGGAGTGAAACCCGGGACGGGTTTCTTCTAAGGCTAGGAGGCTGTAACTACTGGCAAATTAGGGAGCCATTTTAGGTAACTACATTACGCTAGTTAGATCGAGTAGATTGCCTATAGGAGTTTTTTCGGATAATCGTGACTTGTCTTGGTATCGTTTATTTGCTTTTATGATTGATTTTGGTATCGAATGAGTTATGGTATGAATTATGGCCCGTAATGTTAGGCACTACTTGAGTCGGCACAGTAAAAACCTAAAACAAGAGAAAAAGTAAAATTTAAGTCGTTACGTAGGAATAAGGTGTGTTAACAATCAAAAATCATGAAAAAAGGTAATTAAAAACAAATACGCTATTATTAAAAATGGTCGGACATTAATTATAAAATATACGAGCCCATGAGTAGTACTTTGGGAAAATTTACAAAAATTACGACGTTAGTCCCCCTGATTTCATGTGGCCGGCGCCCGGCGCCCCCTTGTCCCAAAATAATTATTATTTAGTCCCTACTCCAAAAATATATAAACCACAACACACACACACACACACACACATACACATCTTCTCAACCTCAAACCCTAACTTACATTTTCTCTCTCTACACCCTTTAGCAGCCACCGCCCCCTCTCCGGCCAAAAGATTCATCTTGTTCTCCTCTTTCTTTTGGTATATAGCACGCGCCACAACACCACCATTTCGCCACCCCAAACGCACGTAAAGTGCATTTTTGTTTGTGTTTCAAACATAGACCGGGGAAAAAGAAAGGTAAATGGAACGAGTGTTGTCTCATTCGAGACTTCTTGGTCTCGATTCGTTCATTTTTTTTGGGTTTAGATGGACAAAACACATAAACTAGCTTTAAAACTAATAAAAAATGATAACACGAGTTGGTATCGAGTGTGTAGTGTCGGGTCTCGTGTTTGTGCATTTTTTTTTGACATTTTGATTGTCGATTTATTGTTGGAATCGAGGTTTGATGGTGTTGGAAGTAACCGGGACCAAGAGGGTCTGGTTTGGTGTTGCGTTGAGGAAATGACCGCGAGCCACCAAGGACCAAATGGTCCGTTTGGTGTTGCGTTAGATGTAGCCGAGACCCACAAGGACCAAAATGGTCCGGGTTTAGTTGATGTGGAAAGTTGTTTGGAGTTGTTGTTGGCGTTAGGAGTGACCGGAACCAAAGACACGGGAGAGCCAAAGACCTTTAGAGTTTGTTTCATTCGCGTGGTCTTACCATTGCCAAGTCGGGGCCATTAGGGTCTCGACATTGGTTTCGGGTACGGGTTTGATACTTGGTGGGATGTCCGGAACGATTTGAGTTGTAAGAAGATTTTTGGATGCGTTACCGAGCCATAGGTTTAGGGCCGGTAACGAGGGGAATTGTTTATTTGGACTTGATATTATATGTGTGAGCTTTGCGCAACGTCGGTGTTATCGTGACTTTCTAGTCTCGGATGACCCCGAAAACGCCGTAACATGGACTTATGTTATTAATTGGACAATATGACATATCAAAAGCGGAAAGTCATGACTCGGACTTGTGAACTCGAGACGGAGAATAACTCAAAATTTGAATTGAAACTTGACATAATATATATATATATATACACACTAGTCTTCGAAGCCCGCCCAATGGGCGGGCATGACTTATAATTATTTGTTTGTTGTTTTTTGTTAACTTAAATACATATTTTTGAATTGTCAAACAATATTATAAGACAATTCTTTCTTTGGTTTTTAGTTCTATTTTTTTTTTTTTTTTTTTTTTGTTAAGAATTATAAATAATTGTATGGTTTGCGTGGATGGTTAATAACACAACATATATAATTTTTACAACATTATGAATTTTATGTATGTTTGTAAAGTTGTAGATAATGAAAATGTATTAAAGTGATATAACAGTTAACTTAAATTCTAAACAAAGCTTCTTTGTAGACAACATTAGTTGTTGATTTTGCGTATTTCCCGTCTTCATCACAACATAAAATATTTAATCCTTTTCTGTTTTTCACCCTTCCCGATGGGCGGGTTCGCTTAATAAAATTGTTTGACAAATTATATTGACGTAAAATAAATAATGAATAAAGGCAAATATGTTTTAAAAAATAATTGGAAACAAAAATATAGTGTACATGTATTATATATAAAAAGAAAAATCATAAGTTTGACAACAAATCAATTACATATATGCAAAACGCTAATGACTATTTTTAGGTATTTAATCAAGCTAGCTTTATGGTATTATTTGTTAGTATTAGTAAACTAATATTCTTGTGTGGAATAAAAATAATTAACATTATGATTTCCTAATAATAGTTTGCTTAAGAATGGCATGAATATGTATTTCAAACAATGAACTAAGATAAAGGTTCATATATAGGTAGCTGACAACATACATTTAGCTTTAAAAATATATGCGTATATTGTTAAAAAAAATGAAAAAATGGGAATAGTTAAACACATTTATGTCATTCAATCAACAAACGTTTAACTTAAAAAGGGTTGTGTTATACAAACCCCTGAGATATGACATGGGGGGGGGGGAGGGGTCAAAAGTCAAAAGATTATTTTTTGTTTTTTCCAATTTACAGTGTAACACAGTTTTAACTTACATGCCATCTTAACACATTAGATATTAGGTACCAAAATAGGTACATGATTATACCTGTGAAAGTATAATGACAGTCTCATAGTATTGTTAACCAACTAATTATTCTCTGTAATGTGCCACGCAGAAAATAAAGTCCCATGAATAGCATCAACAGGTTGAGACCTTGTGATCTCAACATTCAAAGGTGCATAATAAGTTATAAATTTTTTTTGAGAAAATAACATAATCTACTCAAATAAAACGAACGCAAACATAAATAACACGACTATCTAAATGATATTTAAAATGAAACAATATTAACCGTATTTGAATGCTAATGTAAAAATTTAATTTTAGATACTGAACTGCTTATTTTTTCTGCTTATGTGCTCATTTTGTCACCGTAACTGCTTATCGGCTTGTTATGCCTTAACGTGCTTGTTTTAGATACATAAAGTATTCAGTTTTTATAAAATAAACAATGGAGAAGATCAAACTACCATTTTCTACCTTCCAACACTTTATAGTCTTGTCGTTAGTGGAGAGGAGAAACATGGCACCATTGGATGTATCAATCCATCTGATCAGGTTAATTTTCTCTTCAGTTGCCAAGCTAAATATATAGTCGAACTGGATCATGTGGGACCACATACAGCTATCATTTTTGTAAGTGCCCTGAATATTGCATGTGAAAATGTTAGACTTAACTGATCTGGATGATGAAACTATCTGATTTTATTTAAAGACAAAAAGTTAGTTTTGTTCCATAATTAAATGCATCTTTTAGTTTTCCTTTATCAAGGGAAATTTTCAAAGAATCCGGTACGTTTTCCCATCACCAAAAACTTTCCATATCATAGTCCCCTAAAAAACAATTTCAATCCAACCTGGATGTACCTGAAGCTATTAGATATAAAAAAACTTGGTGCAATTTAGCCGTAGTACATGGTGATTACTTACATGGATTCTTCGCAATGTATTAGCTCTGGAATCCCAAAGTCAGTTACACCGGCTTCCCACAGAATTCAAGACTTGCGTATGCCCAAAATCGCCAACAAAGATCATCATTATCTTTGAACCTCTTCATTCCTGTAAACAACAACATATTCAATTAAAAAAACCTAGTGAGCAAAATAAGTTATTGATGACAAAAACCCCACAAATTAAAAGACTGTAAACATTGAATTATATCAGTAATCAAGAAATTATTTGGAGTGTACAAATAAATCGTGTATTCGGTTTTAGTGCCCACGACCACCAGTCACAGACACAAGCATTAGACTTAGAGAATAAAATGTTGTTAATCATTAAGGCAAACCCCGCTAATTCGCACTGAAAAATGAGAAAAATAAACATGATCCATGGTCATATGCTGAAAAGAATTACCTAAAGCCTGGGGCGTTGACTACCAAACAGTTATTTTACTTGGCTTATTAAGTCCAAAAAGTAACTCATAAAATAGTTTGCTCAACAGATGACGGTAAACTGGTTTTAAGAATTCAGTTCATAGTCACTGCGAGTCTTGCTTACAGAACTTAATAAGTTACGATTCAATATCTTAAATCTATAGTTGGCAACTAAAAAATAAGAGTTGAAAGTGTATATTCGACACCGATGATCAGATTAATTATATTAACCTCAAATTAGTGTTACCTTAACCTCAAACAGTTTAATTAGAATAGCTTATGTAACCATAAGAAACACATCTATAATTTAGAGTTTATATTACAAAAAAAAAAAAAAAAAAAAAGCTGTTGGTAGGCCTACCCATACAATAATGACATGTTTCAACCTGAGCCTGGTTTGACCCGTTACCCAACCCGGTTGATCCGCCCTACCCGCCCACATTTCTATTCATGCCATAAATCAATCTCACCAACAACTACGGATTAAAGATTCAATACCATGACCAACATAAGTATATAAGATGTTACCATAAATATAAGTGCTTTAGTTCCTTTATTAGGACCCTTCTTTCTTGAATCCAAATCCTTTGCTGGCTCTAATTCAGGTGAGCTTGGCTTTCCATCACTAAAGATACCTTTATCACTTTCATTAACCCTAATCCCGTTACCATGGACACAAGTAATACCAAAATCGAGGACAGACATGCAATTTTCTATAAGCCGCATGGCCTTGAACATTAGAATCACTATTTGAAAGCAAAACACATATCATAGTGAATCTCTCACTAATTCCACTGGTAGGTATGTTTGTACTATCAAGATATTCATCCTTTTTTTTTTTTTTTTTTTTTTTTTTTTAAATTGAAGTCTAAAGCTCGCCTCAAATACCTTGCTCTAATTCTTTTGGTAAACCAAGTTATCATGTGTCACCTCAAATGTAGAAGCCTCAATTCTAAATCCATTGTAATTATAAATTCATTATCAGTTTCTCCTAAGATGGGCTTCCTTGGCTCCCTGCGTGTTCTACCAATCCCTTCACCAATTTTCTTTCCCGCAAACCTTACCTCTTAGGGGAAAAAATGGTACTAATAACCGATAAGTAACATGGCTATGTATGTGCAAAACTCGGGACAAACCCATAAAATAAACTTGCATTAATTTATAGAAAATAAAAAAGCAAATGATCCCCTAAATTAAGTCACAAATTAGTCGATGTCTTCGACGCATCCGTCATAACTAAACCTTCATTATTACTCTTTCCATCATTCAACCTAACTGCAGGAGTTTGCATTTCAACCTTTTTCTGGTCAGCACCATTTTTGCCTTTTCTACCACCAGCACTTTCATCTCTGATGGTAGAACCTAATGTGACCTGGTAAACTTGGAAATCCAAACGACGCATCGTTTTAAGCAGAACCAACAACATGAACCAACCCTGAAACCTCTGTCCATATAAAAGAAATCAAATACAAAATTAGAATTATCAACTCGGTTAGGATTCTTATTAAATTAAAATCCACAACACCTATTCAGCCATTTCACAGTTCTGTTAACTGTAGTGGCAAGGCATTTGCGACCCTCTTTTGTATGTATACTACTTACCTAGCTCGAGGAAGTGAGAACAGTTGTCCACTTTGAGGTCCCGTCTGTCTTGACCCCATTCGATGACAATACCCGTTGTCGTCCCATGGCATATAAGCTTCCGCCACACTTCCAAATACTTTTAAATCACTTTCATATGTTGTCGATTGATTTATTAAATACTGCCAACAAAACACTATAAAATCAGAAAACTACTACAGCAATTGATGTGTGTGTTGCCAATTAAAACTTCCTTTTAATCTATTTAGATTGACTTATGTCAATCTATTTGGATGTGTGTGTTGGATGTTGATAAACAAGCATATAAAGGTAAGTAATGAAAAGATAAGAGTAAGAAGCACAAAACCACAACACAAGTAATTATAGTGGTTCGGCTACAAGGATACCTTCCTTGCCCTACTCCACTCCTCGAGTCACCTACTCGAGAGCTCGTAATCACTACACCAATCTCCTTATGGAGGAGAAGCCTTCACAACGTCGCCTACCCTTTTTCCGGTGCTAGGCTAACCACCGGGTTCTTTCACTCCAAGGTGAACCACACCTACACAACGTCGCCTACCCTTTATAAGGTACTAGGCTAAGTACCTAGTTCATTCACTCCAAGGTGAACTACACCTTTCACAACGTCGCCTACCCTTTATTAGGTACTAGGCTAAGCACCTAATTCCATTGCAATGGAGGAACTACTACCACACTACACCAACGACTAATCCCAAAGGAGATCTACTCCTTTATAACATCATCAAGGATATCAATATCCTTGGCTCTAATGCTAGTCTATCTTTTACATCGAAACACACCATATCGAATGTACATCTAAGGCACCTTTCACTAATGCCCTCGACTAGATCTACAAGACACCTTTCACTAATGTCTTGTGTCTTCACTTCTAAGCACCTTTCATTAATGCTTCTTTGTCTTGACTTCTAAGCACCTTTCACTAATGCTTCTTTGTCTTGACTTCTAAGCACCTACCACAAGTGCTTATCCTATAGACGATAGATACCCTTCACTAATATCTTCGTCTTGACACTTGAGACATCTTTCACTAATGTCTTCAACACTACACTCCTGTGAATAAAGAAAGGAATCATCAACAAGAAGACTTCAGTAGCCTTGATGATGATGAAGCATGGCAACTCATGGACTTGAGCTTGCTCGACTTCAAAGGTGGTGATCTTGCCTTTTAAGAGGAACCTAAAAGATCACACAAAAACAAAACTACAAACATAGATCTCTTGGATCTGAGGTTAGTGACTTTTTAACTTAGGAAGAAAGTGTGTTAGAAAGGGGTGAGAAATAATGAAGAAATGGCTCACTATTTATAGAGAAAAAATCCTACTGTTCCCCGGATCCCACGGATCCCTACCACAAGGGATCCGGCTAGCACAAAGCTAGGGATCCGTGGAACGCTCCTCTTTGCCTATGGGTATTTTGGTTATGGTTCATGGGTCATGGGTTGAACCGTGGATCTTTGGCTAGATACAATGTATCTTTGAGTGCATTGCACTTGGTCACTCGGGTATGGGTTGATCCATGGGTTATGGGTATTATCCGTATGTGATGTGAGCATGATGTCATGGAATGGGTTATGGGTCAAGATCCATGGGTTATGGGCTTTGGGTTGTACCCAACTACATTCAATGTATTTTGCCCAATGGGTTGTGATACTTAAGTTTCTACCCATTTATATTACCCAATATACTACATACTAGTTATGTGTATATTTTACCCAAATATGTAAACATTAGTTGTTGTACATATGTATTACTAAATCATAAAATCACTTATACTTGTTTTAGTGTTTTATGTGAAAACGTAAGTGTGTTAGGAAACTATTAACTCAAACTATTTAGGTATTCTATTTGTTTCGTTAAAATGATTTTACGTTTGTTATCGACAAAACATTAGAGGATCGTAAAATATAAATAAACGTTTTTACGGCTTATTTGTATTAACAGTAGCATTGCTCATTTTCTTTGGTGGCATATTCTATAAACCACATAAAGGTACTATAATTTATAGAAGTCGAATATTACATATAAGGGTAGATTAACGACATCAAAACTTATTTTAGGGAAGATGTGGTAAGACTGGTAACTAATCGAGTATTGTGGGAAGATGATTGGGAGATGTGGGTACATACATTAAGTCTATAAGAAGGTATAAGATATCAAAAACAAATCAAATGTTTATACACAGTCATCAAAAGTACTTCGAGTATGAATATATTAATATACTTTATATAATAATAAGTGTATATATAAATATCCTTTATATATTAATATACTTGCACGCATATATAAATATTTTTGTAAATACATGGGTATATAAATATCTTTATATATGTAAGTGTAATGGTGCTCAAAATATCACATAATCCTTTGGAAAGCATAAGGAATGGAGAGCACAAGGCTATAAAATATTTTAGTGTAAAAGTGGGTATAGTTTAGGTCTCAATTTGACCTATTTTTCTATAACTATAGCTCTGATACCAATTTGTAACACCCCAAAAATATCACAGCAGAAGATTATGTCACAGGGGTATTACATATTAGTTCACATTACAAGATACAGAAAATGACTCTAGATGAGACGTTTAAAATTCATTATCATTCAAATGATACAAAATATCAGAGTTTGATACAAGGTCCCAATAATTTTCACATTACTTACATAATACATCTTAAAAGTTTTTATAGTTAATGTTATTCAAATTCTTCAAAATATTCATACATCTTTAGTGTGAGTTTATACCTTAAAGACTTGTGATAATACATGCTAGAAAAGTCAACACAAAGGTTGAGTGAATTCATAGGTTTGAAATTATAGTAATGGACAAACAGTTTTAGAGTTATAGTAATAATTGCAATGTTTACAATTATCAATAAAATAGTTATAATTTCCTTAAGCTCATGACACACAACGCTTAACTGGAGTATCATAAAAATGATAAAAGTAAGATGGCCTTCGTGTAGGTAATTTTCCATTTACCTAGTAAATCTCAAATATAGCGCGTTTGGTTGAACTATTTAAATAACACAAACGGGATTCGTTAATCCCTATAAGCCTATCCTTAATATTTGCGCTCACATACAAGTGATTAATGATTCATGATAGAAGCACTTTCTGGCAATAGAGTACCTAGGAAAAAAATACATTCAGATAGCATACCGTTTGAAAATAATTTTCCATTGTAAAACAGTTTAGCGTGTATCTCCCCCCAAGGAGTTTATAATAAAGTTAAGTAAAAACCGGGCTATAAACGCACCGTAGTGATCAGCAGTAGTGTACAATGATATAAAATGTATCGAGAAGTTGCGAGCTTTAATGATAACCTAAAGATATAATACGCGTCTTAGGTTATTATATACAACAAGAACTTATGAAATAAGCTTTATATAAGAATTTATATAATTTAGATATTGTATACATTTATAAAGCTAAATATGTTTCAACGTTTGAGTTTTCAAAATATTAACAAGCCCTTATTTGAAATTAGTTTAATGTTTAAGTTTACGTCACCTTTATTAGTCCACTATTCCGAAATTAATTACGTTTAAGTTATTAGTTTCATGGTAAGGTATACGGGTCTATTTTCCAATAGTGGGTCCTACCACTCCGGTTTGTAAGTAAATGTTGTCAAGTGGTTTCAAAGTAAATGTTGTCAAGTGGTTTCAATTTAACAAGCCCTTATTTGAAATTAGTTTAATGTTCAAGTTTACGTCACCTTTATTAGTCAACTATTCCGAAATTAATTACGTTTAAGTTATTAATTTCATGGTAAGTTATACGGATCTATTTTCCAATAATGGGTCCTACCACTCCGGTTTGTAAGTAAATGTTGTCAAGTGGTTACAATTCATACTTAGTCGCTAAAATTAAGTTTCTATTTATTAAGCTATTTTGGTTACGAAAAATGTATATCATTTTTGGTCATAAAGGGTTATGAGATGATTTTATTCTCTCGAATAGGTATTTATATATTTTTATAAGTTTTACAAATCTAATAGGTTTAAACATTTCATAACATATTTAAGATTTCTAATACAAACTTATATGTCAAAACTATACTTATTGTCACGTTTCGGTTTCTATAAATATAGTGTTGGAATCGCTCCTAACACGGAAATGGAACGACATTTACGGGATTACATAATCAATCTTATTTAGCCAAACACATGGACTAGTTATGTCATAGTGTAATAGTTATGTATGTGGTAGGCTATATATACCCCTCCATACTTCCATGGAGGGGTGAGACTCATTTGTGTAATTCACCTTTCCTTATCAATAAACACATACTAGTTTCCCTTCTTTCTCTACTTTCTCTCTCTAACATGAAGATGATGTTCTTTCATCTTCCCCGACCTCCCGAATCACCATATCATCCATACATACGATCCTAACACTGGTATCAAGAGCCCGGTCGGTTTTTTGGTCATGGTTGATTTTGGTGATATTTTTCGTGTCAAAATCTTGTTTTAAAAAATATGTTTTTAACAAAGGTGTTAACTTTTCACATATTTTTTGTGTTTAACAGATTTTTATACAAGTTTCTTAAATGTATCTTATGGTCAATTTAGTCAAAAAGGTTTGCAATATTAACAGTTGCAACTTTCCTGATTTCTTTTGTCCATCTCGTGATATAGTCATGTGGTCAAACTAGTCATATTATTGTGGTAAAAAATGGGTCAAAAGAGAGGTTTTTTATGTCATCTTTCTGGGTTTCATGAACTGGTCGGATTTATGGTCGGAAAAACTCGCCGGAAAAAATCAAAGGGTCAAAACCCTTTTTCTACGCATAAGGAGAATCTTCAGGAATATTACGCAAAACTGTGAAGTTATGCGTAGCAATTATTACGCGTAAGTTTTTACGCATAAGCCCTTGCTTACGCATAAACTTGACCTGGGTTTACGGATATGCAACAGGCTTAAGCGTAAGACCAAGCCTACGCATACGAGCTTTTAGGCATTAACGTTTCTACGCATAAGCGTGTATGTGCTTGTTGACGCAAAAGCTCAAAAGAAATAAAGATGATGTAGAAGACCCTTACGCGTAAACTTACTTTGACCAACCCAAAATACCATACATCATCAACCATTCGTTAGACCTCTATTTACAATAACATCGTCGGTCCAATACATCAACAGCCCTCGACCAAATCAAATTTCAATACCATTAAACAAATCCCTCTTAATCTCAACCTCCTCAAACATCAACAACAACTTCATCTATCAAAACACAACTCGACTTTAAAGACTACTCGAACTGTTAATTATCAAGATATCAATTTTTACTCTTTTGGTACTTAATATCGTCTAAGTCATAAGCCAATCTGTTTCTTTTTGAAGTGTAACTTCAAGTAGATTTCCGAAACCTTCAAGATAAGAAATTTAACAATTTTTTTTGTTAATTTCCTTCTTTGTTTCGTTCAATGACCAACATCAATTATTAAAATAACACAACGTACAACCTACCCGTGACCCACAAACGGATCTTGAGGATAACTCCATTTCTTGATTCATCTTGAGAAGTAAACGTAGTCATCATAGGTGGGTAGCGTTTTATTTGTTGTGTTCCATCTTGATGATATGATGCGTTGATAGAGATGTGGTTTGATTTGTTATGATGGAGACAGTGATATCAAAAAGGGATGAGAGGTGGTAATTTTTTTTCCAGATCTTATTTGGGAGAAATGTTGGTAGGCGAATATTTGTGAGTGTGTTGTTTTAGGTTTAGGTTATGTGAAATAATAAAATGGTTCCAACGTTTTAAACTTAACCGGGTATGTTAATGGATCAGATTGGATTTACTTGGGTCTTGTGATGATGGGCTGGACGAATGGATTGGATAATTTTCATCAGTGGATCAAATATGAAAGTGCACTTGGGCTGAACAGTATTTACTTTCAAAAGTATTACATGGTGTAAATTTTGATATTTTAATTGGCGAAAAAGAGTGGTAGTTTTTTGGTATGACTAAATTTCACGGGGATACAATTTTTGACAAGATCGGGAAAAACCATTATCATAGTTCATTTTAACCGTTATCGAAGGCTAGTTTTGAGCGTTTAACTGCAAGATGTGTTTACGGAGTTAATTCTTTATTACTTATTTGAGGTTGAAGTGGGATTTCACGAGTGCGTGTACTTAGTATCTGAAGTTATCGGGGTTGGTTGGATGCATGATTCTTCGAGATCCTTGTTCAAGCTTTAAGCGGTACGAATGCCAAAGACTTGAGTTATCTAGTTGAACCTGATGTAAGGAGTTACGTTGTTGTGCTCATGTGTCACTCTAAGGTGTGGATAATTTGAGAAACTTTAAGTTTACCTTTTTTCGATAAGGATTCGAAAAAGGGTTCTTCGTCTGACAATAGTGCAAGTTTAAGTCACAAGTTCGGGTTATTTTACTTCAGTCTCAAGTTTGTCATATTGGGTTTTCTCCATCAGTAGTCACTACAAAAAGCCGTCAGAATGATAATGGGGTCGGTAAAGAGTTAGCTGAGAAGAGGATACACGAGTAGAGAAGTTTTATCAGCAATTGATTCTCGCGAGATATTTATGGTACTTCACACTTGTTCGATTAATTGAACATAAATTGTTAATACAAATATCGTCATTAAACGTTATTTATATTTTTGATCTTTGCCTAAGTTTTGTTAACGACAAAAGTAAATTTAATTTATAAAAGCTTAAAGCTTGTCAAGTTTATTAGATATTAAAACAAGCTTTCTTAAACAATATATTCATCATTCAAGCATTTACATTTATGATTAGTAACATCTTGATATGACTCTAATCATTATGTATGATAATAGTTTGTAGATTGTGTTAGGTTCTTAAACCTAAAACACTACTTAAGCATTGCTTTATATTAATAGTAATACAACATTTGACATCATGTATTACATCATGGAGATCATTGGAGGATTCCATTAGATATTTTGTGAAGATTTGTACTCTTCATATCTTGCACAATCTTACTTAGATAGAGTTGACTTTAGGCAAGATTTGATATCTTGACTGTCAGACTGGCGGTACCATTTTGGTACACGGGCGGAACCCTTTTAAGGGGTCCGCGGTCCGTGGACGCTCCTGTCCAATTTGGCTATAAATAGCAATGCCAAGCCAAGTAGTTTCTTATCCCTTTCTAACATACTCTCATACATATCTTCTCTCTAACCTTTCTAACTCAGTTTCATATCATATTAGTGATCTCTTTTGTAGCAAAGAAGATCAAGTCATATTCAAGCTTCAACGAGAAGTTGGAAGTCTTGTTTGTTTAGTGTTGTATGATCTAGTGTTGATTCATACTTCATTGTTGTATCAAACCATCATAATCTTGTGAGTGTGAGTGGTTAGTATTTTAGTCCTCAAAATACAGTGTGTGTGGGAGTAGTTGTACCCTTGGAAAGAACTCGACATCTAGCTTAGTGTCGGAAATAGTGTAAGCGAAGTGTAAAGGTTTTCTCCGCCGGTGAAAGGAGCTTGTTGACTAGTGAAGTTAAACTCTCGAGTGTGAGACTCGGGGAGTGGAGTAGGGCAAGGAAAAAGAGTCCTTGTAGGCCGAACCACTATAAACAACTTGTTGTGGTTTGATCATTTCTTTCCTTATTTACTCATTACATATTGCTTGCATATTTCATTAACATACTCAAGATCAATATCAATTGATCTTTCAATAAGTTTCAAAACAAAGTTTTTTAATCGGTAAACTATTCAACCCCCCTTCTAGTTTTCTACAATTGGTACCAGAGCCTCGTTGCTCAATAATTTCTAAAATAACTTGTATTTTATAAACTTGAAACGATCCATGGATTCTGAAAACTTTAAA
Source organism: Chrysanthemum makinoi (assembly GCA_910596185.1). Classification (NCBI taxonomy): domain Eukaryota; kingdom Viridiplantae; phylum Streptophyta; class Magnoliopsida; order Asterales; family Asteraceae; genus Chrysanthemum; species Chrysanthemum makinoi. The sequence continues at coordinate 317,776,062 of OU343217.1, forward strand.
GAAGGGCAATCTATGCAAAGACCACCACTCTTTGAAACCAATGGATTTATCTATTGGAAAAACCGTTTTGAAACATATGTAAAATCAAAAGATATAGATCTTTGGTTTATTATTGTTAAAGGAGATTTTAGTTCTACAACAAAGGATATTTCCGTTGATGAACAAAAGAAATTAGTTGCTAAAAATAATGAAGCTAAAATGATGCTTTATAATGCTTTACCTAGAAAAGAATATGAAAGAATTTTATGTGTGAAACCGCTAAAGATATTTGGGAATCTTTAATTGTTACACATCAAGGTAATTCACAAGTCAAGGATAACAAAATTGATCTTCTTGTTCAACAATATGAACAATTTGTTATCCCTGAAGATGAAACCATTGATTGTGGCTTTGCTCGTTTTAACACTATCATTACATCACTTAAAGCACTTGATGAATCTTTTCGTAGTAAGAACTTTGTCAGGAAATTTCTTAGAGCACTCCATCCCAAATGGAGAGCTAAAGTGACCGCTATTGAAGAATCAAAAGATCTCTCAATAATGTCACTAGACGAGCTAATTGGCAACCTCAAAGTTCAAGAAATGGTAATGGAGAAAGATTCGGAGATCATCAAAGGAAGAAAGGAGAAGATCAAATCCGTTTGCTCTTAGGCAAAAGCGGAATCAGCGATGATGGTGAATCTTGTTCGATAGTGAAGATGAGGAGTATGCTATGGCGTTAGAGATTTCAAGAAGTTCTTTAGAAGAAGAGGAAAGTTTGTAAGACAACCTCGAGAAGAAAAGAAGCCATTCGAAAGATCGGGATGATTAGAAGATTAAAGGTGAAAGAAAGTGTTTTAGATGTGGTGATGCAAGTCATCTCATAGGAGATTGTCCCAAGCCACCTAAAACAAAACTCGAGCTTTTGTAAGTGGTGATTGGAGTGATAGTGAAGACGATGAGGAAACAAGCAAGGAAGAGATAAACTTAATGGCACATGAGTCAAATGAGGTATGTTTGAAAGTTGGATTGGAACCCGATGAATGGATAAAAGATAGTGGATGCTCACGACACATGACGGGCAACAAAGGTCTCTTCTCATCATACCAAGAGTATGACGGAGGTAATGTCACTTTCGGTAGCAATCTCAAAAGCAAAATCATTGGCAAAGGTACGATTGCTCATAACTCTCTAACTATTGAAAATGTTGCTCATGTGGATAGGTTAGGATTTAATCTACTTAGTATTAGCCAACTATGTGATAAAAAGTATAAATTACTATTTGATGAAAATGGTAGTAAAATACTAAAAGATGGTATCACTATAGCTAAAGGAGTTAGGAAAAATAACATATACGTCATGAAAATAGATAAAACATATAATGACAAACTTTGCCTAACAACATTAGACGATAGCTCATCTCTTTGGCATAGACGCTTAGGTCACGCTAATATGAGACTTATACAAAACCTATCTTCAAAAGAGTTGGTTAGGAATTTACCAAAACTAAAATATGACCAACACTTTTGCGCTTGCAAAATTGGTAAACAAACACATAGTAGTCACAAATCTAAAAATATGGTATCCACATCTAAGTGTCTAGAATTATTACATATGGACTTGTTTGGACCATCCGCTATAAGAAGCTATGGAGGCAACTTATACACTTTGGTCATAGTAGATGATTACTCAAGGTTTACTTGGACGTTATTTTTGAAAACCAAAATGAAGCTTTTGATAAATTTGAAATACTTAGCAAGAAAATTCAAAATCTTCTAGGTGTCAAAATTGTGTCGATTCGAACGGATCATGGTCGTGAATTTGACAACGAAACTCAATTTGGAAACTTTTGTGATACAAATGGTATAACACATAACTTTTCGGCTCCTCGAACACCTCAATCAAATGGAGTAGTAGAACGTAAAAATAGAACAATTCAAGAAATGAGTAGAACAATGCTTAATGAACAAAACATTCCTCAAAAGTTTTGGTGTAACGCCGTTGACACTTCTACATATATTTTAAATAGAGTACTAATACGTCCTTTCTAAACAAAACACCATATGAACTTTATAAAGGTAAAAAGCCAACATTAGGATATTTTAAAGTCTTTGGTTGTAAATGCTTTATTCTTAATACTAAGGATTATCTCACCAAGTTTGACCCAAAGTCTTATGAAGGTGTATTTCTTGGTTACTCTCAAACTAGTAAAGCTTACATTGTCCTAAATAAAGAAACAATGATAGTCGAGGAATCGTTGAACATAACATTTGACGAAAGTCCACCTCCCTCTAAAACATCACCTTTGGTAGATGATGACTTAGTTGAAAGTCAAATAATTGAAAGTCAAATTAATAATAACAAGGAGGATGAACCATTAAATAAGGAAATTATCAACATCAAAGAATCTAAAAGTCATCCATTAGACAAGGTCATAGGACAACTTAATCAAAGAACCTTAAGATCACAAGCCTAAAATCAAAGTAATCATTTTTGTTTGTATCCACCATTGAACCGAAAAACATAAATGAAGCAATAAAAGATGAATCATGGGTAATGCCATGCAAGAAGAATTAAACCAATTCGTTAGAAATGATGTTTGGAAACTAGTTCCAAAACCCAAAGCTCAAACTATAATTGGAACAAAATGGGTCTTCGAAAACAAAATGGACGAAAATGGTATAGTATCTAGAAACAAAGCTAGGCTTGTTGCACAAGGTTATAATCAACAAGAAGGAATTGACTATGATGAAACTTATGCAACGGTAGCTAGACTTGAATCTATTAGAATATTACTTGCTTATGCATGTGCTTATGATTTTAAATTATTTCAAATGGATGTTAAAAGTGCTTTCCTTAATGGGTTTATTAACGAAGAAGTGTATGTTGCTCAACCTCCGGTTTTACCGACTTTGAGAAACCACATCATGTCTTCAAACTCAAGAAAGCATTATATGGCCTTAAACAAGCACCTAAAGCTTGGTACGACCGTCTTAAGACTTTTCTTATTGATAACAAATATACTATGGGATTAGTAGATAATACTCCTTTTACTAAGAAAAAGGAATCACAAATTATTATTGTTCAAATATACGTTGATGACATTATATTCGGATCAACTTGTCAAGAACTATGTAATGATTTCTTTAAAATCATGCATGACAGTTTGAAAAGTATGATGGGTGAGTTAAACTTCTTTCTAGGACTTCAAATTAAACAACTAGAAGATGGTATTTTCTTTAATCAATCTAAATATATAAAAGACATGCTTAAGAAATTTGGTCTTGAAGATTCCAAACCAACTAAAACACCCATGTCCTCGGACACTAAACTCATCAAGGAAGAAGAAGGTGAATCCGTAGATAACACTAAATATAGAGGAATGATTGGTAGCCTACTCTATCTTACGGCTAGTAGACCCGACATTATGTTTAGTGTTTGTCTATGTGCTCGCTTTCAAGAAAACCAAAGGCATCACACTTAGAAGCATTAAAAAGGATTTTTAGATATATTAAGGGAACAACGTGTTTAGGATTATGGTATCCCAAAGGAACGGGTATAGAAACCATAGTGTATGCCGACTCGGATCATGCCGGTGATTATGTCGATAGAAAAAGTACAAGTGGTATTTGCACTTTTGTTGGACATTGTCTCACCTCATGGTTTGCAAAGAAGCAAGCGGCTTTAGCCATCTCTACTACTGAAGCGAGATCGTCTCAGCCGGAAAAGCATGTCAACAAGCTCTTTGGATGAAGCAAGCTCTCGTGAACTACGGAATTCATCTCAACGACATTGTGATACTCTGCGACAACAAAGGAGCCATCGATCTCAGCAAGAATCCCGTTCAACATGCTCATACAAAGCACATTGAAATCCGTCATCACTTTCTTCGCGACAATGTTCAAAAGGGAAACATTTCAATCGAGAAAGTATCCTCGAAGACAACATTGCCGACATCTTTACTAAACCTCTTAAACGAGAACCTTTTAATCTTCTTAGACTTGGTTTAGGGTTAATGGAACCAAGCATGTAGGATAAACATAGCCTAAAACATTAGAATAGTCAAACCAAAAGAATTTTGTCTTGTTTACCTTCACGTAGCCACGGCACAAACGACAACACGGACGGAACCAAAATTTGGTGCCGTCTGGTCGTGGTGTCTACAGAAGCAAATGCTATATACATAACATCTTCTTCACAACTCACTTTACCAAAACGTGCAAAACTTAAACCAAGCTCATTATTGTCATCTTCCCACTCACTAATCACAGAAGATAACATCATTGTAAGTATCCTAACTACATTTCATCTCTTAATTCTAAGTCTAGGATTCTTATTTATGCACAAAACTATCACAAATCATTACATGGGGTTTTATGTATGCTTCTATACCAAATATGAATTCAATTGGCAAATTGCATAACTAGTCATTCAAATTAGGTACTACATTATCATATTGCATAAACAAAATCATGTTTCCCACTAATTGATAGATAATAAATATAAGGCCTTATTCAAACAACCAAACACCCCATGTCAAAAGTTTTGAAAAGCTTCTCACTTATAGGAAAACATTCTTTCATTGCTAATACAAATAGAAACGTTAGAATTTTCATCACTTGCATGCTCTTGAATACTAAAGGTATTGCATAACTAATATGCACTCCCGGTATATTCAAATATAGCCACATTGAATTAGGAGCATTTGGGTTATCTCATGGTATTTGCCAAACACTCCACTAAAACCATTTTGTGCATAAAATGAGTCGAGATAACCGCAACTCCAAATTGTTTTCATATAGGCACACACTAGAATCAAAAAACGTTAAAATTTATCTTAATTTTTAACATGTTAACTCTTGTCCTTAGGAATAACCATGGTAGCCGCAAGATTCTATGATCACAAAGACACTCTTAACTACATTCCCAAACACCACAAAACCAAAGGACTCACCAAGGAACAAATAGAAATATTTAGGGGTCTAGAATCAAGGTATTTCCACGAGGGTAGAACCATTCACTCATCCTTCCTTAAGCATACCAATCTTCGTGAAGAACTAGCCGCCATTCAATTCGATTGTCTTCTTGACATTGATGAACCAATTTGTCCTAGGTTTGTGTTAGAATTCTATGCTAGTGTGACCGGGTTTAGTGATGAAGATGATGAGTTTTGTCTTAGCTTTAGAATCAACCAAAATGACTACACCATCACTTTAAGTGAATTTGCTAGAGTACTAGGAATTCCCAACCGCGGAACTTGTGTCTACTCGGATAAGTCACTCACTCGCCTTGATGCAATCAATGACCGCTCTCTTCCCTACATAACCGTTTATGCGATAAGGATGTCATCCGTGAACACCTTTTTAAACCAAACGGATACAACCCGAGTAACCGAAAGGGAAAAGTAAGCCGAGATCCATATGGAATGGAGCTCAATGAACTTAAGCACGAATTTAAGAAATGGGGGGAGTTACTTAGAGCAACGTCATTAGCACCATAGGGAATAGGGATCACATAAACGCTTGTCTTTGTCACCTGCTTTACAACTTGTCCAACCCAACCATTCAACTTAGCCTACTACATAGCTAGGAGAATGATTGATATTCCAACTCAAGGATCCGTTGATCTACCATACGGGATGCTTCATCTCTATAGAAACTTCGCCCAATTCCACCAACCCAAAGGAATGCACCCACTATGAACTCATCCCTTACATCTTTGTACCTTTGAGTGATGATCGAGTTGCTAAGACTAAAGGCAAGAGAGCTAAACCTCCAACTCCTTCATCATCATCATCAAATAGCTCCGAGGATGGTCTTCCAAGCTCTCATCTTTCACCTCATGAGTATTACATCTCTTCCGAGATTGAGAATGAATCGCGAAATTCAAGCAAACTAAGGGAATGTTCAAGTGCCTTGGTAGGATGATGAACAAGATTTACAAGAAATTGGACAAATAAGGGTACTTTAAGGAGTGTTTGGAACAATGCTTTATCATTAATGTTTGATACAATTTAGTTGTTTTTATTATGTAGGATGATAATATAACTTAAAACAATGGGGTATGCTAACAAACTCATCAGGGGATAGCACAAGTATGCTATCAAATTTTACCCATTTTCACTATATTGTGAAAATCAATAAGCCTTGCTCTTAATCTATGCTCCACTATGTTTACATATGTGTTATTTACTTTTCCTAACTAGAAATGTTTAGTATAACAGCCTTTGAGAAAAATTTCAGTTTGAAAATTTCAGTTTAAGAAACATTCTGTCAAATTTCAGCCTCCACGGATGAGACGGCACCATTATCTTGGTACCGTCCTTTATATGGTAGTACCGCCATATCTGTACAGGCGGACCAGACGGCACCCTTTTTAGGGTTCCGGCCGTGTATGATTTTGGTGCCGTGGATCCTCCGGTAATTTTCGAATTTCGACTCTTTCGTGATTCCAAATTATCTTCCATCACTTAAAATCAACCTTAACTAGTTTATACTGTTATTAGAACTAGTATTATTCACTAAGGTATGTAAGAAATCCATTTCCACCAAAATTCAAAAATTTGAAAAATCCACCCAAGGAGCCCTTTGGCATAAAGGAAGGAATTTTTGGTACCTTCAATCCGTGGTATCTGAATATTAGGAAATTCCACTCACTAGAACACATTAATTGCATATCTTTTCTTCTTCACTCCATCTTCTTTGTATGGATTGACTTGGGTGATATGACTAGCATTCAACCCACTTCCAAATCATTAGGAACCTCATCTCTTCAATGGTTCAACATCAAATCAAACCTTTTCTCAACAATTTCTTACCTCTATAAATTGAAAGGCTTTACCATGATCATCCTCACACCTTCTTCATTCTCATTACTATCTAGCAAATCCAAACCCAAGTTAAAAATGACTAAATCATCACCAAAACCTTGCAAGAAAACCGCTAGAATGAGCGTAAGGCCTTGTTGTATTGTCAATCTTAGCTCATCATCCGAATCTTCTACTCACAATCTCATCTCCCATTAGAGATGATACACCCCTTACCTTAGCTACACCTACTTCATCACACATTGTGATCACCACTCCACCACCAATAAAACACCTACTTCACCTCCAACGGCACCCATCAAACATCCAAAACACCCTCACCACCTTCACCAAGGTCTCCCTCTCACTCCATGGAGTTATTTTCAACTCCACCAACATCACCAAATCCTTTCCTAGAGGACTTGGAAGACTTGCCTCCTAGGCCAAGTCATCCACCACCATTGCCATCCTTTGGCACCATTGAGCGAATCGCTCATGAATCACCGCGGTCATCCATTGACCCAGCATAGGGGCCAAGACCTCTCCTTTTCCACCCCATTCACAAGGACATTCATGGTCCTTTATACGGGAATCATCCACTTCCATCATCAATGTCCCCTCATATTGAGGACATTCGGAGAGCATGTGGGATGACAATCCCACTAGAGAAGAGGTTCAAGCCGAACTCCACAACCTCCACCAATTCAAAGGCATGGTGGATTCTCACTTAAGTGAGACAATGCAAATGCAAAGTGCTTTGCTTGCATCCATCATGACCACTCCAAACATTCCCAACACCACCAACACATCCACCATTCCACCACCACAACCTCCCAAAACTTTCTACCCTCCAAGGCATGGTTGCTCTACTTGTGAGCAAACGGGTCAAACCGTGGAACGGACCCGGATTATGGTCCATGACTTCCACGAAGAAATGAGGTTCATCCTCAACCACGTTCTTGAGCGTCTCAACGCTCTTTCCCATCCACCATCACTTTAGGATGGTTTAAAATAGTCTTTCTTTTTATTTGCGCTTTTTTTTTTAGGATAATTTTCATTTTCTTGTACTAGAAACACATCATTGTGTTCTCTTTTCATGATCTTTACTCATGAAAAAATTTAACTAATGAATGTTGTTTCTTATATTGTTGGTGTCATTACATAGTGTTTGGAAATGCTTGTGAATGATCATTATTACTAACAATTTTTTTTTTATTGTCACAATCCATGTATCTTCCCACAAAAGCACCCAATTTAGGGGGAGCTTTGAACAAGGGGAGATAATAGCTCGGGCTCATTACATTCCGCATAGCCTCTTCTTTTTTGTTGAGACAAAGGTATAGAACTGAATAATTTATATTTGACTTTTGAAAAAGTCAAACGCATACTTACTTGACTAAAAATATAGAACTTGAAATTATTTATTTTGACTTTTCGAAAAGTCAAACGCATACTGACTTTCTGAAAAGTCAAACATCATGCATCAACTAGTGAATTCTGACTTTCATAAAAAGTCAAATTTCATACACTTGCATTATCATTTTCTTTTCAAGTTCTAAAACTAATATTTTTATAACTCTTGTACAAACTTTGTTTCTTTTATAAAAATAAAATTTATATTTTGTCCTCAACAAAAAGGGAGAGCTTGTTAATACAAATATCGTCATTAAACGTTATTTATATTTTGATCTTTGCCTAAGTTTTGTTAACGACAAAAGTAAATTTAATTTATAAAAGCTTAAAGCTTGTCAAGTTTATTAGATATTAAAACAAGCTTTCTTAAACAATATATTCATCATTCAAGCATTTACATTTATGATTAGTAACATCTTGATATGACTCTAATCATTATGTATGATAATAGTTTGTAGAATGTGTTAGGTTCTTAAAACCAAACACTACTTAAGCATTTGCATATTTCTATTAATAGTAATACAACATTTGACATCATGTATTACATCATGGAAATCATTGGAAGATTCCATTAGATATTTTGTGAAGATTTGTACTCTTCATATCTTGCACAATCTTACTTAGATAGAGTTGACTTTAGACAAGATTTGATATCTTGACTGTCAGACTGGCGGTACCATTTTGGTACACTGGCGGAACCCTTTTTAGGGTCCGCGGTCCGTGGACGCTCTGTCCAATTGGCTATAAATAGCAATGCCAAGCCAAGTAGTTTCTTATCCCTTTCTAACATAATCTCATACATATCTTCTCTAACCCTTCTAACTCAGTTTCATATCATATTAGTGATCTCTTTTGTAGCAAAGAAGATCAAGTCATATTCAAGCTTCAACGAAAAGTTGGAAGTCTTGTTTGTTTAGTGTTGTATGATCTAGTGTTGATTCATACTTCATTGTTGTATCAAACCATCATAATCTTGTGAGTGTGAGTGGTTAGTATTTTAGTCCTCAAAATACATTGTGTGTGGGAGTAGTTGTACCCTTGGAAAGAACTCGACATCTAGCTTAGTGTCGGAAATAGTGTAAGCGAAGTGTAAAGGTTTTCTCCGCCGGTGCAAGGAGCTTGTTGACTAGTGAAGTTAAACTCTCGAGTGTGAGACTCAAGGAGTGGAGTAGGGCAGGAAAGAGTCCTTGTAGGTGCGAACCACTATAAACAACTTGTTGTGGTTTGATCATTTCTTTCCTTATTTACTCATTACATATTGCTTGCATATTTCATTAACATACTCAAGATCAATATCAATTGATCTTTCAATAAGTTTCAAAACAAAGTTTTTAATCGGTAAACTATTCAACCCCCCTTCAGTTTTCTACC
>OU343217.1:317785728-317805728 GCA_910596185.1 Chrysanthemum makinoi
TTACCATAGTCCCATATTGATGGTTCCTTGGAGATACCGAAGACCCGCTTAACCGCTTCAAGGTGCTTTTTAGTAGGCTTAGCCTGGTATCTAGCACACATGCAAACAGCTTAACAAGATGTCCGGTCTACTAGTCGCGGAGGTACATCGTGGATCCAATCATACTACGATATTTCGTTTGGTCAATCATGATCCCCGAGTGGTCCTCATCTAGTTTGGTTCGATCAATCATGGGGGTGTCAACAAGGTCACATGAATCAAATCCAAATTTCTTTAAAATCTCTGTTGCATATTTAGATTGATTTATGAAAATGCCTCCGAGACTTTGTGAAATTTGTAATCCCAAGAAAATGACATTTGTCCCATCATTGACATTTGAAACTTTGAACTCATTTCATTAGAATAACGATCACATTCCATGGGTCACGAGGCAAAAATAATATCATCAACATAAATTTGAACATGAGTTAAATGTTTGCCTGACTTCCTGTGAACAATGTAGGATCAACGCTCCTTTATCAATCCGATGATAGAAGAAACTTTGACAAAGGTATCATACCATGCCTTGGAGCTTGCTTTAAACCGTAGAGAGCCTTCTTCAGACGATAAACGTGAGTAGGATGCTCTTTATTCACAAATCCTTCAAAGTTGGCCGACGAGACGACTTTAAGATCTCCGCTCGTGAAATGCCGCCTTCACATCCATCCGATACACTACCATGTTCTTACTAGCAAATTAGTAAGAAAGATTCGATTGCCTCGATTCGAGCAACAAGAGCAAAAGATTCTTCAAAGTCTATACCCTCCTCTTGACGATATCCTTTAGCAACTAAACGAGCCTTGTTCTTCAACACATCACCATGCTCATCAAGTTTTACTTTGAAGATCCATTTGAGATCTATAATCATAGCACACTCGAGTGGTACTAACTCCCATACATCAAGTCGATCAAACTCATGAATTTCTTCTTGCATGGCATTGAACCAACCGTCTTCATTCATGGCGGTTTTAACATCTTTTGGTTCGATCTTAGAAAGTACGGAGTTGAAGAAACACCATAAGGCATCGGTTTCAAGTTGTTTCCGTGTGATACGGACAGAGGGATTTCCAATGATGTTGTCTAATGGATGATCGTGAGTCCATTTTCTAAGGTGTTCATGTGGCAGTTGTTGAGGAACCGAGGTAGCTGAGTCGATGTCTCCTCAAGAAGATGGTTCATGATGATTCAGAGTAGCAAATATGTTTTCAAATGGAGCATCCTCAGGAGTAGCAAAGGGATTAACTTCATCATTGATGCTAGAAACATTTCCATGATGTACATTTGAAGAATGATGATTTGTTGATGAGATCAAGGATCGCACAGCAGTGCTTCTTGACTTAAAGATATTGAGATCAAGGATTGACTTCATTCACGTGAATATGAGCATCCTCTGCGGGGAATCATCACCTCATTAGTGTTTGAATCATACAGTTCATCAAACATAGGATCAAACAATTTCTTTAAATCATCTTCCGATGGAGGTACATATGGAGTTTCTTGAGAAGAGTTTGGAACAAGGGATGAACCAATGGGATCGTTTGAAGTGCGTCCCGAGCCGATTGTCCAGAGCCATTTGACCGTCACTCATCAAACGTAACGTGAATGGTTTCCATGATATTTCGTTCTTTTGTTATAGATTCGGATCCCTTTTGTTTGGTGCATATCCTACAAATACCCAATGTCACTTTAGCCCTAAGTTTCCTAAGTCTTGACCCTCATTAGTTGGATAGCACAATGCACCAAACACACGAAGGAAAGAGAGATTAGGTTTTCTGTTGTGGACAAGTTCATATGGAGTTTTTCCATGAACAGTGTGGATTAGGGAACGATTTTGTGTATAGCATGCAAGGGCAATTGCTTCAGCCCGAGAAACATTGGAACCTTTGAGTAAATCAACATTGTTCTAGCGGCCAAGAGTCCGATTTCGCCTTTCAACTACACCGCTCGTTGAGGAGTTCGTGAAACACTTCTTTGATGACTGATTCCAATGCTTTCATAGAATTCATTAAGTTGTTTGTTGACAAACTCGGGCCCATTGTCTGTCTCGACAATTCTCGACGGTTTTGTTAAGTCGAACCGCAGTACTGTTTGATGAGTTTGATGATGATATCGTGAGTTTCATCCTTTGTCCTTAAGAACTTGACCTGTGAATCTAGAGTAATCATCAACCACAACTAACACATATTTCTTCCCAAAGATATTCTCAGACCTCATTGGTCCACATAAATCCATATGAATCATATGAAGAACTTCTGTGACAGAGTTAGTAGGTTTGGGTTTGTGGGCATACTTCTTGCTTTTTCCCAATTGACATGTGAACAAAGATGATCCTTTTCATACTTTAGTCTAGGTAAACCTACAACTAAGTCCTTTCTAGAAAGATCATTGATGGTGCCGAAGTTCAAGTGATTGAGACGACTGTGCCATAACCATGACTTTGTTTTTGAAGCCTTTGATAACAAGCAGATTGGAGAAGACTTCATCATATCATCGATAGAGATGGTGTAAAGGTTTGAACCACGAGTTCCTTTTAACAGTTCCTTACCATTAAGATCTCTAACAAAGGTATATTCTCAAGGCAACTTCTAGATCGAATCACAGAATTGACCAACAGAGAACAGATTATGACCAACCCTTCAACATAGTAGTAGACTCTCGAGATGACACTATCACCAACAACATAATCTCCATAACCCATAATAGCACCTAAATGATCATTACCAAATCTAATGTCCCGATGAATTTGCTCACGAAGTTCATGAGCAGCGCCGTCTCCAATATATGCTTGGAAAAACTCGAGTCCGGTACCACGTAATCGATTTGAACGACCGCAGCTTGAACACGACAAAAATGGATAATCGATAATTGGGATCCCCATGTAAGAATGGGTTCCACTTGGTTTGTAACAGTGATTGGAACACCCACATCGTAATAAACATCCATATCGTAAGTAGAAGCAATGGAATCATTGGGAATAGATGCAATGTCGGTGTTCAGATTTGACCTATTCAAAGTATGTTTACTTCTTAAGGAATAGTTCTACCAAGAGGCATCCATTTTCTAGTGGGCATAATCTTAGCAGGTGAGAACAAAACCTGATTATTCTTATGACCAAAAGGTATCCAATAATAACCTATCTTTATAAATGTTCTTCCTGTGGTTTCCAATCGTTTTCTAAATCTTTCGCTTTTGCCTTTTTGCCTTATTTGCACGATTATTAGCATTAGCAATTTTAACTGGGCATTTGACAACATTAGACAAAGCATTCACACCACATTCATGATTAGAATGTAATTCAAGCATGCAATCATTACAAGGTTTGCAAGATAGTATCGTAATTCATTAATTACAAGACGCCTAAGGCTAATACTAGAATCAACACGATTCGCTTTATTCAACTCAAGCTTAAAGTTCCTAGATTGGTCTTCTACTTTCTTCCAATGCACATTCTTAGCTTGCAAGGTCCTATCATTCCTTGTATTGTTTTGAGACTTTGACCTCGCCGCTTTAAAGTCACTGATTACCCTCAGAGGGAATGGGAACATTAGTTGGTTGATCTAATTTTTGCATTCCTCAACTTGATGTGCAAGGATCTGAAGTACTAGAAGGCACATTAGTGTATACTTTAAGATCGTGATTTGAGCTTTTTGCGTGCACACTAAAGTTCACTTTCTTAGCACTAACATATCCGAATCGAACTACTTGAAGGCACATTAGTGTTTCCTTTTTTAAGACTGGGCATAGAACGGATTTCCTGCTTGGCACTAGGCATAGTACAAGGCATCACAGCCTTTTTCACCTAAGGTTAAGGATTTTGGACATGTCGCAATTACACATTCTAGCAACTCTTGAGATCGCTTTGGCCCGAGGCAAGCAAACCTAATTTCACTATCAAGAGGTTTGTTAATGAAATCCTCTTCGACAATCTCACTGAGACATTCTAGACTATCCTTAAGGTGAGCACAGGATTCATGAAAAGCATGTTCATTATTCCTAAGATGAGGAGGAATATATTTAACTGCCAAGGTATTTGCAATCTAAGTGACTTTGAGACAACATTCTTATTGAAAACAAGTGGCGCTTTCCCATTTCCCGACTTTAGATTCTCAATTTCCTTTGTAAAGACGTTATTTTTCGTTGTTTTGGTCACGGGTGACTTTTATTGAATCATATAACTCTTTAAAATGTCGCTTAACTTTTTCATTTTCTTCTAGAAAACTCTCGCTTTCCTTTGTAAGGCATCAACTAAGTTTTGAAGATGAAAAGTTTGAGAATTCTGAGAATCTAAAGGAGGAGGGATTTGGGAGCCTGTCATATTGTTCGCTTGACCCTTTAATTGAGAGATTTGGGCTTTCAACTTTCTGATCGCGTTGCACCGAGCTTGAATCGTTCATCACGCTTGTTAATTTGAAAACCATCAAACTCTCGAGCATCTGACGATGTCTTGATATTTGAAGTTTTAACATTTTCTTTAAGATGTTGATATTTTAGTTGTAAATTAAAATGCTCAACTTCCAGTTTAGAAAAATGGTTAACCAAATTGTTGATCATCCGTTCAATTTTCTCGTTAGTTAGAATTAGTTTTTCAAGCTCAATGACACGATCATGGGAGACTTTCGGCCACAGATATTCATGAAATTTGGAAGCATTAATAGAGCAATTTGAAGCAAAGGAAAAAGATATCTTGAGCAACACATTCAGGAATAAGAGTCTCATTTAAGGTATGCAAGTTCTTCCTCTCAATCTCATTATATTTTAGTGCACGCCCATAATCACTAACTTCAACTACCATTGCATCAAATTCCTTTTCCATTTCTTAATATCCATTTGTCCCTTTTAAGACTCTCAAAATGATCTTTTAGTTGTTTAAAGAAAGGCATGACCTCGGTTAAATAACATTCTTTCATTTGCTCAAAACCCTTTCCCTTCGCTATCCCAAAGGTGTGATCCTTTTCTTACAAGTTTTCTCAAAATCAACAAATAGTTGAAGAATAACATATTGACTGATTAAGGTCTTGCTTTTAGTGGCAATAGTTCTAGGAACTAAATGCATTGGTGAATTTGGAGGATACACACGCTAGGAATTTCCTACAAGGGGGATTCTTTTCAACAAGATTTTCAGCTTTTTGCAAGTCCATCCTTTTTCCGTAACACTTGTTCAGGGTCGAATGTTTGAGGCTTAAACATGTTCAAGGAAATCCAGTTTTCCTTCTTGTAGTCATGGGGAGTGATAATAATTTTTTTCTCTTTGCATTTAGGGTCATCTAGTTTTTTGTTCATCCTTTCCCTAGTGACTTCATCGATTTCTTATCTTCCTCATGCACTCAACGCAACTAGGTTTCTCGCTAGGCTTAAGAATTTCATTACCATCATAAAGCACCTTATGAGCATTTCTAGCCTTTTTAATTACCTCTTGATTCGGTTCCTCAACAAGGGGAATGCTATGCTTATCGCTTAAGACTCTATGTTTAGTGACCATGTGAGCCGTCTGAATGGTGTTTCCTTGTATGTACAACTTGTTCTCAAGTTTGTTTTTCAAAGTTTTCAGATTAGAAAAATCTCTCAAGAGTTTTGATTCCTTTGCATTAAATTCTTGCTTAAGCATTTTCACATTTTCTTGAAGTTCTTGTTTTTGTTTAGATGTTTTAGAGAGTTTTTCTTGCAAGGAATTTAATTCTTGTTTCAATACTTCTTCTCAAAACTTACTTTTTCTAATTACATGTATTTACTTGGTTATCCATTTCCGCCACGAGTGGTCAACTCAAACTTAGCACGTTGTTCATAAATAGAAACTTGTTCTTTATAGGCATTTAGTTCGTAAATAATGGAATCATCAGGGGCACATGCAAAGTATTCATCAAAACATAGTCATTGTTGACCGAAGATGCATCACTTGGTACAACCTCACTTTCACTTTGTTTCAAATATTGATCATATGGGACAATATTGATATTACCCATATTTTCAATATTTGATTCAATAGTTTCAGCTGATTGTACTTTGTCATGCATCTTTGCACATCAAGATCATCGTATAGTTTTAATACCTCGAGATGAGCTTGTCATGGGATGGCCAAATTAGTGATGAAGAAGAGACCTTGGGAGAAACCATTGGAGAAATGCTAGCCATAAAATTGTGTGTGCCGTAGGTCCATCATCCACATCAGAGTCGTATGCATCACAATCTGCGACTTGAAAGGCATTCTGATGATTGTGACCTATCTCCTGAATTGGCTGCTCATCCACATCTCGCATCATAGGTCTTGGCATTGCCCTCAGAAGAAACAACAATTCCTCTTCATTCGTAGCACCATTGTCCCGAGCTTGAGCCAAAGAGCATCTTCTCTCGGTAATCAAGATTCGGGCGCTGGAGATGTGGTTCCTTGCAATGTGTCCCTCTCCACCACAGCTATAACATTTGATGAGCTTAGTTTGACCTTGGTTACCATTCCTTCCTCGACTCTGGTTTCCAACATAACCTCTCCCAGCTCCACCTCGCCCCATCATATGTCTTTCCTGAATGGTTGCACCACGATCCTTCCATCTTTAATAGTGGCTTGATTGTGTGGGTTAGATGCAGTTCTGAGGTTGTTGTTGGTTTGTGGAGAGTATTCATGTTTTGACTGATGAGAAGAGCTAGTTGATTAATGAAGCTATCCACGTGAGTATCAAAGATCGCCTTGTTTGTACATAGGATCATGAATGAGTTTGTGATTACCATTACCCAAGGGTATGACTTGTGATGCTTTGGTTGTGATTCCTATGTTTGAGTAGAAAGTCAGAGAGTCATTAGACGAGCTTGTCTCTCCCCGGTTGGTTTTGAACTGATTGAGAATTAATTTTTCAAACATAGCATGTCTCTCATTCTCAAGGAGGAAGGCATAGAGTTGCTCATAGTTTGTATTCTTCAATCCTTTAGTGAGCTTCATAGCGGTAACAAACTTGTGCCATTCGGGATTCATGTTGTTCACAAATTTTGAGTTCAATGAATGTTAGGCATAGTCATTCCGATGTTCCTCATGTCATTAACTAACTTATGAAATCTCACATAGTACTCATAGACACTCTCATCCGGTTTCATCTTGAAATGCTCAAATTGGCCATAGAGTTGGGATTCTCTGCCTTCCATAGTTAATTCGTAACCTCGAGAGAAGCATCTTAACATTGTCCCAAACCGCCTTAGCATCCGTGTTATGATTGATCACTTGTAGATGTCTTTAGGAAGACCTTGAAGAACAATGTTTGAAGCCCTGATATCCGCATCAAATCTCTTTTTATCCTTATCATCAAGCTCATCATACATCTTAGGTATGTCCATTCCGTAAATCGAGTACCATCTGCATTAGTATCAAGTATGTCTCTAGTCGGCTCAACTCGATATGGTCCTTCATCAATGGATTTGAGAATGTTGACACCATTTTCCTTTCCAAGGCAATACAGTCTAATTCGCTGAGCCCAAGAGTCGTAGTCAGTTCTGTCAAGCATGGGTGGACTAGTATTCGAGCCACCGCTTGAACATCTTCGAAAAAGTGGAGATAATAGTGGGAACGTAGACATGTTAACGCATTATACGGGATTTTATAACTCTATGATTAAACCGAGAAATGGATTCTTTCACGGGATTTTACTAAATCAAGAGAAAACCGTAAACAATCACTCAAGACTCTAGATGATAAAATACAAAATCGCTAGAAGATAATGCACTAAGTCGCTAGAAATTAATGCACTAAGTCGCTAGAAAATAATGCACTAAGTCGCTAACCCTTAATTCGCTACACCCCTAAGTCGCTAGAGTCCCAAGTCGCTAACAATAAAGCAAGTCGCTAAGTAGTAACTCGCTACGCAAGTCGCTAACCAAATTTTGGCGCAATTGCTACACAAGTCGCTAGAGACACAAGTCGCTAAAGAGCAACTCGCTACCGACCAAGTCGCTACCACAAGTCGCTACCCGTAGTGGAGAATCCACTACTTGTACTTTAACTCGCTAGATCTAACTCGCTAGCTCCAACACCGTAAGTCGCTACAAAAATGTGAAGCAAGTCGCTACCAAGAAAATATTCCGTGAGCTAAGTCGCTAGCTTGAAAAAACCATATAAAACTCACTTTTCAATCCAAAAACAACCCAACCAAGATGATTCAAGCTTACCAAATGAAAACCTAAACACTTTGATGATTCTAAACATAAAAGTACAACCAAAATCAAACTTTAACACTAGAAATCAATCAAATGATGCAAAAACCACTAAACTTTTTCAAACTCAAAACCACCTAAAACCACTAGAAATCCAAAGATATGTAAGATATGATCTAACCATGGCTCTTGATACCAATTGTAAGATATAACTTTTCACATACACATCATAACATTAACACAAGGTAGCATATAGATGGAATTCTAGAGAGAGAAAGTTAGAGGTTTAGGAACTTAGTGAGAGAAAGTGAAAGATATTATTATGAGCTCCAACTCTCTACCTTGGAGGTAGAGAGTATTTATAGTCTTACAATAAAACGCCACACATCGCCGCGGGATCGCATGTGGGTAAAGACCCGTCCCGTCCTCCACGTGTTGTTTTAACTAAATACTACTTAACTTAATACTATGACTACGAGCTTCTAACGATTACATATACTTGAGGTGACCGACTCTTTAATACCTGGAATTTCTAATTCCTAACATCTTACAAGACCCGCCCTTGTTCCGCTTCTTGTCAACGCTTCAAGTATTCCTCAAGAGTGAGGTCATCGATGTTAACAACTCTATGGTACCCTTGAAACTTGAAATATGATCGTGGAGAAAAGTTTAAAACGTAAATTAAAGACTTAATATCAATTCCATTATAACTCCACTTCAAGAATAAGCGCCAAAACTTAATGTGCGTGTTTTATCACTGTGTCTTAATTATAGTGTCTCAAGTATCATCTATGGTCTACCCTAGTAATTCAACGTGGTGTACCCGGGTCGTAGTGTAGGTAGTAAACGGT
Source organism: Chrysanthemum makinoi (assembly GCA_910596185.1). Taxonomy (NCBI): domain Eukaryota; kingdom Viridiplantae; phylum Streptophyta; class Magnoliopsida; order Asterales; family Asteraceae; genus Chrysanthemum; species Chrysanthemum makinoi. The sequence continues at coordinate 317,794,749 of OU343217.1, forward strand.
AGCGTAGGTAGTCTCAAGAGCTATGTGTGTTGATTATTACTAAGTTTAATTGTCACGAATCAATAATAGTTTCGATAGGGATTTAATTAATTAAACTACTAATGCAGAATAAAGTAAATAAAAGCAGATAAAAGGTAAAGGGAAATCACAAGTAGAAGTGGTGCTAACCTAGTTATGTCTACGTCTACTTACTTCAAATTACTTCGTGTGGGCAAATCGAGAGGACAATATTTGTCATTCGCTTCTAACCTATCAGCAAAGATGCCACCACAGGAGAAATCAAAGACCGTCATAAGTCCTGTTGTTCCTGGTCCCCTAAGCCAAGCCTTAGGTTCATCCAAACGATAGGTGATCAGTTGGTCAAATCGTACAAGTAGAAAAGGTCGTCGGTTGGTCATATATTAATGTATATGCATATATATATATCTATACATTATATATAAGAGGAGGCATGCCACGTCATAATGCCACTTGGCATCCCATAATGCCACGTCATATTTCCATGTCATCATTTTCCATTCATAAAATTCGGATTTTGTTTTTTTTTTTAAAAACTCATGAAGCTAGATTCGAACTTGCATCTGTTGCTTCTAAAGGAAGAACCTCAACCAGTGGAGCCAATCTATAAGTTGTGATCAAAATCCCAAAACATAATTTATATCTCATAACAATACCTAAACTTACAACAAAGGTAAAGTAAAGTCCATTCATTATACGGAGTATTTTTTTCCCAAAACCCTAAGGGCCCGTTTGGTTCGGCGGAATCTTACGGATTCTGGTGGAATTGGAATTCAATTCCATTTCATAACGTGTTTGGTTAAAAATTTTAAAGAATTTGGAATCTGAATTCCATTCCTTACTGTGTTTGGTTAGCAAATGGAATGGAATGAAATTCCTTCAAAATCCCATATATATGGAATTCAACATTCCATGGCACTATGAGAGGGATTGTTTACAATTCAATGGAATTCATATTATCTTTATCATTGTCATTATTATTATTATTATTATTATTATAAAAGATCATTTAATTATTATTGTTATTATTATTATTTTTTATAAACAACCACGTTATTAAGATTTAAAAATTATTATTTATTTAAAATTAAATATAAATGATTATTTATTTAAAAAATTTTATTATTATTATATTTATAAATTATTTTTCTTATTTCAAATATTTGAAAAATTAAATATAAATTTTAAATATTTTAATATAATTGTTTTTTCTTATTTCATTCTTCCAACCAAACATGCTTAGTATTTGCAAATTTCAATTCGTCATATTTTTAAATAGTAAGGATTTCAAATTGTAACATTCCATTCATTCACATTCCAATTCCTTAAACAGATTCCAATTCCGTCAAAAACATTCTGCGAACCAAACGGGCCCTAATATCACTCATTCTCTCCTTATCACACATACGATTTTTTTTTCTTTTCTGATTTGATGTGCAGGTTGTTCATCTTTTTTGTTGGTAATATCATATCCAGGCGCCTGTTGTGTAGGGTTATAGAGGTCAGTTACATTCTTAGATATTTTATTTTCTACAACTGTGATTTGAACTTTTTTGTTTCACTGCAATCGTAATTAATAAAAGCTAATTTTTTCTTTCCATTTGATCTGTGTTTTTGTTTTTACACAGAATCCATGTGAGCATCTGAAGTCAGTTACATTCTTATTTATTTTATTTTCTACAACTTTGATTTGAACTTTTTTGTTTCACTGCAATCGTAATTAATAGAAGCTGATATTTTTTTGTTCATTTAATATGTGTTTTTGTTTTTACAGACATTGAAATCTGTATGTTTAAATTCTTATTCAGAATCCATGTGAGCATCTGTAAGGTACCTACTTATACAAGCCAACATAATATGCTTTCTATATATTCAGATTCCATGTGAGCTTTCATGCATGCATTTAATCTTTTATTTTGTGAGTTGTCTATATGTTAGTAAGTGAGTATGTCTCCTTTTTTCAAAACCTTAATGATTAACGTCTACGATTTAGAAATATTGTTTTCACTCTTAGTTTCTTAGAGGAGTTAAATTGGGGCAAATGATTGAATTTCGTAGGTAGTAATACAGGAACCTGTAAAAGCTTTATAAGTTATGCTTTCAGCTTAAAGAGAAAGCAAGTTCCTTAAGAAGAAATTGAAACCGGAGGAATCAGGTATGTCACTCAGTTAACCCTGAAGTATTCAAATGAATCAGAAACTGACACTATTGTTAGTTTCATTGAGATATTTATTACATATCATATAATCTACTGTTCTACCACTTATATAACAGTCGTGAATATCTTATTATATTACCACTTATATAACAGTTGTGAATATCTTATTTTATAATCAAAGATAGGTCTGCATATGAATTTGTGATGGTTGATTGCAAGGATTTTTACCCATTCTCATTACTTAAAATTTTCTTAACTTAATGCAGTGGTATGTGTTGTTGGCATAGTAACAACAGTACTACCATTGTAGCTGCCACATCAGTCGCATCAGCTTCCAAAAAAGACAAACAAATGGCCAAAATAGACTTGGTTGTTGCCTTGGCTGCCACCTTGGTTGCGACCCAGTGAGTCAAGGTTGCAAAGGCTATGGGAGCTGAACGTGAACATCTTATAGCTGTTTTTTATTCTACTTTTAGCGTCAAATCTGATGGCGATATACAAGCTCTTGCTGCTGCTGCAATTTGTAAACTTTGTGTTTCTTCAATTTTTTTATAAATTATAGGCCACATGTACATAGAAACACCTGAAAGGTGAATCTGTACTGTGACTAATGTATTAACGATTCATGTTTAAAAGATTTTGCAATGCAGATATGGGATTCAAATCATCCTTGAGGAGATAGAAGGCTACCCTCGATAATATTTTTTGGATAGGAAGATACACTACAATAAATGTTGTTTTGCTGTAAAAGTAACCCTGCCAATTGTATCTGGTGAAATTGTTTTGCACCGCAAGGAATAAGTGTGCAGACCATGATGTCCCGGAATTCAAAATTCAGTTATTCAATAAACCAACGCAACGACAATATGTGTTGCCAACTTTTGATGGTATAGGAACTATAGTGTTTGAAATAGGTTCCGGAAGGTTAATTGATTATGATGTCATAATTCATTCTAAAGAGGGTTTCCCACAAAGAATAAACCAGCTGCATCCACCTACATGTCAATGCAGTTCCGCTTTTCTTCATATATGGCGAGTCTGGGTATCGAGAAGATTTAAAACTAAGAGTCTGACGAATAACCTAACAGCAAGGATCAGAAGACTCACTATAAATATGTTCTACTCATTTCATGGTGTTTGGCCCTTGGAAGTGTGTTTTAGAACTGATTATATGATATGGGAATATTAGATAATTGGTTAAATTTTTAGGTTTTGTAATTGTTTGGGAAGTTAGACTGTTCTCAAAAGTGATCACTGTCCTGGCTGCCAATAGCAATATTTGCCCGAGAGAGTAGAAGTAGCATCGCATTTTTTAGAAATTCATGGTTATCCTGTTTATGGTGTTGCTAATCCAACTGTGGAAGGAATTAAATCTGTTATTCAACGGATAGGTAGCTCTTAAAATGTCAGGCCTGTTTTTTGGCACAACATGAGGGAAGAACCTGTTGTCTACAATAATTGAAAACCATTTGTGCAACGGGCGGCTGAAAGGCCATACAAAAACATGATCGAGTATACGGTATTATATTGATCTGTCTGATTTAGTTTATAGCATTACAAGGGATTTATTTCGTTTTTGGAGGAGACATAAGTTTGCTCCATTTTACATATGCGAAGTTCCAGTTAAGATCTTTCTGTTACTTCTCTCAAATGTTCACACTTTCAATTCTTTCTTTTGCCCCAATTCTATCTTAGGATTCATACTGATTATATTATCGCCATTATGCTTTTTAATCAGAATGCTGTGACTGGGGAGCATACGTGTATGCTTTTAAAGCCACTGGACACTGATGATATTGAAATGAACGGGTCAGATGAGCTGGGATTTTTTGGTCCTTATTATCGAGATTTGCCTTTCTCTCAAGCAACCACTTATTATTCTTTTTTGGAAGTTTTTAATATTAGACTTTGGGAGGCTTTCAACGATCAACCTATTTAACCTACAGATATTTGATTTTACTCGGTTGAGTTTAAAAACACAACCCACGTCATCTATACACAAATACATGGGTTGAAAGTCCCTCTCTTGTGCCGTGCTATATTGAATATAATGTTTTATGATAGATACTTGAAATATTTCATTTTGTGTATGTCCTTAGCTTTCAGGTCGTCATTTGCTAAGCTTCTGTGCTCTCCAAGATTTAATACAATGGATTACAAACTTGCAATGAGGTATGTATTTAATCCTCAACATTTCATAGATGTTGTTTTATGTTAGCCTCTAATATAATTATATTGATTACTCTTGGTTTTTCTTTTTTGTAGTATATTGGATCCAAAACTCAACTTCGCAGATGTCGAGCCCTCATCAACCATTTCACATGGTATTTATGATGATATCATTAACTCTCCAATAAGTATATCCAGTCACTTGTGATATAAAGTTTTCTCTTCCTTTTCTATCTTATTTTTTTCGCATTTAGGGAATCGACTGTGAAAGAGTAGAGAGAATGGAAGCTCGGCTGAAATAAGATATTCAAAAAGAGTCTGAATGTTACGGAGGTGACATTATGGATTCATGAAACTAAAGATGGAAAGATTTACGAGGATTGGGAGTATGTTAGCATTGACGCAGTTCAGACCCCCACTAGAGATTTTTAAAACGTTAGTAGCTATTGGCTTCCCCATTAAGTATGCCCGTGTACCTACCACTGATGGTAAAGCTCTGAAATGTTGAGATTTTGACAAATTGGATCTCAATATTTCATCTGCACCCGAGGATACGGCTTTTGTATTCAGTTGTCAGATGGGTAGATGGAGGTCAATTACCAGCACTATAATTCTGGTGAGGGCGTGCCTCAAGATTCATGGCTGCCATAAGATGTAGCTATGATTAGCATCCATTATAACTTCGCTCATCCTGTAACTTGGTAGACCATTATTATTAGCATATGCATAGCAAGCTAAAAACACCTAAGGGTTTGTGGTTCAAATGGGTTCTGAAACTTTTTGACATAAATTTTACTGATATAGGTGTCCTAAGCATTGTATTTAAAAGAGACTGATGTGCAACTACGGGTGTAACTAAGTTAAGACGAGTAGAAACTGACTACCTTGCAAGTATCTATGCTTATATACAAAGGGTAATAAAACTTAAAGATGCTTAAGCTCGCAGGCTTTACAGCAATGTATATGTACCACAATGGCCGGTATATTTTGCTAGCATAACCAGAAAGTCTCCTCGATCATGTAGCTTGAACGCCATCATGACTTGGCTTAAATCGAGGCAATTTCAAGAATTGCTATGCATATGCTAATAATAATGGTCTACCAATTTACAGGATGAGCGAAGTTATAATGGATGCTAATCATAGCTACATCTTATGGCAGCCATGAATCTTGAGGCACGCCCTCGCCAGAATTATAGTGCGTTAAAAATGGCCACCAGTAAAGGGTTTAAATTAGATAAATCTTTAATTATCGATAAGCCTATATTTTTAGTCATTACCGTCATATCATTTAAACTTTTGCAATATTCATACTTGCTTTTTATCTTTTCTGGTCTAGAATTTAAACAGTGAGAATGAAGCTAAATGGTGGAGTCATGGTGGTCATAAGGAATGGAATCAAAATGATCTTTTTTGGTCTGTTTATGTGTCGATTATCTGGGCTTAGTACATGGGGCCTACCGCACTGGTCAGATGGTTGCAGAGGGCTGCAGAATGCGGGTGCTGGAGCGTTATGGCAAGGTTGACCTTTTTCCGCCGGACATGGGTAAGGACACCCCTGCTTCTATTCATTTCCTGATATCGCATTAGCTATTTAGTCAAGTTTTTTTCCCTTATGATAATTTATGATTAGCAAATTTTCCTACCTATTTAGTTTACATTTCTTTCCTTTCTTAATACATTCAATAAAAATATGTTCATGTTGATTTTAACTAAAAAGGTCCACGGTATTGTGGCTTTAGGGTTGAAAGGCAGCAAGTGTTTCCTGTTGGTCAAGCTCAGATTAACGATATTGACCTATCACGTTATTTGGGTCTCTAAAATCGATAAGCAAGATGCAAAATTGAGTTTTTTTGGGTCTTAGCCTGCTTTTACCATGGTAAGTTTTACTTTGATTTACAGTAACAATTGTTTCAGAAACAAGTTATTCGTTTGTGGTTATGATCTACTGAAGAAGGACTCACGTCCATCTGAAAGTGATACCCAATTCACACGATCCAACCACCCTACAATTATCCATGTCAATCATTATATACTCATGGGACTGCACTTCTTACTGTACTATTTGTGTTTTTGCAGTTGCTTTTGATTTTAAATCAGTGGATGACTATTAGTTGAAATCGAGCAAATAAACTTCTATACAAAATGTTTTCGAGCAAGCGGTGAACTAAAGGCTTTTCCCCCTTTAGACAGCTGGAAGATAATGAGTCCAATGGTGAAAGGGAATAGGTCGAAACCAGGTTTGACTGATCGGTTTGAGCTATTTATTAACAAGCATAAGGTATTATGCACCTAACTAATATTTGCTTTGATTATCTTTTTGTTGGATTTTATTTACCGTTAATCGTTTCTTTTTTTATTTCCTCATATTGATGATGGATACACTGCGTTGAATGATCCAGTGGTGCAACGCCAGTGATTTACTGATCAACTAAAGGTACCACATTGTCCTATAAGAGTATGCCAGATTTATTTATTTTTTCTTTTGTTTTTTATTTTGTTTATGTTCAAAATCTCAAAGTGAAAAATAAAAAATCACCCTAATGGAGACGGGTCAAAAGTTACCCTAAGAGTACTTGCCTTGCATAAATCATTTTGTCATAGAAATCAAGGATCCGCACACCATACCTCCAGCACTAACAAACTTGGAAAGCACAAAACATATATTTCAATTCCACGTTTGCCTAGGAAGCAAAACAAGATATCCAAAATTCATTCTGGATAAAGTTCTAGACGAACAACCATTGGCCCTACCAGCACCACCACCAAGTCCTGCCATAGAAGATGTTTCATCAGCTGCTACCATATCGCAATCACACTTATCCAAACACCGCCTTAAATAATTTCTCAGCTCCCATGCGTTAAAGATTGAGATACTTAACTCAAAAATTTATGTAGCATTTCAAAAAGGATTTTCACATGTAAATATCAACACGTGGATGGTTATTTTACCAAAGATTAGACTTTGAAACACCATTTGTAATTTGACTATGTATCATTGTATTATATTTATCAAAATTTGTTTTGTTATGGTATTAAACATTAACATGGTACCATAAGTATCAAAAGCTAAAATAACAAATAAGCAGTTCCAAACACTCAAAACTACTTATATGTTGCTAAATAAGCATCTAAGCACATACATAAGCGATATTAAACACCCTCTGATTGTTTGGGTTAAACAGCTTATCTGCTTATCTATATGTATTGACCCATTGCAGCTCATCGTAGAAACTCAGAACAAGCAGGTATATTGTTTGTTACAATTGATCACAAATGCAATTATATTGCTTTTAATGCTATGAATTGATTAAGATTCTTTTCAAGGTTGTTTTCTTTAGAATGACTTTAAAAGACTTTCAACCCGTTTAACCCACACCCATTTTAATGAAAGAAACAATCATTTAACACGCTTGATATGCAATACATCTCTACATCAACCCATTTGTAAGTGTATGTGTTATTCTATACTTTAAAGACCAAGTGCAAAGGAACTTCTGAGACGTCGCTTTATTACGAATTCTAAGAAGAAACCGAGACTCTTGGAGAGAACCAGGTACATATAACTGGATTAATTGGATGTAACTGATCTCAAACGGCTTTTATCATTCCACTAAAAGTTTTCAGTCAAATGTGCAGCTGGTGCTATCCGTAAGGGTGACCAATGGTCTTCTGCAATTCCAGATGGCCAGTGGTCTGGCGAGGCAATTGGTGACTAATACAGGACTATCTTGGTCAAGTGTCACACTTTCAATGTCACTATTGAATACCCTAGAAGAGAGACCAGAAGGTAACTTTTCATTCGGAGGTGTACCAGCCATCCTAAAATGAAACTCAAATCAGAGTAGGTAAGAAATATTGATTTAAATTGATGTAGGTACAATTTAATACCTTATGATCGTTATTATTTGAAAATAAGGTTGTGGTCTCATTTTCATCTTTTCTTGGCGGGTGTGTGATGATCCTTGATAAAAATAACATATGCATTCGTGACAAATACAACAACTTTTGACCCATTAAAGATGATGATTAAGCCACGTGGAACCATTCAAGAAAATCTGGTCAAAATGGATGTGTCTACCATATTCTCTATCTAATTGCTTCTACCAAAGAAAATTCTTAGTTGATTGGCTCATATTTTGGGGGTAATGGTAATGACAAAAAAACTTTATGACTATTGAAGTTTGCATTCATTGTTTTGTTGTTTTAACTCGTGTGATCTACTTGATGGTCGAGGGATAGTATCTTTAGACACCATTCACGAAAAATGAACTTACTGCGTGGCATCGATCTGAAGAAGATTGCTAGGAAGATGAATGGTGCTTCAAGTGCAGAACTTCAGGTCAGTTCCCCGACATGATACTCTATAACTATTTTGCATGAGATGTCTTGGTATCCAGAAGCAACTTTAGGTTCCTTCATTAAAATTAGAGAGCACAGCTTATTGTTTGTGTTGGCCAATAACCCCTCTAGCATTTCCCTATAGGTGAAAAATTGGCCGGTTGGATGATGGGTCGGTTTGGGTTAAAATGAACTAACTTTTTAACCATAAGGTTTGGTCTGTTGTATAGTTAATTGTTGTGCAACTTAGAATTCACAAAGTGAAAATATTAAAGGGTGTTAGAAATGAGACATTAGTATTACTAAACTGATGACTTGTGTCAATTTCTTGATAGTTGTTTGATTGATTATTATGTACTTTCTAGGCGGTTTGCACAAAGGCAGGGATGTTTGCATTAAGAGAAAGAAGAGGTCGTGTGACACAAGAAGATTTTGAGATGGCAGTGGCCAAGGTTTTTGTCATGTTTCGGGTCGGTTCATGGATTACGTGTGTAGTTTTTGTCATGTCTATGTAAGGGAAAATTAATTCCTTAAGTCAATAAATATGGTAGAGACGGATTATCTTATTTGATTAATCTTACAAGTTTGAACCTGTTCTTGAAAGGCAAGCTTATAAATTTTGTGAGATAAGCATACATTTTAAAGGGTTGTTTCGGATTGCACATCGAAACTGTGTAATTGCTTATGACAGGTAGCCATATAATATTTTTAATTTATTGTAGATTTTCAGCTAACGTGTGACTATTGAGGATACTTTTTTTCTTATGGTTGTCACTAAAGAACGATGTACGTTTCAAATTCATTATATCATATCTTTTGTTATTGATTGAATCTGCAAGTGGTAAGTTCTATTTGTATTCATTTTTGTGAAAATAATTTGAGTCGACACGGATCTCAATAGTTTGGGGTTGAAGGCTGCTCAATCAAAAGAGATTTGAAGGAAGATACCATCCATAGGGTAGTAGTTTTTATTATAATATTTATTTATGTGGATATTTTCAGATGATGTTAATTGTTGCACGAAGAAGTATTTTCAGGAAGTGATAGAAATTTTTTATAATTTGTCTTCTCGATTATGATTTAACTGTTTGCATAAATCAAACTAAGGCCCTTAGTTGTAGTTTTTATGTAGAAATGTAACAGATGCAATTTCTGTCGTTAATGCAAAGTTCTTAGTAATCATTTTTCTTTGGCTTAATATATTTGATGGTGCCAGCCATGGACAGTAACCCTAACCGGAGTGACAATCATCAATGGCAACTGGCTAATATTGCTTAATGTCGTAGCCACTTCAGCAACGTATATGTAAGTGCTCCAAAAAAGTCACCAATTTGATGGTTACGAGTATGGTACTTAGTGGAAGGGGTACCCTACCATTGGAAGGGACACCAACAATCATGAAAACTGAACCATGGGACAACAAAGAAGAAGTGATCATGGAAGAAGATGAATTTTTTCTTGAAGAACTTATGGGCGATTCAAATGCTAAAAAGGATGAATTGTGAGTTAGAGAATGAGAGGACAATGTTGAGAAATTTTTTTTAGTTAACATACTTTATGATTTAATTGTTTGTAATGGTGGTTTAATGTCGTGTAAGTACTTAAAAGTAACTAAAGATCCATTTGCAATGTGAAATTATAGAGGTAGAAAATCTGACCCGTTAACTTACATCGATGGGTTGATTTGTGTTTCACTTTATCTCATATGATTAAACATAAACGAAATGAAAGTCCAATAGAAAAAAATGTTAGCCAAAGTGGTCAATAGCTGGTAGGGTATCCCATTTAATTTATAAGTGTTAAATTATAAAGGCCAAATGATTGAAAAAATTATCATACTTGCCATTATTTCTTTTTGTGGGTAGCGAACAATTTTTTTTTCTTTTGTGAGTACTCTTCTTTCAAATTTATCCTTTTTAGGGTACTGTGTGACATTTTTGCCCTTCGGGAAAAAAAAATTCTATTAGCTAAGAGGGGCAAAAATGTCCAAAAACTTCGCAAAATACCCTAAAAAGGATAAATTTAAAAGAAAAGTACCTACAAAAGCAAAAAAAATTATTCGCTACCCACAAAAGGAAATGGTGGCAAGTATGATACTTTTTTCAATCATTTGCCCAATTATAAATAATTTTTTTTATCATACTTTTACTAATTGTGAGTTTTTCAAAATCGGGATCTTACATATCATTGTTCTTTTCTTTTACAATATTGAATTACTAAAATCGGATCCATCACTTACGATCATACTAAAATTTTAACTTCTTAATAGTCATTATAATAATATTCATAAAATAC
>OU343217.1:317813228-317843228 GCA_910596185.1 Chrysanthemum makinoi
GAGGTCGATGGAATCGACGATTTTAAGGAAATCCTTAAGATGCTGATTAGGATCTTCGGAATGAAGTCCATGGAATGCACATCCGTTTTGCACCAACCGAATGGTGTCGGATCGTAGGGCCGTAGTTTGGGCTTGGTCGGGAAGCTCAATGGTGTTCCTATAGCCTAGGTGGCTTGGTCTCGAGTATTCAACAAGAGTACGGGCTCTTGGCGGGTCATTTGGTGGTAGGTTGATTAATGGTGGTTGGTTATCACCTTCCATGATGAAAAGTGATGGGGTTACGAACAAAGGTCACGAAGAAGGGGGATAGACTACGAGGAAGCTAAAAATTGGAAAAAAACTTACTTGATAGGAATCAAGCAAAGAAACCTAAACGAGGTGGACTCCTAACTAGCTATTCTATTCCCCGGCAGCGGCGCCAAAAACTTGATAACGGTACACGCGTCGTTCGGGGTCAAAGGAACTTCCTTTTCGTCGAGCAAGTTTTTCAACACCCTAGGCAGTGAACCTAATCGTTGTAGTGTAGTATTAGGGTAAGCCACGGGTATTGATATCGTTCTATAGGGGAATAGGAATGCTAGTGAGAAGTTACTACGCTAAGGTTGGGGTTGAGGAAGATTATTTTTTTATCTTTTTATATTTTTAGGAAATGGAAAAGTACGAATCTCGGGTTTTGGATTTGGGGGTTGGTATTTCTACCGATTACTCTACTCTTCTAATTATCTAATCTAAGGTGTATGTAGTCTATGTCTAATTATTGTGTGCTCGTATGATGGTTCAAAGATGTGTTTACTTAGGTTTTATTACTCCTTAATTATCTCCTATTGATGGTTGAATTGTCACGTCCTTATTCTTAATCGCGTTGTGTGTCTAAGGTCGTAGGGTATGCGTTTATCCCTATCTCTTTGAAACTACCAAAGGTTAATGACTACAAAATCTCTAGGATTTATAAACTTTAACTCTAAGGTACTCTTCGGATGGTTTAGCCTACAATGACTCTAGGTACTATAAGCTAAGGTTCACAAAGATTAATCAAGCATTAACTACACAACGGATGACCTATCGCAATACTAGATCATTAACAATTAAGATAAGAGAGAACCAATCAATATTCAATAATTAAGTTTCATATTCCCTAAGCAAACACATAAGTAAATTAGCCGGACATGGAGAACATGCAAGCATACACACAAGTAATTGAAGACATAATTGAATTAATGAAGTAAAACACTTATCTTGATGTGAAATAGGGTATGGAACTCAAAATATGTACAAGACAGCCTTGGTTCGTTTAGGTTTTTACTCCAAAAGACTACACACTGAAAACTAAAAAATTCGGATTCTATATATAAGATTACATATGCGACGGCGTCACCTTATGAGTTGTGACGCCGTCGGGTCGCCGTCATTAGGGTTTCGTCTTGGCCACGTTAGTCTTGCGACGGCGTCACCTTATGCTTGTGACGCCGTCCTCTTCAGCTTCTGACGTCGTGTGGGTCAAATCTAGGCCGTGTGAGTTGCGACGACCTACTCTTTTAAAGCCTGACACCGTCACTTGTAAATAGGCAATTTGGCTACTGAGCCGTCACAAAAGTGATGCGACGGCGTTGCAGATAACACCTGACACCGCCCCGCTCCAGAACTTTCGAGGTGTCTCGATTCTTGACTTTGGCCATTTTCTTCGTATATTCGCGCCTTTTCGTGCAAATAAGTGTCATTACAGCATTTTGCCTTCAAGATACCAAATAGTGAAAAGGACCAATATTAAGTAATAACGGATACAAAAGTGATCAAATAAGGGCTTAAACGACCCTTCAAAAAGGTACATTTTAAAACCTTATCAATGAGTGGCACACGTTCTGTATATGGGAGCTAACTTTGGGTCCTTTTAACCAACTACAATCCGTTAAAACACTATTTAACATTTTCACTCCGAGTTATTAAAATTACTTGGATTTACGAATAGTGGATATCCGGTTTTTGAAGCTGATAAGCCCTATCAAATGGATCACACACTAGAAGTCTTCCAAGTTTGGTCACAAGAACTTATTAATCTTGGTGTCGAAGCAGATGCAGGGTCCTTATTCATGAGCTCCTTCAACGAATCACTTATTCTGCTTACTCATCCGATTGTCTGTATATTAGTATATCAGATAGACTTTAGTATGGTTTTTAGATAGTTGTTCAGTGTTAAGATAGTTTTTTGTAAGACTGTGTTGTTTGTAATTTTCTGTAAGTGTTATGTATAATAGAACTAATTTAACTTATCTGGTTTTTTATTTGTGTGTTTTTGTTCTTGTTTGTTTTTTGTTTCTTTATTTAGTCACCTTAATTAGTAAACCAATTATTTAACATTACTGTATTTTTACAGACATCATCTAAAAATGAAGAGAATATGGATGTGCATCGTGATTCAAAGGTTTGTTTTTTACAATAGTATTTGTATCATATAATATATGGTTTACGTATGTTGATTGCTTTCAAGAATAGTAATATTTTTTTTTCTTTTTTGTAGTCAACTGGCATGCATTTTACCGATGTTGGAGATTTGCAGGAAGATTTGTCCACACAAGAGATTCCAGAAGTAATAGGCAACCTCTTTGGCTCACCTCCGACAGATTGTCAGGTAATATATAACATCTTATTTTGTTTAATTTATGAGTTAATGCATACCTAAGATTTGCCCTTTTTACACACTCATTTTATCAGGACGATAAACAGTTTGAGGTTGCGAAGGATGAGCAACATGTCCCAGTGAAGGAAATAATGAATGATCAACAACACTCATCGTCTCATTTTTATACGGTAAATATACGTTGAAGAGATTAATCAATTCAAATTTTAACCAACTCACTCGTCACGCAATGTTAACTGTTTTTCAGGATCTTCCTGTGATGAATGATGATCAACATGTTCCAATGAAGGAAGAAGTGATAAATGATCAACAATACCCAGAGTCTCCTTTTAATGCGGTAAATATAGTTGAACAGGTTAATTTAATCATTTTATAAACCAATAAGCACATTCAATCAATTTTAACTCTTTTTTCAGGACTTGCTGTCTTTTGATGTTGAGCAACATGTGCCCGTGCTGAATGATGAGGAGGCACGAGACCCTGATCAAGATGTTCCGATGAAGGTACGAGAACCTGATCAAGATGTTGGGATGAAGGAGCTAAAGAGTGAGCAAAAGTTAGAGTTTGCTATCAGTGAGGTAATACGCGATAAATATGTAATCTAATCAAACTATAACTGTCATGGACATTCACGCAATTCGACTGTTATTCCTTTCAGTCTGGTAAACCCATTCCAGTGAAGGTAGGAGACATTGAGGAAGATGTTTCTATGAACTGCATGACGACTGAGCAAATGTTAGAGTCTGATTTCAGTCCGGTAAATACACGTTAAACATGTAATCTAATGAAATTTTAACCGCCATGCACATTAATACAATTCGACTTTTATTCTTTTTTCAGGTAATTACCAGCCCTGTTAATGTCTTTGGTTTTAATAATTTCAACTCTGATGAAAATAAGGTCACAACTGTACGAGTCCCTTTTCAACGGGAAAAGAAGTTGAGCAAGGTCTTCCATTCCCCATATATGCAGCAGCCAGAAACTACTACAAGAGTTTTAAGAAAGCGTCAAAAGAGACATGTTAAACTTGATATTCCCAAGGTCATTGGACCTAATGGGAAAGAAATATCACTCCGACCTTGGAAAGAGGTATTTAATATCATATTTTTGTTCTTAATGTTAATTGCAATTATTTAGGTTATTTGTTTTTAATTTATTATTAAATGTTTTGCATATGACAATGCAGAGTCTCAAACGTAATGCTAACTTGACAAAGTATAGAGCCTTTGTCCACCTAATCATACAGTTGTAGATTGACGGTCAAAAGAAGATTAAGAAAGAGAAGGACCAACAGTTATTTCGCTTCCCATGGGGCATCGGAGGTACGACTGCTAATCTTCAATTTTGGCTAGGATTATTGGGCAGGGACGCCAAGAGCGCCGGTTGGCTATGTGAATCGGTATGTAACTATTACAACCCAATAATATATGTGTATAGATATCAGGTTGATCATATCTAATGTTTCTTTTTTTTATCTATTTTTAAATGACAGCATATTGGATTATGGGTTGATTTAATGATGTATTTTAGACCTGCAAATGTTGATTGGGTCATGGTTAGCCCATTCTTTTGCTCCCAGATCATTGACGGGCGAATGTCGGTATACTATGCTGATGGGGTGACCAATGGTATCCCGTGGTTTCGTGAAGGTGCTGAAAAGGTATGTATTTTAGTTCACAGATTTTTGTAGAATTTAGGTTGTTTGGAATTTGCTTGTAGTTGTTAAGAATTAAGACTTAGAGCTTTTGTAGGTTTTAGGTTGTTTGGGATTTGCTTGTAGTTTTAAGGCTGTTTATAAATGGTTATCTTTACTACTTTTGTATCCTTTATACAACAATGTTGGGTTTTAGGTTCCTTGGATTTGATGAGACAAAATAAATGCAAGAATGAAACAAAGGGACTTAAAGTGAAAGAGATGAAACCTACAAAAAGATGGAAGGACTTGCTTGCAAAAGAAGATTTATTATTTAGTCCTTCGTAGTATTTTGTAAACCCTAATCCTCTAGTATATAAAGAGGACATGGGATGTAGGTTTTATATAAAGTCTTCATAATGTAGTCTAAAGGTGTATTCAGGTGTAACCTAGACGTGTAGTTTATTGTAAACGTCTAGGTTAGTTGTTTACCTCCAAGATCTAAGGTGTCTTAGATCCCTGTTACATTTAGGTAAAACGTATTATTCTGATCAAATAATATTTGGAGGCGATAGTGAAAGAAAAACCTTGTGTCAATAATAATGAAGTTTTGTTTAATTCCGCTGCGTATAATGTTTATAATCATTGTTATTGTCAAACCCTAAGGCTCAAAACGATCCATGGAGTCTTATCAAACTCCACAATTGGTATCAGAGCTTGGGGAGCTCGTTACCTAGGGATTCGCAAGGTTTTATTGGTCGAAGAATGGCGAAAAGAAGAAAAACTACGAATCTGAAAATTGTCGTATTTTTCTGCAGATGTTTTAAAATCGCCATAACTTTTCGTTAACCGTTGGATCGACGAATTTTCGTGGACGTTCTATATATATTCATATAACTTTTCACCGAAGGGATTGTCGATATGAGCTTATCGGGTTGGCTGCAGTAAACCGTTTAATAATTCGAATTTTTGGGTTTTCATGCATATTCAACTTCTTGAATTTGTGTTACTTGTTCTAATTCTTGATGGAGGTTGTTTATATATTGTGTGGTGTTTATGATTCATGGTTAGAAGCAGCTTTCCTAGTGTTTTTACAAAACCACTTCTAGTGTTTTCTGAAACCACTGATAGTGTATTCTTGAAACCACTGATAGTGTATTCTCGAAACCACTGATAGTGTATTCTCGAAACCACTGATAGTGTATTCTCGAAACCACTTCTAGTGTTTTTCTGAAACCACTGCTAGTGTTTTTCTGAAACCACTTCTAGTGTTTTTCTGAAACCACTTCTAGTGTTTTCTCAAACCACTCCTAGTGTTTTCGAACCACTGCTAGTGTTATCTCAATTCCACTGCCGGTGTTTCTTGCGTTATTCGTTTCTGCTGATGAGGTTTTGGAATTGAGGGGAAGCTGTACATGTTTTGGTACTGAGATTTTTGGTGACACACACATGGGATTTTGGTTCAGCACACACAGAGAGATTGGTATTTGTTTTAAAGGTTTTAAAAAGCTCGTTTTTGGTTTTATTGAAGAATTGATTACGAAGAAGGTTAAATATCACTAATTTGATGTTGTAGTTGAGTTTCACATGTTTGTGTTCTTATTATATCTCAAAGTGGGTGTTACACTTTGGAGATAACTTGTTCGTGCTTAAAGGATGTTGACGAAGACTTGCAAAATCTAGTTTTCATAGGTCCAGGGGTGGATGGATGAAGACCTAGTTAACTATCACTTAAAGGAGTTACATTGTAGTGCTCAGTGTCTCATTGAAGATGAGGATTTTGTCAAGAGATTGCGGGCTACTTATATGGTGTTAGTATAAGTTTGGAGTCACGTGGATAGTACAAGACATAAGACACAAGTTTGGGTTATTTTACTTCTTCATCAAATACGTTATACTTGGTTTTCTTCACAAGTGATCATTACATAGAGCTTACTGATTTGAAGAATCATTTTCATGCACCACTCAAGGGGAAGTTTCTAATGTTTACATTCTCTATTTGTTGATAACAAAAAGGGGAAGAGATATTGGAGTGCGATGGCATGGATTAAGGGGAAGACAAAGGAAGACAAGAATGTTTCATTCACGGAGATGTTTACATCTCAATTTCTCTACTTCGTCTAGGGAAGTTCGTACACGACTTTGTTTGTTTTGTCATCATCAAATAGGGGAAGATTGTTGGGTTTTAGGTTCCTTGGATTTGATGAGACAAAATAAATACAAGAATGAAACAAAGGGACTTAAAGTTAAAGAGATGAAACCTACAAAAAGATGGAAGGACTTGCTTGCAAAAGAAGATTTATTATTTAGTCCTTCGTAGTATTTTGTAAACCCTAATCCTCTAGTATATAAAGAGGACATGGGGTGTAGGTTTTATATACAAGTCTTTCATAATGTAGTCTAAAGGTGTGTGTGTGTGTAACCTAGACGTGTAGTTTATTGTAAACGTCTAGGTTAGTTGTTTACCTCCAAGATCTAAGGTGTCTTAGATCCCTGTTACATTTAGGTAACACGTATTATTCTGATCAAATAATATTTGGAGGTGATAGTGAAAGAAAAACCTTGTGTCAATAATAATGAAGTTTTGTTTAATTCCGCTACGTATAATGTTTATAATCATTGTTATTGTCAAACCCTAAGGCTCAAAACGATCCATGGAGTCTTATCAAACTCCACAAACAACAATAGCTCTTATGGTATAAGCAACATAGAAGGTGGTTAACAAATGCATGTATGAAATTGGTAAAAAAAAAAGCTCTTACAGGTCTGAAATTGGTAAAAAAAAGCTCTTACAAATGGGTATGAATTTAAGGTATGAAAAACTGATAAAAAAAGGTATGATGTAAATTGGTAAAAAAGATCTTACAGATTGGTTATCTTTACTACTTTTGTAGGGGTTTTTTCCCATTTGTCAACCCGATGTACACTGGTGCCTGGGTGAATTCTCTATTAGCACTGGTGTTATAATGTTGTACGATAGCTTTGGGAGCAGGCAGGTTGAAGACCGTCCTTGGTGAATAAATATGATGCGACGTTTTCAAACTCAACTACCCATTTATCTAGAAGAGAGTGATGACGGATCTGGACACACACCTTGTGTCAATGATATTTTTTATAATATTATTAAGGACGCGGAATTTACTTAGTAATACTTAGAAGATGGATTGTATGATGTATTGTAAGTAAAAACAGATTAAACACAAAACTTAAGCTCCAATATTATTGATGAATAATACGAGTGATCTTTACTTATCACTAGGGTTACACCTTGAAGCCTTTGTGAGTAATACGTATGTAAATTGCAAGTACCTAAGATAATGACCTAGGACCTCCTTTTATAGTACAAGGAGTCCTTTACAAGATAAGTATAAAGCTAACAATATAGAATATACACAAGATCTTTTCTATACTTATCTAAACACGTTTTCCTATAGCAGTGGTAATAATGTGCCAGCAGTGGTAATACGTTTCCACTGCTAGTGCAATCCAAGCAGTGTAAACCATAACTATCCGTGATTACAGATTATTCCCAACATTCCTCCCCTAAACTTATGATTTCTCAGCAAAACAATAAGTTTCTTCAATCTTCATTATCTTGAAGGATTTGGGGAATTCAACCAAACACTTCACTTATTCCTTAACTTCTGAATAGCTCTTGAGCATTGATCTTGAAGCCTATGTAACAATGCTCTGACCTTGTCATTGTCTTCATGAACTCTTATAGTAGTACACAGCATCACAGTGAGAGTTCCAGCTTTGAGTGGATATTCTTTTTCAGCAAGCATGAATGCATCTACTCCATCTGCTGTAGAAACATGATGAACTTCACATGAATCATAGTAGAACCATTTAGTACCAGGACATGAACATGAGAATTTCCAGAAATCATCATTAACATTTGGTTCATAGAGCCTTCTAAGATTAATCCACAACTGCATCTCCTTCATATCTTTGAGATCTTCAGCATCAAACCTTTCTTGAACTAATTTCCATAATGTATCAAGATCATCTCTGTCAAAAGCTTTAATAAGATCTTCAAATGTTATGAATGATGAAGTTTCACCACCTAGCCTTGTAATCTTCCATGTTGGAGCAAAATTGCTATCAGTGAAAACTTCCCAGTCAACAATAGGATGTCTGACTTGTAGTGGTTCAGGATAAAAATCTTCTTCTACTATCACAATCATTCCAGTCAGTTGTTCTTCAGTGAATTTCTCAGTAGGAACTTCTTGTTCTTCAGCAATCTTTGTCTTCTTAACAGTTTGAGAATCACTGTCTTTGGCCTTTCTCTTCAAATCAGGATACCTTTTTGCTTCTTCTTCAGAATTCATTGGAATAAAATCTTTATCTTGTCTTTGAACTCTGGAGTAGATACCTTCAACTTGATTATCAGGCATTCCTTTGAATTGATGCTTTTTCCAACCACCAACATGACAACAATAAGTCTTCATGTATGCAATAACTTGTGCCTTAGTTGGTTGCCTTGGTTTCTTTTGGCCCTTCTTAACTGAAGCAATAGCATCTTGAAGTGCTTGATTATTCTTCATCTGTATAAAGTCCTTTAACTGTGCTGTTCTTTGATCTTCAGTTAAAGACTTATCAGCCAGTAGGTTAATTGCCTTCTTTTTGATTATTGGATTATTTGCAATCAAGAACTGAATATCTTCTTCAGTAGGTACATATGAATATTGATGAGTCTTTTCTCTGAATATTGTAGGTTGAACAGTGGAAAGTGGATCTTCCATTCTATCCAGCCTTGTATCAAGTTGCTCTACTTGAGTATATCGCTTCCTTTGCACCTTTACAAGAAACACCTTCATCTTCAAAATCAATCCTCCTCCCTTGTGTTTCAGCATCTGTTTTCTTCCCCTGTTTGGGAGAATTTCCTAAATCTTGATCAAAACCAGCTGAATCATCATGATTAGGTAAAGATGAAGATGAAATCATTTGCTTTGCAGTTGTCTTCTTTCTTTTTAACCCCTGCAACTCTTCCTTCAAGGTCTAAATCTCTACCTTCAAGGATGTAATATCCTCGACATGTTGCTCCTTAAGGTGTGCCAAGTCTTGTTCCATAGATTTGACCTGTTTAGCTAACTTTGTACACAAAACCATCAATTCCAATTGTTGCCCACTGCCCTCATCACTTCCAACTGTGTGACCTGTTGGGAGAGGTGAATCATGAGGCATTGGCTCCGATTCCTCCCTAGTTGGACTAGGTTGAAGTCTAGAACCACCACTGCTTGTTCCTAGACCAAAAGGTTCAGAAACATGCTGTGTTGTCATGAGAGGAGTTGGCTGTTAGACCTTCTCTCATAGGTGTGAGAAACTGGTGGAGTATAATCAATGTTTGGAACATTAATTATGGGTGAGGTTTGTTCATTTAAAATCGTTGCAAGCATTTGAGGAAGGAGAGGTGTAAAAATCATGTTGCCATCTTTATTCATGTTTTGAAAAACTTTAGGCTTAAGGCAACTGATTTTATAAACATTAATGTGGAGTTGCAGTTGAAACTCATTTAGCACTGCTTGCACAAACCTTGGATACATTAAAAATTTTGTTGAACTCTTTACATTGCCAGTTATACTTGTCAAAATATATTTTGACCAGTTAAAAATCTTATCAGTGGCTAAACAAACCAAAGGGTAAGCCATGGTTGAACTAAATTGCTCATAAGATGTTTTCTTTGGACTAAGACAATGTAAAAGAGTATGTATCAAAAATCTCCAATGAGGACAAAAACCACTCTTTTTGAAAGTAGCCTTTTTATCAGTGGTATCATACCCCATGGATGATAAAGTATCATGTATGTCTAGCATAGGTAATGTGATGATACCATTGAGATCATCCAATTGGAGAAATCTCCTCAAGGATGCCTCAGTAACATCAATCGTTACCTCATCCACAGTGGCTCTTAGAGCATCCACTGTTTCATGTGTATCTCTATTCTCAAGTGTTATGGACTGAGCAGAAATCCAAAACTGTTTGATTTGAGAGATATAGATTGTAAGTTTTAAAAGCAAAGCATACCTTATATGGGTAGTATTGAGAAAGTCCACAATCTGATGAAAAACAGGGCCACTCTTTTTGTTTGACTTTTGTAGGTAGGCCACTTGGTTGTGCTCATCTGCAAATTTTAATGGTGCCATAGAAACTTTTGATGAAAAACGATATTATGTCAGTAATAATTGAAAGAATAACTAGCCAATTGAGAGAGAAAGATATATAGGGTTAGGGTTTAAGATTATTGCGCAAGAAAGACTATTTTTAGAAAGTATTTATCTTAAGCGGATAAATAATAATATGGAAAGTAGATAATCTCCTTAAAATTTTACCCTATATATATATATGGAAATAAATAGTTTCTTTCAACGGCTAGTAAAAAATAAGTAACTGACACAATCAGTTGTAACGGCTAGAACAACAATGGTAAAATAACACTGTTAGTGGAAACTGTGAACTAGCAGTGGGAATTTTTTCACAAAAATTTCAAAGAGCAGTGGTAAAGAAAATCATATAAAAACTAGACTGCTCTTATCATAGTTTTTATCAAACTACCAGCTATCAACGGATTTGATATGTCTTTACCATGAGCCGTTTGCTATGCACTAGCCAACTCTTAATCATAAAGAATATGGTGAGTTGACAACCATATAGTTTTTGGTAAACTATCAACCATAAACGGATTTGTCAAGTCTTTACCAGTAGCCGTTTGCTCTGGACTAGTTGATTCTTATGTGGATTAGACATGGTGAATCAATAACCATTTTTTGTGTATCTCAGTTATACACCTTTTAACATCAATTCCCAACTTTGGATTGGTTATGTATCTGCATTAGTGAGCATAATTCAGAATGTAGAGATAACCAACTTGTGCTTAACCAAAGTTACTTTTAACCAAGCCACTATAAAAAAAAATACCTTCCAAAGTCAACCCGATAATATCTATATTTACTCTTTAACCTGCCAAAATAGGAAAAGTAAATATATTCATTAATGAGCCCTTGAGACCGACTTTGCCTATATAAGGAGACTTGGCAAATTGATATCTTTACCAAAACACATTCAAGCACACAAAATCCCTGTATATAACCATGAGCAATCCTTCCAACGCCATTACCATCTCTTCTGATTCAGAGGAAGAGTTTGTGAGCGAGTCAGAGTCTTCCTCAGAAGCATCAGGGTGGGCTAGATACTTTCCACCATGGGCTGGAAGCACTTCATCCAAGAAGTACACTAAGGAGACTGCCAAGCATGCACCTGCTGCTAAACCTGCACCATCTCTTGAGTTTTACACCACCTCATCAGATGATGATGAGAATGAGGATGAGACCTATTTCTTGGTCAAACATTTGCCAAAGGCTCTAACCACAGCATTGAAGACAACTATCTCAAACATGAAGCAGATAGATGTACCAGAGAAGCCTGCAAGACTACCAAGGCCTCCTCCACAAGTTCTTGGTCTTCCTTGCCCAAAAATGCAGTCAACCTTTGAGAACAAAAGGAAGAGAGCCCAGAAAAACAAGCATGACTATGTGGGCAAAGGCAAGAAACCAATGGAGTAGCTTATGTAGGGTGTAGGATTAGATACAAAAGTTGTTTGTGTTTAGGAGCACTTTCTCTTTGGTTGTAATGAATCATCAGAATGACCTGAATAAAATTTCTTTGTTTTACTGTTTTCATTGTGAGAATACTTGTTACTACTGATTGCATTGTGGTTACCACGGTTAGGCATAATTGCTTCATAAGATGCAGTGGACAATAAAGGATATTAGCACTAAACAACAACAATCTTCCATGGAAACAAAGAATTCTTCAAATCTGCTTGTCACAAACATAAATCATACACTGAAAGCATTTGTGAGGTATCAGTGGTTAGATAAAAGAGTGATATCAAAATTAGCAGTGGCAAAACCCCAAGTTAATTAGGTCAACTCCTAGCACTGATTCGTTTACCAAGGTCAAGAGACTTCATTAACTCCTCAACCATTTACACCTTCCCCTCATTAACTTATTGAATCCAACTTAACATATATATTTAAGGACCTTTGACTTACAAACCACCCAAATCACATACTCCAAAAATTTCTCTCTCAAAGCCTTACATTTCTCCAACAACACCATGAGTCATTCCAATCCAATCAATCTTTCTTCTAGCAGTTCATCTGATAGTTTTTGGGATAATTTTGTTTTGAACAACCCTGGGAGAGTTGAGAAAGAAGAGTATGAGGAGGTTGTTTCCAGGAAGAGAAAACATTCAAGTGTTCTCTCAAATCCTTCTTCTGCTGATCCTTCATCACTACAGCCAGTGCCTCAGGATGCAGATATCAAGGGGGATAGCTCAGAGATCAGCTCATATGTATCTCCATATGAAGATACAGATGATGAGACCTCTGTAAGAGTCCTGAGTGTGCCCTCTCTTGCAGCAATAGTTCCTCCTAAAGAGTTGCAACCATCACCTTCTTTACCATTGCTATCAGTACCACCATCAGCATCCTCACCACCCACTGGGTAGTGGTGATGGGATTAGCAAGCCCTAAGGTGTATGACTGGATTAATATGCGAGGGGCTCCTAAAGTGATGCCAAAGTAGGCCTTACCAAAGAAGCCATAGATAGGTGTTGGTTAGGTTGGGGATGGGAATGGTTTGGTTGTGAAGCTTTTGTTTGGAGTAGGTTATTGTTAGTTGTTTTCAGTTGATGTAATGATGCTTGTAGTCTGTATTCCATGGATGTATCTACTGCACTCAATGGTGCAGTTTTGTGAAATAATAATAATGATCCATGTGTTTCTTTAACCTTAGAGTTCTTGCATCATTCTTGTTGTTCTCATTTTACATTACAATTTACTCCACCTCCAAAGCTGACATACTGTCCATCATAATGTTCAAAATCTGAAAGATAGGACTTGTTGCTATTCATGTGCCTTGAACACCCACTATCTGTATATCCTTGATCTGATCTTTTTGTCCTTGGATGTTCCTGCACATAAAAGAAAGAGTTCGTTTCTTTTGGGGACCCAAGCCATGATTGACTTGGATCTGCCTCGTGTATTAATATACTTAAATCTATCAAAGGTCATTGATAAACCATTGGGATTGGTTGTAGAGGTAGTTCCTTTAGGTTTCCATTTCCAACGTGCTGAGGCCTTCACATCATTGCCCATGTCCCCCTTTTCTTGTTTACAACCCTTCCAGTGAAAACTTTTGAATGAGCAGTGGTAACTGCTGATTTGGTTTTAGGTACCCACTGTTGGTTATAATGAACCTTTTTAGTTTGAAAAGTTCCTTTCCCTGTTTGTGCAGATTTTGCAAAAGTTGTTTTGGACTTTGCACTTTTAACAGGTGACTTAGGGTGAGCAGTGTTAACAGTTTTTGCTGTGGCAAAAGTTTTGAGGCCATTTCTTAGTTGAACTGCTCTTGGGACCATTTTACAATGAGAATTAGGATGCAAATTATTTTGAAACCTGTTAGACTCCACCCTTTTATTCCCATGGAATTCCCTTCTCCCATTATGATTGTCACAATAAGCATGTAAATGATCAAAACTACCACATATATAGCATGCCTTATTGTACATCACAAAATCACTACCTAGTTGTTGAGATTTAACATGATTCCAACTCCTCTGGTTACCCCTAGGAGCTGTAGGCTTGTTCCTATACATCTCAGCATACCTTATAGTTGGTCTAGGTTTATTAACTAGTTTCCTAGGTTCCTCTGTAATATTATTAACAAATTTTGGGATAGAAGCCTCTACATTCTTTTTAACATTCTCATCAACAACAGATGAGTCACTAGCACTCTCAAAAACATCATTATCATGCTTAACTTCTTCCTCACGTTTCACCATAGTGTCCTTTAAAGGACCATATTCACGTTCAAGTTCCTGAAACTCTTCTAAGCCTATATGAGCTAAATCTATACCTGGAGGTGATGGAACACCTCTTAGTAGTGGAGGCATTGTATTATAACCCATACCTGACTTAACTTTACTATGTATTTGAGCATTCCAAATTTTATCAATTGAATTATACTGATGATAACATGTGTCTAAAGTTAAATTGACATTTTCATTTTTCTTTTGAAGTTTTTCAAACTCTTTTTGGTATGCTTCATTCACAACAGTTGTATGTTCTACCTCTCTTCTAAGAAGAATCATATCATCATTATATTTTGACTCATTTTCTTGATAGTGCTCTAGTTGTTTTTCCAATATAGCTATAGCTCTCCTAAGGTTAGACACAGTATAATTAGTAGTATACAACTCTTGTCTTTCATTAGAATATAAATCATTAAGCCTTTCAACTTCTCTAGCAGCCCTACATGTTTTAGAACAATTTTCCAAGTTTTGTACCTCAGAGACAGAGAAAGCCATGAGAGCAAATTTAGTAGAAATAAGAGCAGCATCTGAATGTTCTTCTTCTTGATCATCAGCCATGAAACTCCAATCATAACTCACACCATCAATAGCCAACATTGCCTTTGGTTCTTCCACAATTGGTTCCTTCTTTTGCTTGTACCAAGTAGACCTGGTGTCCTTGGTATTTGGTCTTCTACATTCTCTAGCAAAGTGTCCCAACTTGTGGTAGTTAAAACATTCCACTTTCTTCTTATCAAAGCCTGCAGTTTCGCTACCATTGATGTGAATAGGCTTGCCAGTCTTCTTGTAGAATTTCCTAGCTCTTATGCTAAGCAGAGCTATTTGCCATTTTATGTCCATCTCCTCCAAGTCATCTTCATCAATTTGCTCTATGTCTTCATGAGTTAAAATAGAGCCATTGACTTGAGTGGAGATAAAAGCATAAAAGGTAGGATCTCCAATACCAACAATCTTCTTCTTTGAACCCGCAGCGGTAACACTAACATTACCAGTGGAAACTGTCGAACAAGCAGTGGCAATATTATCATCACTGTCATCTTCAGAGTCATCACTGTCAACAGAGGTTGACATCAAAGCCAAGCTGCTTGAGCTTGTACTAAGTTTCCCAGCCTTCTTCAGTCTTTGTTCAATGAGTTTAAAGTTGTTGTAAAGATCATTGAGCTTCATTGTTTCAATATCTGCTTTGTTTTCCCAGACAGTAACATTAGTTTGAAACTCTGAAGGCAAACTTCTTAGAAACTTCAAATTGAGGTCTTCCTTTTCTACCTCAATGCCAAACACAGTCAGTTGTGTAACAATCTTCTGAAGCTTGGTGAAGATGCTATCAAGTGAGTCATTGCTTGAAGCAGAGAAGTTTTCATAACTTTGCTTCAACAATGTCTTTTTAGTCTTCTTAGTAGCATCATTACCACCAAACACTGAGCAAATCTCTTCAAACAGTTCTTTAGCAGTCTTGCACTTGCTAAATGCTATTGTTGATACAAAAGTTGGACGTTCCTAGTTGGGGCTCCAGTTCTCGTATCAATTGGTTGTTTGCTGCTAGAGACCTGCGCACTAATAAACAGAAAACACCGTTAGGCTTATCGTGGGATTGTCTCCCACGATTATCCTCCGGTGTGAGAGTAAGTAATCGGTTTCAGGGTTATGGAGAGTTAGGGTTTAGATCGTACCTTTAATGAGAGCCGAGATACCCTTTATATATACACGGAATCCTTGTTGGTTTCGTGTTCCTCAAGCATAGGTGTATCCCGCCTAAGTGGGTTTGCGAATGATTATCTTCCAAAGTTAGGAGATATCCGATATCCTATTCCATAAATAAGTTTGGGTTTGGGCTTTCGTGAGCCCAAACACTTATTAACTTAGCCCAGTTCGTGATGGGCTTACTAAGAATAATCGTTAGTCGGGTTCGTGACCCGGATGTAGACTATACGTCATCATGTCCCCCCAGTCTAGTATGCGCAGTAACGAGCTGCGGATGCTAGACTATATCTGCAGTCAAAGAAAGAAACGGCGAAGCGTAGCGGAAAAGCCAAAAAGGCTAACCGTTACAAGAGATACATAGTATTTAAAAATGTATGCCTAGGAAATCGGGGGAAAGTAACTGCGGCAGGGTCACGTCAAGTGATCAGAGCCACATATTTGGAGATAGTGGGATCCACGTGTCGCTCATCGCGTGGGTAAGAAAACTTATATAACCCCCTATCTCCCTATTACTGTGATTACCACAGTAAAAACATTTCCGCCATTAACAAAGCTTCAAACTTTTCCAGCAAGAAAACCGTAATATTCTAAAGGTAACCGCGCGTGCGTGTACAAAAAACGATACAATGGTGAAAGTGTTATCTGACTTCACATCCTATATAACCGAGAGCGAACTTCTAGAGTTCACCTCGGATTATTTTATTCCGCTTGACGTGCATCCAGTTGTCCCGGATGCGCGAGCATCGATTGCGGACTTCCCCGAAGGGAAAGTAGGGGTATACACACGTTTTTTCGAATTCGCGAATCAACGTGTGCCCATATCTCTATTTATGTGCGACGTATTAAATAATTACAGTCTGCACTTATCCCAGCTGCACTGCATCGTTGCAGCTAAAATTACCAACTTCGAGGTCAACTGCCGTTTACTGGCGATTAACCCTACTATCCATGTGTTCCGCGCGTTTTATCACACGACGTGGTCACACGAGTGGGTATCCTTTGCTAAGCGCGCTGGTAAACTTCAGTGTTATACTGAAAAACTAGACGCGCTTAGAAATTGGAGGGAGTCATTTTTCTGGGTAGATGACTCGTGCTTCCCGTGGCGTTATAATTTCTACACCCAGGGTACATTGCCGAAGGATGAGCACCCCCTCCGTGGATCATATAGCGCGGAGGATGCGGAACTGATAAACGCCAACCGCATCCCCATTAGTTCCTATCCTGAGGAATTTTTGGTGCATATGGGCATTAGTCGTAACTACTTTGGTATGTCGGATGAGATACCAATCTTCTTAGGCGCTGATGGCCAGGGTGGGTGCTCATCCTTTCGCATCCCCTTTTTAATTAATGTAAGAGCTTTCTTTTCCTTCTGCACATTATGTAACATCTTTATTTGTTGTCTTCTGTTGCGCAAAGATGGATCTTTTCACAGTTGTGCAGCTGGCAAGGCCACGCCAGGTCGACGTGGGAGTGCTTGGCGCTGAGGGAAGGAGAAGAGCCTATTCTAGAGGCCACTGCGGGCGCACTCTGGAGATGAATTTGGGAGATGAGGGGACCAGTTCATCAGTTGCGTTGGAGGTGACCCCCCTCCAAAGCGTTCCGAGCCCCAGAGCTCCCTCTCCGCCTCTGCAAGTGAATGTGGACGGAGGCGCGGAAGAAGAAGATGAGGAGGAGGAGAGCGCTAAGTTGAATCGCAAAAGAGCGCCTGGTGGTGATGGCGCAGGGCCGTCCAGAAAGAAGCGCCCTGTCGTTTTTGATGTGGAGTCATCCTCAGATGACGTCTCAGCCCCCCCATCACCTTATGTGACTCTGCCTCAGTGAGTTTGTTATCTCCTTCTTCTTCTTTTTTTTTTTTTTTTTTTATTATTGCGCGCTCCCTGTTATGTAGATAACTATTAATCTCTATCTATTTGCATGCAGTGTGGAGCGTACTGGGGAGTCGCCTCCACGAGCTAGCCCTGTTGTTGAATCCTCTAGGCAAAAGAGCCAAGGTGCTGAGTCATTGGCGGCTGGGGACGCGCCAATGGAGAAGCTTGTTGAGGAGTTGGCGCTGGCTGCTGCGCATCAAGCCTCGCTTGTGGGTAAGCTAGAGAACAAGGTTGCTAGAGAGGGCAGCCAAAGCGCACATAAGGACAGCTAGATTGCTTTGCTGGAGGCGCAGTTGGCTAGTGCTAAAGCTGAAGCTGAGGGTTTAAGTGCATACGACCAAAAGCTTGCAGAGGAGAAGATGGCTCTGTTAGGGCAGATAAATCAGGAACGCGCTGCAGCTGTTCAATATAAGTCTTCCTGCTGCGTCTGGGAAAATTATAGAGAAGGGTAAGGACAGGCTGTTCGAGTAGTTGGGGGAGTTTGGTTCAACTGTTGAAGGGCAGCTGAAGACGCAAGAAATGAAGCTGCGTAAGCTCAGTTTGGAGTATGATGAGGAATTATATCCTCATCTCATGTCTGCCATTGCTAAGCGCAGGTGGCTCATCATCCATGGCTTGCGCCTTTCTGCTCTTAGCACCCTTGAGTCCAAGGAGGTGGTGGAGGAATTTGGTGGAGTAGTCCAGTGTGCCTTGGCGAGAGGGAAGTCAGAGGGTCGTGGAGGCGCGCTGCAAGAAGCGACTTCTTTGAAGGTACCAACTGAAAAGGTACACGGTTATGATCTGCTGATCCTACGATAACATGGTTGCTGCTATGAAGAGGATGAAGGTCTTAGAGCTTCCCATGATTGCTGAAATGGAGCGCTACCAGGATTTTCCCATAGGTGTTATTATGGAAGGGTTGACCTTAGCGCGCCATCGTACTGATAATGCAGAAGCGCAGCCGGACTATTTTTTGAAGCCCGATGACTCTCAGCTTCAAGTGCCTGTTTTTGCTCGCCCTAGAGACATTCTGAACCCCTTTGCTTTAGAGAAAGAGATGCCCTTGAAGGAAGTGCTGGAAGCGCATGCTACCAGACTTGCTAAAAAGGAAGGTATTACAGGTAAAGCGATTTTGTGCGGGGTTGGTGCAACTCATCTCCCAAGGTCTGACGGGGTGCCAGTGAGTGTTGCCACTGTGTCTCGTCAAGACTCGGACTTGTTGAAGAGACTAAACGATATTGGGGATGCTGCAAGCCGCGTGGGGACTTCATCACTTGAGCGGTCTAGGAGTATATAGATATGATCTTGTGTTTATAGACATCCTTTTGTAATAACTTGTAGTCATTAATAAAGATCTCCTTTTGTTAAGTGTGTGTTAATATTATTGCAACTTGTAATGTGCGTACTTATCTGTTTGTCTTTGCGTAAAAAACGTGTTCGTTGTCTAAGGGTCAAATTTGTACACAAGCGCGAATAATATGAGAAATTCATAGTCGTGTATGAAGATCATAGTCTACTTAAAACATAATTTCTAAGTAATTGTATTGATTCCTACATTTGTTAAACGTGCACCGTACTGTAAATATCATCTTAAGGAGTCAAGTGTATTGATTCCTACATTTGTTAAACGTGCACCGTATGCATAGCTGCGCGTCCGTCGTGAGATGCACACCGAACTTATTCCAACGTCTTGTGAACAAGGTGTTTAACAACGATACGTGATCCGATGTTGATGGGTTTGCAACCCTCTTACTCAACGAGTTATTTAGTAGGTTTACTCATCCTTTTACCATCGTGGGGTTATCAAATGCATGCACGCCATGTAGACAAAAGATGAAAAATGTTAAAACATAAAGTATATAGAAATAACAATTTGGAATGCGTCACGGAGTTAGCTAGAAACCGCGACATTTTATTGAGACTTGCAAGTTTTTGTGAAGGAGAATAAAATAAAATATTGCCTAAGTAAAATAAAATGTAAATACACGGATAATTATTGAGCACTTCACTAAAGTGCTTGGGATGCCCGTGTACTGGGCCGTAGCCATTTCTAGAGATAACAGCGTTTGAGATTGCAAATGTTCCATGTACGCGGTAGTTCCTGACCATTCATGTCACTTAGCTTGTATGCGCCTGTTCCTAGTGCTTCTGTAACCTCATAGGGTCCTTCCCACTTTGGTCCAAGTTTACCTGTGTCTTCTGCGTGACTCGCATCATTGGCGCGGTATACGAAATCACCTGGTCTGAATGAGACACTTCGTACTTTTGCATCATAATATCCCTTCATCTTTGACTTAGATCTTGCTTCACAAATAGCTGCGCGCTCACGTCTTTCTTCCAATAGGTCCAAATCGATGCGCCGCTCGTCATCATTTTTTGCAACATTGATTTCAGCAGTGCGAATTGTTGGCATCCCAATTTCGGCTGGTATGACCTTTGTCCCATAGACTAAAGAAAAGGGAGTGTCCCCCGTGCTGGTTTTGATTGAGGTGCGGTGCGCCCATAGGAAGTGGGATAATTCTTCCACCCATCGTCCTTTGTGTTTGTCCAGACGTGGTTTGATTCCTTCACCTAGGCTTCGATTTGCACGCTCTACTAACCCATTGGATTGTGGATGTTTGACTGACGCGAAGTGCTGCGTAATATTCAACTTCTCGCACCAGTCCTTGAAGGGATTGTCACAAAATTGTTTCCCGTTGTCCGAGATGATTTCCCCAGGCAGTCTGAAGTGGCATACAATATTATCCTAAACAAAGCGCTTGACCTGATTGCCAGTAATTTTCACCACTTTGCTTTTCGATCCACTTGGTGAAATAGTCTATTGCCACTATTAGAAACTTCAGTCCTCCTAACAGCGGGAAAGGGACCTGCAATGTCGATACCCCACTTGTAGAATGGCCATGGTGCCGTGATAGGCGTTAGCTCCTATTGTGGTTGGCGCGGAATGGGTCGATGAACCTGACAGTCGCCGCACTTTTTTATTAATTCCCGCGTGTCACAGTGCATGGTGGGCCAGTAGTACCCTGACCTTAAAGTACGTGCCACCACAGATCGTGGTCCTAAATCCATGCTGCATGAGCCAGCGTGTATTTCCCTGAGCACATAATTTGCTTGTAGGGGACCGACGCAGCGGAGCCATGGTTGCAGGAAGGAGCGTCGATAGAGCACACCGTCTTTAAGTTCAAACCTCTGAGCTGTGCGCCGTATTCTTCGGGCTTCCGTATGTTCTTGGGGCAGTACACCCTTGCTTATGAACTCCATTATTGGGGTCATCCACGTAGGACCTTCTTCTTCTATGACCGTTGATATTTCCATCTCCGAGATGGATTTGCTCTTCAAAGTCTCCACCAACACTTGTTTTGACAGGTGTACAAAGCTGGTGGACGCAATTTTACTCAGTGCATCCGCCTTTCGGTTGTCTCCCCTCGGAACCTGTTTGATTGTAAATCTGTCAAAACCTTGGATTAGCGCCTTAGTCTTGTCAAGGTATTGAATCATGTTATCCTCTTTAGCTACGTACTCTCCCAACACATGGTTGGCTACTAGCCGAGAATCCACGTTTGCTTCCAGGTTGCGTACACCCATCCGAGCTGCTATGCGTAGTCCGGCGATTAAGGCTTCGTATTCTACCTCATTGTTTGTCGCTGTGAACTCAAAACACAACGCGTAAGTGAATTCCATTCCCTTCGGGCTTGTGAGGATAAGGCCTGCTCCTGACCCATCCACGCATGAAGATCCGTCAGTGAACAAGATCTATGGATCTTGTAGTTCCTTTTCGCTTGGTGTGGGTGCATCATCAGTTTCTGGCTTTTCGATGATGAAATTTGCAAGTATCTGTCCTTTCAATGCAGTGCGCGGTCTATAGGAGATGTTATGTTCACCGAGCAACACGCTCCACTTCTGCAGTCGTCCTGATGCGTCAGGTTTGGAGATGATTTGCTTGATTGGTTGATCTGTGATCACTACTATTGGGTGCGCCTAGAAGTACCTGCGCAGTCGCTTGGCGGCGAACACTAAGGCCAGGACCAACTTCTCCATTGCACTATAATTAATCTATGTTTTCTTGAGTGCTTTGCTTACAAAATAGACAGGTTTTTGCACTGAGTCCCTGTCCGTTAGCAGCACTGCGCTGACTGCTCCATGCGTCGCTGATATGTACATAATCAGTTCTTCCCCTGGTCGGGGTGCGACTAGTGTGGGAAGCTCTGCCAGGTGTTGTTTGAGCTGTGTAAAGGCTTCTTCTGCCTCCGTAGTCCAGCGAAAATCTCCCTTCTTTATACATTTCTTGAGTGTTTTGAAGAGGGGTAATGACTTGTCTGCTGACTTAGACAAGAATCTGTTTAGGCCGGCCAACTTTACATTGAGAGATTGGACTTCCTTCAATCTGCACAGTGAAGGAAGTTCGATGACGGCCTTGGTTTTTTCTGGGCATGGTTTAATGCCATCGAGGTTCTATCGGTATCAGAAACATGCCTTCGTAGCGCCAAAAGTGCATTTTTTAGGATTTAGCTTCATGTTTATCTCTTTGAGGGTCCTAAACGTTTCCTCAATGTCGTAGCGCCAGTCCCTCTTGATTATGGCTTTTTATGACTAAGTCGTCGACATAAACCTCTAGGTTGCGGCCCACCTGTTTGGCAAATGCATTATCTACTAGCCGCTGGTAGGTGGCGCTGCATTCTTCAAGCCAAAAGGCATTTTGGTATAGCAGTAGACGCCTTGGCTTGTATGAAAGGCCGTTTTTTCCCCATCTTCCTTAGCCATCTGGATTTGGTGATATCCCTTATATGCATCTAAAAAACATTTGAGTGGATACCCGCATAGGGACTCGACTTTTCAATCTATCTCCGGTAGTGGGTAACAGTCTTGTGGGCATGCCTTGTTGAGGTCCGTGAAGTCCACTCACATCCGCCAGCTACCGTCGCTTTTCTTTACCATTACTGGGTTGGAAAGCCAGTCATGGTAGTAAACTTCTCGCATGATTCCTGCCTCTACAAGCTTGTGTACTTCTGCCAGAATAGCTTGCGCGCGCTCTGGAGCTTGGCCTCGCTTCTTCTGGCAGATCGGTGCGTATCCTTGTCGGATTCGCAGCTTGTGTTCTGTGATTGAGCGTGGTACCCCAGTCATGTGTTTTGGTTCCCATGCAAAGATATCCAGGTTCTTTTGCAAGAGTGCGCACACAGCTGCCTTACCGTTGTCTGACAGTGATCCTCCTATCGATACTTCCTGTTCAGGGTAATCGGGATGGATTGCGACCTTCAGGTTTGGAACTTTGGTCGCGCGCTGTTCTGTAATGGGTGTCGTTTCACATGTGACCGCGTTACATTCTTTAGGTGGTACGACGGCATTGTAGAGGGTAACAATACCTCCTTCCACCGGGAATTTAAGCATCCCGTGTGCTGTAGACGGTACTGCGCATATGGCTGATATCCCCGGTCGTTCGATAATGCCATTGTATGGCGAGGGGGATTTGATCACCATAAAATTCGTCCAGGCTGTTGTGGAGTGGTCATTATTACCTACTCTGACTAGTAGTCGTAATTGCCCCATAGGCCATATCTTTTCTCCTGTGAAGCCAGTCAGCGCTGTCGTGACCGGGCTCAACTGACTGCGTATCTCCGGGCGCAATCGCTTGAAGCAGTGTTCGTACATTATGTCGGCAGACGCTCCACCATCAACATACATGCGGTGGATGTCGTGACCCCCCACATTAATTTCAATGATGAGCGGCTCTATTACTGCGTTGTCCGTCGTTAAGGTAGGGAAAGTGATTGCACTTCCGTGAGAAAACTTCTGGCTGACCTTCTGCCTGGTTACTCGCTGCTATGACTGTATCATGTAAATGGTGTCAGCCTTATCTTTGGGTCCCTCCTTCTTATTCCCAGTCTTCTGTCTATCTTTCCCTTCTTTGATGTTCTTGACCAAATGGTCCAGTCTACCCTCCTTGACTAGTTTGTCGATGAGCTGGCGCATCTGGACACATTCATTAGTAGTGTGGCCCTTACGTCCGTGAGAGTCGTAGTACCCACTTCCTACGCGCCCGATCCTCACGGGGTGCTCATTGGTGGAGGTCTTGAGAAATTCGCACCTTCATTGCGAGTATCTCCTTTGGAGTCTTTGTCGTGGGGTATACTTGTCATTATCCCGCCGCTCCCAGGCTGCGATAATTCCTATTACGGTTACTATTCCGGTCGGTGGATTGTCTCCCAGGTTGTTCCTATGACCGGTAGTTCGAGTAGCTTTTCTTGCTATCCGCCGCGGCGGCCTCTCCTTGGACGAAGGACCGTGTGCGTTTCATGAGTTCATCAAAGGTTTGGGGAATCTTGTCGTTCAAACTTTTGATGAGTTCTGGATTATTGATCCCATTCATGAACCCTGAGATTTTTAGCACTTCGGGGCATGCTTTAACTTGTATGCATTCATCTTTGAAGCGCTCCATATATGCGCTTGTAGATTCTCCCTGGCGCTGCTTTACCCTGGCGAGTTCGACAGGGTTTTTAGCGCACTTCTTCCGTTGAGTGAAGTTTAGGCGGAACGCCTTTCTCAACTCTTCAAAGCCATCGATGCTTCTGCGTGGAAGCTTACTGAACCAGTTCCGCTCGTTTCCCACTAGCGTGGAATTAAACATGTGGCACCACACAGGTTGTGGCCAATTTTCGATAGTAGCGGCTGATTCGAAAATTTTTTGGTGATCATCAGGGTCACCTGTTCCATCATAGGTTTTGACATTAGCCGGCATGCGTCTTCTCTTATCTTCTGAGAAGTTACTGATACGTCTAGTGAACGCATCCACCTTCCACGGCGCCATGGAAGAGACATGTCTTCCTCCTCCTGACCACGGTATTTTCTTCTGGACTTCCAGTGTCCCGTTTCGCTATCCTCGTTGTCCGAGGAATTACCGGAGGACGAATTTTCCCTTCTTCGGCGTTTGCGCCGACTGCCCTTAGAATCTGCACTTGAAGGGTTTTCACTTGGGGAGTGTCGTCGCCCAAGTATGTCCTGGACTCTGCGGCTACCAAGCCTGGCGTGGACATTGGTACGCCGTTCATCTTTCTCGCTTCCTTCCAGATCTTGTGAGTTAGATGTCTCATCATCCTCAACTCTCCTCCCAATTCTGTTAAACACCTGGGGTGGCGTGGCTATCCCACCGGCTTCCTCGACGGCGGTGGGGATGTTTCGTGATTCGAGTGTCGAAATTGAGTCGAGCATACAGGCTTCGACTCGACCTCTTTTTTGCTTCCTCTTGCATGAGGGCTTCTAAGGTTTCGTAATTTTGAGATACGAAATCTCCCAGTGCGAGTTCCGGTGCGACCCCTTCTAGAGCGAGGGTGCCTGTTCCTACTACCGGGCCCTTGTTTCTGTCAGGTGCATCTGGTGCCTTCGAGAGGTCAGTTTCTAATACTGATTGAAGGGGAGTAGTAAAAACGCTGCGCAGCGGATCTCCTGCACTGGTGGTGGTGGTAGTCACCTGGGTTGTCCCCGAGCGTTGTTCCACTGTAGGGAAGACCAGGTCTGGGCCTAACCCATGATTTTTAGCGACACTAGTTGTCCCAGAGGTCTGCTTAGAAGCTGATCCGCTTTGCAGCTTCTTTCCTGTAAGGTCTGCTTGCGATCGCTGATTTCCGTGCTTCGTCATTCTAGTTCTTAGTGATGGTTCTTAGTGATGGTCCCACGGATGGCGCTACTTGTTGATACAAAAGTTGGACGTTCCTAGTTGGGGCTCCGGTTCTCGTATCAATTGGTTGTTTGCTGCTTGAGACATGCGCACTAATAAACAGAAAACACCGTTAGGCTTATCGTGGGATTGTCTCCCACGATTATCCTCCGGCGTGAGAGTAAATAATCGGTTTTAGGGTTATGTAGAGTTAGGGTTTAGATCGTACCTTTAATGAGAGGTGAGATACCCTTTATATATACACGGAATCCTTGTTGGTTTCGTGTTCCTCGAGCATAGGTGTATCCCGCCTAAGTCGGTTTGCGAATGATTATCTTCCAAAGTTAGGAGATATCCGATATCCTATTCCATAAATAAGTTTAGGTTTGGGCTTTCGTGAGCCCAAACACTTATTAACTTAGCCCAGTTCGTGCTGGGCTTACTAAGAATAATCGTTAGTCGGGTTCGTGACCCGGATGTAGACTATACGTGATCAGCTATGATCTGGTCTCTAGGAAGAGTCATCAGTAACAAACTTCTAGCCTTAAGATCATTCTTCCTTAGTGCTTTTTCAATACTAGATTCAGGCACAGAAACTTTCACAACATCTATGTCACCAACCTTCTGAGTACTAGTCACAGGCTTGAAAGAATCACCAATTTGAATGATCTCCCATAGAGCATAATCCTTAATGAGGAAGTATTGCTCAATCAGTATCCTCCACATCTCAAACTCATTAAGTTTGAGCTTAGGTATCCTTGGTTTAGAAGAGTTGGACTGGTTGTTTTCCATCTCCATTGAATTGAGTGAGTAGGTTAAGCTTATTCCTTAGATCTTCTAAAACAAAATATCAGAACCTTGACGGATCTGGACACACACCTTGTGTCAATGATATTTTGTATAATATTATTAAGCACGCGGAATTTACTTAGTAATACTTAGAAGATGGATTGTATGATGTATTGTAAGTAAAACACAGATTAAACACAAAACTTAAGCTCCAATATTATTGATTAATAATACGAGTGATCTTTACTTATCACTAGGGTTACACCTTGCAGCCTTTGTGAGTAATACGTATGTAAATTGCAAGTACCTAAGATAATGATCTAGGACCTCCTTTTATAGTACAAGGAGTCCTAAACAAGATAAGTATAAAGCTAACAATATAGAATATACACAAGATCTTTTCTATACTTATCTAAACACGTTTTCCTATAGCAGTGGTAATAATGTGCCAGCAGTGGTAATACGTTTCCACTGCTAGTGCAATCCAAGCAGTGTAAACCACAACTATCCGTGGTTACAGATTATTCCTAACAAGTGAGGTGATGGCGAGGAAGAATATAGATCCCAACTCCTACTCCGTTTCCTTTCGGTATGCATAAAATGTCCCTAGACAAGGTGGGAGGTATGGGGATTGTGGTGTTTGGGCCATTATATTTCTATACAGGTTGGCTAATTACATTCCACTCAACTTCAAAGACCCAGTTCAAGCTGCACTGGCATATCGTGAGCATTTGTCCGAATTTTCTTGGAAATACAAGATTCCAGTTCCTATATCCTAAATGAATGGCCTGCTAAACATTTTAATTTGTGTGGCTTTCTGGTGAAAACTTAAAAAATTTGGCTATGGCATTTGTGCGTTTGTGTAACTGGTGAAACTTAAAACATCCTGTATCTTGTAGGCATTGGTGAAACATCTCATTCACTATGTATCTTGTAGATTATCTAAACAGTTCTATTCCGCATGTGTAATGGTTCAACAATTGTGTTGAAAACTTTATTTTTTCTTCTTATTTCGATACATTACGTGTGGCATTTACTCCTTTATAAAACATTGAACAAGATCAAGATACGTGTTTTGGTAGATATTTATCAAGTTCTAAACTT
This sequence comes from Chrysanthemum makinoi, assembly GCA_910596185.1. Lineage (NCBI taxonomy): Eukaryota > Viridiplantae > Streptophyta > Magnoliopsida > Asterales > Asteraceae > Chrysanthemum > Chrysanthemum makinoi. The sequence continues at coordinate 317,840,466 of OU343217.1, forward strand.
TTAAGTGCAATGGTTAAAATTTGAATGTTGAAACTAGGGAATAAGATCTTGTATACAGTCGACTAGTAAGTCGCTCGACCAGTCGACTAGTAGTTGGGCAGATGGTATATTTAATGTGATAGGGTAGATGATAATCACATATAAATATGACCCCATAGCATAGGGAATTCTCATCCAAAATTGTCTCAGAGTTTTTAGTTGTCAAACTAGCCACCACCAAATGGATTCGCCACCAAATGATGAATGGGAACAACTACTTGATATAGATGACTCTGATCTCCGATTATCAGCTATGACTCAGAACATGGTCTCATATGGAAGCCCTAATGTTGATAAGTTTTTTAGGAAAATACCTGGTCCTGCAGGTAAAATTGCGGATATTTGGGGGGGTGTGGATGATGGTTTGATGATGACACAGGAGTATATTAGGAAAGTTGTTTATGATGAGGGTGAGGATTACGATTTTAAAAGTGGGGCATGGGTTCGTGAGGTTGAGTTTATGCAAGTTGATGGCAGGATATTGGTTGGTTGTTTTGCTGATATCAAAAAATTTTGCAAGAAAGGGAAAGTTGAGAAGGTTGTTGGGATAATTAAGTCATGTACTCCGAATGTGTTGGGTGATCTAAAAGTAACATTGAAAGACGTTTCGGGTTTAATCTCGGGTTCAATTCATCACAAAGTCTTTACGGATGAGAAGCTTGCAAAGGCGATTACTGTTGGGGCTGTTTTGATACTTCAAAATGTTTTAGTATTTTCTCCCAATGAATCTAGCCATTATCTTAACATAACAATAAAAAAATTGGTTAAGGTTTTCCCCAAGGATACACTTCTTGAAGATAGCAGTGGTGCTGGTGTTAGTGGAAGTTTAACTTGTGTTTAAGCAGTGGTGTTAGTGCTTTATTTATTTTAATTTCACCGTACTTGTTTTAATGTTCTATCTTTTATCGATTTCCTAATGTAATTCGTACGATTTAATGTTTTAATGTTTATTGATCATCGAATTTAATTTGCATCTTTAGTGTATTTTACTGTGATGATGGAAGATTAAGCAATTGGGAATCAAACAACTTTATCGATTTCAAAATCTTCCTGTGATGATGGAAGATTAAGCAATTGGGAATCAAACAACTTCATAAAATCATTAACTTCACTGCAATACTCGTCAGCAAGATCAAGGCCCTGTCAATGAAATGCCACAATTGCATTATGATTAAAACTTAGAACCTATAATGTGTCAACTGAAAAGTTGACACAGTAACAAGAATACATAGAATCTACAAGCAAATTTACCTTTTCAACACCGGATGGGATAACTTTCTCTTGTTGTTCAGATTTATAAGTATAAAACTACACACAAAAGAATTTACCACGTATTAGTAGACAGTCCTAAAAGATATACACAAAGAATATACCACATATTATAGGATCGAAAATGCAAATTTACAAGTATAATACTGATTTAATTACCTTTTCATAAGTCTGGCTGTTGACTTTCTCCTCCTGTTCTCTTTTAGAAGTGTAAAACTGCATACCAAATTTGTTTACCAAATATTATTATACAAAAATTAATTAAATTACAAGTACATTTATAAAATTAATAAATAACCTTCTCATAAGTATCTTTGTTGACTTGGTCTCTTCTTTTTGAAATGATCTGCAAATGAAAGTAATTTGGAACAAAACATGCCTATTAGTGTATACCATGATAACTGTTTAAAAAGAAAATATATTGGACAAAAGTCACAAAGGTAAAACATTAACCTCAACTATAGTCTCAAGTTTCGATGTGCGAGCATCCAAAGACTTAAGAACAGCCTGAAGAGCAAAAACATCTACCTCTTGACGAGTACTCTCCACTTCACAATCCTCTAGACTGGTTATTTGCTTAGGCGTGCGTGCAACGACAGCCTTTGCTTTCTGAAAATACTCTTCATAAAGTCCCCCTTTTACAACAGGCGGCGCTCTAGGGGTATACCACCTAAAAAATTCGTCTCTTTCTATATACCATCGCGACTCAGCCTCAACTCTAGTTGGGAAGATAGTGAAGTTTGGTGTAGAGCCCTAACAAAAATATAGATATTAGTTTTTACAAGGACCAGAAATATAATAAATAAACACTTGAAAATTAGTTTTTACCTTAGCAAAAAGCTGGTCGAAATTATCAGATTTACCAAATGATTTGTGTTTAGACCATGCAAGTGCTCTTGGGATAACCCCTGGATCCTTGTTCCACCACTGATTACTTTTATCTGAAAGCTCTATAATCCATATCTTGAAAATAGTAAAATGAAACCCTTATAAGTTATAATGTCCAGGAAGATAATAAATATGCATTTAAATAAACATTAGGAAATTATATTATTACTAACCTTGAAAGCACAAATGAATCCTGACAAGCAGAAGGTAGGAACATCCTTGGATTTTTTACAACCCAATGTTTGACTGTAACCCGGTCGATGCTCAGAAGCGACATTTCTGATTGACGCATACAACTGCCTCCAAACATGCTATCCCTATGGATATGCATTGAATTCATCAAGATCCTCAACCATCCTAAGCAACATATCATCAATGACATCAGACAACTCTTTACCCATGAAAATAACCTCCAATGTTAGCAGCAGACAAACCCGTAAAGCATCTTCATCCGACAGATTTAAGAAAATATCTACATCCTCAATAACCGATAGAAGATCAATGTTTTTAACATACTGCCCTATCTTATCTGGAAAAACACGATCACGAAAAGGGATATCACCACTT
>OU343217.1:317850728-317866265 GCA_910596185.1 Chrysanthemum makinoi
ATCAAATATTTAATGGCTGAGATTGGTTCTTCTCGATCTTTTTTTGGTTCTGAAAATAACCTTACACTATATATATATATATATATATATATATATATATATATATATATATATATATAGATTTGAGATCAAATAAGATCAATGTTAAAATTGTAAAAATAAGATCAACTCAACAACCAATAGGAAGAGGGCAAGTGTAATTTATGACTTAATTAAAAATGAAATTAATATCTAAACAAAAAGGGCATCTTGGTAATTTAGCAATTCTTTTAATCTCTCATCATTTATACTCCGTACTATAAAAAACATCCACACATTTCACCAACCCCATCTCATTTGTCTCTCTCTTATCAAACCTATATTTCTCTTGCCTCCCTACTCATTTATCCGGCAATCAAAAATACACCGCCACATACAGCTCCTCTCCGGCCGCCTTTATAACCCTCGATCTATAATTATTTTCGGTGTGTGGTTAATTACGGCGGCCAAAAAAACCTAGACATACACACAAACACACCCCGTGTGGTTAATTCCGGCGACCATACAACCGGATACATCGTGGCATGTATCGCCGGTACACTGGATACATCTCCGGTACACCGGTACCCAAGATACATCATGGTATCATGGTATGTGCTAAAAGGCGAAGCCGGTACGCCGGTACCCAAGATACATCATGGTTTCTGCCGATGTATCGAGTGTATGTGAGAGTTGGCGGTTTTTGTTTCAGATCCGAAAAGCTTGATACATGATTATTAGATGGGTTGTTGGGTTTGTGTAACATGTTTTGGTACTCAAGAAACTGTTACATGATTATCAATTTTGTGTTTGTGTATTAGTTGGGTTATGTATATCAATTGGCTTGTAACAGTTGTATTTTTTTAGAAGGAATGTATAAGTGGACATTTGTGTACCAATATTTAGGTAGTAAGATGTGTCTATTTGCTGTTTGTGATCTTTTTATAATCTGTACATTTTTGTTTTTTTAAAGGGATGTATCTCAGTTGTTTGTATAACAAATGGATGAGCATTTGAAAAACGATTGACCACATATAGAGTTGTTTTGTATTAGTGAGGTTGTATCACCTAATTTATCTAGTTGTATCCACACTATATCTGTAATTTATCAAGCTGTGTACTCGTTGTATCATATAAAAAAAGTGATAAAAAAAGTTGTGTACTTGATGTATCAAAGAACCAGATTTTTGAATGAAAAATAGATGAAAATTTGAAAATGATTGACCACATTTAGATTTGAATTCTCCAAAATACCCTTGAAAACTTATTTAATTAGTATAATGACCCTCATTTAATGTTAATCTAATCTAACATAAATAAAAAGATCCAACGGTCTAGATTGGGTCTTACTTTTAGAACTTTAAGCATGATCTCACAATAGCCCTCCCATATATATATATATATATATATATATATAGATATATATATATATATATATATATATATATATATATATATATATATATATATATATATATATATATATATGTGTGTGTGTGTGTGTGTGTGTGTGTGTGTGTGCATATATATAGTAAGAGGATAAATGTGTAGGTAAGAATTTAATGTGTATTTAAGAGTGTGTAGGTAAGAAATTAAGGTGTATGTAAGAGTGTGTAGATAAGAATTTAATGTGTATGTAAGAATACAAATGAGTAGGTAAGAATTTAATGTGTATGTAAGAGGATAAATGTGTAGGTAAGAAGATAAATATGAATTATTATTTCACATTATAAAGATCTAACCTAACAACCGGCCATAAAATCATAATCTGAATTATTATTTGACATTATAAAGATCTAACCTAACAACCAGCCATAAAATCATAATCACAAGCACTCGATTCTAATAGTGGTTTCCAAAATTGGTCTTCTTGGATTCATCTCTCTTGTCCAATTCTCTAGTCCAGTCTAGCTCTTTTCACATAATAATAGCTCCATATCTTGTAGATATTTTTCATTATACTCTCAGTCTCTCATTATGATACAAAATAGTTAATAGCGGTAAAATCGGTAAATGTTTGTTTGACTAAAGTAATGTAGACGTGGATGGAGCGGAGCTAAAACATAGAGATCATAAGTTTTGTTTGTTTGCCAAACAAAGCTATAGTATATATGGGAGTGTTTGTTTAAGCTTATTTAAGGGCTTATTAGCTTATATAACATAAATAAACCTAATTAAGTGTTTGGCTAACCTTATATGTTTTGCCTTATCAGATTATATGAAGGAGTTTTGGTAAGTCTAAAATATTTGTGGCTTATTTGAGACGGGTGGGCTTGTGAATATATATATATATATATATATATATAGGGGAGAGTTAAATTGAGATCAAATTTAAAGTTGTAAAAGTAAGATCATGTCTAAAAAGCCACTAAAACATTTATAAATAACAATTTTAGCAATAATACACATAAAAATAATATTTTAATACAAATTAACATTTTAGCAACCAATAACCAAATGATACATGAGTTTGGATTAGTGATACACCTGATACATATTACACTAATAAATATTCCAGAATCTGATACACATACAAAAACCTGATACACATTACACTTCTAATCAAAGTGTATCACCTAGGTTTCATAAATTTTAAAAAGAAATCTATCGAAACTTTCACAATTTTAGTTTTAGGTAATAAAATTTTTATTTTTCTTGTAAGGAGAGTGTCTCTTGTTAAATTTTAGTTGGATCTCATTTTAACAACTTTAAGTTTGATCTTATTTGATCTAGATTCTAATATATATATATATATATATATATATATATATATATATATATATATATATATATATACTAGTATTGGCCCACCAATGTATGCATGTCTTATAATTATCGTTGACATAAATTGCTATAGCGAAAGAAGGAGGGTAATCATAAAGAAGTTTTTCCATAAAAATTATATAACATGTCTAAAAAGTAAAATGTAAAATACTGAATTATACTTTTTGTTGGCATATTTTACTATAGCGAAAGAAGGTGGTAAAAAATGGTAGGAAAGTGTACATGTTGAAAGAAAGGGTCGTACATACGAATAGCAAGATAAAGAACGAAAAGAAATATACGTTTATTGAATATGAGAGAAAATATAAAGCTTGACAACCTTCGTGTTTACAAACTTATTTACATGAATGTTGCATTTGCTAAATTATAGATGTGCCAAGATGTATGTTCCTTCAAAGTAGTTAATCTCGGATAGTTAAAAGGAATGGAGATTCCTTTATCTTCGAACAATAGTGTTTCAGGTGGCACAATCTCCGTAAACACAGGTTCAAAGGACCTTGGCTAGGTATTTATTATTTGAAATTATACTAAAGCAATTGTAAAATAGTCGCACCCACCTGTTAATTCAGCTAAAGATAGTCATAAACACCTCTTAGTTCAACTATAAAAGCAGTCCCAAACGCCCCTCAATTCAGAGGTAGAGTACCCATCAAACATGCAATAAGAGAACTTGTCATATCTTTATCACATTAGAATGTGGTACTTCATACCCATTTTACTTTATTTTTGTGTTGACATAGACATGCTTCCTGGTCAAATTGATCCTGAATCCTATTTGCTAATTCATTGAGCAGCCCCATTTTGGATTAGACTACTTACGGCTAAGAGTTCAAGAGTGATTCGACGAATGTTTGGTTTACTCAAACTTGAAATATCGTAAATAGCTTCTATTTCATATTTCAAGGTATTTTTTTTATTATTAGCAAAATTAATATTGTAAAATATGGACAACTTACCTTTCGAGCCTCCGAGATGGACAATAAAATTGACGAACATATGATGCAAGTCTTCTATCTTTTATTACTTTAAGCATATGGGAGACTCACATTCATCAATTAACATGAGGTCATCGAACACCTCTTTTTCAAGGGAAATCGTTGTATACATGAAAAAAAAAAGCTTTACTATACTTTAACAAAACTTGTCGATACATTACTACATGAATTTTAAGATCAAATAAAAATATCACATATTCTGACCTATCTAGAAATTGAAATTCATAAACTCATTGTGAAACTAACAAATAACAATACAAAGAAACACAACAGATACTGTACTAAATTATTTATCTTTGATGATCACCTATGGTAGTGTCCCGTCAACTGCAGAAAGAATTAGAAATTATAAATTTATAATATATATATTTTTTGAAACGTGCAAGTGTATCCAACTATCTACTCAGAAGCTTAGTTGCCATGTCAACGCATTTATTTGGACCAATCTCAAAGATTATCTATATTTCAATAAAGTTTCAATATGCTTCGAAGTTATAGAAAAAAGCTATTTCAAAGTTTTAATAAGTAGCAGTCTGTCAAGGTTAGCTGATTTTACATAATGTATCAAGTTACAAATAAAGAGGTAATGAAGGAAATGCTAAATTGATATATTGTGTCATATGATATGAATGAAGATTACTAACTTGAGGCTTCTTCACCATGGCCCCCTGGTCATCAAGGTAAAAACTCAAACCTGAGAAAAAACACTTTCTTAAAATTATGAAATTTACGTATATAGAAAATATTATCTCACATAGAGAAGATCCCACCAGGAACCGGAAATTGAAACAGATAAAAAAATCCTTATGAGCTCAAATCTGCAAGTAAGCTACTCTCACATAAGTAAAGTTCGGGTGTCTTTTCAAAGCACTTTAACATAAGTAAGACACACTCACAAATATGAAACAAATAAAAAATAGGCTTATTTTGTTCTCTAAATTGAATGAAGCCACACAAAAAACTGATCCAAACACCCCTTATTGGTCATTTTTACCATAGCTGAAGAGCTTATACATTATAAGCTAATGCAAACACTCAAAAAAACCTTATGAGCTCAAATTCATATGTTATAATTAAGCTACTTAATGAAAATAGACTAAAATAAAACCAAGCTAATCTAAACACCAACTTAATCTCACACAAAAATAGGTGCATTAAGACACTGTCACTAATCTATAACAGAAGAAAATTTGGGCTTATTTTGTTCTCTAAAGTGAATAAAGCCACAAACAAACAAACAAACAAACCAAAAAAAAATCTAATCACCCCTTAATAAGCTTCTAACTATTGATGGTCTTCTTGTACTATTTTACTATGCAATTTATGGCTAACAACAGAATTTGTTGAAGGTTTATAGATATACCTTTTGAGTTGAATAAAGAGTCATACTCGCTGACACGGATCCATTTTGTAAGGACCACTCGTTCCCTTAATTACAGGACACCCACCTACACAAGAAGATGCGAAAGCACAAAGTTAGTGACACACAACTTGTCTCAAGCAAGCTTACAAAAGAGTATTTAACATAACGACCAGAAGTTGTTGAATATAACATAATGAACCTTGGGCCTTTAATTGCATCTTTTTCCGCTTGGGTTTCCACCTGAAAAACATACAATAACCATCATAAGCAACCATTAAAAAGTTGTTCTCAAGACATCTATTGCATTGTAAACATATTGCAACAACTTTCCCTATTATATCATTGGGTAACTATTGGCCAACTTTCTGTTTGATATCAGTAGCTTCAGTCTGTAAATGATCATATATCAAAAAGAGAAAATTACAGTGTGATAAGCATTTCAAACTCAATAATCCTTCAGTTTTAGCACATGTAATAGCCATATTAGGTACTTTGTGGCTATTTGCATAGCCATAACATGGTAAGCAAGACTAGCACGTGGTAAGTAAGACAACACATACTTGTTTCCATGCTTGGATTGATAGGCCCCTATTATCTATCCACCTAATTAAGGCGTTACATAGAACAAGTAGAAAGTAACGCAGGCTCCTCCCTGACCAAGTGTGCTAGCTTGTGGCCAAGATTTGTTCTAACATTGTTTGAAGATAGAGAAGGTGTTCAGCATCCGCAAGTCCATGAGTCCTAATAATAATTGCAATATTCACTACAGTTATACGATTTAATGTTTCTATGAATTCAGTGGGACCCTGTAAAAGAGTTATATTAGTTTAATAGTGAAGTTAATAGAAAAAGTGATATAACTACTTTTGAACTGATTGTTAGTAATGGGAAGCTAATTGATCTAATTTAATAAATAACGGTGACCTGATTATCGCGACTCGAAGTTGCAATAACCAGTTTTAAATGCTTGGTTAAACAAATTCTACTTTTGGTCATGGGTATCTGGTCATTTAAGGTTCAAATGAACAGTTTCTTAGATAAGTAAACATTTATTAGAAAATATTCAATAATAGACAAAAATTACACAATGACTAAATTAAGGGACCTTCACCTTATTAACATTACCTTAGTTTGCGTATTGTGTCTGTTCGACCATAGGGCAATAACAAACCCTTCATAAAGTCGAGTGCAATGAGCATCAATATAAACCCAATTCAATCCATGATTAAACTAAAGGAACTTGGTGCAATTAACAGAGTTAGATACACACAACTTGTAGGGGATATGTAGTAATAACGAACACAATCAGATATACTTAAATCTCTGAAAGGCATGTGAACACTTTCAGATCGAATCAATTCGGTGGTTCTACCAAATTATTCAATCGGATACAATTCAGAGAATGAGAATTTTCTGTATGTGTTTATCTGAGATTTTATGAACCATCTTTTGATCTGACCAAATAAACCGTATATAACTATAATACGGGATAACTGCCAAAGGCAGTTTTAGGGTTTCCAAGTTATCAAATTTTGTCCCTCAATTTTCGAAAATTAATTTCTGAGGAACATAAGTTCAGCAGAATCATAACTTCAGCAGATTCCACATTACTTCAGCAGAAACCTTCAGCAGGAATTTTTTACATAGCAACATAGTGGAAATAAAAAATTTTCCACTCGACTGACGGTGCCGCCCTGGACCACTACCAGGGCTTGCCGGACCCCCGTCCCTTAGGGGCTTCGCCCCTAAGATCATAATAAATTCAAGTAGGTGTGCACCTCCAAACCTAAATGATGTATTATTATGATGAAATTGGTCAAAACAAGTTAATCCAATTACACTAAAATATCCAACATTCCTCCCCTATTTTAGTGCAATCCTTGATTAACTAAAACAAGTAATCTCAAACAATCAAACTTTTGCATAAATGAAATGTCGTGACGATTGAATTTCACATTAGTACATTACACATTTCAAATATTCGAATACCGGGGTGTCGCAGGATTGAACCCTGGAATGTAATATGAATACACAAGATAATAATGTACACAAAGTTTACATACATAGTAGTTCTATCTTGACACATGTTTTACTAGCCTATGTCCTTATCCTTCATAAGCATGTCAAAGCCAAGTCCCAGCTTCTTGAAGCGGCTAAACTTCATGCTCATATAGGTAACTCTTTTAGTCTTGCACCTACAATGCAATTTGTCAAAAGAGCTATTAAGAATATATTCATTCAACCTCCCTAACTTGTAGGTCTGAACACATACCTTGGGATGAATCTTCTAATGTGTTCCAATCTCTAAATATTAATCCTTCCACATTGAATTCAGCACCTAGCGTCATACTAGGTGGGAATTGGGTATCTTGATATCAAAGATTTCTGGTGGACTTTAATCCCATCCCTATTGCCGAATTTTTCACGAAATCTCTATTCAACCCTTTGGTTAAATGACCGGCTAAATTGTGTTGCGTTTTCACAAACACCACAGATATCACACCATTCGTGATAAGATCACGTATCATGCTATGTCTAACACCTAAGTGTCTAGACTTACCATTATATACTTGTGCCTTAGCCAAAGTAGCTTGACTATCACATCTGATAGAAATGGATGATATTGGTTTAGGCCACAATGGAATTTCATAAATTAAGTTCCTTAGCCATTCAGCTTCTTTACAGTGCATGCTAATGCCACAAACTCAGATTCCATTGTTGAATCAGTTATGCAAGTTTGCTTCTTAGATGCCCAACAAATGGCACCACCTCCAAGTAGGTATACCCAACCACTTGTGGAAGAATGATCTTCCTTATTGGAAATCCAACTTGCATCTGAATAACCTTCGAAACGAAGGAAATCTGTATAAGTCAAACCATAATCCATTGTTCCTTTCAAGTCTTGAAATACTCTATTACTTACTTCGCTAATGGATTAAACACGGATTGTGAGTATATCTACTCAACTTTCCAACAGCAAAGGCTATATCCGGTCTAGTACTAATCATGGCATACATGAGATCAATAGCCCTTGAATATTCAAGTTGATTCACAACAACACCTTTATTAGACACAAGTTTTGTTGTGGGATCCATAGGAGTACCTATTGGAGAACAATCTTTCAGATTAAATTTATTCAACATCTTCTCAATATAATGTGATTGAGAGATAGTAATGCCATGTTCTCCATGTATGATCTTAATGCCAAGAATCACATCAGCCTCCCCCATGTCCTTCATCTCAAATATAGAGGACAAGAATTCCTTAGTTGCATCAACTTGATCTTGGTGTTCAAAGATCAACATGTCATCAACATACAAGCAAATGATTACTCCTTTACCAGAAGCATTAAACTTGTTGTATACACACTTATGCCTTGGTTTAATGCAAAACCATTAGACAAGATAACATCATCAAATTTCTGATGCCACTGCTTAGGAGCTTGTTTCAAACCATAAAGAGATTTAACCAATTTACAAACCTTATTTTCATTACCAGGCAAGACAAAACCTTCTGGCTGTTTTATGTAAATCTCTTCATCCAATTCACAATTCAGAAAGGCTGTTTTAACATCCATTTGGTGAATTACAAGATTATGTATAGCCATGAAGTGCTAAAAATAATCTAATGGTGGTAATCCTAGCAACAGGAGCATAAGTATCGAAGAAATCAATACCTTCTTTTTGTCTAAAGCCTTGGATAACCAATCTGGATTTATACTTGTCTATGCTTCCATCCACCTTCATCTTCCTTTTGAAGATCCATTTAATATTCAATGGTTTACAACCAGGTGGTAAATCAGATGGTTTCCAAGTATTATTGTGCATTATAGAGTCAATCTCATCTTGGATTGCCTCTTTCCAAAATGCAGCATCCCTTGAAGCCATAGCTTCATTGTAGGTCCTAGGATCTTCATCAACATTGAAACAATATTGATATTGAAATTGAATTTCATTCCTTGATCCTTCAACCAAATATAGTTGGAAATCGCCACCAAAAGATTTGGTTTTCCTTGCTCTTACACTCCTCCTAGGCTCAGAAGGCTCGGGAGGAGAAACGATCACTTGTCGAGGATGCAAAGTTACTAGAACTTGCAATCATGTTTGCAGGTTTAGGTAAAAATGTAAACCTATCCTCATTGCGAAATCAGCATCTTGACTCAATAACGAGTGCGGATACATAATCATTAGGTTCTATGACATAGAACCTATAGCACTAGAATTCTCGGGATAGCCATTGAATACACAATCTATACCTCTTTGACCTATATTATTTATTTTAGGATTAGTCAATCTTACCACGACTCTACATCCCCAAACTCTGAGATAACTCGGTTTTGGTGCCTTTTTATACCAAAGTTCATAAGGGGTTATCTTGTTCCTTTTATTAGGAACTTTATTTAATAAATAACAGTGCATCAACATAGCCTCACCCCAAAATCCATCACTTAGGCTAGAATAGCATAACATGGAATTAACCATTTCTTTTAATGTCATATTCTTTCTTTCAGATATACCATTTTGTTGAGGGTATATGGAGCGTGATTCGATGTATTATACCGTAGATTGAAAATATCTTGGATCATAATACTCACCTCCCCTATCGGTCGAAGTGTTTTAATCTTCACACCATGATAAAGCTCTACTTCCTCTTTATAAATTTTAAACTTATCAAGAGCTTCATCTTTTGTATGAAACAAGTAAACATAGCATAGTAGCATCATCAATAAAAGTAACTACATACTTTTTATTACCAAGTGATGGAGTTGAATGAAAATCACACAAGTCACTGTGTACAAGTTCTAATACCTTAGTATCTCTAATGACATTTTTGGCGAAAGGTTGTCTAGTTATCTTAGTCAACATACAAGTTTTACACTTTTCACCATTCAATTCAAAAGCAGGTATTAGACTGATTTTTGACATGTCTATCATTCTCTTTAGGTAATACGTGTCCTAGTCTAGCATGCCATAATTTAGATTTACCACAATTATTGCTAGAGCTAGTAGAAGCCATGCAAACAGAATTATTAATAAACGAAACATCCAAATTTAATTTAAACATGCCATTCAAATATCCAAAGCCAATAAAGGTTCCATGTCTTGACAAGATATACTTGTCACTTTCTAAGACTTGCTTGTAGCCACAATTATTTAATACAATACCAGATACTAAATCCTTACAATTCCGGTACATACACAACATTATTTAAAAGTAAAGAGTTTCAGTAAAGACTAGATTAACAGATCCTAGTCCTTTAATTGGTTCAGTTGCAACATTGCCCATCTTTAATAAAGATCCATCTTCAATTGGCTTAAAGTCCTTGAACCATTGAAGATTTTTGCATACATGACATGTTGCTCCTGAATCCACCCACCATGATAAGTCATCATCCTGCATATAGAATGTTTGAAATTATTATTGATACATAATAAACAGAATGATCATAGGTACCAAAAGCGAACCTGCTTTCAAGGATCCACTAGAACCAGCCTCGTTTTTCCCATTACCTCCACCCTTTTAGACACGCAATCTTTCTTAAAGTGTCCGGGTTTCCCGCACTTCAACGGTTACTTTTGGTTTCTTATCAGAACCTTTGTTGTTATTGCTTTGCCACTTTCGTTTCCCTTTACTAGCCTTAGAGGATTCACCCTCCTCCACCATGTTCCGGAAGAACCAGCCATGGTTTTAGTACCACCAACAGAACCCTTTTCCATATCACGTATGGATTGTTCAATTTGGAAATGACTTCCAAGTTCAACCAGATTCAATTCCTCTTTCTTATGTTTCAGATTGTTTTAAAAATCTTTCCAAGAGGGGGTTTATCTATGATACTAGAGACGAAATGATTCATCCATTTTCATATCATATTGTGCAAACTGTCCTAATATCCTTTGCAATTATTGTATGCTGTTCCATGACAGGCCTAGTGTCTACCATTTTATAGTTATTAAAATTACCAACAAGGAAATTCTTACTAGACGCATCTTACGCCATATATTTGGCTTCTAGGGTATCCCATAATTCTTTTGCAGGACTCTCGTTTTGATAAATATCAAACAAGGAATCAGACATACCGTTAAGAATATGACCACGACATATGTAATCTGCGTTCTCCCACTTTGGCGATTACAGTGCTGTTCCGGGGTTTCATTCTCAACAGCCTCAGGGCATGGGGTACTCAGAACATACACCACTTTCAAATTCGTGAGATAAAAATGCATCTTCTTCTGCCATCTACGAAAATCCCTTGAGAAAACTTCTCCAACTTTGCAAACGTCTTATTCATGTCTTTCACAGAATCAGGGTTCGTCACCGAATTGATTCGATCTTTGTAGGGGATATGTAGTAATAACGAACACAATCGGATATACTTAAGTCTCTGAAAGGCGTGTGAACACTTTCGGATCGAATCAATTCGGTGGTTCTACCAAATTATTCAATCGGATACAATTTAGAGAATGAGAATTTTCGTATGTGTTTATCGAGATTTTATGAACCATCTTTTGATCGACCAAATAAACCGTATATAACTATAATACGGGATAAGCGCCAAGGCATTTTAGGGTTTCAAGTTATCAAATTTTGTCCCTCAATTTCGAAAATTAATTTCGAGGAACATAACTTCAGAGAATCATAACTGGTGATTCCACATTACTTTAGCAGAAACCTTCGCGAGGAATTTTTTACATAGCAACATAGTGGAAATAAAAAATTTTCCACTCGACTGACCAGGGGCTGCCGCTTCTGGACCCTGCTACCGAGCTGACCCCGGATCCCTTAGGGGCTTCGCCCCTAAGATCATAATAAATTCAAGTAGGTGTGCACTCCGCACCTCCAAACCTAAATGATGTATTATTATAATGAAATTGGTCAAAACAAGTTAATCCAATTACACTAAAATATCCAACACAACTTGTTTCAAGAAAAAATTACACCATGACTAAACTAAGGGACCTTGACCTTATTAACAGATTTGGTGACACACAACTTGTTTCAAGAAAAAATTACACCATGACACGCAACTCGTTAACAGAGTTATTAGAAAATGATTCAATAAAAAGACATATTAATAAGTTTCAATAAGTCCTCTTGTTGTCATTTTTATACAATTGGGATTTCAACATGAGGCCAATGTTGTCATTTTTATACAATTATCGGTTAGAAATATCTCTATTAATCAATGAAAATCTAACCGATAATTGAGCTGTGGATAGCAGAAACTTGTAAACCTTGCAAACCAGACCACACAAAAGGGCACTTTGCCTTTGATAATCTCCTAACTATCTCCAAGGCACCAACTTTTAGTAAAAACAATGTTGCGTCATTCACAGTCGAGTTTCTAACTTTCCCATAACTGAACATTATAAAACTGATGGTACTCTAAAGAAAATTCAATCAGAAAACAATACTCATAATGTTGACAATGAAACATCAAGTTGTTGGGAAATTTACTTGCAAAACAACATAGTCAGACACATGAGTTTCATCTCTAATATTAGACACATGTGATCCAGCTGGACGTTGTTTGGCAACCTTTTCTTCTTTCGAAAACTGAGCAGCAGCTCTGGCAGCCATAGCAGGCCGCTTGTTTGAGTTTTTTTAGAATCACAGCAGATATCTCTTCAGGTGAGAATCTCTTTTCTTCTTCAGACTCGTGTTCAAATACAATCATTGGTTTTTCTCCAAACGCTTCAGTTACCTTAAAAGGCCATGATGACTCAATATCCTTCCTCAGTCTACCATCACTAAATCTGGTTCTCATTAAACGTTTAACATCTGAAAATTATTAAACAAATCTGAAGTTTAAGGAAGTCCACATACTAAAAAACTGGACATCATCCTAGCAACTGGATATGATTCAAAACAGATCCCGCAAGACAGCTTTAAAAAGACGTAAAAAGAAGTAGAATGATTATACAGCATGAAAGCCACATATCATTTTATTGACATATGTATGTGTTTAAGTCAAAAGCTGGTAATTGCTAAAGCCACATATCATTTTATTGGATGGCGAGTACAGTAAGTGTATAGTATGTTTTTTGGAGCTAACCTTAAGGAGCATAAGAATTGAACAAAGTTTACGTATATGCCTACTTTTGTAAAAACTTGTGAATCTACACTCAGTTTATGCATGTAAGTGGTCATAGGTATTATAGGGAATGATAATCGTGTGTTTGGGACATATATCAACTGAGATATAAGCAAGGTACCGTGTAACATTCCTGCACATGTAACATTATTTTCATGTTATAGCATATAGTAAATACTTGGGATGAAGATTAGAAAGAAGCATATCTATATCGGGGTATACATAGCAATCATAAATAGGTTATGATCATAGTATCAGCAATACATTATGAGCATATACAAACGTTGCAGCTATATGGGCAAAAATCAGTAACATAAGAGATAATGTGTTAACCGGTTATGCTGCATAGGCATTATAGTAGTTGTACAATATGTTTTCTAAACCTAAGTTGGATTAAGGTAAGAAGCATAGTAAGTTTACATATATGGGTATTTCTATAAACACCTGCAAATATGGATGAACCTATGGAGACAGTCGCTGATATATATTATAGAGGCCAACGATGATATTGTTTAATGAAAGGTACGTAAAAACTTTAAATGCGACATATAATTAGCACTGGTACCTTTTAATAAGGGCGTCCTAGTGTGAAGGTTATGCGCGGAACCAAACTGATCAAACCCCATACCCCTGCACGGGTTGTGGTTTATGGTGATGAACATAATTCGTACGCATATAATACCAATCTGTCACTAACTCACTACACATACACAATAAGATTTCTAAAATCAAATAGGTGAGGGTTTGAGTATCATTGTGAATTGTGATAGCATGTTGTGATGGCTGTGGCTTGGGTCAGAATGTAGTGGCTGGCTAAAGTGACCACAGTACCCTTACTATGTCACCGAAGCTGCATTTATAAGTGGTAAAATATATATTATTTAAGAAACATTCCAAGTTATTTAAGCAGTAGATAGATTATAGTGACTGGCAAGTATAGGAAACTAAAAAGTTACAATCTTACTGCTTAAACATATATGAAGAACACGTTGCCTATATTAAAGGACTAATTCATCCCTCATTATGTTATTGAGCAGAGTGGTTCACCAATTCAAAGACCTGGCCCGGTAAAAATGCAACATCACAACTCGACTATAATATTAAGTTTTAAACCAATCATTAGCTTCACAAACATTGTCATGATATTATTTTTCAACTAAACATAGAATTGGTTCTCCTTTTATGGCTTCCTTTTATTAGTCACTACTCAGAGGACATATTGGTAATTAGAAAATACAGATATGATGTCTGAAAGCTACATCAAATAATGCTATTGTAATTTGTGCTTCATAGTTGGATTGGACAAATGCTATTTTTATTACAGTTGGGTACATTTAATTGTTATTTCAAATAAGGAGTATACCTCGTTATTCTTTTGACATTGATCATCACAACCTTGAAGTCATTTACTCCATGAGGTAGATAACTGGTGATCAGAGCTTGGATATGGCATATGAAGGTAAGTTTGATCAAGCAGGGAGTTTGAGGTCTTCCCGGTCTTTATCGTCTAATGCTGCAAAGTAAAGATCAACCATACTGTCGCTTGTCGCTTACAAACTCGAGCTTTGAAGGTTCCCACTAAACAAAAGAAAACCAAAACAAAAAACTTTCAGTAGATATCACATAAAGATGGCAAATTTATATTTATTTATTTATTTATCTATTTATTTATTTATTTATGCATGTGTCGGTTCTGGTTAGCATAAAAGCAAACGGGTAGAAACTTGCCCAATATTTTTTGATACATTGAAACTTCCAAATCATCTATTCAAAAATATATTGATAGTAGTTATAATTTGTTGGTTTATGGATATATTTAATATGTGTATGACCGGATTCGAACTCGAGACCACGGGATTGCACACTTTACGTATGAGACTCGATGTTTTAATAATTAATATAAAATATTATGTTTAATTATTAAATACACAATAAACGACTAAGCGGCGTCTGAACTTATGAAAGTGACTATCGGTCGGATTAAATGTCAGCGGGATATGAAGAAAAGTAAACAAGCCAAGAGGCGGTTTAGGAACCCTCTTTTGGGCTTGTTTTTGGCCGAAACTATGGAATCCCACATCGAAAACCATAGTAATCTTGACATCTACCATAAGGCTATAAATACATCCTTATGTATTCATCCTTTGGTACGCTTGGTTTTCATTTGAAGGCCAATTTTTCTTTTCGTCCCTCTTGTTCTTAATTCGAGCCAGGTAGTATCCCCATTGTAAAGGGATTTCTGAGTGACCTTAAACACTTCTATTGCTGATCAAGAACTTAGCATT
>OU343217.1:317866365-317891365 GCA_910596185.1 Chrysanthemum makinoi
GGTTTGTGCCTTAATGGAGCTACCAAGTATTCCTATATATGTGCATAAATCTTAATGGGTGAATTTACTTTTAAATTCCACGCTACCACTTTTGTGGTAATTATCCTAATAACTTGGGTCTTATGACTCATGCAAAGTAGGGATATAGTGGTAATTAAAGGTAATTCTTTAATTGGTTATCCAATACTTCGATTAAAGTTTGATGATGAAAAGCTTAAACATTAAAACAAGGATATAAATGTTTTAATAAAACCTATGCTACTAAGATGAATGCATGACATCTTTGTACATATTTGATTTGACACCAAAATCAAATTTATTACCCTTAATTTAAGTTGTATGCCATCCAATGAAATGGAAACACCTGAGATTACCTTTTATTTGTCTGAGAACGTGATTTAGATCGTAATCAAAGGGTAAAATATCCACGTGACGCGAGAACGGGCATGGATGATTTTGCGCTTAAGTTGGACAACTTAATAGAGCCTGTAGTGAGAACTCGACAACTCAAGGCATAAGATGGGGATAAAACATGTTTACATGGCAATTGAAATTGGCTAGATGTAAATCCCATAAATCTAGGAATTGCAATTTGAAAATAGGCAATTGAGGTTCGACTGCATACCATCTTGCATAATTTCATTACTATGATCAATGATGTGATGAAACTATGTCAATTTGGATCCTAGTTTTTAGTGAAAATTAAATGGTTATATGCTTATGAACCATGGGTAATTAATTTTCTTGAAAAGGTTAATTATCAAAATACTAAAATTGAATTTTGTAATTCTTTTGAATGTATAAATGCAACATTTAACCATAAGCGAGGTTTAGTCTTTTGATCAAGAATTGATCCATTCGCTTTCAAACAAAAATGTTTGATCGAGAATAATTTACCGAAAAGACAAACGAAGTCTCTTTTCCATGGGAGAAGTGTAACACCCCCAAAATTTCACAGCGGAAGCGTTCGGGTCATGGGGTGCTACTAAATCAATATACACAATACAAGGTAATAAAGAATGGAAAATTTTATTCCATTATCGAAAGATAGATTAATTTAAGAAATAGTTTTACGTCATTGTTTCAAAGTGCGGAAGTAAAGCCCATAAAAATATATGTTGTCCCATTAAAGTTGTATTAAATATGATTGTAAACACTTCGGATGCCAGTCTTCAACGAATGCCTTTGCCATTGCCCACGCCAATAAGTAAACCTGAGAAAAACATGCTAAAATGTCAACACAAAGGTTGGTGAGTTCATAGGTTTAAGTTTCGGAAATCAAGTTGGACCACAGTTGCACATATAGCATCTCCGTGAATGACACTATATGCAAAAAGGCTATTACGCTAGTACCAAGTTCATGCGACCGAAACTACGACAGGGTGCATGCATCTAGAAGCATGATAAATAAAAGCCCAGCAAGTGTATTTCCAGTACACTCAATCTATACGATATGATATACCGGTTTGCCTATCCGTCAAACTCGAACGGGTGTCATCCCCAATAGATCTATTCATAACAATCGGCCTCAAAGGGAACTAACGGTAGCATAGTTGGGATTCAAGGTTGTTTCACGTAATAGTGTTTTCAGTTCCAGGTCCGAAAAGAGTTTTGCATGTTTCTCACCCCATAGTTTTATAAAGCAAGTAAATAAGAGTAAAAGTGGGGCTATAAACTCACCTCAGCAGTTCGGTGAATAAAGTATCAAGAGATCAAGTAGCAAGTAGCTCCAAACGCCAACCTAAATTAGTGTAAATCTCAGTTTCGATTCCAAGTAAATAAAGTCTATCTACTTTATTTAATTTACAAGTTGAGTTGTTGTTGTCGTTGTTGTTGTCGTTGTGTCATTACTAAAAAAAAATATATCATTTTCGAAATAATGGAGTATATCTCGCTTATAAACTTGATTTGAAAACGATATCGAAATGAAAATATTTCGGCTAAAAGTCGGATAAATATAGTGTACGGCAAAAGTAATACGATAAATGTGACGTTTGGTCGACGCCAATGTTTTATTTATATATACCGGTATATATGTAAAGTGCATATATAAGAAAATATACATCGAGATGAGTTTTACAAAAATATAATTCGAGTTGTGTTTATTTGGAAAGATAAGTTTATGTTTATATGTATATCGTTAAAACTTGTTTTCCTATAGATGCATATATATACATTTATGAACTTTTGTAAATTTTCTCGTTAAACGGGTTGGTTTATTATGTATAGTGTTTAGAAAATTATCGTGTTGACGGAATTGTCAATAGTCGCGTTTGAAATATTTGGTTTATACATATATCATGATAGCGAAATCTATATCATAGATTTTTATTTATCAAAATGTTACTAATATAGAAGTTACCCATTTATTTCTTTAAATCTAACAAATGTATAAAGTGTGTCGTAAATTTTATATTGAGTCGGAGGACGGATAAAACGAGTAGTAAAAGATATTTGAAAGATCGGACGAGATTATTCAACGTGTTCGGGATGTGGCCCGATACACAAACCGGAATGGACCCTTTGACTGTTGAGATCGCCCAACATATATTACCACTTGGGCCTCAAATTTTGGTAAAAGGCGAGGACCAAACTCGTGACCAGACGCACCCAATTTAGAAAACAAAATGAAGGTGAGTGTATTTTGATATTACAATGTGAGAGTACAGATACTAGTGCATTATTTTGGTCACCAATGGCAAAAAGGTATAAGGCTTTGGATTTTTTTGAAGGGGATTGTGAACAAGCCATAGACTCGGACGAAGTCACGACGGAGCCATAGCTTCAGAGACCATTACATTACCCTATGTCTCGACAAGCTTGTCACGGGTCCAAGACTCGAGTCAAGAGACTTGACATAGCATCGCTTTTTCAAAAGCTAAATGCGACTTATAACAAAATGTTTTGAGTCGGACGAAACTCAAAGATCAAAACCATGTGTGTTACTACTTCCAGTCATTCCTAGACCGTGACTAAGGACAAACAAGCTAGAAATTATGAGTCGGCATCAAATTTATACGCGAGGGCTTCTTAAGTCGAATCAAATAAGAACTTAAGACGGCACAAAATAAGTCAAACGAATAGCTAATAAGCGATTTTAATTGCCGAGATTATTGATAAGCAAATTTTATCATTATGATTCTTTTGTTTCCTTCTTGGGTTTAACGACAACATCAACAACATAACAACCATATTAACAACTTTAAACCAATTATAATTCATTCCTCATAATTAAGGTTAAATCGGTAATAAAAAATATTCGAAGTTACAAAAATGTAATTACAAACTCAGTAAAATGAAATATCAAGAAAATATGTTCTTACAATAAGTTTGGTGGGTCGAGTGGGTATGAAAACCGAACACCAAAAGCTCAAATTGGAGAGACCCGGGATGAATTGAAGCAATTAAACACTTGGGAAACCTTCCTTATGGATCCAATAACAAAACCCCTAACCTAATTTCGAAAACCCCTTTGATTCTATGAACCCTAATTTTTGACTTGTTGGTGAGATGAAGTGATGAAGCTGTGATAAAACTCGAACCTATTTATAGATGAAATGGAGGAGTGCTTGGACCACCACTTTTGGTCTTGAAGATGATAAGGATCATTTTTCGAGTAGTCCTTCCCCACGGGTGCATGCCTTCACGCGGGCTTCGCTCGCCTTCACCACTAGAGACAAGAAAAGGAGGGGACCTTGATTCTTTTGTCGACATCTTCATGGGAAAAGCCAAGAGAGTGATTCATTTTCGTTTATGGTTGTCCTTAGAGGTGAGAAGGTTGTTTGAAAGGTTTACCATTTTTGGAAGAGGGATGAAGGAGCGTATTGGATGGTTTGGAGGGAGAGCAAATTGGGAGGAGGTGAGGAGTTGTATGGGCGTGAGTTTTCTGTGGAAGACAGAAAAGAGGAAGAAGATAAGGGTTATGTGGGGATAGTTTAGTTTATTTGTTTTGTTATTAATACTGTATAACTTGTACTGAGTATGTTGTCGGTCCTCCAGTAACGCATTTCTCCGGTGTCCAAAATATAAAATTATATTTTTGGAAGCTGTCGAAAAACTGATATAAAAATAATGTCGTTGGTATTGATAGTTCGTTTTTATAATTTAGCCGTAACGGGTCGTGATTATAGTAAAAAAAAAGAAAGAAATAATAAATAAAAAAAATATAGTCGCGAAAAATCGGTAGGGAAATATACGAGTTGTTATAGTACCTACCCCTTAAAAGAAACCACGTCCTCGTGGTTTAAGATGCGAGAATCATCGAGGTCGATACGGTGATGAGAAGTGAGTATATACTCTTAAAATGTGATATAGGAAAAGAGACTAGTCGTTCAAGGAAGATTCGGTAACATGAGGCAATGAGTAAACAAAAGATAAAGGATTCATTAAGCTGAATATTCGAATACAACGCCGTTACATAAAAAGTACAATAATAGATAGGAAACTTAAAGGAATGCAATATAAGAAAGTAATAATTTCTTTGTTGTCGCGGTTTAGATAGTGTTGAAGTTGATCTTGATTCTCTTCTTTTTCCAAGGAAATAAGCTCTTCCTCCGGGCGGGTTCAATCTGGTTTTTCCGTCGACTGATTGGGACACTCACTCTTGTAGTGTCCCCGCCTCCACACCAAGCAAGTTATGTTAGCAAGATCCTTTGATTTGCGTCTTTGGCCGTGCCCAATCTTCCGGCAGCCATGCATATTTCACATTACAATTAACGCGGGTGTGGAGTTTTACGGAGTTGCATAAAGGGTGCTTCCCTTCATAGCCCTTCTTCTCTTCTCGCTCCAGCGAGAACCTTGGCTACCTCTTGCTTCTTGTTTTGATTGTTGTTGTTGTCTTTGGGGTTATCACTCCACTTCCGCTTGTTGTTACCGACTACTCAAGCATCCTCGATCACTTGATCCATCAACTTGTTTGACACTTCAATAGTCTCATGAAGGTCGCCAGTACTGGAGGTAGTCACATTTCCTTTGATAGATGGAGGTAGCCTCATGTATCCTTTCATCGTTTAGTTTCGCTGGTACCATCTCCGACATAGCAAGGCCAACTCTTGGAAACGTTGGTTGTAGAGTGCCATATCGTTCTTCACCTGAGATTCCGAACTCATTCTCCAGCTTCTTGACTTCATTAAGTAGGGCAATATTTCTTGAGCACCATATCCTTGAATTCTTCCTAAGGCATGGCATAAGCGATCAATGCCCGCAGATTTCGTAATTGTTCCACCAAGTTAAGGCAACCTCTTGAAAAGTGAACGGCGAAACTTCACCCTATCTTCATCTTCACGCTTGCAGATCCTAAACACGTTTCCGCCAAGCCATCGGTCAAAACAAATGACTCCCTCCGCTCCATTATAACCGCCATACAATCACGGAACTCCTTGTACGCACCGCTGCTTGTTATCGCAGAGGCCTAGAAGTTCCAAAAGATCGTGGTTGAGTTGTTCGAATTGATCGCAGCTTAAGCAGCCGCCACGCCATTGACCAATTGATCAATCATAGCTTGACTCATAGCGGTGTGGTTTGGGTACAAAAGGCAGTGAGCAGTGTGAGTGAGTAGGAGAGGGTGGTCGGCCACTGATTTCGCTGACTTTCCCAGCCATCTTCTATGATACAAGAAAGACGATAATTGAGTTTAGAATAGAAGGAGTAGTGTCAGATGAGGGTATGAAAAATAGAACCATGAGTGAAATAAAGGATGATCAATGACGAGGTGGTTCAAATATGTGGGTGAAAATAATATAATCAAGTAGTTGTATGTTACATAAAGAAATAACATATAAGCAATTAAGGTCATAACATAGTGCGATATTGTAATAGTGGGCATGTTAAGCAGTTTAACATAGAGATGTAACAAGTAAAGCATTCGTAGTCTACTCTACACTCTCCTTAAGTTAATTAATCCTTAATCTCATTAAGTTTGTTACATCAACATTATTCTCATTTAAACTTCATGACCCAATCAAACAAGAAGAAATTTTAAAGTTTAAATGTGAGTTAATTAAGAAACTTAATGATTTTGAGAAATAATTAATTTAATTCAAATGAGAGCATATACCAACCTAAAATGCAAGAGTAACATATAGCACCTACTACCTCGTAACAGAGGCAAGGCATGGCAGACATTGGCAGCGGCGGCGGGTTGAAGTGTTTTAGAAAAAATTGGTTATAGTTTAGGTTTTGAAAATACCTAATTTCTATAACCTTGGCTCTCAATACCAACTGTAACACCCCAAAATTTCACAGCGGAAGCGCTCGGGTCATGGGGTGCTACTAAATCAATATACACAATACAAGGTAATAAAGAATGGAAAATTTTATTCCATTATCGAAAGATAGATTAATTTAAGAAATAGTTTTACATCATTGTTTCAAAGTGCGGAAGTAAAGCCCATAAAAATATATGTTGTCCCATTAAAGTTGTATTAAATATGATTGTAAACACTTCGATGCCGGTCCAACGAACGCCTTTGCCATTGCCCACGCCAATAAGTAAACCTGAGAAAACATGCTAAAATGTCAACACAAAGGTTGGTGAGTTCATAGGTTTAAGTAATCAAGTTGGACCACGTTGCAACATATAGCATCTCCGTGAATGACACTATATGCAAAAAGGCTATTACGCTAGTACCAAGTCTGTTGCGACCGAAACTACGACGGTGTGCATGCATCTAGAAGCATGATAAATAAAAGCCCAGCAAGTGTATTTCCAGTACACTCAATCAATACGATATGATATACGCCCGAAGTTTGCCTATCCGGTCAAACTCGAACGGGGTGTCATCCCCAATAGATCTATTCATAACAATCGCCTCCCCAAAGGGAACTAACGGTAGCATAGTTGGGATTCAAGGTTGTTTCACATAGTATTTCGCCAGGTCCGAAAGAGTTTTGCATGTTTCTCACCCCATAGTTTTATAAAGCAAGTAAATAAGAGTAAAAGTGGGGCTATAAACTCACCTCAGCAGTTCGGTGAATAAAGTATCAAGAGATCAAGTAGCAAGTAGCTCCAACACGCAACCTAAATTAGTGCGGTAAATCTCAGTTTTCGATTCCAAGTTAAATAAAGTCTATCTACTTTATTTAATTTACAAGTTGAGTTGTTGTTGTCGTTGTTGTTGTCGTTGTGTCATTACTAAAAAAAATATATCATTTTCGAAATAATGGAGTATATCTCGGCTTATAAAACTTGATTTGAAAACGATATCGAAATGAAAATATTTCGGCTAAAAGTTGGATAAATATAGTGTACGGCAAAAGTAATACGATATATGTGACGCTTGGTCGACGCTAAATGTTTTATTTATATATACCGTATATGTGAAGTGCATATATAAGAAATATACATCGATGAGTTTTACAAAAATATAATTCGAGTTGTGTTTATTTGGAAAAATAAGTTTATGTTTATATGTATATCGTTAAAACTTGTTTTCCTATAGATGCATATATATACATTTATGAACTTTTGTAAATTTTCTCGTTAAACGGGTTGGTTTATTATGTATAGTGTTTAGAAAATTATCGTGTTGACGGAATTGTCAATAGTCGCGTTTGAAATATTTGGTTTATACATATATCATGATAGCGAAATCTATATCATAGATTTTTATTTATCAAAATGTTACTAATATAGAAGTTACCCATTTATTTCTTTAAATCTAACAAATGTATAAAGTGTGTCGTAAATTTTATATTGAGTCGGGAGTGACGGATAAACGAGTAGTAAAAGATATTTGAAAGATCGGACGAGATTATTCAACGTGTTCGGGATGTGGCCCGATACACAAACCGGAATGGACCCTTTGACTGTTTGAGTTTCGGCCCAACATATACAATACTTGGGCCTCAAATTTTGGTAAAAGGCTGAGGACCAAACTCGTGACCAGACGTACCCAATTTAGAAAACAAAAATGAAGCAGAGTGTATTTTGATATTACAGCTACTAGTGCATTATTTTGGTCACCAATGGCAAAAGGTATAAGGCTTTGGATTTTTTTTGAAGCAAGGGATTGTGAACAAGCCATAGACTCGGACGAGTCACATGGAGCCATATTTGAGACCATTGGCTACGCCTCTATGTCTCGACAAGCTTGTCACGGGTCCAAGACTCGAGTCAAGAGACTTGACATAGCATCGCTTTTTCAAAAGCTAAATGCGACTTATAACAAAATGTTTTGAGTCGGACGAAACTCAAAGATCAAAACCAAGTGTGTTACTACTTCCGTCATTCCTAGACCGTGACTAAGGACAAACAAGCTTGAAATTATGAGTCGGCATCAAATTTATAACGAGGGCTTCTTAAGTCGAATCAAATAAGAACTTAAGACAAGCACAAAAATAAGTCTAAAACGAATAGCTAATAAGCAGATTTTAATTAAGCCGAGATTATTGATAAGCAAATTTTATCATTATGATTCTTTTGTTTCCTTCTTGGGTTTAACGACAACATCAACAACATAACAACCATATTAACAACTTTAAACCAATTATAATTCATTCCTCATAATTAAGGTTAAATCGGTAATAAAAAAATATTCGAGTTACAAAAATGTAATTACAAACTCAGTAAAATGAAATATCAAGAAAATATGTTCTTACAATAAGTTTGGTGGGTCGAGTGGGTATGAAAACCGAACACCAAAAGCTCAAATTGGAGAGACCCGGGATGAATTGAAGCAATTAAACACTTGGGAAACCTTCCTTATGGATCCAATAACAAAACCCCTAACCTAATTTCGAAAACCCCTTTGATTCTATGAACCCTAATTTTTGACTTGTTGGTGAGATGAAGTGATGAAGCTGTGATAAAACTCGAACCTATTTATAGATGAAATGGAGGAGTGCTTGGACCACCACTTTTGGTCTTGAAGATGATAAGGATCATTTTTCGAGTAGTCTACCCCACGAAGTGCATGCCTTCACGTGGCTTCTCTGTCTTCGTCTTCAGCCGCGACTATAGAGACAAGAAAAAGGAGGGGACCTTGATTCTTTTGTCGACATCTTCATGGGAAAAGCCAAGAGAGTGATTCATTTTCGTTTATGGTTGTCCTTAGAGGTGAGAAGGTTGTTTGAAAGGTTTACCATTTTTGGAAGAGGGATGAAGGAGCTAGATGGATGGTTGGGAGGGAGAGCAAATTGGGAGGAGGTGAGGAGCAGGGTGGGGCGTGAGTTTTCTGTGGAAGACAGAAAAGAGGAAGAAGATAAGGGTTATGTGGGGATAGTTTAGTTTATTTGTTTTGTTATTAATACTGTATAACTTGTACTGCGTATGTTTTCGAAGTCTCAGCAGAACGTATTCTCTCGGTGTCCAAAAATATAAAAATTATATTTTTGGAAGCGTCTTCGAAAAACTGATATAAAAATAATGTCGTTGGTATTGATAGTTCGTTTTTATAATTTAGCTGTAACGGGTCGTGATTATAGTAAAAAAAAAGAAAGAAATAATAAATAAAAAAAATATAGTCGCGAAAAATCGGTAGGGAAATATACGAGTTGTTATAAGAAGCAT
The DNA here is from genome assembly GCA_910596185.1 of Chrysanthemum makinoi. NCBI lineage: Eukaryota > Viridiplantae > Streptophyta > Magnoliopsida > Asterales > Asteraceae > Chrysanthemum > Chrysanthemum makinoi. The sequence continues at coordinate 317,875,874 of OU343217.1, forward strand.
GAGACTCAATCCTATTCCTTTTCATGAATGAGAAAGGTATAATAGGAACATTTGAATTGTCTAAACTCTAATGTAACTCATAGCAATGAATTGCACATCTTTTCATAAGATTTCATTACCCTCATTTGTGAATGAATCCTTTTTTGTAAACATGAATGTTGTTAACTGGAAAACATGTATGTGAGTTACTAAATTCAGAAGTAATCGCAAAATTGGTAAAAGCAAACTAGCATATTTTATCTAGTTGTTTTGCTGCCTTAAAGGTGCTACATAATGATGGGGATGGCACTGCTGTTAAGAAAGGCATACCCATTCCTTTTTCGCTTAATGTACACAGGATAACCATTCATAGAGTAGAATACACCTTTTAGTACTCTAGTAATGATTACGTATGGTTCTTTAAAGGTGTGAGAAGCAAGCAAAGTTGCACAGTTGCAACACTGGCAACCGCCAGATACTGAGCATTGCATTGTTTCAATAAGAAGTTGTTTTATTGATTTCTAAATGTGGGAGCTACAAGTTATTTCTCGTAGTAACCCGCATTATCTTCAAAGATAATTATTTCAATTGTAGGCACTTTATGTTTTAAGGAGATATCATGCGCTCCTACTAATCAATATAGTCCTACATTCAAATACGACACAATCATAATCAAACAACGGCCGTATCATGTTGTTTATCCTGCTACGGTTGTTCCATGCACAAGGGGAGAAATTATTTTGCAGTGCGGCAACACATATAACTATGATTTAAATGGATGATCGCAGAAGGTAAGAGAGTAACGTCAGGAATTATAAATTTAAATATGTATGATTGTCCCATTAAGAACATGTGTCAAGATGATAACAAAGACTACTTTAAATATTTATGTCATTCAATATTTAATAAACACTTGTAGTTACAATTTATGTTACCGGAACGTGAACTAGATTGTAGCCCGCGTGTCGTTAAACGAGCATGGATGATGCAGTTTCACGCTGAACATTTCATGGAATAACATAATTAAATGAAGTAATCTAATACTACTTTGAATTTAAGTATTCGTGAATGACTTAAATATATGTAGTAAATATTAACTTGAAATATTAATGAAACCCGAGGTGGTGTTATAATATTTTAATTATAAATGTTTATGATTTTGTAAAGTCACAAACATGAAGTCTTTTAATACAAGACTTAGAATATAAAGTAAGACGTTAACTTGCCATGGTTTAAGACATATGCATGAAGTCAATGAGTTGATCAAGACTTATAACTTATAGTGGGATAGCATCATATGTCTTTGACTTGGTCAGAATACTTGTGTTATAAACACAATTGACTGGACTATTTACCTGTTTTGTTTTGTTGGTAATAGGTAAGCCAGTAGATGGTTATCTTAAATATTGTTGATTTTCACAATATTATTCTGAAATATCATAGTTTTGCTGTATGTTCAGCCAGAAGAATCGCTCGTCTGGCGCAGTTTGATTCGCTATGTCTTCCAGTTTTTCCGTTGGTAGAAAGTATAGATTGAATATACTCAATAAGATCCAACCCAGAAGATTGATTAGACACCATTTGTTTATGGAATGATGAATCACATTAAGTCATTTTGTTCTCTACTTGTTAAACTACTTTCGTGTGTCGTTTTTGTAATAACTTCAAAGGAATATGTATTGTTGCTTCTATTTGCCAAACTATTTAAAAGCGTACCTTTTGTTACAAGCAAGCGGGAGTTTTGGTTTAGATCTTGAAAGATAAAATTTACAAAACATAATCTTCAAAATGCACTTCAATATCAATGATGAGGCCAAATGATAGAAAGATGGGAATTGTCATTCATATCTAGCGATATCTCGTATATATTGATGATTATGTGATGAATAAGCCTGTTAATCATGATGGAATTCAAATGAATTGCGGTAAATCAATCATACTATGAATGGAGAGCCGCCATAAAGATAATCATTTAGATACTTGGTTTATCTAAATGAAGATGATTTTTCAAAGATGATTCTGCGTTTAAATTTTATGTAGAAATCATATGGACAATATTGCCACTTATTTAATGTATGTTCAGTGATAATAATATTATACTTAAGTATTAACTATGATTGAATATTTTCTGATACATTAAATAGAAGTATAAAGATTATAATTGTCATACATAGTTTCATTAATATGAAATTTTGAATAAAAAACTTGTTTTACCTTTTGCAGAATCCATAAGTAATGCAAAGGAGTTTTATGAATTCAAATAATCATTGAATATGTGTACGGTGAAGAATCCATGAATGGATATATGCATATCTAGAGATGATTCTTATGTTTAATATTCATGTTTGATTTAATAATTAAAATAAGATAGCTCATAAGTATTTCTGAAAGCTAGTGGGAGTATTATTTTTTAAATCTTATATGTTGTATGGGCAACTACATTCCACCTAAATTAAGTTTTTGTTGGGAATGAAACTCGCTTGTAAGATTTGGAAATAAGACATACAACCTGGAAATATGTTTATTATTATAAACATATGCGGTAAATAAATGAGTCTAATAGAACATGATGAGTACATATCTTTGACAAGATAGAGTATGAATGAGATCTTAAAGTCTAACTTGAAGATTCATCATGAACATCATGTTGTGGATAAGGTTGTTGTATCATGATTACAGATGATTTAACAACATTGTAATATTTATGTTTGGATTTAGAATTGCATTCCTCACCGAGTTGCTCTGTGATTCTATACAACAATTGTTGTGTAATTGTAATAGTCAACAAACTTGAGGTTTTGATGACACCAAACAAATTAAATATTCAAAGTTTACGGATGTTTAAAGAGCATATTATTGTGTACCATGATTAATGATATCTGAGATGACACTCAATTCTAGTCATGGTATTCTTGATTATGTTGACTAGTTATGCTCAACTAAGATATAGTTGCATTATACATTAAAGAATACATAATACTTTAAACTTTAAGGTTTTGAAAGATGATTGTCATAAAAGGTGGTTCGTTATCACGACCTTGTGGAATGTTATGACAATATCAAGATATGTGTAAACACATACAAGAAATTCACTTATTGAATTCTTGAAATAAGTATTCTCAAAATTCCTATAGATAAAAGTTAGTTGAAATTATGCCCTGTCAACAAGTATGATTATCATGACTTGAGGCAAAAATTCATTAACTAAGTATTATCATGCATTGATCTATTTAGTATTTGGATAAAGGATGTTAAACAATTATTATATATAATGAATTAAAGCACTTTAACGCTTAATTTCATTTATAATATATTGTTCCAGATTTTGCAGTTTAATCCTTGAATAACTTAAGTTATTCTAAATAGTCCATTGTCGATCAATAACATGGGAATGATATTGAATTAAGACAACTATGAGTATTAGTTAGAATATACTTGAAAGTATATTGATGCGAGCATGATTAATTTCGCATGATATTCAATGGATTGAGTATAAGACTTATCCCAACCACATGATGGTACTTTATGGATCTTAGTCATTAAGTACATCATGAATATTTATCCTCCGACTTGAGATACCAGAGAAATGTCATGGATGTAGTGCATTTCATGGAGGCAATCTAAAGCTATACGCATTGGTAGTTATAAGGGTTGTTTCGTAAGTGTTGCAGTTTATGAATTCTCGCCGTTGTTAAAACAGATTTGTTTCCTTCAAATTTATTTTGAAGTATAATACCGGGCCCCTCGTGAGGTTGTTAAGATGTTTGCATGGCCATGCCCAAGGTCTCGAATATGTTCTAAGAATTGGTAATCTTGATCAATCATATAAAGCGAGAAACATAATAGTTAATTAAGAAATGAGTGAGATCCATATTCTTATTAACATGGTATTAGAAACAAACGGATAAGTATGATGATGAATCATCAAAAGGTTTTTCCAGAAACCATACTCGAGTTGTTTCGGGGTCATTGGCGTGTTGCTAGATGCTAACCAATGTCATAACGCATACTAAGATATCTCCAAGTGGGAGTTGTTGGTTTATGGATATATTTAATATGTGTATGACCGATTCAACTCGAGACCACGGATTGCACACTTTACGTATGAGACTCGATGTTTTAATAATTCATATAAAATATTATGTTTAATTATTAAATTCACAATAAACGACTAAACGAGTGATAAGAACTTATCGAAAGTGACTATCGGTCGAATGTCAATCGGGATATGAAGAAAAGTAAACAAGTCAAGAGACGGTTTTAGGAACCCTCTTTGGGCTTGTTTATGTAAACTATGGAATCCCACATTGGAAACCATAGTAATCTTGACATCTACCATAAGGCTATAAATACATCCCATGTATTCATCCTTTGGTACACTTGATTTCATTAGAAGGCCAAATTTCTTCTTTTCTTCCCTCTTGTTCTTGGTCGACGAAGTGAATCCCCATTGTAAAGGATTTACGAGTGACCTTGAGCATAACAAAGGTGTTTGGTTATTCTATTGTGATCAAGAACTAGCATTCGAATCGAATCGCTAATAGTATGTGTGTACAAAAACGTGGTGTAACACACTATTGTTACATCAATTGGTTTGAATTGAAAAACGGTAAGGTCAATTGTAAAACCACATAAACCCTAATTAGGTTCTTGAATTGAAGAGATCTATTGTAAGAGGTACGTTATGCATCTTCGTTAATTAATTATTGTTATGATTCTTAGTCTTCCGCTGTGTACTCTGTGATGTCTATATGATTTATTTGTTATCATATATCTCAAACTCAACAGTGGCCTGTTGAGTTAGAGATACATGAATAACAATAAAACACGTAGACACCACAGAGTACACAGCGAAAGACTAAAGATCATAACAAATAAATAATTAACTGAAAGTATGTAACGCACTTTGCGAATGTCCATCTCTGAACAAAACAAAGAAGTGGTTTAAAGAGTTGTCCCTTACCGTTTTACAACTCAAACCAAATAGGTGTAAGAATAGTGTCTTACTACCACGTTCTTTTACATACGAATTAACCAACGAATCAAGCGATTGCTAAATCTAACACAAGTCCTCGTTTTAAGAAAAAACGAAACCAAACTCCCTAACAATGGGGTGTTCGGCCGAATAGGGACAAGAGAGAGGAGATGAGAGATTTGGGGTTAATTCAATGCACAAAGTTATGAAAAACCCTAGAACCTAACCTTGTTAATATAGTAGATGGAAAACTTTGGGAACAAGTTAAGGATTTGGGCTTGGAGAAGCTCCCTTGGCCGGCCATGATGAAAGCCCAAGGGAAAACCCATAACTTTTCACTTTCAAGATTTTCCATTACTAGTCCTTCTCTTTTCATTTAATGGTCGTTAGTCATTTTTCCGTTAAATACATAACGATCGTTAAACGGACTTAATGTGCAATTATTAATCGTAAACATTAACATTAATTATTTAACTTTAATTCTCATTCGCTAATGTGTGCAATCCCGTGGTCACAAGTTCGAATCCGGACATTTACGTGTTTGTAAATATATACATTTCCAACAGCTCCCACTTGGATATGTTTACAAACGTGAAATGACATTGGTTAGCGTCTAGCAACACGCCAATGCCCCCGGTACAACTCGTGTATGGTTTTCTGGAGAAAACCCAATTTTGATGATTCATCATCATATTCATCCTTTTGTTTCTTATACCATGTTAATAAGAATATGGATCTCACTCATTTCTTAATTAACTATTCTGTTTCTCGCTTTATGTGATTTATTCAGATTACCAATTCTTCGAAACATATTCCGTAAGACCTTGGGCATGGCCATGCAAACATCTTAACAACCCTACGAGGGGCCCAGAAGTATTATACTTCAAAATAAATTTGAAGGAAACAAATCCCATTTTGACTACAAGCGATTCACAATTTTGCAACACTTCAAAAGAACCTTATAACTACCAGTTACGTATAGCGTTAGATTGCTTCACAGAAATGCACTACATCCATGACATATCTCTCGTATCTCAAGTCGAGATAAATATTCATGATATACTTAATGACAAAGATCCATAAAGTATTATCATGTAGGTGGGATAAGTCCTATACTCAATACATTGAATATCATCTGAAATTAGTCATGCTACGCATCAATATACTTTCAAGTATATTCTAACTAATACTCAGATTTGTCTTAATTCAATATCATTCCCATGTTATTGATTGACAACGGACTATTTAGAATAACTTAAGTTATTCATGGATTTAAACATGCAAATATAGGACAACATCATAATAAATGAATAATAAACATAACAAAATACTTTATTTCATTTTAATAATAATGTTTACAATATCCTTTATCCAAATACTAAATAGATCAATGCATGATAATTCTTAGTTAATGAATTTTGCCACAAGTCATGCAACTCATACTTATTGACAAGGCATAATTTCAACTAACTTTGATCTATAGGAATTTTGAGAATACTTATTTCAAAAAATTCAATAAGTGAATTTCTTGTATGTGTTTACACATATCTTGATATTGTCATATCATTCCATAAGGTGCGTGACAACCTGAACCACCTGTATATTACAATCATCTTTCAAAACTTTTAAACTTTAAAGTATTCTTTATTCTTTAATGTATAATGCAACTATGCTCTTGAGCATAACTAGTCAACATGGTCATCATCAAGGATACCGTGACTAGAATTGAGTGTCATCTCAATTATACTAGCATCATTGTGTACAACAATATGCTCTTTAAACATCCGTAAACTTTGAATAGTTATAGTGTAATGTTGGTGCCTACCAAAACTCAAGTTTGTTGGCAATGACAATTATGAAACAATTGTCATATAATCATCCATAGAATCCAGGAGCATCTCCAGACTGTGGAATGTGATTCTAAATCCAAACATATTCCTTTTAAAAATATTTATTACACTAACAACTTTCAATGTTGTCAAATCATCTTGTAATCAAGCATCACACAACAATCTTATACACAACATGATGTTCATGATGAATCTTCAAGTTAAACTTTAAGATCTCATCTATCTTGTCAAAGATATGTATTCATCATGTTCTATTTGACTCATTTATTTACCGCATATGTTTATAATAATAAACATATATTCCAAGGTTGTATATATTATTTTCAAATCTTACAAACGAAGTTTCATTCCAAACTAAAACTTAATTTAAGTGGAATGTAGTTGCCCATACAACATATAAGATTTAAGAAAATAAAATAATACTCCCACTAGCTTTCAGGAATACTTATGAGCAATCTTATTTTAATTATTAAATCAAACATGGATTTAATATTAAACATAAGAATCATCTCCTAGATGCATGCATATATCCATTCATGGATTCTTGCAGTTTGTACATATTCAAAGATTATTTGAATTTATAAAACTACTTTGTATTACTCATCGTCCTCGCAAAAGTAATTCCACAACAAAGAGTTTTAATATTCATTGTCAAAATTTCATATCAATGAAACTAAGTATGACAATTATAATCTTTATACTTCTATTTAATGTATCTAGGAAAGAATATTCAATCATAGTTAATTGCTTAAATATGATTAATATTATTATCATTAGACATGCATTAAATATGTGTACAATATTGTCCCTATGATTTCTACATAAAGATTTAAACCACTAGTGTTTCCATCCTTTGAAGAAACTCATATTCATTATTAAGATAAACCAAGTATCTAAAGTTGATTATCTTTATGGACAGCATCTCAACATTCATAGTATGATTGATTTACCACAATTCAACATTTGGTAAATTCATCATTATGATTAACAGGCTTACCATGATCCTGTAACTCATATTCCTCAGCATATTAAATATCTGAGATATCCTTACTGATCTATGAATGACAATTCCATCATATTGAGGTCTATCATATACATGTTTAGCCTCATCATGATATTTGCTAGTGCATTTTAGAAGATTATGTATTTTGTAATTCAATCTTTCAAGATCTAAACAAACCTCCCACTTGCCTTTAACAATTTAAAGATTACCTTTAAATAGTTTAGTAAGTAGAGCAACAATACATTGTTCTCTTTTGGGATATTACAAAAACGTTGACAGTTCCTGACATTAGTTTGTTACAACCCACTTTACAAGTAGTTTAACAAATTCAGAACTTCATTATAAGACTTAATGTGATTCATCACATTCCATAAAAATGGTGTCTTATTAATCTTCTAGGTTGGAGTCTTATTGAGTATATTCAATCTATACTCAATCTACTAACCTTGATAACTTTTGGAAGAAACTATAGTTATCTTGAATCAAACAATGCCAATAGATTTTGATTCTTCTAACTGAACATACCATAAAAGTATGGTATTTCATTAGAATTAATATTGTAAGATAATTCTAACAATATCTAAGATAACCATCTACTTTTTAGCTTACCTATTTACCAACAAAGTAAAACTTAATGGTACAATAGAATTACCAAGTCAATTGCATGTATTATAACACAAATATTCTTGACCAAGTCAAAAGACATATCAGTTATAATCCCACTATACGTTATAAGTCATTGATCAACTCATTGACTTCATGCTTATGTCTTAAAACATAGCAAGTTAACGTCTTACTTTATATTGTAAGTCTTGTATTAAAAGACTTCATGTTTGTGACTTTACAAAATCATAAACATTTATAATTAAAGTAATTCAACGAATACTCAAATTCAAAATAGTATTAGATTACTTCATTTAATTATGTCATTCCATGAAATGCTCCATGTAAGAAATTGCATAATCATCCATGCTCGTTCTCACGACACATGGATATTTTACCTTGGGCTACAATCTAGTTCACGTTCTCACGTAATATAAATTGTAACTACAAGTGTTTCTTAAATATTGAATGACATAAATATTTAAAATAAAGTAGTCTTTGTTATTATCTTGACACATGTTCTTAATAGGGCAATCATACATATTTAAATGTATAATTCCTATTGGAACGTTACTCTCTTACCTTGCGGTGAAGAGAATCCATTTAAATCATATTTATATGTGTTTTACCTTGCACACAATAAAGATTTCTCCCACTTGTGCATTGAACAACATCATGTATCACATAAACAACACGATACACGTTCGTTTATTTGATTAATATGATTTGTGTCATAGATATAACTAGTAGATATAGGACTATATATATTTGTAAGGAAACGCACATGACAATCCTTAAAACATAAGTGCCTACAATTGGAAAGCAATTATCTACATGATATTCAAGAGATAATTTGGACTACTACACAGGAAACTAAGCTTGTAGCTCCCACTGAATTAGAAATCATTATAACAACTTCTTATTCAGTAATGCAACACAAATGCTCCCACTGAATTTGACAACATTGTAAGTGTTTCATAACCAGTGAAAACAACTTGCTTGCTTTTTACTTTCCTACACCTTTAAAGAACCATACGTAATCATTACTAAGGTACTAAAAGGTGTATTCTACTCTATGAATAATGGAATATCCATCAATGTTATTAACTCAAAAATTTTGGTATGCAATTTCTTCCTTAACAGGTCTACCAACCCCATACTGGCATGTAGCACCTTTAAAGGTTAAAGCAAAACAACTAGATAAAATATGCTAGTTTTCCTTTTACCAATTTTCGCGGTAATTTGTCTAGCTTCTAATCTTGTAATTCATATACATGTTTTCCAGTTAACTAACATTCATGTTGTTACAAAAGGATTCATTCACCAAATGAGGGTAATGAAATCTTTATGGAAAATAAGATGTGCAATTCATTGCTATGAGTTACATTAGAATTTAGACAATTCAAATGTTCCTATTATACCTTTCTCATTCATGAAAAGGAATAGGATTGAGTCTCATGCTTCTCCCATGGAAAAAAGACTTTGTTTGTCTTTTCGGTAAATTATTCTCGATCAAACATTTGTTTGAAAGCAGAATAAATCAATTTACAAATAAAACACTAAACCATGTTTACGGTTAAATGTTGCATTAATACATTTAAAAGAATTACAAAATTCAATTTTACTATTTTCGATAATTAACATTTTCAAGAAAATTAAATACCCATGGTTCATAAACATATAACCATTTAATTTTCACTTGAAAACTAGGATCCAAATTGTCATAATCTCATCACGTCAGTTGATCTGCTAGTAATGAACCGTATACAAAGTGGTAGAGCTTTTGCTCAATTGCCAATTTCAATTGCAATTCCTAGATTTATGGGATTTACATATAGCCAATTTCAATTGCCATGTAAACATGTTTTATCCCATCTTATGCCTTGAGTTGTCAGTTCTCACTACAAAACTCAATTAAGTTGTCCAACTTAAGAAACTGCAAAATCATCCATGCCCGTTCTCACGTCACATGGATATTTTACCCTTTGATTACGATCTAGATCACGTTCTCACGCAAATAAAAAGTAATCTTAGGTGTTTTCGTTTCGTTGGATGGCATATAACTTAAATTAAAGGGTAATAATTTTGATGTCAAATCAAATATGTACAAAGATGTCATGCATTCATTTTCGTATCATAGTTTTATTAAACATTTATATCCTTGTTTTAATGTTTAAGCTTTTCATCATCAAACTTTAATTGAGGTATTGGATTCACCAATCAAGGAATTTAGTGTTAATTATCATCCATTATACCGTACTTTTGCATAAGTGTAAACACTTAGTGTTTCGGATAATTACCACCGAAGTGGCGCATGGAATTAAAACTAATTCGCCCTTATGATGAGCTTGCACATATAATGGCTTACTAAGTAGCTCCATTCGAACTTACAGAGGGCAAAGGACGAGGTACGCGCTAAAGCACAACCTTAGACATCCTTTCAAGTACTGGCGCACTTCTTTATTAACCCCTTTATAGTTCATTCTAATGGGTGAGCCGTTCAGACCATTTGTACCAAAGTCACCAATCAATTAAACGATTATGATTACTATGCTTAAAAATACATGTTTCACCATTGTTTAGGTCAGTTTATTTTTCTTGTAAAAATACCCTTGTTACACATAACAAACAAGCAAGTATTTAAAAATAAACATATCTATACTACTTTATAATGTATTTAGGCCTTCTAAAATTAGAAGGCTTAAAAATTAAGCCTTCTAATTTTAGAAGGCTTAAAATTAAGATAATGAGATCCAATCATGAGATGACATGTGTCACTTCTTAACAAACTCCAAGCCTAACTTCTAACAAACTACAAGCCTAACTCCTAACCACCAAAAATTAAGATAAGGAGCTCCAATTATAAAATGACATGTGTCACTTCTCAACTAAAAATTCATCTTTATTTTCAAATTAAAATATCTTTTTATCTACTTATTTATATTATAATCTAATTTCACCATATTTTCTAAAATTTTATGCTCTTTAATTCAACATCCATTTTAATATATTTTTATGAGTTTTTAGTTTTTATATTTTTAGTGAGTTTATTTTATTTTAATTCAAAATTTTACAACTTTAACATTTATTTCATTTATTCCAATCATATTATAGTCATCGGGTACCCGCCGCCGCATTGCGCGGGTACCCTTCTAGTAAACAATGAATGCATAAAAAAAAAGTCTTGCCCAATATTTTTTAATACATTGAAACCTCCAAATCATCTATTCAAAAATGTATTGATAGTAGTTATAATTTAAACATTATCATTTTTTTTATCATACCTGACACATTGAGAATATACAAAATAAAAGTTTAAAAACTGTACACATCAACCTATTTGGCCCTTTAAATTACGGATCTTGTCAACAGGTTATCGGGTCTTGCCTGATGCATCAAGAATTCCAACACAGCATATCCCATGACTCGACGTACATGACCCACCCAATTTTAACCCATATCATTATGCATATAAGTTATTTCAGATTTACTTTTCCCTCGGGTCTCCACTTTTGTAGACCAGCAATTTCATAAGCTTCAGTGTCATCGTTTGCTCCTTTTTGTATCCTGCAATATATTAATGGTGCCAAATACTGTAGCTGCAACAGAAAACAGTTGAAATCTGAACAATTCTGAAATAAAAGACCGCATTACAGATAGAAATTCCAACCATTCTTTGCATCACCACCTTTATTTCTTTGGAAAATTTGCCGTTATAGCTTGAGGGGAAAACTTCATCCCGATACGGCATCCTTGATGGCACCGTCTTGATTTACACCAACTCGTCCACGGGTTCCATCTCCTTCTTGATTTGAATCTTGTATTGGTCTCACTTCTGGAAGTGTTAGCGCAGATTTTTCATCCAAATGCTGACGCTGTTGGTCTCCCTTGATTGGAACTGGTCGGGTTCCAAATCCCGATACGGCATCCTTGATGGCACCGTCCTGATTTACACCAACTCGTCCATGGGTTCCAACTCCTTCATGATTTGAATCTTGTCCTGGTCTCACTTTTGTAAGTGTTAGCGCAGATTTTTCATCCAAATGCTGACGCTGTTGGTCTCCCTTGATTGGAACTGGTTGGGTTGGCACAAAAACTTAGACCCTCAGTGGCTTAACATACAATCTTATATTAACTACTAAAAAAGCACATAAAGATCATTTGGGCTAAGGTTCAGAAAATGTGATCAAACGTTCAGACTCACAGAATCCAACTGAAACATTCGGTCGACAAATTGCAGTCACGACCATTATTAAACTTTTGCCTAAGATGTTGTATGCCAATATTATCACACAAACTTGAAACACTTTCTGGATAAAAATTTAATGGTCACTGCAGAAGAAGCGTATAGTTACCACTATCTTGTGTTACTAATAGCTTGTAACCATTACTTGGGGGTGTTTGGAATTGCTTAATTAAACAGCTTATCAGCTTATTAGCTAGAACATCATTAAACTTCATTGCAGTGAGCCAGAAACTTGGCACGCCTTTATCTGTGTGTATCATCAGTGGCTCATGCTTAGATATTTATCAAACAGATTTAAATGAAAAATTGTATTGAAAAAAGGTACCTCCTGTTGACTCGTTTTCCTTGTCCACAACATTATCATTTGATACACCTTCAACTTCAGTCAGACCAACACGTCATGGTACAGTAATTCATTTACCAAACCTGCATTTAGGATAAACACCAGAAAAAAATAAATATTCTTGTTGAAAATGCAAGATTTCTGGATTACATGTTACATGGTATCCCTTAAGGCTTGAACTACTATACATGCATTTACAGTACTTTCATAAATAGAGTAATAAATTGGTATTCGGGCTATTCAATCCTTATAAAGTTGTCTATTTGCCCTCTTTTTTCTAGTGTTGTCACGAGTTAGTCAAATGCTCATCTAAAACTAACAAAATATGTCTAATAAATATTAAAACATCCATCGTGTATAATTAGCAACTTAATCTGATATAAAGCATACTCGTCTGAGTCATGAATCAACCATCACCAAGGTACGACATTTAAATCAGGACTAAAAGTTAGTGTAACAAACTAACAACAGTGTCAATGTCACTGGACTATACACACAAGGCGATTAGCAGTTTAATGGTCATCATAGTGCTGCTGCAGTTATGGGTTCTAACTTACTCATTTCCTGATGGTTCCAAAGCTATTCACATTAACACTGCATTCAAAGAGCTTCATATCGAGTGAGTAACAAAGATGAGGGTTAGGGTCTTAGAACTTTGGCTCGAGCAACCTTATTCTTTCCAAGATAACTGACTGAACTGATGCACATGGCGGTTCTTGGGTAATTTAGAATAGCCTTTCCTACATGGTTTCTTGTTCAGGCATCTATACTCAAGTGGAGCCTAAAGCGTAATTGCCGGTATACATTAGTTTCTCAAGTTGTAAGTTACACTGAAGTGTTATATAGGCATTATAGACTAATCAAGAAAGTGTAAATCCATGACCCTAATCGCTGTGTTTCTTATGAAATGTAATATTCAACTATAAGAACATAAATATGTTTTCATATAAGCTTGGCTAGAGACCAGGAAACTCTTCCTTCACACAAGCAGCCTAGAATGTATGTAAGAAAAATATAGGGATACTGTACCCAAAATATAAAAAACTAAAACACTATAGCTAGAAGAATATTCACTGAAATCAGAACGCCACTATAGATTTGCACATATAAAAATTACCAACAAAACACTTACATGCAATGCAACCACTTACAGAATATAGTATTCAAATAAGAGTTTATTAGAAAAAATATATTTGTTTGAGTTAAATGTATCATACCAAAAGTGCTTTTGGTCATCTATCATCATACACCAGCAACTTGCTGATGTAGAACAGTAAGTATATAGCTGAAAACAGCAGATTAGTTACCTTTAGGAGCTTTTCTTCTTTAAAACAAAAATAGCTTTTTGAAATATCGACAACATGCAAGTCTAGGTCTGTAACCTAAAGTATCAGAAGTTGTCAAGCAAGCGATATTGAGTCATGTATATACTCATGTCCCACCCTGTCTTGGACAGTTAAATTTAGCATAAAGGATAAAATTACCTGAAATTGTAGGAACTGAAAGCATTGATTGAGAAACATACAAATTACCCGAAGTTATAGGAATTGAAAGCCTTGATTGAGAAATATATAAAATAGCCCAACACGATGACCAGTTGCAGCTTCTTTTTACGCATTTGTCCTGCATAAAGAATTACATGTGTTGATCCGTTCATAAGTTACCGCGTCAAAATAGCTATCATTTATCAATGCTTACCTTAACAGCAGCATATATAGTATATTTACCTTAGCATGAAAGCTAAAAATAACAGGTGGCAGAGAGGGATGCAAACCTCTGATGAAGAAAACACAAAAACAAATATAATGAACCTGTATATAATTTTTATCAATCATTAGATGAGATTGTGAGGGAAAAAGGATATTAGGGTTTTTGAGAAAAAAATTTTATGAACGTATATAATTCTTATGTATATGTTTAGTTCTCTTACATAGTTGCATAAATTTATAATTTTGGACTTGCAACATATATTTCAAAAACTCATGTTGCCTAAGTGGTAAACACACAAGTTATTTATCCAAATAACCAAAGTTCAATTCTTGCAATGCTCCTTTTTTATAAACAAAATTTGAAAATTAATAAAAAAATCCGAAAATTAATAAAAAAATCCGAAAATTAAATAATAGCTAATTAAATTAAAAAAATGCTTAGTTGGACAACAAATGCTTATGTGGCATGAAATTTGATTATTTCTTTTTTATAAACAAATTTTGAAAATTAATAAAAAAATCCGAAAATTAATAAAAAAATCCGAAAATTAAATAATAGCTAATTAAATTAAAAAAATGCTTAGTTGGACAACAAATGCTTATGTGGCATGAAATTTGATTATTTGGCATTGAGGTGGCATTGAGGTGACATTAATGTCAAATGCCTACTATATACATATATAGGGAAGGGTTATTTTCAGAACCAAATAAATTGCGAGAACTGCGAGAACCAGCATCAACCAATCAGATTTTTTCTTATATTAATTTGTATAATTTAATTCAA
>OU343217.1:317896365-318048865 GCA_910596185.1 Chrysanthemum makinoi
ATGTTTTTTTTTTCAATTTTTTTGGTTAATTTAATTTGTTTTAATTCGAATATGTTTTTGCCGATTTTTAGTGTTTTTTGTTGATTTAAAACAATGATTCAGTGTGTTATTGAGAAAAAACGAGATTAAAAACGTGCATATGAAATGTGCACACCATGTGTTTGATAAAATGTCTACATGATATTGTATAACTATGATGCACCAGCTTTGTAATGCGATGCACTAATTTTGTAATGTGATGCAAGAGTTCTTCATCCTTGCAGTTGTATTTCATAGTATAATGCAGTAGGTTTTAATTTTTATTGTGATGCAGTAGGTTATTGTGTTTGTATGTTTTATGTGTCTAAACTTGTTTGTATGCTTGGTTGTATGCCTAATGCAATGGAATCAATTGAGATGCGAGGTGTTTAGTTGCTGCATATAAGGATGAAGTAGGCTAAGCGTAAGATGTTTTATGTGCGTAAATGTGTTTTTATGCTTGGTTGTATGTGTGATGCATTGGAAAATGAATTGAGATGCAGTAGGTATTCAGTTGTCATGTGTAAGGATGAAATAGGCTAAGCGTAGGTTGTTTTATGTGTGTAAACTTGTTTATATGTTTGGTTGTATGTCTAATGCATTGGAATCTTAACTGAGATGTAGTAGATGTTTATTTGTTGCGTGCAAGGATGAAATAGGCTAAGCGTAGGTTGTTTTATGTGTGTAAACTTGTTTGTATGCTTGGTTGTATGTCTGATGCATTGGAATCTGAACTGAGATGCAGTAGATGTTAATTTGTCACATGCAAGGATGAAATAGGCTAAGCGTAGGTTGTTTTATGTGTGTAAATATGTTTGTATGCTTGGTTGTATGTGTGATGCAATGGAAAATGAATTAAGATGCAGTTGCTGTTCAATTATCATGTATAAGGATTAAATAATCTAAGCGTAGGTTGTTTTATGTATCTAAACTTGTTTTATGATTGGTTGTATGCCTGATGCACTGGAATTTGAACTGAGATGCAGTAGGTTTTTAGTCGTCGTATATAAGGATGAAGTAGGCTAAGCGTAAGTTGTTTTATGTGTGTAAATGTGTTTTATGCTTGTTTGTATGTGCGATGCACTGGAAAATGAACTGAGATGCAG
Source organism: Chrysanthemum makinoi (assembly GCA_910596185.1). NCBI lineage: Eukaryota > Viridiplantae > Streptophyta > Magnoliopsida > Asterales > Asteraceae > Chrysanthemum > Chrysanthemum makinoi. The sequence continues at coordinate 317,897,490 of OU343217.1, forward strand.
TATGTTTTCAGTTGTCGCGTGTAAGGATGAAATAGGCTAAGTGTTGGTTGTTTTATGTGCGTAAACTTGTTTGTATGTGTGGTTGTATATCTGATGCACTGGAATCTGAACTGAGATGCAGTAGATGTTTATTTGTCACGTGTAAGGATGAAATATGCTAAGCGTTGGTTGTTTTATGTGTGTAAATGTGTTTATATGCTTGGTTGTATGTGTGATGCATTAGAAAATGAACTGACATGCAGTAGGTGTTCAGTTGTCGATGTCCGATGCACGAATCTAAACTGAGATGCAGTAGATGATTGTTTGTCACGTGTAAGGATGAAATAGGCTAAGCGTAGGTTGTTTTATGTGTGTAAATGTGTTTGTATGCTTGGTCATATGTGTGATGCATTAGAAAATGAACTGAGATGCAGTAGGTGTTTAGTTGTCGTATATAAGGATGAAGTAGGCTAAGCGTAAGTTCTTTTACGTGTGTAAATGTGTTTTTATGCTTGGTTGTATGTGCGATGCACTGGAAAATGAAATAAGATGCAGTAGGTGTTCAGTTGTCGCCTGTAAGGATGAAATAGGCTAAGCGTGTGTTGTTTTATGTGTGTAAACTTGTTTGTATGCTTGGTTGTATATCTGATGCATTGGAATCTGAACTGAGATGTAGTAGGTGTTTATTTGTCACGTTCAAGGATGAAATGGGCTAAGAATAGGTTGTTTTATGTGTGTCAATGTGTTTGTATGCTTGGTTGTATGTGTGATGCATTGGAAAATGAATTGAGATGCAGTAGGTGTTCAATTGTCGTGTATAATGATGGAATTATCTAAGCGTAGGTTGTTTTATGTATGTAAACTTGTTTTTATGATTGGTTGTATGCCTGATGCACTGGAATTTGAACTGAGATGTAGTAGGTGTTTAGTGGTTAAATGTAAGTTGTTTTATGTGTGTAAATGCGTTTTTATGCTTGTTTGTATGTGCGATGCACTGGAAAATGAACTAAGATGCAGTAGGTGTTCAGTTGTCGCGTGTAAGGTTGAAATAGGCTAAGCGTAGGTTGTTTGTGTGTATGCTTGGTTGTATGTCTCATGCACTGGAATCTGAACTGAGATGCAGTAGATGTTTATTTGTCACGTGTAAGGATGAAATATGCTAAGCGTAGGTTGCGTTATGTGCTTACTGTTGAACTGTGATGAAGTTGATGTGAAAAAGTGATTAGGAATGATGCACACAAGGTGTTTGTTAAAATGTCTTTGTGATATTTGATAACTGTGATGCAGTAATTTTAAATTGTGATGCATCAACTATTAGACTGCATTTATTCTGGAAAAGGCTTGTATGTGTAGTTGTATGCGTGATGCAACTCTTTTAAAATGTTGATGCAGTAAGTGTTTGTTTGTGGCAAATATATATCTAAAAGCTTATCTTTTTTAAGTGATGAGTATAAATTGTTTGTGTGTGTAATTGTATCTATGATGCAGTTGATTTGAAACTTTGATGCAGTAGGTGTTTGTTTGTGACGAATTTGTATTTATTAGCTAGTATTTTCGTTCTTTTATCAGGAAAAGGCTTGTATATTTAGTTTTAAGTTTGATGCAGCTATTTTGAAATACTGATGCAGTTGGTATTTGTTTGTGTAAAATTATTAGCTTGTTTTTTGGTTATTTATTAGTGAAATACGCTTGCATGTGTAGTTATATGTATCATGTAGCTGTTGTAGTAGGTGTTTGTTTGTGAAAAATACGAATCTATTAGCTAATACGGAGTATTTATGTTATTAGACACATATGTGATTGATTGTGACTTGTTGTTAGGTTGATTTAGTTTAGCTAGTGTTAGGTTTTTGTAGAATTAGTCGATATAGAGGTGTTGCTATATGGCATTTTATCCGCTGAGTTTGTAATTTCGACTGGATGCCGATGGATTAAACATACGCGTGCACACATATATGTTAGTTTATATGATTGTGATATATATTTTGTAGCTTTTTGTGAGGTTGATTTAGATGAGTTAATTTTAGGTAAGAATGGTTAGGTAGCAATTTTTTAGTGAATTTGTAATTTTGTGATGATATCGACATGTTGTTGGTGAAACACACCGCGCGCATACTTGTACACATATTTTAATTGATACTATTTGTTGTTAATTTATGTTCATTAATTAGTTTATATGATTGTGATATATTGTAACTTATAAGTTTGATGCATCCTTTGTATTATAGTAAAATGTTCATCTTGATGTATTCAGTTTTAACTACGAATGCATTTTATTTACACTTGTTTAGACTATTTGTGTGAAAGAGCATGCTGGTTTTTATATTTCCAATGATAATGAAATTATAACTTAACATACTGCATCTTTCCTTTATATAAGAATAATAACGTATATAACTACTGCATCAACACTTTAAGTTCACTGCATCACAATAATCTTATCAAGTTCATGGCGACATATTACTGCATCACATATTTTCTTATCAAATGCTTACGTACTTATCATTGAATCAACACTTTATGCTCACTGTATCATAGTTAACTTATTACGTGCATACAGACTTATTACTCCATCACACTTAAACTACACTTCATTGTTGTTATTTCTCTTAATTTCATCTTCGATTTTTATCTAGTGTATCTTACAGTTTATATATACATTGTAATGCAGTAAAATAACATGATGATGCACTAAAGTAATAAGAGGAGGACATGTAGTGTATGTGAAGAAAAAGAAGGCCATAATTCCAGGACATGTTCATTAAAATTGCCATCATCGAAGAAAAGCAAGCAACCAGTAGAACCGACAAGAGCTGGGCTTAGAAGATCTCGTAAAGCTTAGAAGCATTATTTCAACATTATTTTTTTTCTTAATTCACAAAAAGTATTGTATAGATATTAAAGAATTACTTACAAAACATGGTTTTTGTCCTATGATGTGTAGCATTTATTACCAAAAATCAATAGTGTTTCTGAAATAAACTTGGCATTAGTCTGTTTTATAAATAACAATTACTGCATTATGTTATTTCTTTAGTGCATTATGATGTAGTAAAATATACATTTTGATGCAGTAAAATATTCATTATGATGCAGCAAAATAATACATAGATGCAGTAAAGTATTATTTTGATGCAACAATATGATAACGTTGAGAAGCAACAATATTTATAACATTATGATCCATTAAATTAACATTACAGTAAAATTATATTATGATTCAGTAGTATGATAACATTTTGATGCAGTAATATGATAACCTTCCCATGGAACAATATTGTGATGCAAGATAATTTTATTTTGATTTAATAGTATAATAATATTGCGTAACAACAATATGTATAACATTGTGATGTGGTAAATTGACATTGTGATGCAGTAAATTAACATAGTGATGCAGAAAAATTGTATAGTGATTCACCAAGATGATAATATTGTGATGTAGTAAAATGATAACATTCTGATGCAGTAGAACAATATTGTGATGCAGTATGATTTTAAAAAAATTTATAAGATTGTGATACATTAGTTTATACATTGTGATGCATTAAAATTGCATCATTGTGATGCACTTGATGTACACATTACAATGCACCAGTTGTATACACTGTGATGCACCAGTTGTATACATTGTGCATCTATGTTAATTTAGATATTAGCAGCAATCAAAAATACTTAATATTAAACAAACACTGTGTACAATACTTAGTATTAAACATTCAGTTATCCAAAGTATTACATCTAATGATATTTAAACATTTTCTTTTAATAATCCACAACTACATCCGAGAATCCTTGATACGCGTTCAATAATCCTTTCTACCATTCCGTCTTTCAACTTGAGTGTAGCATTTGGTATTAGAGGTTTGGAATTTACTGTTTGCATCTTGTTATATGCCTTTGCGCCTGCCAAGACTTCCGCCTTTTTCTTATTCATACTTGTAAGAATCATCTTTGCCGTGTACTTTTCTCACAGGAGATGGATTTGTCCTCTTTGACCTGCGCCTTGTTTCTTTAACTATTCCTAAAAAAACACCATGACCCTTGTAAATTACCATCGCCTCAATAATACCACGACCTTTGCGGTAAACATCTCATTCCATCTTTGGTGTTTATTCCTCATCAAGTAGTCAACATACATGTTTATCTGTGATAATTTATAATAGAGTATAAAATTAATATCATGTTTTCATTGTGATGCACTAATTATAACACTATGATGCAGTAGAAAAAAAAAACCTAATCATCAATCAACTTTTACTTACCAGATCAACTGCATATTCATCATATCTTATATGTTGTTTTCGTCTTCATTTCTACTTGTAACATGATCAAACAAAACCCATTATAAAACATCTATTGCATCAATTCTTTACATCAATTGCATCCTACATACAAATAAACACACAAGCACATTTCGACAAATAAAATACATTATGCGTGACCTAATTGAAGCTTACATACCACAATAAACACCTAATGCATCACTTCTTCACAACAACTGAATCATGCATATAATTACACACACAATCTCTTTTCCACAAGTAATACACCCTACACATTACCTGGTCGAACCTTATATGACATAGATGAACACCTACTGCATCACTTCTTTACAGCAACTACATCATGCATACAAGTACACACGCAACCACTTTTCAACAAGTAAAACACAATATGCACTTATCAACAAATAAAACACACTGCGTCTAACCTAATCTAACCTCATATGCCACAAACATGTACGTACTACATCACTTCATGACACCAAATGCATCATCCATACAAACATATAAACAAACACTTTTTGACAAGTAATAAACCATATGCGTTGCCTAATCTAACCATATATGCCACATATAAGAACCTATTGCATCACTTCATCATTCTAAAACATATGAACACCTACTGCATCTCAATTCAAATTCCAGTGTATCACATATACAACCAAGAATACAAACACATTTACACACATAAAAAAATCTATGCTTAGCCTATTTCATCCTTACACATGACAACTGAACAAACACCTACTTCATCTCAATTCATTTTCCAGTGCATCACACATACAACCAAGCATACAAACACATTTACACACATAAAATAACCTACGCTTAGCCTATTTCATCCTTACACGTGACAAATAAACAACTACTGCATCTCAGTTCATATTCCAATGCATCAGACATGCAACCAAGCATACAAACAAGTTTACACACATAAAACAACATACGCTTAGCGTATTTCATCCTTATAGGCGACAATTGAACACCTACTGAATCTCAGTTCATTTTACAGTGCATCGCACATACAACCAAGCATACAAACACATTTACACACATAAAACAACTTACACATAACCTTCTTCTTCCTTATATGCGACAACTAAACACCTACTGCATCTCATTTCAGAGACCAGTGCATCAAGCATACAAACAAGTTTACACACATAAAACAACCAACGCTTGGCATATTTCATCCTTACCCGTGACAAATAAACATCTACCGATCTCGTTCAGATTCCAGCATCGACATACAACCAAGCATACAAACAAGTTTACACACATAAAACAACCTACGCTTAGCCTATTTCATCCTTACACGCGACAACCTGAACACCTACTGATCTCAGCCATTTTCCAGTGCATCGCACATACAAGCAGCATAAAACACATTTACACACATAAAACAACTTACACTTAGCCTACTTCATCCTTATATATACGACAACTAAACACCTACTGCATCTTAGTTCAAATTCCAGTGCATCAGGCATACAACCAATCATAAAAACAAGTTTACATACATAAAACAAACTACGCTTAGATAATTCCATCCTTATACACGACAATTGAACACCTACTGCATCTCAATTCATTTTCCAATGCATCGCACATACAACCAAGCATACAAACACATTTACACACATAAAACAACCTATTCTTAGCCTATTTCATCCTTGAACGCGACAAATAAACATCTACTACATCTCAGTTTAGATTCCAATGCATCAGATATACAACCAAGCATACAAACAAGTTTAGACACATAAAACAACATACACTTTGCCTATTTAATCCTTATAGGCGACAACTGAACACCTACTGCATCTTATTTCATTTTCGAGTGCATCGCACATACAACCAAGCATAAAAACACATTTACACACGTAAAAGAACTTACGCTTAGCCTACTTCATCCTTATATGCGACAACTAAACACCTACTGCATCTCAGTTCATATTCCAGTGCATCAGGCATACAAACAAGCATACAAACAAGTTTACATACATAAAACAACATGCGCTTAGATTATTTCATCCTTACATGTGATAACTGAACACCTACCTACTGCATATCAGTTCATTTTCTAATGCATCACACATACAACCAAGCATACAAACACATTTGCACACATAAAACAACCTACGCTTAGCCTATTTCATCCTTACACGTGACAAAAAAAGATCTATTGCATCTCAGTTTAGATTCTAGTGCATCAGACATACAACCAAGCATACAAACAAGTTTACACACATAAAACAACCTACACTTAGCCTATTTCATCTTTACACGCGACAACTGAACACATACTGCATATCAGTTCATTTTCCAGTGCATCGCACATACAAACAAGCATAAAACACATTTACACACATAAAACAACTTACGCTTAGCCTACTTCATCCTTATACACGATAATTGAACACCAACTGCATCTTAATTCATTTTCCATTGCATCACACATACAACCAAGCATACAAACACATTTACACACATAAAACAACCTACACTTAGCCTATTTCATCCTTGTATGTGACAAATAAACATCTAATGCATCTCAGTTCAGATTCCAATGCATCAGACATACAACCAAGCATACAAACAAGTTTACACACATAAAACAACCTACGCTTAGCCTATTTCATCCTTGCACGCAACAAATAAACATCTACTACATCTCAGTTCAGATTCCAATGCATTAGACATACAACCAAGCATATAAACAAGTTTACACACATAAAACAACCTACGCTTAGCCTATTTCATCCTTACACATGACAACTGAATACCTACTGCATCTCAATTCATTTTCCAGTGCATGACACATACAACCAAGCATAAAAACACATTTACACACATAAAACATCTTACGCTTACCCTACTTCATCATTATATGCAACAACTAAACACCTACTGCATCTCAATTCAGATTCCATTGCATTAGGCATACAACCAAGCATACAAACAAGTTTAGACACATAAAACATACAAACACAATAACCTACTGCATCACAATAAAAATTAAAACCTGCTGCATTATACTATGAAATTCAACTGCAAGGATGAACAACTACTGCATCACATTACGAAATTAGTGCATCGCAGTACAAAACTGGTGCATCATAGTTATACAATATCATGTAGACATTTTATCAAACACCTGGTGTGCACATTTCCTATGCACGTTTTTAATCTCGTTTTTTCTCAATAACACACTTTTAAATCAACTAAATACACTAAAAATCGGCAAAAACCTATTCGAATTAAAACAAATTAAACTAACCAAAAAAATTGAAAAAAAAACATATTAATCTTACCATCATTATTGTACAGGTTTCATCTCAAAATCACATTGAATAAGAATATCACGGTGGAGAAGACTATCACGATTGAAGGAGAAGAAGAAATCACGGTGGAGAAGACTATCACGATTGAAGGAGAAGAATAAATCATGATGGAGAAGAATATCGTGTGTGTATTTTTTTAGATGCATAGGAAGAGATAAGAAAAAGGATAAAGGAAGACTGTATTTACCCTAGTAGAGAACGATGGTGATGACGGTGGAGATCACGGTGGTGATGACAGTGGAGAAAGGTGGTTCCAGAGGGAGAAGAAGAGATGAGATACGTAACATATGAGAAGAACAGCGTAAAAATAAGAAAAAAAAGCTTATATACTTTCTATTTTGTGGTAAAATGACCAAAACGCCCTTGAGAGTAAAAAAAGGAGGGGTGGAGATGGGACACATGGTGCATTGTGGTGGCTTCTCATTCTTTTCATTTTAAACATCTTTTCATAATAACCCAAACCTATATATATATATATATATATATATACATATATATATATATATACATATATATATACATATATATATATATACATATATATATATATATATATGTGTATGTGTGTATGTGTGTGTATATATTTATGTATATATATATATATGTATATATATATATATATATATATATATATATATATATATATATATATATATATATATATATATATATATATATATATATATATATATATATATATATATATATATAGTGAAACTTTATTTTCAGAACCTACTTTAAATGCGAGAACTGCGAGAACTTTTTTTGAACCTTAGGATGATAAGATCAATGGTTATAAATGAATGTGGCAGTTTTGTAATTAAAATAAAAACAAAACATAATTAAATAAAAGATAGAAGGGTATTTAGGGTATATTATTGTTATTTCTTTTTAAACCGTCATCCACCATTTAGGCCCCATCTTATACAAATCAGATCTGACTTTCTCTAATCTCTCTCTTCCTCAATAATAAAACCCTAGACGCCCTATCTTTTGATTTTTTTAGCACAACCACCATCAAATCCTCAATCCACGTCCGCCTTCATCCGTCACTACTACCGTTAACTAGGTGCTGATGTAAGGGTTTTTTGTTACTACTCGGTTCAAGGTTGGTTTTGTTTTTTTTGTTTTTTGTTTTTTGTTTTTTGTTTTTTTTTTCTTTTTTTCTCCTTATTATTAATTGAAGATTAAGTTTTTAGTTTTGAAGATATGGGTTTTTGTACGATCGATTTAACTCGAGGATAGTGTGTTAATGTTTAGATGGTGGTGGTGGGTTTGGGTTGTTATGGTGGTGATATGATGACGATGGTGGTTTTCCGGTGAGGATTAACAAAGGCCGGTGAGTGACCTCATTTAAACAGCCACCATCCATCGGCCAGCGATAGGTCACTTGCTAGCCACCTCGGTTTTAAATGATCTTAAACAAAGTCACTTATGTTATATCTATCTATCTATATCGATTAGTACTTTAAAATGTTTTATAACTTTTTAACACAAAATCGTCTTTCTTATAATACTTTTTTGTTGTTGTTTCAGAGTCTCCTGTTGAGGAGAATAAGAACATTGCTGGTTTTGGTAGTGCGAGTTTCGTTTCGGTATATTTTTTCACTATCAATTCGATTGATATGCTGAATTTATTATTTATGAATTATAGTGTTGATTTGTTGTGAGTTGCTTAAAATTACAATAACATAAGGGTGTTAGAAGGATTAGGTTTATAATTATTTAGTTTAAGTTTGTTTCTTGTGCATGATTATACCACTTGTTTGAGTTTTAAGTGGCCGAATAAGTTGTAGATTATTACAGTAGATGAATTTGATTAAGTTTTGCGTAAGGATTACCTAGGTTTTGGTATGTAGGTTCAAAACATGTATGTTCAAAACTTGTTTGAGTTTAAAGTGGCGGAAAAACATGTATGTTCAAAACATACAAGTTCAAAACATATATGTTTTAATTAGTGGGGTCTAACTAATGAAAAACATATATGTCTTGCAGATGTTTTACTAGTTGCATATATGTATTTTAACAAGTGTGCATATATGTGTAATAATAAAAGGGAAACAGACGCACTTGTTACAAGAATGTATTTTAACAAGTGTGCATACATATTTTAGTAGTTGCATATATATATATTTCAACACAATTCTATTTTACTAATATTATTGTTGCTAATTTTTGTACTTTTTTTTGTATCAGGTGTAATTACAAGAATGTTGACGGCTACAAGTGTGCATATAAGTCCAACTTTTGAAAAAATGTTGACGGCTACGCGTGTGAATATATGTCTGACTTCTAAAAATGAAAATAACAATGAGTGTGCACACGTCTATTTTGTGTGAATATTTATTAGTGCTCACATGTATAGATCAATTAGATTCATGTATTTTTGCTTTTTAGAAATTTGTATTTTAATTGTATTTCAATCGATATCTTGATATCGAAGTTTGTGTATAACATTTATGTTCTTGGTTTGTTATAAATTTCATTATATTAAAAAACCCATATGCACCTGCTTAAATATGCTATCTTATTTAAAACATATATGCACTAAACATGCTAGCTTAAACATATATGCACTAAATCTGAAGAAAAAAAAATCAAAAAAAGAAAAAAAAAACAAAAAATACAAAAAAACAAAACCAGGATTTAAAAACATATATGCGATCTGGAAAATACTATCTTTAAAAAAAAAAAAAAAAAAAAGTATTTAATAAATCATTCAAAAAAATTGTCTTTTACAATTTTACCCTTTTAGATTAGATAAAAAAAATATATATTTAAAAAAAATATAAATGTTTTCAAAAATGCCATTTTGCATTGATATGTTGTACACTATGCATTATTAGGAGTAATTAAGTGGTTCTCGCAGTTCTCGCAGATAAGATGGGTTCTGAAAATAAAGGGACTCTATATATATATATGTATATATATATATAGTGAAACTTTATTTTCAGAACCCGCTTTAAATGCGAGAACTGCGAGAACTTCTTTTTAGCCATTGGATTAATTGATCAACGGATAAGATGACTTGTGGCATGATTGTAATATTGTAAAAGATCATTCATTTTCTTATAATAGATTAAAGGGTACTTTTGGAATGTCATCTCATTATATTTTAAAACTGCCCATTAATTAAGAATTTAACTAGGTCAAATTAACCCACCTCTCCATTTTTTTGTCCGCCCCTTTCTCTCATCTGTTAACAACGCCATCTCCTTCACTCAAGTTATGTAAACCACAATAATCATATTCGATCCAAACGACCGCAATAATTATGTTTGATCCCTTTCATATCTGATCCAAGGTCCGATTTCATTAAAAGGTAAGAAAATGTTTTTGATTATTTTTGTGTAGTTTACAAACTTGTTTTTGTTTATATGTTAATCATTGTTTACCGCGTGATCAGAAGATCGATTATGTTAATCGTTATATTTTTATATGAACGTGACATGATCGATTATATGTTAATCGTTGTTTACCAAAATATTTTTGCAGTTTTACTATGAATATTTTATAACAAGGCCAAACCACACATGCTTTCCGATTGATGCAAACGATTTTATAACAATAATATGCTTGCTGATTACTCCAAGTTACTTTATTAGTGTTTTTTTTGTTTTATTTACTCTTGATTACATGATCATATTATCTATTAACATGAAAAATCATTTTTTGTGAAAAATATTTGATCCTTTTGTACATGTTGACGTACTTATGCATTCTTGCGAAGTCGTTGAGAGACTTTTTTGCATGATAACAGTACTTTGCTTTTGCAATTTTTAGGTTCATGATTTTGGATTCTTTCTGTTCGATCCATATGCAATAAAGTACATGTACAATGAGGAGGTCCCTTTTGCTCCTGAAGCTACTTCAGTTGGACTGGAAATCTGAGTTATTGGTAACGATAACAGACACAAGGTAACAATAATACTTTCCGATTGATATTAGTAATCATAATTATCTATGATTTATGATTGTTAAATGTCGATTGTTTTGTATGTTTTAGGTTTTATCTATTTGTGGATATCGATTATCTGTATATGTTTTTTTTTTTCTCTAATGATAATCGATTTCAGTGTGGTACATACATGTTTTAAGGAATGGTGCATACATGTTCATGTAGAAAAAAATCAATAAAAATGATGTGCATATGTGTTTTATTGTTCACATAAAATCAAAGATAATATAAAATGGTGTGCATACATGTTTTAAGAATGGTACATACATGTTTCAAGGAATGGTGCATACATGTTTAGTGAAACGTGCACATGTGTTTCAAGTATAATATTTGTGTGTTGTTTAGTTATATTTGTGTGTGCTTGTTTCAGGTTCATGAAGATGATAATAGCATTGAAGACTAACAAGTGGATGCACAATAGATGCTTGAAGACAATTTGTAGCTTTGAGAAGAAACAATTATTGCATATGTATTTTTTGTACTTGTAATCAAATCAAATGAAGTGTAACGTATATGTATATAAATCTTGTTTTTTATATAGGTTTATATTCTTTAATTTTTGTATCAAACTTCAAAAAGAATAGTGGCTAGTTGTACGCCGAAAAATATTTGTTTGGTGGTATAAATATTTAAAGAATTGTACAATAGAAACATACATGCACCTCATCTTAAAAAAAACACGTATGCACCTCTAACATTCCGAAACCATGAAACATACATGCACCTCGTCTTTTAAAAAAACATGTATGCACACGTAATATTCTAAAACAACGCACAAAAAAAAATAATAATAAAAAAAAAAAAAAAAAAAAGGTAAATAATATACAAAATCGGTATTTAATTAAAAAAAACTCAAAAAGAATATAAAAACTGTATTTTACTATAATACCCTTATGGATTAATAATAATTCTTAATATTTAAAAAAATCTCATTGGTTTAGAGGAGTTCTCGCAGTTCTCGCGGTTAAGAAGGGTTCTGAAAATAAAGTCCCTCTATATATATATATATATATATAGTGTTGTATTCTATACAGTACCAATCTTATATGCAGTACTTTACAGTACCATTATTGACCAATCAGAATTTAGTAAATTAATTTCCATTTATTTAATTCATAATAGCATCCAAGGTCATATATGGTATTTTACATTTACAAATTAAAAATTTACCAGATACAAATTCAGTAGTTATCCTATAAAATTGGAGAGGTTTTTATTCAATATCAGATTCAAACAATTTCCCAGATACATATCTGATTCCAATTAGGATCAATATGTTTTCATCAAAGATTGACACAAAATTATTACGTATCCACCATGATCACAATTTTTTTACTTATAAATATTCATCAATCCCACAATACAATCACATAAAACCCTAATTCGACATATAATATCTGGAAAAAAATGGTTGAGATCTCAAAATAAGGTATGCCACATATAGGAGAGGCTTCATCGTCCAAGGATTTGCAAGAAGTGATGAATGATGAATCACGTTTGGAAACTGATCATCAAGAACAATGGGGTATTTATATTAACTGTTTTTTATCCATTAGAAGTTTATTTATAAATGTAATATAATATGTTAATTACAGCTTATGAATGTTTTTTAAAACCTTCTGTATACATGGTTTTTGGTAAATGGATTCTTTTTATAAAGCCTTGTATACATGTTTCGGTATATGCGTATTATGAAGCCTTGCATTCATGTTCCAAAAAAATTTTATTTATAAATTTGATATAACATGTACAGCTTATGAATGTTTTTTAAAACCTTCTGTGGTTGATTGGTTAGTAATTTATAAATGGCTTATATGTTTTATAAAGTCTTGCATACATGTTATGTATATGAGTCACTATATATGTTTTATCTTGCCTTGCATACATGTTCATATGTTATGGGTAAACTCTTGTTAAAGCCTTGCATACATGTTCTCTATATGTCAAACTCTTGTTGAAGCATAATGATATCTTTGTGTTTAATATGTTGTGTTTGTCTATTGATCTTAGCACAATATAGGTTTAGTATAAAACCCTTGTTCATTGATTTATTCTTAGCAAAACTCACATATGGTTTATTTTTAAAATAAAACATTCCGCCATAGAATATTTTTCTGCCTTAGTGGTGGAATAAGATATATTGATGTTAGTGTTAACCATTCTGCTAATTTTCGGAAAAAGGCAGAAGTTGCATTTTCCTTAATAGCGTTGTTGGCCTCCTCGCTTAAATGCTTGATAGGACTGGAACAAGATCAATAGTGATGTTCCTTGAAGCGTATTCTCACTAGTGATGGTGTTTCCTGTATGAGAATAAAAATATATGCCAAAAAGATGTAGTATGAGCTTATGAACTCAATATCGTGTCTATGCTTTCTAAATGATTATCTTTCCAAAGGCCGACCTTGCTATGGTTTTAAGTGATATATGGGGGCGGGCCCCCCTTGTAAGAGTGTAATTAGGTTCCCATTCATAGGGATGGTCTGGCTCCCACGTGGGGGGGACCTGGTGGGTAGCAAGCATATGTTACGCCATCAAAATAGTACTACATCCTCATAAAATCTATCCTAACCGACACGTGGTAATAATTCATTGACGTGCAGAACATGACTTACTTTTTTGCTCAGTGTGCTCTAGGAGGATTTTAAGTAGGAAGCCCCCCCCCCCCCCAACACCCCCAGCGGGGCTTCCCTCTTAGCCCTTTCCTTGACTTACCCCTCCTTCCACCCGTAGAGAGAGCCGGAGTTAGACCTTTGTATGACGGATTGATTGATAGTAGGATTAGCGATGGCCTAGGACGAGGCGGTACTTGTGGCATTTCGACTTTGGGTGCATTTTATTGGCAGTTTAGGTGGATATGACATTACTAAAAAATGAATCTAACTATAAGTATTATCATTTTCTGGATTAATATATTTATATGACACATTTCCTGAATGAATATTGTTCTGGAATTATCATTTCTTCTTTAAGCACATGAACCTACATATTTTTCGTCGCAGGGTGAACCAATTTTCCATTTATTTGGATTTCTCATGTGTATTGGCGCTACTGCTGCAAGAGCACTATAGTCAGTGCTTCAAGGAATTTTGTTATCGTCAGAAGGGTATTTACTTTTCCTCCTCTCCCATTTCGTTGGTGGCTTCATGTTAACTTATATTTTTCTTGCTGAGAATATAATCAACCGTAACTGTTCTATTATAATTATAGGGAAAACTGAATTCCCTAAACCTTTTGCTGTATATGGCTCCGGTAGCTGTTGTGATATTACTTCCTGTAACATCCATCATGGAAGAAAATGTGGTTGGCATCGCCATAGTTGTTGCTCAAAAAGATGTCAACATCGTTTCGTATCTGCTCTTCAATTCTGCTATGGCATATTGTGTAAACTTGACGAATTTCTTGGTTACCAAGCACACAAGTGCGTTGATTGTTTAGTAATTTATAAATGGTTTATATGTTTTATAAAGTCTTGCATACATGTTATGTATATGAGTCACTACATATGTTTTATCTTGCCTTGCATACATGTTCATATGTTATGGGTAAACTCTTGTTGAAGCCTTGCATGCATGTTCTCTATATGTCAAACGTTCTCTATATGTCAATTGATCTTAGCACAATATAGGTTTAGTATAAAACCCTTGTTCATTGATTTATTCTTAGCAAAACTCACAAATGGTTTATGTATAAAATAAAACATTCTGCAATAGAATATTTTTTGAATTTATTTTTTATTTATACGTACCAACAATGTTATTAAGTAATTGTTCATTTTTTTTACATAGAACATTAATGCAGAATATATAATTTCATACACTAATTTACTTTCTTCATACCATACGTCGTCATGAGGAACAAGTACTTCGTCAGCTTACTTCCATCGCTTGTATATTTAGCTTCAATGTCCACTATTCTGTTGTTGAAGGTGACCTCATTATTTCAGTTTTTGTCGTATTCCTTTTTCCTTCACGCTGATAATGAATGATTGGATCTTTCGGTAGACATACACTTATTGGATTCAGACTGAAAATTGTACTTTCCTTATTAGCTATTGGTGTAACAAAAGTATACTTTGCCATTTCATTCTCTTGCGTCAACCCAATACTAAAACTTGGACCTTCTACAAGTTCTTTCATCAATTTTGTCTTTTCAATTGACCGATCAACTTCAGATGAGATTGTTTCAAAAGCTTCTTGTGTTAATGGTCCAATCATGGCACCTGGTGAGTCAAAGCCGGACACTGATGAAGACTCAATCCACAGCCAAACGTTGTGTCTCTGGTCCCTACTCTTCCATTTGAAGAGTTCCTGTTCTAGCATCGCTATGCTTACTAGCTCCGCCATATTCATCCTATACATCTTGTTCATGTACATCTATGTTATGCTTAATAGCTCTGCCATCTTCATCCATTTGAACATTTCCCTCCTCCATGATTGCTTCGATGCTACGCTTACTAGCTCCGCCATCTTCACCCTCTACATCTTGTTCTTTTTCTTTTCGGATTTCCATCTTTTCCTTATCGTTTGGTGGCTTACCAAACGTTGAGTTTTTCAAACAATCAATGTACGTTTGAATCACCCCTTTCAAATAAATGTCCCCTCCGAAAATATCTAGTACAACATCCAACGTCTTCCCAAACCCTCAACCTTCTTTGTTTATATCTTTAACATATTCCTTGAACAACCACATACATCCCTGAAACACATGTAAAGCCATAAATCATCATGTTTACTCCAACATTCACAAACACAATTTAATAATTTAACCTTCAAATTACAGATTACCTCTATATCATCCAGCGTGGGATCCTCTTCTTCCACGACGAAAGGTTCTTCAACCTCTCCTAAGCCGAAACCTCCAGCTAGCCACTCTGCATGCTCCCTTTCACTTAACAACCTGTCTGTCCATACAGATGTTAGGGGTCTCTTTTGCCTAACACTAAAAGTGTTGCACTTTGTACCATCAACGTAACATAGTTGTTACATAAGAATTTTAATAATTACATTAGTAGTTTTTACTTTTTGTTTTCAATTCCGTTAAAATCCCAAATCCATACCAACAAATTCAATTATTTCTAGATACTAACAATTCTTTTCGCTATTTTTTTAACATATATGTACGAAAACATAATAATACAAATGATTGATAACAAACTATTACTTACATTAAGTAACGTTAGTGGCCCACGGAAGAAAGAATCCTTTTTGCCTTTTGACCAACCTGTTTTGCACGACGATAGACAATTCCAAATATAATCGCACCAATTATTTCAGCAATGTTTGTGTCTGGTGTAATGTAATCTAGTATCTTCATATCACAAACGCCTTTTTGCTTGATTCATATCACAAACCCCGGTTAATAATTTACCAACCTAATAACATATGCAAACACTTCATTATCCAAACACCCATCTTTTGTAATCATTAACATTATGTTTTGTTCCTTTTTTAAACCATATCCAAATACACCTGTTACTACACATGGTCACGCCATTTTATATTTAACACACATGCGATTCACACAACTTAATATTCCATATATGCACTTATTACTGAGATATATTCACACACAAATTAATAACCCATAACACGTAAACATTTATGCAAACATATCATAACTACATGTGCACAAACATTTATGCAAACCCATCATAACTACATGTATCCACAACTGCTTACCGTTATCAGACTTTTGTTTATCACTTTGTCCTTCATCCCGCTAACTCGTTTACTTTGTTCCTTTGACTTCTTCTTAATCCTAAAATGTATACATTAACAGAATGTTAATTCACATTTGTTCTACTTTACTAACATTACTAATTTTTACTATGACCCATGTAAATATTTTACCTGAATATTCAAAGGTTGAGTCAACAAAATCATCATCCATATCCTTTTCTTCTACGTTTATTGTGCCATATGGTTCTTCAACAGGTTCCTTTCCCTTTACCCTACCGCTTCTCTGTAATTCTGACAGAAGCATATATACGGCAAAGTTAACTACTTTAAAACATCAATTAATTACTATAAACATCACTGTTATTTCAATTAACAATATCAAATTCAATAATTTTTCCGTATACTTTGTAAACATCAATGTCAATTCATCTATCCTAAACAATTACATTGACTTTATCCAATACCCAAATACCCCTGTTACATCCACTTACATGATTAACATAAATTTTTAACTAATGTTATTCCAATCACTGTAAACATCAATGTTATTTGGATTAACAATAAAAATTACACAAACTTATACCAATAACCAAAAAAACCGTTACATTATTCAATCATACAACAAACACCCATTTACTAATTCATCCATGATCATTACAATATTTTCACATATTTTCTAACAATAAACATAGCTGTTATTAACAAACATGTTTACAACCATCAACATATCCAAACATCCATGTTCTCATATAATAAGAATTATCACATTCATCAATTTTGACACTTTTTTTATATATCTTTACCCCAAACAAAACAAAATAACACTTTTTATGATTCTTATAAACAAAAACTTATTTTTTATATGCGGATCACTCCTATTTAACACACATGCATCACAATTTCAGTTTAATCTAATTCAACAAATCTATACATTTATGTTACTTATTGTAATTAACAAATGAAAAAAACTATAATTATAAGAATAACACATAATGATGAGTTTACCTTTCTTTTTTCTTCAATTTCGCAGCGGGTGTAATTTTACCAATTTTTTTGTTTAATCAGAGCTCCAAAAAACCTAATTGTGTTTTAGGTGAGAGTAGTTGTGAGTTTTTAATCTTGGGGATAATGATTCACAAGATAGATAAGTGTGAGAAAATTGTGGAAATTGAATTCCCGTCTAACTGAATCAAACCCAAGCGGTTTGTGTTTTCAATTATTGTAGAATCCTAGTTTTGCCCTCATTAAAATATTTTCCAGCCATATTTTTTTTGAATTAGTTACAAAAATGCCATCATGTATTTTTAACCATTGATCAAATGATCTAATGGTTTAGATTGCTCTAAAATGGTACTGTAAAGTACTGTATTTAATATTAGAACTGCATATAACGCACCCCTATATATGTATATATATATATATATATATGTGTATATATATATATATATATATATATATAGGGGAGGGTTAACGTGAGATCAAACTTAAAGTTGTAAAAATAAGATCAAGTCTAAAAAGCCATTAAAACATTTATAAATAACAATTTTAGCAACAATACACATAAAAATAATATTTTAATACAAATTAACATTTTAGCAACTAATAACCAAATGATACATGAGTTTGGATTAGTGATACACTTGATACACATTACACTAATAAACATTCTAAAATCGATACACATACAAAAATGATACACATTACACTTCTAATCAAAGTGTATCATCTAGGTTTGAATTTTAAAAAGAAATCTATCGAAACTTTAACAATTTTAGTTGTAGTTGATAAAAATTTATTTTTGTTGTAAGGAGAGTGTCGCTTGTCAAATTTTAGTTTGATCTCATTTTAACAACTTTAAGTTTGATCTTATTTGATCTAGATTCTATATATATATATATATATATATATATATATATATATATATATATATATATATATATATATATATATATATATATATATATATATGTGTGTGTGTGTGTGTGTATGTATAGGTATATATATATATGTGTGTGTGTGTATGTATAGGTATATATACATATATATATATATATATATATATATATATATATATATATATATATATATATATATATATATATATATATATATATATATACTAGTGTCAAAACCCGTCCGATGGACGGGTATGACTTGTGGTTTTTATTTTTAGGATTTAGTTGAACAGATATATACTTAAAAGTAATTAAAAGTTAATTTTGGTATCTCAACAGATGATTCGTCTTCTGAAGAATCATCATCTTCGACTGCATAGCCGAGGCTGGACCGCTACTTGCTGTCCGTAGATAAGCTCTATTAGGAGGCTTTGAACTTCCAACCAATGATCTTGCTGAGCTGCAAACTTATTCCATCAGCTTTGCTTATTGTTACAAGTTCCTATATCATTTAGGACCGATAGAAAAATGTATGCCTAATGGTGTAAAATGATAGTGCGGGTAAAATAAATACACATGTGAAATAGTAGTCCCCGTGGTGGGATGAGGATTCTATGTTGGCACTTCTTCCAGGGGCGTGATGGTATTCTAACCCAATGCTAATCTCATCTTTGCATATCACGTTTTGGTGTCCATGAAACTCTTCTAGGCTAATTAGACGGTCTGTGAATAAAATCTTTAGTAGTTGGTTGAATTGCGCTTGTGTGGCATGTTGTTCCGTGTCAAAAGATGAACTGTTTGTGGCATCCAGTGAATGAAAACTTGTGTTTCTAGTGATTGATTTCATATATGATGATGATTCTGTGCAGTTTGTGTATTCAGGTTAGGTTGAGTTTCAAGATTTTACGATTTTGGCACTTTTTTTTCAGGCAAGAATGCCAATCTTCATCTCGTTATTAGTCCGGCCAAGGTGTGATATTAAATACCACCTGGTTACATAATATACCAAATTAAATATTATTATTTTTTGGAAAAATGAGTTAATCATGCAAAATAATTAAAGTTGCTTACTTGTTGCCTAAAACGCCATGAAGCGTAGGATGGTTTCTTCTTCTTGAATAGAAAATGCTCATTTCTTTAATCTAGGTAGAAGATAGTTAATCCATCTTAATCTGCAAATTTTTTCATTTCTTTATAGACCTATGTTACATTACATAAAATATTATGATTGATATTCATAAGGGTTAAGCTTAATAGTACGCTTAATAATAACTCGAGCCTTGAATAGTACGCTTATGAAATTTAGACTATAATTGTAAGATAAATAGGTAAGACACAAATAAAACGTTGTCATTAACTGTCATAACTTATTTTTACTATCCAAATCAGACTATCTATCCAACATAAGCAAGACAATGACGAAAGATCGTTAACTTATGTCATGTAGATATTTTTAGCAAAAACATGGTCAATATTATTTAAGTGAATGTTATCTTATTCGATATTAACATGGTTAAAGTCAACTAAAAAACCATAATAGTTAATATCAATACAAAAACATGGTTAAAGATTCATAAGAATATGGAAATCTTTCTGAAACTGAAATATTGGACATGTATGACGCAGAATTACTCACTTGCTATGAGTATATAAAGACTGAAGAGCCAAATGCACTGGCAAGACGCAAGATCGTGATATAGTATTCATATATAAATACAATCAACATTAGGAAGTATAAAAGCAAAAAAAATGACACATTTTCTCTATATTAAATTGAAAGAATGTCATGTACATTAAATAGTGTGATAACTACTACATAGAAGGTTATGAATCCAGATACAAAAACGAAATGTGTCTGTAACATCGTTTATCTTAGTTATATAGCTAATTAGCCATATATGTAGTCTTATTTGTTTAATTTTTGGTCTACAAAAGTTTAGAACACACATAATCTAGGCTTAAGAACGAAAAGAAATAAACGGTTATCGAATATGAGAGAAAAAAAAAGTTTCAAAGTGGTACGCTATAATAAAGTATTAAAGCATAGCCCGTTCGATGGGCGAACAAACCTTATAAATATTGTTAAAAATCTTAAGTTAACGAAAAATAAGCTATAGGTATAACAAACACTCAAATGAGTCATATCTAGCTATCTAAACGGGAACCATTCCTCCTGCCACTTGTTGCGTCTGCATCTCTTTGTTCTTCTGGTTCAAGATTTACTATGATGTTTCAACTTGCCTAGTGTTTTTAAAAGGTATGTACGTAAGTCCAAATAGGAGTGAGGAGCTCACATAGACCTTCTGGCTTTGGAAATTGACCAACTTTGTTTTTGCTCAGTCTTTTTTTCTACATCTAAATTACCCTCTGCAGATCTAATTGAAACTTTTAAAGAAAAAGTTGCATAGTTTTGTTAAAAGGTTTGTCCCGTAAGCCCAAACAGGAGTGAGGAGCTTACTTAGGTCTTTTGTCTTGTGGAAATTGATCATTTGACCTTGTTTTTTTCCCAGTCCTTTTTTACTACATTTAAGGTAATAGTATATTGACTTCCGTTCCTCCATCTTCCAAATAAAAGGCAGGCATTTTCCATCCCGAGCTGTGTTTAGAAAGATGCAACATTAGAAACTGTCTTATTGTTTATCTCTCAATAATCATCAATCTTGGTTCAAAAAAGAGTCATTAAGTATATTTTATTCTTATTAATGGCCATTTTAATACACATGATAACAGTTAGACATTATTGTTAAACCATGCGCCAATTTAAAGTTTCCAACGTCACACAGTTGGAATATTTGTTTTTGGGATATATCGTGCTTATGTATGAGGTTACATGGTGTCAGATAATGTTGCAACAGCTAGTGAACTATGGTTACTTTAGGAAGTGCACTGTCATTATTTATATCAAAACATTTGCTACATTTTCTCACCAAAGTGAAATGCAGTACCCAGTAGTCATCTATCTCAATGTTTAGTTGGTCAAATAGGCCATGCCTTGATATCAATGAGTATTAAGCTAGTTAGAAACTTTGTTTTGTATCTCGTTTTTTTTATGGTTCGTGTATCCTGTCACTATGAGGTGGGTGTTGTGCATTTAGTTTACGTACATTGTGAAAAGATATAACCTCTAATTTGTGCTTATATATATGCAGGAGGAAATTGATAGCTGATACCAAGACTACTTTCATGTCACGAATTCCAGAGCAGCTGAAAACGAATCCCATTGATCACATCAGAGCTTATATTGATCCGTGAAAGAAAGCTGCATGGTACTCTCTACAAACACTTCTTTTATTTGATTTAATGGTGGCAAATGGGCTGATTGGGTAAAGTATCACATCAAATCTGTTTGTCTTGAACACTAATTTTTATACGTATTAGGTTGGGTCGGGTTGGCCTCTCCAGATTTTTCTTTAGACATTCACAAGTAATTAGCACATTAAATATTATTAGAAAAACTGGATTATAAAATAATAGATGATTTGTTTGAATTAATAGATTCAGAAGAAACACTTGAATTACATGTTCGGAGACAATCAGCCCGTTTTACCATCTCTACATGTTTAATTTGTAGCAATGCTTTAACTTTTTTTAAATGGCGTATTTGCGATCTGATGTTTGTCGGAGTTCAAATGTAACCCAAATGTGCCATAAAGTACATGAGTTGCGTTTATGTTTCTGATTTTTTAACGACAAAACGTAAATCTCCCTAACGACTATTTCTTCTAGGTAGCAGCGAACAACTAACTTAAGCTTGTCAATGGTATTGATATTCTTACTAAAGAACCGAACACCAGGTGCTCTTTTCAAATTTTTTATAATAAGAACCTGGGTGCGAGTGATTCTTTGTAGGAAGTCTCTGTATACAGTGTTTTTGGTTGTGTTCGGTGGTCGGTTAGGCTGGTCTTTGATAAGAATCTTTAGGCCTTCAGGAGACGTCGCTACTATGTGGTGGTATCCTTACAGGTGTTCCAATCTTTAGTTGCAACCTATGCGGTGGTATCCTTACAAAAGATAATGTATTCAGGTACTCGTTTGGATACAGCAACTATGTCGCCCCTCCATCGTTTCCACATGGTATAGCTTCGTCGTTGCTTTGATATGTGTGACTGAGACCATGTAACATTTCCAGAACTTGAGAGTTTATTATATCTGTTGTCTCATTCTTTGGACAGACTATTGCTCTTTTTTGTAAAGCTTGCGGTGTAGGTGTCTGTAGTATGGAATCATCATATATAAAACTTATTAGTTCTAGCATGGCGCTATCAGCATCACAGATACAATAGATGCAAACCAGAAGCTTTTGCTGCAGCTTGGGCCTACTTCTCCATCTTTCTATTCGGATCTACACCAACTACACTTACACCAGAAGCCGCACCTCCATAATATTTCAGATTAGGACCCGTCCCTATCCCAATCTTCTAATATTTTCTCAGCCTTTTTTCTGTCAAATTTGCAAATAGTTGTGACTTTAAACCTGAAATCTTATCAAATATCAAGTGTCATTTACTGATTTAGACCAACAAATCTGGTTCACCATTAAAATTATTAACTTGATTACTAACCTCGGCCTCATAAGTTTTCATTGCTTTATCCATGGCTCTAGCATAGAACTCCTCATATAGGGTGGTCACGGGTAAAAACGGACTGGGTCAGGATCAATTGACCTACCATTTACGCTACTTCATTAATAGCTACTTTTGTACTAATTTAACCTGTTTGACATGCTAACAATATAATACAACCTTAATTGACATGTCAACATATAAAGAAGATAATTACGATCTCTTATATCTTTCTTTAATGCTGCACTGAAAGCTTTATAGCAAAAGTATCTCATGATCTCGCTTAATTAAGTACTGAATGCCGTTTTTTTCTTTCTGACCATCATTGACTTGAATGACAGGTGCTTTTACGGTAGCACCTTTGCTCAATCCATATGAACCAAGCATGAATAAGGTTGAGATACGAAGGACCTAGGATAAATGGACGTCAAAAAGAAGAGTAATGTACCTTTCAGCACAGAAGTTTTTGTCACTTCTTCCTTACTTCTACCACCACAGCTTCTTGCCAGGAAACCTTGATTATAAGTTAGCACATGAGACAGCACAAAATACCATAATTATAAGTTAGCACATGAGACAGACACAAAAACATGGATGCCATATGTAGATCACAACTACGTTATCAAATTCCAAAGCAACGTGCACAGAAAAAAAAATTACTCGTGTTAAATAACAGAAACAGAACACAGCAATTACAATTTATATTTGTCTTGGCTAAAATCAGAGTTGACTTAGAAGCCATATTGCGGTATGCCTGCATTATATCTAATAGAATGAATCGATTTGGTTCTAGTGGGTCATACAAAGAAACCCAGCTAAGAATAGAACAGGCAAAACAGGTCGAAACTCACCCAAAGTGTAATTCTATAGCTTACAACCTCTTGAATCGATTTATTCTAGCATCCATAACTTTAGAATAGTCCGGATATTATGTTATTTGATATTTGTAATTTATTATTAGCAGTGACAAATTGTTTAAATAAGTAGGTTAGTCTTGCAATATGCAAGGCAGCTATATGAGAAAATTAAAAAAAAAAAAAAAAAAAAAAAAAAAAAAAAAAAAGCAAGAAGGGGATACTCAAATTATTTTACACCCTCACCTCATCTTACCACTCATCCTAAACTTCTGTCACCTAATACAGTTTATCCCTTTCAGCTTCAAAAAGTGGATTTTCAAAGTTGCAATTTAGCCTTGGAGAGTGTGATGCAAAGCTTGCTCACATTAACAATTGATCGAGAGTTTCCAGTATAACTGTCTAACGAAAGAGTATAAAAGGCACAATCCCAATTTTACTTATTTTGAGATCTCTTGCACACATGTAGATTGCGGGTGAGTAGGAGGGAGTTGTTGGTGACTTGGTGGCTTAAGGCTATATTTGAATGAAAGAAATGCAATTATGAAAAAGGTTCATTGACAGTCTTTGAATGCATTAACAGTGTCAGGTTTAACATGGTTGTAATCGACCTAAAATAGAAATCGAATAGGCAAAAAAACTTAAACAGTGCCCTCAGTTGTTGGTGACCTCTAATCTGAAGCGAAGGTAAAGATAATAAGAATAGCATAGACTAAATTTAGAGCTAACAAAACATGTCCATTTGTACACGTATTTTAAGTGTCCTATATTAGAGTCTTCAGAGAGGAAAAAACAGAAAAAACACATAAAAATAAAGCAAAACAGTGGCCTCGCATACAATTCAAGAATTCATTAAGATATCAAAACTTTGTAATATATTTCAAAAGTTGCAAAATGACCATTACCTGTGAGTATAAGAGTGATTGGAACTTAAAATCCACAAAGAAATGAAGGTCACATGTTCTTGGAACAGGTCCTGGATTGAATTCCCAAACGTTTATTAAATGATCAAAAAGGCTGCTTTGTGATGAAGTCGTCTGAAATTATAGCACAAGCAAAGACAATAGAGATCAATATTTAATGATAACAAGTATTGCACCATTGAAACTTAATATGTTCTGACATAAATGTTTTCCACATTATAGCCTTATAGGTTTAGAAAGAACAAAACCTCACCTTTACCATTTTCGGTTTTACCAATTGCACGTGAGACACGTAGCTTTCAACAAGAAATTTAAAACCAATCTCCAACTCAGCATCAAATGATGAATCTGAATGATGTCGAATTATGTCTGATCGTTGACACCAGGGAAGAAAATCCTGAAACATGTCAACAGCAGCAACTACTGCAAATAATTGCTCAGGGGAATACCTAAAACAAAAGTGGATCAACCCATACAAGTTAAGTAAGCAATTAACCGGTTAGGGGTTGTTTGGCACTGTGTATTTAAAAGTGATCATCTGATTACTGATTCTACAAGTCACGGATAATCAGTTTCTGACGTTTGCTTATAGTGGAACTGATATAGACTATTATGTAAGGGGTCAAAAGACAAGTTCAGAAATAGGAGCAACAAAAATGATTCTGGATTATACATAGGGATCGCCTTACATGTAAATCCTCTAATGATAATCACAAATTCAAACTGCTGAAGCATCCAAACACTGATTATTTGTTTTCTTAATTTTAATCACATAATCACTTTCGAAAAACAATGCCAAACACCCCTATCTTTTTTGGTAACCATGATTTCCGACCTTATTCCCCACATGAGCAGATTTGTAATCAGGTGATCGTTTGTATTTGACTCTCTGAGATTAATATACACCCATGTTTCTTCCTTATGTAGTACTCCTGTAATTATAATTTATTTTTGTTGGTGCTACATTATTAAATAATAAAGTGTGAAAAATATATCACGTACCTGATAAGCAACGGACCCCTGGATATAAAGCGAGCGCATGGGTCAACTCTACTTGAGATGCCCCAAAGTGCTCCATGGCCTCCTCATACCTCCCATTTCCAAAGAGATGGTGATCCGAGAAGAGGTTGTACCTGCTTGGTTATCCCAAGTTAGTTTCATATGGTAATAGTATGTAACTTTTAGTATTACACTTGTTGTTTAATTACTTACACGTTTAGTATCTCTTGCGTCTCTGGAACTTCAAGATTTACGTAGTAGTATGTCGATGGCGTGCTTGACAGCTGAAGCCCTACGGTAGGTAAATTATGTGTTAACAGAAATGGTCCCACATCATGAGGTTGATGTTTGCAAGTAGTTCAGTACATTAATTAACCATCCACATATTTCAAGCAATAGAAAATATAAGAATACTATAAATATAAGTCAAGTTCAACTGTGCTGTAGCTATATGCTGCAATATATATTAATAGTTAATGAGATGCAGACATTTCAAATTAGCATAATGTAATCTTTGTTAACTATGACAGATTGTTACAAACATGTCCCTATATTAGGTTGTTAAAGCTTGTTGCTCAAACTGTATTCCGAAACTAATCATGAAAGTTTTTTAACTCCTAAAGCATTGGCAATTTAACTATACCCTACTAAAGAACCTATTATCAGTGGTTAGCAAACGTAGTAATCAGATGATCATAATGTCAATCCCTGTAGCTAATGTATGATTAGCAACTTACCCAGGAACATGCTGGCCCATTACTGGCATTCAAAAACTATAAACTACCAATGCTATTTTTTTGTGTAACATACTTGTTAACATTCAGGCTCACTTGTGTCATTTACATAAATCAAAGCCAAAACATCTAAATCAAGCACACGTAACTACAAATGTCATTCATATACTTAAAGAACGATAATCAAATCTTTATGAAAATAACATTCATATACTTAAAGAACGACAAATAAATGGTGTCGTAACTTGAAGGTTCAGGATGTCGTCAATATACTCCTAAAGAACCACAAACATGCTACAAATAAATGAAAAATCTTAAAAATGGCTCACTTGGGAGAGAATACAAATCTTTATGAAACCCTTTAAGCTTAGTCATCTTGGACTCATAAATTCTTTCGTCTTTTGAACTTGAACCCGTACCAAATAGACTCATAAGCCTCTTATTTTTCAACTCGTAGCAGATGAGAATGAGAGCCATGATCAATATGGCCTGTGTGACTACATAATACTTAAGTTGAACCAGAGAAAGTGATCAAATTCACAAACACACATACACAATAAAATACAATCATGTTTAACCTAGTTGCTTTATTATCAATGTACCGACATAGTAGATCTTATATCCATCTTCTTCGATCACCAGCTGTCTACAAAATATTCAACAAAAGAAAAACAATTAGCATCTACAACATCTATTGTTAGTATGCGTGTTTGAAATCAAATAAAAAAAATGTGTTAATAACACTGAGATTTGATTGGAACTGAGATATCAAAAACTAAGTTACATCTTTTGTTCTTAAGTTCAACGTAGCAATCAATTTATAAAAAACAAAAATCATGATCAATAAGATCTGGAATGTACTGTGGCAACATCTTCCACTGTTGTAGTTCTTGTTTACCTTTGGAGTGAGATGCATCTTCTCAAGAGTACTCACAATTGCAAAAACTCTTAAACATATATTAGTTCATGATCAAACTAATACTCGATTTGGATAAAACTTCAAACCTTTGTAGGCAATAGAAAAGCAAGATCGAAATCTAAGCAAGAACATAAACAATGATATATACTAACCTTAAAAAACATGAAAAAGCAATATAAATCAATGCAAGACCTTGAACATCAATGTTTTCTTGCAAACCTATGATGAAGAAAACATAGAAATTCGTAAATAAGTTGCATGCATAACTAAAATTCAGGACAAGCGTGATACCTTGATTGTTGTTGTGTTCTAGGGTTTCATGATGGATTTGTTTTAGGGTTGCAGATTACGTAGAATGAGTTGGGATCAGTTGGGCGGGGTTCTTCTAATTAAAGTAAATAATTAGGCTTTTTTTTGTTTATAAATTTGGGCTTGCAAGATATAATCAAAAAAATGTGTTGGTCTAGTGGTTATCATGCTTGATAATGGTATCAACACCCTAGGTTTGAACCTTGCAAGTGGCAAAAATTTTCAAAAATTCCGAATTTTTTAAAAACCGAATTTTATTTAAAAAAATGGATATGTATTGATAAAAAAAAAATTATATACATATATTAATTAAAACGCCATGTCATTTAAAAAAAATGTCACGTAAATAGAATGATGACATGGAAATATGACATCCCATTATGGGATGCCAAGTGGCATTTTATGTGACATGTCTCCTCATATATATATATATATATATATATATATATATATATATATATATATATATATATATATATATATGTATGTATGTATATGTATATGTATGTGTATGTGTATATTTATGTATATGCATATATGTATATATATGTTTATTTATATATATATATATATATATATATATATATATATATATATATATATATATATGTTTGTGTGTATATTTATGTATATACAAAATATAGACCTTATCTTCTATAACTATACTAATACCAAATGTCATTAACTTATTTTAATAGTGTTTAAATAGTACTTTCTTTACTGGTGTTTCTTTAATTTGTTGTTTCTTTATAGGTATATCCTGCTTGGAGATGGTTTGAGAAGCAAGATGGTGCCCGTGCTCTGCAAAAAGACAGTAAAGAACCGGCACCTGAGTTTTACAATATCTATCTTGAAAGGCCAAAGGTATATATTCTTAAAGAATTGTTGTTAATCAGATTCATGGACACAGTTGGAGTGGGGTTGGGTTGTGGAAGTGATGCTGCTCATCTTTAGATAATGGGCTATGACCCTGAGGTGTATTACTGTCGTAGAGGCGCGCTTGAATCCATGGGTGCTGGATTGGCCATGGCACCAGGGTATATTCAAGGAACCTTTGCTGCCATTCACAGCAGGTTTGATGCTTATATCGTCCTTTCTTAGACAATGATATTGAACTCTTAAGATATTTACTACTCTCTTCTGTCACAGAATAAATGTATTTTTTTGTTCCGAGTTAACTGTACCTTCTTCTTGAAGGAGTTGAGGCAGTGGGAATGGTAATAGATGTGGGCCTCGGACTAATTGTCTGACAAGTTGGGGATGTAGACATGTAGTTGCTTATGATGGGGCGCCAACTGGAGCATATGCTGAAGAGCATACACTCCCTGCATAAAGGTTGGTACATGTTCCTTATTATATAGATCCGCTTTTTTTCAGCTTTTGTGATACTTCATTGCTGATACTTCTGTTACTGGCTTAAAACCCGTTGCATTTGCTACGCTTTTGGTTGCTGCTGTCTTACATGTGATCTTTTTTGGGTTGCTAACTGTGTTTTGCTGCAGCAAGGAATGATCCATATTGCTCTCGAAATGACACACCGGTTTGGTTGGCAAACAATGCGTTATCCAGTAACCCACCATATGCGGATGCTCATGCTGCAACTGATTTCATTGGTATACATGCCGAATGCGCTAATGGTTTGACTTTGTTAAATTTTGGGGTGATAATCTGTGGCAAACATATCATTCTATCAATTGCTAATGGCTTTCTAGTTATGGTTCATTGCAGGATTAATTACAGGGGTTAAACTCGGACAAAGGATAAAAGATTTAAAGTTCCAAGATGTTCATTTCTGCTGAAGCCTTCATCGTTTCTGCTAATGAGTCAATTATAGCCGTTAGAGGGGTCTTAGTGAAACTTAATCTCCTATTTAATAAGTCCCTTCATCTAGGGTTAAATACACTTGGGTGTGCAGTCTTTTGTATCACTCTCTTCTCTTCTTTCTGATCATTTCACTGATCTTGTCTGGTCTTTACATTTACATGATTATTGTCTCATTGACATTAATCTAATCTTGTAATATTTGGATATTGTTGTAATCTTAATCTAAGCTGACTATTGCAGCTTAGATCTGAATAAAGGTTTTATTGTTCATCTTGTGTTGCCTATACTTTCGTACATGGTATCAGAGCTTCAGGCTCATTGATTCTCTTCGGCAACAAATTGGTGGTTTGGGGTTACTGCCACCGGCGTAATCACTGGTTATCTTCCGCTTACAATTAGCCCTAGACTAAGTGAATCTAGGGTAATTGTGACTTGTTCTTCCGCTGCATATTTCTCTGTAAGTCTAAGTCTTATCCTTTCTTCAAACATACAGTACTTAAGTCTTTGTGGGTGCAAACGGGTAGACTAACATCTTGATCTGCCACCTGTGAGTGGTACGAATACCTGCTCTGGTTTACCCTAGTCCACAGGCTTGGTGCTTGTTGTTTCTTATATACAAAGTCTCATTTATTTGTCTATTTGTTCTTATTATTATCTCTGTCTGTGATTCCTTGTCTGTCTTATTACATCTGTCTATTTTATTGTTTACATTATGGCTATTGGTGATGATAATATTGGTGGTGGTGGTTCTTCCACTGAGAAAAGCTTATCCTTTGGTGATGCTTTGTATTTACACCCCAACAATACCAATGGTACTCCCATTATTTCTATTAAACTCACTGGAACTGAAAATTATAAAATATGGAATATGGCCATGACTTTTGCTTTAAGGAACCATAATAAGTTAGGGTTTATTGATGGTACTTGCATAAGAGATGATTCGAAACCTAGTCTTGCTAATCAATGGGATACTTGTAACTCTGTTGTGGTTACTTGGATTCTTAATTCTCTCAGCCCTGAACTATTTGCTGGTGCTATATATGCTAAAACTGCTTATGAAATGTGGAATGATCTTAAAGAGACCTATGATAAGGTTGATGGTTCAGCTATCTTTAATTTGCATAAAAATATAAACTCTCTTAGTCAAAGTGGGTCCTCTCTTGCTGATTATTATAACAACCTTAACTCTTTATGGAAACAATTTGATTGTATGATCAGCTTGCCTCCCTGCACTTGTGAGGCTGCAAAACATTTTGAAAAACATAATCAGCTAATCAAGTTAATGCAATTTCTTATGGGTCTTAATGACTCCTATGTCCCCATCAGAAGCAATATTTTAACCAGAGATCCTTTACCTAATGTCAAAACTGCTTTTTCTGTTGTCTCTGGAGAAGAATCTCACAGAAATGTTTCATCTGGGAATAGCTCTGCTAAACCCAATGCTACAGCCTTTGCTGCAAAAACGTCTGATGGTGGAAAATTTTTTGATAACAAAAAAGGCTTTAACAACAAAGGTTCTGGTTTTAATAATGGTAACAACTCAAATAGCAGAGGACCAAACATGAATCTCAAATGTACTAATTGCAAAAAACCTGGTCACACAGTTGATAGATGTTATGATCTTGTTGGTTATCCTTCTGGATATGTTAAAAGGAATTTTAATGGTAAACCTTTCAGCAGTAACAATGTTTCTGCTGAAACTAATCATGTCACTGATAATAGTGCTAGCAACTCTCCTGTTTCCTTGTCTAATGAACAGCTCTCCAGACTTATGAGTCTTCTCAATGACAACAATGTGTCATCTGCTAATGCCAACTTGGCAGGTAAAAATTTTTCAGGAACCTTCTTTAATGGCAGTGTCAAGTTTAATGTAAACTTTGATAAATTTTTTAACAACAACACAAAAACTCTATCTGGAAACATCAGTCTTGGTTGGATTGTTGATTCTGGTGCAAATCAGCACATGACTGTGTCTGAAAATTTTTTAATCAATGTTGTTAACATTTCAAATCTTGGCTTAACTGTTGGACATCCCAACGGTACTCAGGCCTTAATTACAAAAATTGGTGATTTAAAGGTCAATAATGACCTAACTCTTTTTGATGTTCTTGTTGTTCCTGAGTACAATGTTAGTCTGCTTTCTGTTCATAAAATTGCTAGAGACAATAAGATGTTTGTTGGGTTTAATGAATCTAATTGCTATATACAGGATTTACATCAAAAAGGATTGTGGGGATTGGTAAACAATACAATGGGTTATACATGTTTGATATTGATTCTACATGTAAGATTATTTCTAATAACTGCATATCTGTTTGTCATGTTTCTAAAAATCTTTGGCATCAAAGACTTGGTCATCCCTCTGACCAAGTCCTACACATACTTAAACCCACTCTTAAATTTGATAGTACATCTGAAACTGATCATCTCTGTGATACTTGTAATAAAGCTAAACAAACCAGAGAACCATTCCCTCTAAGTGAACATAAATCAACTAAAATTGGTCAACTTGTCCATCTTGATGTATGGGGACCATATAAAGTCACTAGCAGAGATGGTTACAAATATTTTTTAACAGTTGTTGATGACTATTCTAGGGCAGTGTGGGTCTATATGCTTAAGGGGAAGGATGATGTTTATGTTTCCATTGCTAACTTTACTCATATGCTATCAAATCAATTTGAACACAATGTCAAGATTTTTAGAAGTGATAATGGGACAGAATTTGTCAATAATAAACTCCAACATTTTTTGCATGAAAAAGGAATTTTACATCAAACCTCTTGTGTTTATACACCACAACAAAATGGTATTGCAGAAAGGAAACATAGGCATCTCCTTAATGTAGCTAGATCCCTTATGTTTCAGGGGGAATTACCTCTAAATCTTTGGTCTGAATGTGTTCTAACTGCTGCCTATGTCATAAACAGGTTACCCTCTTCAGTTCTGTCTGGCAAGTCCCCCTTCTTCCTAGTGTATGGGCATGACCCTTCACTCTCTCTCCTTAGAGTCTTTGGCTGCTTATGCTATGCCACCATTCTCAACATCTCTGATAAATTTGGTAGTAGGTCTGAAAAAAGTGTCCTTATTGGTTACTCAAATGAGAAGAAAGGCTATAAACTCTTGAGCCTAGAAACAAAAAATATCTTTTACTCCAGAGATGTCAAATTTTATGAAACTGTTTTTCCATTCAAAATGAAAAATACTTTGTCAAAACCTTTTGTTGAAACTTTTGTACCAAAAGATTTAAATCACAAAAATTTCTTTGACTCACAAATAAGTCCCAATGATGAAGGGAGAGTGACATCCTATGATGATGGCACAGTGGTAAGTCATCCTACTAGGTTTGACGAACCAGTTGCAACATCTATAGATGATAATACACACCCTGAGGGCACCATATCACAAGAATCACATCCTGCTAATGCATCTTCTGATTCTGCTGATACTACACCTGATTCTGCTGAACAAGAAAGAGGCTTGCCAGCCACTACTGCTAGAAGGTCAACCAGAGTCTCTAAGTTGCCCAGTAATCTTAACGACTTTATTGTAGAAGGAAAAGTCAAATATGGTGTTGAAAAGGTTGTTAATTACTCTAATCTTAACAAAGATAATTACTGCTTTGCATCTAGTCTTAATAAAAGTATTGAACCTACCTGTTATGAAGAAGCTATCCTTGATAGTAATTGGGTTGATGCTATGAATTCTGAAATTGAGGCCTTAAATGAAAACCATGCTTGGGATATAACTGATCTTCCTCCTAATAGAACTCCTATTGGGTACAAATGGATCTTTAAAATCAAATATAAAGCCAATGGTGAAGTTGATAGATACAAGGCTAGATTAGTTGTTAAAGGCTATAACCAAAGAGAAGGAATAGACTATGATGAAACTTTTTCCCCTGTTGTGAAAATGTCTACTGTTAGATGTCTTATTGCCTTAGCTGTAAAAAACAAATGGCCTCTTTTTCAACTTGATGTTAACAATGCTTTCTTGTATGGGGATCTTGATGAGGATATCTATATGACCATCCCCAAGGGGTTCTGTAATGAGAACAATAAAAATAAAGTTTGTAAACTTTTCAAGTCTCTATATGGCCTAAAACAAGCTCCCAGGAAATGGAATGAAAAACTTGTCAGTGTTTTAAAAGAAAATAACTTTGTTCAATCTGTTAATGATCACTCCTTGTTCACCAAAACAGAGAATAACAAATTTATTGCTCTGCTTGTTTATGTGGATGATATTGTTCTTACTGGAAACTGTATTGATGAGATAAATCTTTTTAAAGAGTTTCTGAAATCCAAATTTCATATCAAAGACTTGGGAAATCTAAAATATTTCCTTGGCATTGAGGTTTTAAAAACTGGGAATGACATTTGTCTTTCTCAAAGAAAATACTGTCTAGAACTCCTCAAAGAATTTGGTCTTCTTGGGTGCAAACCTGTGTCCACTCCTATGGAACCCAACTCTGTGCTTCCATATATTCCCACTGCTGATGATCCCTTGCTTGTCAACATCACTGGTTATCAGAAGTTACTTGGGAAACTTATCTATCTCACCCATACAAGACCTGACATCTCATACTCAGTTCATTGTCTGGCACAATATATGCATTCTCCCTTAAAATCTCATCTGGAATGTGCCCTCAATGTTCTGAGATATCTAAAAGGAGCTCCAGGAAAAGGTCTAAGGTACAATTTCAGCAACTCTGAAAATCATCTGGAAGGATATAGTGATGCTGATTGGGCCAAATGCAAGAAAACCAGAAAATCTGTCACAGGTTATTGTGTTTTCTTCAATGATTGTTTAATTTCATGGAAAAGTAAAAACAAACACTCTTTCAAAATCTTCCAAAGAAGCAGAGTATAGATCTATGTCTACTGCTGCCTGTGAAATCATTTGGATTCAAAAAATCCTAAAAGATCTAAAAGTTGATATCAATCTTCCTGTCAATCTTTTCTGTGACAACAAATCTGCTTTACAACTTGCTGTCAACCCTGTTTACCATGAAAGATCAAAACACTTTGAAATTGATGTTCACTTCATCAGGGAAAAATTGCTAGAGGTGTTATAAATGCTAAAAAGATTGGCTCTTCAAACCAAACTGCAGACATACTCACAAAGAACCTCCCTGTCTATCAGCATAAATTTTTGTGTGAAAAATTGATATTGTTTGATATGTTTGCTCATCAGATTAAGGGGGAATGTTAAATTTTGGGGTGATAATCTGTGGCAAACATATCATTCTATCAATTGCTAATGGCTTTCTAGTTATGGTTCATTGCAGGATTAATTACAGGGGTTAAACTCGGACAAAGGATAAAAGATTTAAAGTTCCAAGATGTTCATTTCTGCTGAAGCCTTCATCGTTTCTGCTGATGAGTCAATTATAGCCGTTAGAGGGGTCTTAGTGAAACTTAATCTCCTATTTAATAAGTCCCTTCATCTAGGGTTAAATACACTTGGGTGTGCAGTCTTTTGTATCACTCTCTTCTCTTCTTTCTGATCATTTCACTGATCTTGTCTGGTCTTTACATTTACATGATTATTGTCTCATTGACATTAATCTAATCTTGTAATATTTGGATACTGTTGTAATCTTAATCTAAGCTGACTATTGCAGCTTAGATCTGAATAAAGGTTTTATTTTTCATCTTGTGTTGCCTATACTTTCGTACAGACTTCATCTCAAGGTTGTATCTGTTATTGTTTTATAGATGCTGCATTTCGCGTTATCGTTTTGTGTTTTGGGAATGATACTCATATTTGCATCTTGCTATTGCATAGTCATCGATACAGGGTCTACTACGCAGTGTCAACAACCGGTTTCCGATAACCAACCTGACGACATATTGCATCAAAGTAAGGTTTTTTTTTTATATCTTTCTGTATGCAAGTGTCGCTCACGTGTTTTTATAACTTTTTATTTATGCTATCTGCTTGAGCCGTTACTTTTTCCATTCATTATGTCTTTATACCCATGGTACTTTCACTGATAAGAATCCAACCGCAGCCAGTAGTTCGCGCCAACAGAGGAGTCATCGGGGTAACATGTGCGTGCCCGGTAGAGGTTAGTTATTGTGTACGTTTATTGTAACATTATTTCTGTGGAGGTGTACTCTTTTTTTCAAATTCTGTTTTGTTATTGGCCCCCCCCCCGCTGTTTCTGGGAGTGCTTATCTATTTTCGCTTGCTTGCTTACCGAAAATCATTGTTTAATTCTTTTTTTTTACTAATAACTTAAAAAGCTCAATACCAGTTTTATAA
Organism: Chrysanthemum makinoi; assembly: GCA_910596185.1. NCBI lineage: Eukaryota > Viridiplantae > Streptophyta > Magnoliopsida > Asterales > Asteraceae > Chrysanthemum > Chrysanthemum makinoi. Next base: position 317,934,021 of record OU343217.1, read on the forward strand.
TCATGTCCAACGTTAGTACTAGCGAGTAGTAACTCAAAAAAAGCTTACTAATATACTAATTGACATATCCTTCTGATATGTTACTGTCATTTCATATTTCAGTTTTAAAAGCTTTACATAGGACAGTTGGTTGACATCCTTTTGATACTAATATACTAATCGACAGTTGTGTTTCATCCTTTTTTGATACTAATACGTTAGTGTCATTTCATCCTTTTGATACCAATATACTAATTGAGGGTGGTTTTTTTTACATGGGACAGTTAGTTGTGCTGCACAGTTAGTGTCTTTCGCTCAATATAATGAAAAGAATACAGTTAGTAAATTTTATATATTGATGATACACCTGCAGCTAGCTATAATGCTTGCTAAGAAATCAGCTAAGATAGATGATAATCAATCTGGATTTTGTATTTCTCTAAAACTCATTTGAAAATTTGAGCCGTGTGTTTGTATCTCATCTATTAAGTCTAAGATGAGTTTAGTACTTAACTTTAAGGAGTTTTAGACTACTTATAAGAAATCAGTGGTGCTTGCTGGGCTTATTTCGACACTAAAATTAGTTGGTGGTTTCTTGCCAGACCATAAATTCCTATTCCTTGAGCGGAGAGGTAGGGCATACCACATTTTTAAAATTACTCGCTTCTTGATTTGTTGCATTCCTTTTTCTCCCCTTTTTGTTTCTCAATATTAGCTCTTATGCAGGTGGCACGGCATTGTGAACTCATTTCAAGAAGCCATGGGCCCATGATCATGAGCCTGTTACGATGTCAAGGTATGAATCTTTCTCTCTCCATCTCTTGCGACAAAATGGGTATCCATCTCTTACGATGTCAAAGATACTTGAAAAAGAGTATCCATTTGTGAACTCCGCTTTGTTTTGTTTAAACTTTTTAGCATTTTTAGACATGCACATTATGCCCTCAATATATTGTTTACGATTACTGAATGCACATTTGTTGTACGTCTATAAAAACTAAAAAGATTATGCGATTTTAAGATGCATAAGGTTGGATCCAAACCAGGAACTTAAACTAATATAATCTGATCACCTGATGCTGTGTGTGGGAAAATGGCATGTCTTTTAGTGGTAGACAGTGTCTTCGACGCGACTATAGTGTTGCTATAATTGCTTCTCCTTTCCTTCTTTGTTCCTGCTCACACCTCGCAATTAATCAGGCAACGCGTTGTTAAAGTTTACAATTGTTAGACCTATTAATATCTACCTAAATAATATTAGCTTAGCAACATAAAGTGATACTATTTAACGGGAATCACTTTTAGAGCTAATAATATCTACTTAAACAATATTAGCTTAACAACATACGGGAATCACTATACAGGAATCACTTTTTGTATTCTACTAATTTCTGGAACAGGACGACTTAACTCATGAACTGGCCATGATAATCAGACACGATGAGAAATTGAGAAGGCAAGAAAGGAATGGAGCTCCTGCTCACATTATTTCTGAATTTGCCCAATGGCTGCACTTCCATGTTGCTACGTATTTTGACAATGAGCTCCCGGGTCAGCCAAGGGTATATATATGCTTCCAGTCTTATCAAATTATAAACAGATTGTAGTATTGTTATACTCCCTTCTGATAGGATTCTGGCTATCTCTCAAGGTGTGATGTAGATTGTGGTTCGGGATCTTCTGATGATTACTCTGGAACAGGTTCACAGGCTGTTGACACCCATTCACAGCAACAATATTGCTCTGCTTCTTCGTTAAGTCTTTATATGCCGACTGAAAATGTGGGATCAAACAATGCTCAACCTCGAGGTGCATACGCTTTTTACAGTATTTATTGTATTTCATTGTATTTTTGTCAGCATATATCTTCAGATATATGCTTTAGGATGGGTACTTTTGTTTCCTCAACAAATATAACATATGTGCTATTTCCAGCATTTTTATCACATTGATACCGAATTTATTATTTACATTCCTGTTCATTCAAATATCTTTATTTTACATTATGGTTTTGCTTCATTTTGCATCTCCAACAATTGTAAGAGTTTCAAATAATTCCCATCCAAGAGGCACAAAAAATAATTCCCATACAAGAGGCACAAAAAATAACAAGATCGATGTGCCTAACACCACTATCATCTCGTGGTTGAAATTAGTCCTTCCAACAAGAAGTTTCTATTGAATATTAGCGAAGATAGTTTCCCATAGCTGTTTCTTTCTATCATCTAATGCAAACCTTTGTTTCAGGTTATGATTTATATATGCAAGTTTCTTTTCGCCTTGAGTAGTGAAACTTTTTTTTATTATTGTTTGAGAATTAATATTTTGCTACTTTAAATATTTAAACCTTTGTTTTCAAACTTTCTATAAGCCACCCGTGATTTATCACGGGTTTATAGGCTAGTTATATATAACAGGAGGCGTTACACGTAAATAATGCCACGTAAACGCCACCTCAATGCACAGTAATTCAATTTAATGCCACGTAATCATAAGTTGACCACCTAAGCATTATTTTTTTAATTTAACTAGCTATTATTTAATTTTTGGTTTTTTTTATTTATTAATTTTTGGATTTTTTAATTAATTTTCAAAATTTAATTATAAAAAAGGAGTCTGCAAGAATCGAACCTTGGATGTTTTGATACATTAATAACTATCTTACCACTAAAGCAACTTAATTTTTTGGTTATATCTTGCAAACCCAAAAATAAAATGTTAACAGAATTTTAATACTTGATTAAAAATCCCTTATATCACGTAAAAAATAAATCTCTATTCATACTCTTTCTCCAAACCCTAATTTCATCTTTTCCACAGCCTATTTTTCTCAATTCTCTCATGTTGATCTTCTTTTTGTGTTTGCAGGTTTGAGAATGGTGCATACAAAGCCATATGAGCCACAACAAAGAATATATCTAGCTGATCAACGTATTTTTTTTATGATGAACCATATACGGTATTCTACTGTTGTAACGTTGTAGTTAACCTGATTAAGCTTTTTAAGTTTTACTCAAAAAATAAAATCAGACAGACGCATGTGATTGTTTTAAACTACGCTTGTGTTGGCTAGAAGAAACCAACTTTATTTTATTGATGATTATACTGCTATTCTATAGGTACCATGTGCTTAAACTATATCATATGCTTGCAGTTGTTGCTTATTGTCTTAATAGGTTGTTTCATCGGTAGGCGTCTCTGAGCCTACACATGCTTTAAAGGATTAGGAGATGGTATCTAAATCTTCTGTACCAGAGAAGGAAGAACATCCACAATCTACATTGACCGAAAACACACAAAATTCAGGTTTTATCATGTTCTTTACTACACGAGAGACGAGAGTGTCTGATTTTTTAAATAGTTACCATGATACTTAAAACAATGATTATATCAACTCATTCTTTATGTTCAATGATGTAGGAGTGGCGTGAGCAGAACACTCTAATAATGTCAACAAAAACACTAAGAAGAGGACCAGATCCGGCAGCTTGCCACATCATTAGTAGAGAATTAGGTAATTAGTTCTTCAGTTTCTCAACGCGTGATATTGTTCTTCCCGGTAATAAAAAAGTTAGGATATGCTTCTGTAAAATCTGGAAGTAACGTAGTGCCCATTTGGTTGCTAATTTCGGAATCAATTAGTAGCATTATTGTATCTTCTGTCTGTGTACCCAGTCAAGAATTTTGGCTCTTAATTCATCATACTTCTTAAAAACTGGAAGCACACAGGTTGTCTATATTCTTCTTATTTTTTTATATATTGTACCTCTTTTGTGGTTCTATACTTAATCAAGGTAATATATGGAAAATCTGCAGAGTAGCTTAAGCTGGAAATCCACTGAAAGGGTTCAAGAGTCACCTACTGATTGTTCATCTGCAGATTTTTCATTTGCAGGCTAGCTACTATCTTACCACTAAAGCAACTTAATTTTTTGGTTATATCTTGCAAACCCAAAAATATAATGTTAACAGAATATTAATACTTGATTAAAAATCCCTTATATCACGTAAAAAATAAATCTCTATTCATACTCTTTCTCCAAACCCTAATTTCATCTTTTCCACAGCCTGTTTTTCTCAATTCTCTCATGTTGATCTTCTTTTTGTGTTTGCAGGTTGAGAATACCAGGGTGCATACAAAGCCATATGAGCCACAACAAAGAATATATCTAGCTGATCAACGTATTTTTTTTACGATGAACCATATACGGTATTCTACTGTTGTAACGTTGTAGTTAACCTGATTAAGCTTTTTAAGTTTTACTCAAAAAATAAAATCAGACAGACGCATGTGATTTTATTAAACTACGCTTGTGTTGGCTAGAAGAAACCAACTTTATTTTATTGATGATTATACTGCTATTCTATAGGTACCAGGTGCCTAAACTATATCATATGCTTGCAGTTGTTGCTTATTGTCTTAATAGGTTGTTTCATCGGTAGGCGTCTCTCAGCCTACACATGCTTTAAAGGATTAGGAGATGGTATCTAAATCTTCTGTACCAGAGAAGGAAGAACATCCACAATCTACATTGACCGAAAACACACAAAATTCAGGTTTTATCATGTTCTTTACTACACGAGAGACGAGAGTGTCTGATTTTTTAAATAGTTACCATGATACTTAAAACAATGATTATATCAACTCATTCTTTATGTTCAATGATGTAGGAGTGGCGTGAGCAGAACACTCTAATAACGTCAACAAAAACACTAAGAAGAGGACCAGATCCGGCAGCTTGCCACATCATTAGTAGAGAATTAGGTAATTAGTTCTTCAGTTTCTCAACGCGTGATATTGTTCTTCCCGGTAATAAAAAAGTTAGGATATGCTTCTATGAAATCTGGAAGTAACGTAGTGCCCATGTGGTTGCTAATTTCGGAATCAATTAGTAACATTATTGTATCTTCTGTCTGTGTACCCAGTCAAGAATTTTGGCTCTTAATTCATCATACTTCTTAAAAACTGGAAGCACACAGGTTGTCTATATTCTGCTTATTTTTTTTATATATTGTACCTCTTTTGTGGTTCTATACTTAATCAAGGTAATATATGGAAAATCTGCAGAGTAGCTTAAGCCGAAATCCACTGAAAGGGTTCAAGGGTCACCTACTGATTGTTCATCTGCAGATTTTTCATTTGCAGGCTAGCTACTATCTTACCACTAAAGCAACTTAATTTTTTGGTTATATCTTGCAAACCAAAAAATATAATGTTAATGAATATTAATACTTGATTAAAAATCCCTTATATCACGTAAAAAATAAATCTCTATTCATACTCTTTCTCCAAACCCTAATTTCATCTTTTCCACAACCTATTTTTCTCAATTCTCTCATGTTGATCTTCTTTTGTGTTTGCGTGTTTAAGAATACCGGGTTCATACAAAGCCATATGAGCCACAACAAAGAATATATCTAGCTGATCAACGTATTTTTTTTACGATGAACCATATACGGTATTCTATTGTAACGCTTGTAGTTAACCTGATTAAGCTTTTTAAGTTTTACTCAAAAAATAAAATCAGACAGACGCATGTGATTGTTTTAAACTACGCTTGTGTTGGCTAGAATAAACCAACTTTATTTTATTGATGATTATACTGCTATTCTATAGGTACCAGGTGCCTAAACTATATCATATGCTTGCAGTTGTTGCTTATTGTCTTAATAGGTTGTTTCATCGGTAGGCGTCTCTGAGCCTACACATGCTTTAAAGGATTAGGAGATGGTATCTAAATCTTCTGTACCAGAGAAGGAAGAACATCCACAATCTACATTGACCGAAAACACACAAAATTCAGGTTTTATCATGTTCTTTACTACACGAGAGACGAGAGTGTCTGATTTTTTAAATAGTTACCATGATACTTAAAACAATGATTATATCAACTCATTCTTTATGTTCAATGATGTAGGAGTGGCGTGAGCAGAACACTCTAATAATGTCAACAAAAACACTAAGAAGAGGACCAGATCCGGCAGCTTGCCACATCATTAGTAGAGAAGTAGGTAATTAGTTCTTCAGTTTCTCAACGCGTGATATTGTTCTTCCCGGTAATAAAAAAGTTAGGATATGCTTCTATAAAATCTGGAAGTAACGTAGTGCCCATTTGGTTGCTAATTTCGGAATCAATTAGTAGCATTATTGTATCTTCTGTCTGTGTACCCAGTCAAGAATTTTGGCTCTTAATTCATCATACTTCTTAAAAACTGGAAGCACACAGGTTGTCTATATTCTGCTTATTTTTTTATATATTGTACCTCTTTTGTGGTTCTATACTTAATCAAGGTAATATATGGAAAATCTGCAGAGTAGCTTAAGCTGGAAATCCACTGAAAGGGTTCAAGAGTCACCTACTGATTGTTCATCTGCAGATTTTTCATTTGCAGGCTAGCTACTATCTTACCACTAAAGCAACTTAATTTTTTGGTTATATCTTGCAAACCCAAAAATATAATGTTAACAGAATATTAATACTTGATTAAAAATCCCTTATATCACGTAAAAAATAAATCTCTATTCATACTCTTTCTCCAAACCCTAATTTCATCTTTTCCACAGCCTATTTTTCTCAATTCTCTCATGTTGATCTTCTTTTTGTGTTTGCAGGTTTAAGAATACCGGGGTTCATACAAAGCCATATGAGCCACAACAAAGAATATATCTAGCTGATCAACGTATTTTTTTTACGATGAACCATATACGGTATTATACTGTTGTAACGTTGTAGTTAACCTGATTAAGCTTTTTAAGTTTTACTCAAAAAATAAAATCGCAGACGCATGTGATTGTTTTAAACTACGCTTGTGTTGGCTAGAAGAAACCAACTTTATTTTATTGATGATTATATTGCTATTCTATAGGTACCGTGTGCCTAAACTATATCATATGCTTGCAGTTGTTGCTTATTGTCTTAATAGGTTGTTTCATCGGTAGGCGTCTCTGAGCCTACACATGCTTTAAAGGATTAGGAGATGGTATCTAAATCTTCTGTACCAGAGAAGGAAGAACATCCACAATCTACATTGACCGAAAACACACAAAATTCAGGTTTTATCATGTTCTTTACTACACGAGACGAGAGTGTTCTGATTTTTAAATAGTTACCATGATACTTAAAACAATGATTATATCAACTCATTCTTTATGTTCAATGATGTAGGAGTGGCGTGAGCGTAACACTCTAATAATGTCAACAAAAACACTAAGAAGAGGACCAGATCCGGCAGCTTGCCACATCATTAGTAGAGAAGTAGGTAATTAGTTCTTCGTTTCTCAACGCTGATATTGTTCTTCCGGTAATAAAAAGTTAGGATATGCTTCTATAAAATCTGGAAGTAACGTAGTGCCCATGTGGTTGCTAATTTCGGAATCAATTAGTAACATTATTGTATCTTCTGTCTGTGTACCCAGTCAAGAATTTTGGCTCTTAATTCATCATACTTCTTAAAACTGAAGCACACAGGTTGTCTATATTCTGCTTATTTTTTATATATTGTACCTCTTTTGTGGTTCTATACTTAATCAAGGTAATATATGGAAAATCTGCAGAGTAGCTTAAGCTGGAAATCCACTTAAAGGGTTCAAGGGTCACCTACTGATTGTTCATCTGCAGATTTTTCATTTGCAGGCTAGCTACTATCTTACCACTAAAGCAACTTAATTTTTTGGTTATATCTTGCAAACCAAAAAATATAATGTTAAGTAATATTAATACTTGATTAAAAATCCCTTATATCACGTAAAAAATAAATCTCTATTCATACTCTTTCTCCAAACCCTAATTTCATCTTTTCCACAGCCTATTTTTCTCAATTCTCTCATGTTGATCTTCTTTTGTGTTTGCGGTTTAAGAATACCGGGGTTCATACAAAGCCATATGAGCCACAACAAAGAATATATCTAGCTGATCAACGTATTTTTTTTACGATGAACCATATACGGTATTCTCATGTTGTAACGTTGTAGTTAATCTGATTAAGCTTTTTAAGTTTTACTCAAAAAATATAATCAGACAGACGCATGTGATTGTTTTAAACTACGCTTGTGTTGGCTAGAAGAAACCAACTTTATTTTATTGATGATTATACTGCTATTCTATAGGTACCAGGTGCTTAAACTATATCATATGCTTGCAGTTGTTGCTTATTGTCTTAATAGGTTGTTTCATCGGTAGGCGTCTCTGAGCCTACACATGCTTTAAAGGATTAGGAGATGGTATCTAAATCTTCTGTACCAGAGAAGGAAGAACATCCACAATCTACATTGACCGAAAACACACAAAATTCAGGTTTTATCATGTTCTTTACTACACGAGAGACGAGAGTGTCTGATTTTTTAAATAGTTACCATGATACTTAAAACAATGATTATATCAACTCATTCTTTATGTTCAATGATGTAGGAGTGGCGTGAGCAGAACACTCTAATAATGTCAACAAAGACACTAAGAAGAGGACCGATCCGCGCTTGCCACATCATTAGTAGAGAAGTAGGTAATTAGTTCTTCAGTTTCTCAACGCATGATATTGTTCTTCCGGTAATAAAAAGTTAGGATATGCTTCAGAAAATCTGGAAGTAACGTAGTGCCCATTTGGTTGCTAATTTCGGAATCAATTAGTAGCATTATTGTATCTTCTGTCTGTGTACCCAGTCAAGAATTTTGGCTCTTAATTCATCATACTTCTTAAAAACTGGAAGCACACAGGTTGCCTATATTCTGCTTATTTTTTTATATATTGTACCTCTTTTGTGGTTCTATACTTAATCAAGGTAATATATGGAAAATCTGCAGAGTAGCTTAAGCTGGAAATCCACTGAAAGGGTTCAAGAGTCACCTACTGATTGTTCATCTGCAGATTTTTCATTTGCAGGCTAGCTACTATCTTACCACTAAAGCAACTTAATTTTTTGGTTATATCTTGCAAACCCAAAAATATAATGTTAACAGAATATTAATACTTGATTAAAAATCCCTTATATCACGTAAAAAATAAATCTCTATTCATACTCTTTCTCCAAACCCTAATTTCATCTTTTCCACAGCCTATTTTTCTCAATTCTCTCATGTTGATCTTCTTTTTGTGTTTGCAGGTTTAAGAATACCGGGGTTCATACAAAGCCATATGAGCCACAACAAAGAATATATCTAGCTGATCAACGTATTTTTTTTACGATGAACCATATACGGTATTCTACTGTTGTAACGTTGTAGTTAACCTGATTAAGCTTTTTAAGTTTTACTCAAAAAATAAAATCAGACAGACGCATGTGATTGTTTTAAACTACGCTTGTGTTGGCTAGAAGAAACCAACTTTATTTTATTGATGATTATACTGCTATTCTATAGGTACCAGGTGCCTAAACTATATCATATGCTTGCAGTTGTTGCTTATTGTCTTAATAGGTTGTTTCATCGGTAGGCGTCTCTGAGCCTACACATGCTTTAAAGGATTAGGAGATGGTATCTAAATCTTCTGTACCAGAGAAGGAAGAACATCCACAATCTACATTGACCGAAAACACACAAAATTCAGGTTTTATCATGTTCTTTACTACACGAGAGACGAGAGTGTCTGATTTTTTAAATAGTTACCATGATACTTAAAACAATGATTATATCAACTCATTCTTTATGTTCAATGATGTAGGAGTGGCGTGAGCAGAACACTCTAATAATGTCAACAAAAACACTAAGAAGAGGACCAGATCCGGCAGCTTGCCACATCATTAGTAGAGAAGTAGGTAATTAGTTCTTCAGTTTCTCAACGCGTGATATTGTTCTTCCCGGTAATAAAAAAGTTAGGATATGCTTCTATAAAATCTGGAAGTAACGTAGTGCCCATGTGGTTGCTAATTTCGGAATCAATTAGTAGCATTATTGTATCTTCTGTCTGTGTACCCAGTCAAGAATTTTGGCTCTTAATTCATCATACTTCTTAAAAACTGGAAGCACACAGGTTGTCTATATTCTGCTTATTTTTTTATATATTGTACCTCTTTTGTGGTTCTATACTTAATCAAGGTAATATATGGAAAATCTGCAGAGTAGCTTAAGCTGGAAATCCACTGAAAGGGTTCAAGAGTCACCTATTGATTGTTCATCTGCAGATTTTTCATTTGCAGGCTAGCTACTATCTTACCACTAAAGCAACTTAATTTTTTGGTTATATCTTGCAAAACCAAAAATATAATGTTAAATGTAATATTAATACTTGATTAAAAATCCCTTATATCACGTAAAAAATAAATCTCTATTCATACTCTTTCTCCAAACCCTAATTTCATCTTTTCCACAGCCTATTTTTCTCAATTCTCTCATGTTGATCTTCTTTTTGTGTTTGCAGGTTTGAGAATACCGGGGTGCATACAAAGCCATATGAGCCACAACAAAGAATATATCTAGCTGATCAACGTAATTTTTTTACTATGAACCATATACGGTATTCTACTGTTGTAACGTTGTAGTTAACCTGATTAAGCTTTTTAAGTTTTACTCAAAAAATAAAATCAGACAGACGCATGTGATTGTTTTAAACTACGCTTGTGGTGGCTAGAAGAAACCAACTTTATTTTATTGATGATTATACTGCTATTCTATAGGTACCAGGTGCCTAAACTATATCACATGCTTGCGCTTGTTGCTTATTGTCTTAATAGGTTGTTTCATCGGTAGGCGTCTCTGAGCCTACACATGCTTTAAAGGATTAGGAGACGGTATCTAAATCTTCGTACTGAGAAGGAAGAACATCCACAATCTACATTGACCGAAAACACACAAAATTCAGGTTTTATCATGTTCTTTACTACACGAGAGACGAGAGTGTCTGATTTTTTAAATAGTTACCATGATACTTAAAACAATGATTATATCAACTCATTCTTTATGTTCAATGATGTAGGAGTGGGCGGAGCGTAACAATCTAATAATGTCAACAAAAACACTAAGAAGAGGACCGATCCGCAAACTTGCCACATCATTAGTAGAGAATTAGGTAATTAGTTCTTCATTCTCAACGTGATATTGTTCTTCCCGTAATAAAAAGTTAGGATATGCTTCGTAAAACTGAAGTAACGTAGTGCCCATGTGGTTGCTAATTTCAGAATCAATTAGTAGCATTATTGTATCTTCTCGTCTCAGGTACCCAGTCAAGAATTTTGGCTCTTAATTCATCATACTTCTTAAAAACTGGAAGCACACAGGTTGTCTATATTCTGCTTATTTTTTTATATATTGTACCTCTTTTGTGGTTCTATACTTAATCAAGGTAATATATGGAAAATCTGCAGAGTAGCTTAAGCTGGAAATCCACTGAAAGGGTTCAAGGGTCACCTACTGATTGTTCATCTGCAGATTTTTCATTTGCAGGCTAGCTACTATCTTACCACTAAAGCAACTTAATTTTTTGGTTATATCTTGCAAACCCAAAAATATAATGTTAACAGAATATTAATACTTGATTAAAAATCCCTTATATCACGTAAAAAATAAATCTCTATTCATACTCTTTCTCCAAACCCTAATTTCATCTTTTCCACAGCCTATTTTTCTCAATTCTCTCATGTTGATCTTCTTTTTGTGTTTGCAGGTTTGAGAATACCGGGGTGCATACAAAGCCATATGAGCCACAACAAAGAATATATCTAGCTGATCAACGTAATTTTTTTACTATGAACCATATACGGTATTCTACTGTTGTAACGTTGTAGTTAACCTGATTAAGCTTTTTAAGTTTTACTCAAAAAATAAAATCACATTGACGCATGTGATTGTTTTAAACTACGCTTGTGTTGGCTAGAAGAAACCAACTTTATTTTATTGATGATTATACTGCTATTCTATAGGTACCAGGTGCCTAAACTATATCACATGCTTGCAGTTGTTGCTTATTGTCTTAATAGGTTGTTTCATCGGTAGGCGTCTCTGAGCCTACACATGCTTTAAAGGATTAGGAGACGGTATCTAAATCTTCTGTACCAGAGAAGGAAGAACATCCACAATCTACATTGACCAAAAACACGCAAAATTCAGGTTTTATCATGTTCTTTACTACACGAGAGACGAGAGTGTCTGATTTTTTAAATAGTTACCATGATACTTAAAACAATGATTATATCAACTCATTCTTTATGTTCAATGATGTAGGAGTGGCGTGAGCAGAACACTCTAATAATGTCAACAAAAACACTAAGAAGAGGACCGTGATCCGCAGCTTGCCACATCATTAGTAGAGAATTAGGTAATTAGTTCTTCAGTTTCTCAACGCGTGATATTGTTCTTCCCGGTAATAAAAAAGTTAGGATATGCTTCAAAATCGAAGTAACGTAGTGCCCATTTGGTTGCTAATTTCGGAATCAATTAGTAGCATTATTGTATCTTCCGTCTGTGTACCCAGCCAAGAATTTTGGCTCTTAATTCATCATACTCTTAAAACTGGAAGCACACAGGTTGTCTATATTCTGCTTATTTTTATATATATTGTACCTCTTTTGTGGTTCTATACTTAATCAAGGTAATATATGGAAAATCTGCAGAGTAGCTTAAGCTGGAAATCCACTGAAAGGGTTCAAGGGTCACCTACTGATTGTTCATCTGCAGATTTTTCATTTGCAGGCTAGCTACTATCTTACCACTAAAGCAACTTAATTTTTTGGTTATATCTTGCAAAACCAAAAATATAATGTTAAGTAATATTAATACTTGATTAAAAATCCCTTATATCACGTAAAAAATAAATCTCTATTCATACTCTTTCTCCAAACCCTAATTTCATCTTTTCCACAGCCTATTTTTCTCAATTCTCTCATGTTGATCTTCTTTGTGTTTGCGGTTTGAGAATACCGGGTGCATACAAAGCCATATGAGCCACAACAAAAAATATATCTAGCTGATCAACGTAATTTTTTTACTATGAACCATATACGGTATTCTACTGTTGTAACGTTGTAGTTAACCTGATTAAGCTTTTTAAGTTTTACTCAAAAAATAAAATCAGACAGACGCATGTGATTGTTTTAAACTACGCTTGTGTTGGCTAGAAGAAACCAACTTTATTTTATTGATGATTATACTGCTATTCTATAGGTACCAGGTGCCTAAACTATATCATATGCTTGCAGTTGTTGCTTATTGTCTTAATAGGTTGTTTCATCGGTAGGCGTCTCTGAGCCTACACATGCTTTAAAGGATTAGGAGATGGTATCTAAATCTTCTGTACCAGAGAAGGAAGAACATCCACAATCTACATTGACCGAAAACACACAAAATTCAGGTTTTATCATGTTCTTTACTACACGAGAGACGAGAGTGTCTGATTTTTTAAATAGTTACCATGATACTTAAAACAATGATTATATCAACTCATTCTTTATGTTCAATGATGTAGGAGTGGCGTGAGCAGAACACTCTAATAATGTCAACAAAAACACTAAGAAGAGGACCAGATCCGGCAGCTTGCCACATCATTAGTAGAGAAGTAGGTAATTAGTTCTTCAGTTTCTCAACGCGTGATATTGTTCTTCCCGGTAATAAAAAAGTTAGGATATGCTTCTATAAAATCTGGAAGTAACGTAGTGCCCATGTGGTTGCTAATTTCGGAATCAATTAGTAACATTATTGTATCTTCTGTCTGTGTACCCAGTCAAGAATTTTGGCTCTTAATTCATCATACTTCTTAAAAACTGGAAGCACACAGGTTGTCTATATTCTGCTTATTTTTTTATATATTGTACCTCTTTTGTGGTTCTATACTTAATCAAGGTAATATATGGAAAATCTGCAGAGTAGCTTAAGCTGGAAATCCACTGAAAGGGTTCAAGAGTCACCTACTGATTGTTCATCTGCAGATTTTTCATTTGCAGGCTAGTTACTATCTTACCACTAAAGCAACTTAATTTTTTGGTTATATCTTGCAAACCCAAAAATATAATGTTAACAAAATATTAATACTTGATTAAAAATCCCTTATATCACGTAAAAAATAAATCTCTATTCATACTCTTTCTCCAAACCCTAATTTCATCTTTTCCACAGCCTATTTTTCTCAATTCTCTCATGTTGATCTTCTTTTTGTGTTTGCAGGTTTGAGAATACCAGGGTGCATACAAAGCCATATGAGCCACAACAAAGAATATATCTAGCTGATCAACGTATTTTTTTTACGATGAACCATATACGGTATTCTACTGTTGTAACGTTGTAGTTAACCTGATTAAGCTTTTTAAGTTTTACTCAAAAAATAAAATCGCATGACGCATGTGATTGTTTTAAACTACGCTTGTGTTGGCTAGAAGAAACCAACTTTATTTTATTGATGATTATACTGCTATTCTATAGGTACCATGTGCTTAAACTATATCATATGCTTGCAGTTGTTGCTTATTGTCTTAATAGGTTGTTTCATCGGTAGGCGTCTCTGAGCCTACACATGCTTTAAAGGATTAGGAGATGGTATCTAAATCTTCTGTACCAGAGAAGGAAGAACATCCACAATCTACATTGACCGAAAACACACAAAATTCAGGTTTTATCATGTTCTTTACTACACGAGAGACGAGAGTGTCTGATTTTTTAAATAGTTACCATGATACTTAAAACAATGATTATATCAACTCATTCTTTATGTTCAATGATGTAGGAGTGGCGTGAGCAGAACACTCTAATAATGTCAACAAAAACACTAAGAAGAGGACCAGATCCGGCAGCTTGCCACATCATTAGTAGAGAATTAGGTAATTAGTTCTTCAGTTTCTCAACGCGTGATATTGTTCTTCCCGGTAATAAAAAAGTTAGGATATGCTTCTATAAAATCTGGAAGTAACGTAGTGCCCATGTGGTTGCTAATTTCGGAATCAATTAGTAGCATTATTGTATCTTCTGTCTGTACCCACCAAGAATTTTGGCTCTTAATTCATCATACTTCTTAAAAACTGGAAGCACACAGGTTGTCTATATTCTGCTTATTTTTTTATATATTGTACCTCTTTTGTGGTTCTATACTTAATCAAGGTAATATATGGAAAATCTGCAGAGTAGCTTAAGTCGGAAATCCACTGAAAGGGTTCAAGAGTCACCTACTGATTGTTCATCTGCAGATTTTTCATTTGCGTGCTAGCTACTATCTTACCACTAAAGCAACTTAATTTTTTGGTTATATCTTGCAAAACCAAAAATATAATGTTAATGAATATTAATACTTGATTAAAAATCCCTTATATCACGTAAAAAATAAATCTCTATTCATACTCTTTCTCCAAACCCTAATTTCATCTTTTCCATAGCCTATTTTTCTCAATTCTCTCATGTTGATCTTCTTTTTGTGTTTGCAGGTTTAAGAATACCGGGGTTCATACAAAGCCATATGAGCCACAACAAAGAATATATCTAGCTGATCAACGTATTTTTTTTACGATGAACCATATACGGTATTCTACTGTTGTAACGTTGTAGTTAACCTGATTAAGCTTTTTAAGTTTTACTCAAAAAATAAAATCAAACAGACGCATGTGATTGTTTTAAACTACGCTTGTGTTGGCTAGAAGAAACCAACTTTATTTTATTGATGATTATACTGCTATTCTATAGGTACCAGGTGCCTAAACTATATCATATGCTTGCAGTTGTTGCTTATTGTCTTAATAGGTTGTTTCATCGGTAGGCGCCTCGAGCCTACACATGCTTTAAAGGATTAGGAGATGGTATCTAAATCTTCGTACTGCAGAAGGAAGAACATCCACAATCTACATTGACCGAAAACACGCAAAATTCAGGTTTTATCATGTTCTTTACTACACGAGAGACGAGAGTGTCTGATTTTTTAAATAGTTACCATGATACTTAAAACAATGATTATATCAACTCATTCTTTATGTTCAATGATGTAGGAGTGGCGGAGCGTAACACTCTAATAATGTCAACAAAAACACTAAGAAGAGGACCGTGATCCGCAGCTTGCCACATCATTAGTAGAGAATTAGGTAATTAGTTCTTCGCCAACGCGTGATATTGTTCTTCCTAAGTAATAAAAAAAAGTTAGGATATGCTTCTTAAAAACTGAAGTAACGTAGTGCCCATTTGGTTGCTAATTTCGAATCAATTAGTAGCATTATTGTATCTCGTCTGCGGTACCCTACCAAGAATTTTGGCTCTTAATTCATCATACTTCTTAAAAACTGAAGCACACAGTTGTCTATATTCCGCTTATTTTTATATATTGTACCTCTTTTGTGGTTCTATACTTAATCAAGGTAATATATGGAAAATCTGCAGAGTAGCTTAAGCTGGAAATCCACTGAAAGGATTCAAGAGTCACCTACTGATTGTTCATCTGCAGATTTTTCATTTGCAGGCTAGTTACTATCTTACCACTAAAGCAACTTAATTTTTTGGTTATATCTTGCAAACCCAAAAATATAATGTTAACAGAATATTAATACTTTATTAAAAATCCCTTATATCAACGTAAAAATAAATCTCTATTCATACTCTTTCTCCAAACCCTAATTTCATCTTTTCCACAGCCTGTTTTTCTCAATTCTCTCATGTTGATCTTCTTTTTGTGTTTGCAGGTTTGAGAATACCAGGGTGCATACAAAGCCATATGAGCCACAACAAAGAATATATCTAGCTGATCAACGTATTTTTTTATGATGAACCATATACGGTATTCTATCCTGTTGTAACGCTTGTAGTTAACCTGATTAAGCTTTTTAAGTTTTACTCAAAAAATAAAATCAAACAGACGCATGTGATTGTTTTAAACTACGCTTGTGTTGGCTAGAAGAAACCAACTTTATTTTATTGATGATTATACTGCTATTCTATAGGTACCAGGTGCCTAAACTATATCATATGCTTGCAGTTGTTGCTTATTGTCTTAATAGGTTGTTTCATCGGTAGGCGTCTCTGAGCCTACACATGCTTTAAAGGATTAGGAGATGGTATCTAAATCTTCTGTACCAGAGAAGGAAGAACATCCACAATCTACATTGACCGAAAACACACAAAATTCAGGTTTTATCATGTTCTTTACTACACGAGAGACGAGAGTGTCTGATTTTTTAAATAGTTACCATGATACTTAAAACAATGATTATATCAACTCATTCTTTATGTTCAATGATGTAGGAGTGGCGTGAGCGTAACACTCTAATAATGTCAACAAAAACACTAAGAAGAGGACCGATCCGCAGCTTGCCACATCATTAGTAGAGAATTAGGTAATTAGTTCTTCAGTTCTCAACGCTGTGATATTGTTCTTCCGTAATAAAAAGTTAGGATATGCTTCTATAAAATCTGGAAGTAACGTAGTGCCCATTTGGTTGCTAATTTCGGAATCAATTAGTAGCATTATTGTATCTTCTGTCTGTGTACCCAGTCAAGAATTTTGGCTCTTAATTCATCATACTTCTTAAAACTGAAGCACACAGTGTTGTCTATATTCTGCTTATTTTTTATATATTGTACCTCTTTTGTGGTTCTATACTTAATCAAGGTAATATATGGAAAATCTGCAGAGTAGCTTAAGCTGGAAATCCACTGAAAGGGTTCAAGAGTCACCTATTGATTGTTCATCTGCATTTTTCATTTGCAGGCTAGCTACTATCTTACCACTAAAGCAACTTAATTTTTTGGTTATATCTTGCAAACCCAAAAATATAATGTTAACAGAATATTAATACTTGATTAAAAATCCCTTATATCACGTAAAAAATAAATCTCTATTCATACTCTTTCTCCAAACCCTAATTTCATCTTTTCCACAGCCTATTTTTCTCAATTCTCTCATGTTGATCTTCTTTTTGTGTTTGCAGGTTTGAGAATACCGGGGTGCATACAAAGCCATATGAGCCACAACAAAAAATATATCTAGCTGATCAACGTAATTTTTTTACTATGAAGCATATACGGTATTCTACTGTTGTAACGTTGTAGTTAACCCGATTAAGCTTTTAAGTTTTACTCAAAAAAAAAATAAAATCGCACAGACGCATGTGATTGTTTTAAACTACGCTTGTGTTGGCTAGAAGAAACCAACTTTATTTTATTGATGATTATACTGCTATTCTATAGGTACCAGTGCTAAACTATATCATATGCTTGCAGTTGTTGCTTATTGTCTTAATAGGTTGTTTCATCGGTAGCGCCTCTGAGCCTACACATGCTTTAAAGGATTAGGAGATGGTATCTAAATCTTCTGTACCAGAGAAGGAAGAACATCCACAATCTACATTGACCGAAAACACACAAAATTCAGGTTTTATCATGTTCTTTACTACACGAGAGACGAGAGGTCGATTTTTTAAATAGTTACCATGATACTTAAAACAATGATTATATCAACTCATTCTTTATGTTCAATGATGTAGGAGTGGCGTGAGCAGAACACTCTAATAATGTCAACAAAAACACTAAGAAGAGGACCAGATCTGGCAGCTTGCCACATCATTAGTAGAGAATTAGGTAATTAGTTCTTCAGTTTCTCAACGCGTGATATTGTTCTTCCCGGTAATAAAAAAGTTAGGATATGCTTCTATAAAATCTGGAAGTAACGTAGTGCCCATGTGGTTGCTAATTTCGGAATCAATTAGTAACATTATTGTATCTTCTATCTGTGTACCCAGTCAAGAATTTTGGCTCTTAATTCATCATACTTCTTAAAAACTGGAAGCACACAGGTTGTCTATATTCTGCTTATTTTTTATATATTGTACCTCTTTTGTGGTTCTATACTTAATCAAGGTAATATATGGAAAATCTGCAGAGTAGCTTAAGCCGGAAATCCGAATCGAGGGTTCAAGAGTCACCTACTGATTGTTCATCTGCAGATTTTTCTTGCAGTGCTAGCTACTATCTTACCACTAAAGCAACTTAATTTTTTGGTTATATCTTGCAAACCCAAAAATATAATGTTAACAGAATATTAATACTTGATTAAAAATCCCTTATATCACGTAAAAAATAAATCTCTATTCATACTCTTTCTCCAAACCCTAATTTCATCTTTTCCACAGCCTATTTTTCTCAATTCTCTCATGTTGATCTTCTTTTTGTGTTTGCAGGTTTAAGAATACCGGGGTTCATACAAAGCCATATGAGCCACAACAAAGAATATATCTAGCTGATCAACGTATTTTTTTGACGATGAACCATATACGGTATTCTACTGTTGTAACGTTGTAGTTAACCTGATTAAGCTTTTTTAGTTTTACTCAAAAATAAAATCGCAGGCACGCATGTGATTGTTTTAAACTACGCTTGTGTTGGCTAGAAGAAACCAACTTTATTTTATTGATGATTATACTGCTATTCTATAGGTACTAGGTGCCTAAACTATATCATATGCTTGCAGTTGTTGCTTATTGTCTTAATAGGTTGTTTCATCGGTAGGCGCCTCTCGAGCCTACACATGCTTTAAAGGATTAGGAGATGGTATCTAAATCTTCTGTACCAGAGAAGGAAGAACATCCACAATCTACATTGACCGAAAACACACAAAATTCAGGTTTTATCATGTTCTTTACTACACGAGAGACGAGAGTGTCGATTTTTAAATAGTTACCATGATACTTAAAACAATGATTATATCAACTCATTCTTTATGTTCAATGATGTAGGAGTGGCGTGAGCAGAACACTCTAATAACGTCAACAAAAACACTAAGAAGAGGACCAGATCCGGCAGCTTGCCACATCATTAGTAGAGAATTAGGTAATTAGTTCTTCAGTTTCTCAACGCGTGATATTGTTCTTCCCGGTAATAAAAAAGTTAGGATATGCTTCTATAAAATCTGGAAGTAACGTAGTGCCCATGTGGTTGCTAATTTCGAAATCAATTAGTAACATTATTGTATCTTCTGTCTGTGTACCCAGTCAAGAATTTTGGCTCTTAATTCATCATACTTCTTAAAAACTGGAAGCACACAGGTTGTCTATATTCTGCTTATTTTTTATATATTGTACCTCTTTTGTGGTTCTATACTTAATCAAGGTAATATATGGAAAATCTGCAGAGTAGCTTAAGCTGGAAATCCACTGAAAGGGTTCAAGGGTCACCTACTGATTGTTCATCTGCAGATTTTTCATTTGCAGGCTAGCTACTATCTTACCACTAAAGCAACTTAATTTTTTGGTTATATCTTGCAAACCCAAAAATATAATGTTAACAGAATATTAATACTTGATTAAAAATCCCTTATATCACGTAAAAAATAAATCTCTATTCATACTCTTTCTCCAAACCCTAATTTCATCTTTTCCACAGCCTATTTTTCTCAATTCTCTCATGTTGATCTTCTTTTTGTGTTTGCAGGTTTAAGAATACCGGGGTGCATACAAAGCCATATGAGCCACAACAAAGAATATATCTAGCTGATCAACGTATTTTTTTTACGATGAACCATATACGGTATTCTACTGTTGTAACGTTGTAGTTAACCTGATTAAGCTTTTTAAGTTTTACTCAAAAAATAAAATCAGACAGACGCATGTGATTGTTTTAAACTACGCTTGTGTTGGCTAGAAGAAACCAACTTTATTTTATTGATGATTATACTGCTATTCTATAGGTACCAGGTGCCTAAACTATATCATATGCTTGCAGTTGTTGCTTATTGTCTTAATAGGTTGTTTCATCGGTAGGCGTCTCTGAGCCTACACATGCTTTAAAGGATTAGGAGATGGTATCTAAATCTTCTGTACCAGAGAAGGAAGAACATCCACAATCTACATTGACCGAAAACACACAAAATTCAGGTTTTATCATGTTCTTTACTACACGAGAGACGAGAGTGTCTCGATTTTTAAATAGTTACCATGATACTTAAAACAATGATTATATCAACTCATTCTTTATGTTCAATGATGTAGGAGTGGCGTGAGCGTAACACTCTAATAATGTCAACAAAAACACTAAGAAGAGGACCGATCCGGCAGACTTGCCACATCATTAGTAGAGAATTAGGTAATTAGTTCTTCAGTTTCTCAACGCGTGATATTGTTCTTCCCGGTAATAAAAAAGTTAGGATATGCTTCTATAAAATCTGGAAGTAACGTAGTGCCCATGTGGTTGCTAATTTCAGAATCAATTAGTAGCATTATTGTATCTTCTGTCTGTGTACCCAGTCAAGAATTTTGGCTCTTAATTCATCATACTTCTTAAAAACTGGAAGCACACAGGTTGTCTATATTCTGCTTATTTTTTTATATATTGTACCTCTTTTGTGGTTCTATACTTAATCAAGGTAATATATGGAAAATCTGCAGAGTAGCTTAAGTTGGAAATCCACGAAAGGGTTCAAGAGTCACCTACTGATTGTTCATCTGCAGATTTTTCATTTGCAGGCTAGCTACTATCTTACCACTAAAGCAACTTAATTTTTTGGTTATATCTTGCAAACCCAAAAATATAATGTTAACAGAATATTAATACTTGATTAAAAATCCCTTATATCACGTAAAAAATAAATCTCTATTCATACTCTTTCTCCAAACCCTAATTTCATCTTTTCCATAGCCTATTTTTCTCAATTCTCTCATGTTGATCTTCTTTTTGTGTTTGCAGGTTTGAGAATACCGGGGTGCATACAAAGCCATATGAGCCACAACAAAGAATATATCTAGCTGATCAACGTATTTTTTTTACGATGAACCATATACGGTATTCTACTGTTGTAACGTTGTAGTTAACCTGATTAAGCTTTTTAAGTTTTACTCAAAAAATAAAATCAAACAGACGCATGTGATTGTTTTAAACTACGCTTGTGTTGGCTAGAAGAAACCAACTTTATTTTATTGATGATTATACTGCTATTCTATAGGTACCAGGTGCTTAAACTATATCATATGCTTGCAGTTGTTGCTTATTGTCTTAATAGGTTGTTTCATCGGTAGGCGTCTCTGAGCCTACACATGCTTTAAAGGATTAGGAGATGGTATCTAAATCTTCTGTACCAGAGAAGGAAGAACATCCACAATCTACATTGACCGAAAACACACAAAATTCAGGTTTTATCATGTTCTTTACTACACGAGAGACGAGAGTGTCTGATTTTTTAAATAGTTACCATGATACTTAAAACAATGATTATATCAACTCATTCTTTATGTTCAATGATGTAGGAGTGGCGTGAGCGTAACACTCTAATAATGTCAACAAAACACTAAGAAGAGGACCAGATCCGTGACTTGCCACATCATTAGTAGAGAATTAGGTAATTAGTTCTTCAGTTTCTCAACGCGTGATATTGTTCTTCCCGGTAATAAAAAAGTTAGGATATGCTTCTATAAAATCTGGAAGTAACGTAGTGCCCATGTGGTTGCTAATTTCGGAATCAATTAGTAGCATTATTGTATCTTCTCGTGTACCCACCAAGAATTTTGGCTCTTAATTCATCATACTTAAAACGGAAGCACAAGGTTGTCTATATTCGCTTATTTTTTATATATTGTACCTCTTTTGTGGTTCTATACTTAATCAAGGTAATATATGGAAAATCTGCAGAGTAGCTTAAGCTGGAAATCCACTGAAAGGGTTCAAGAGTCACCTATTGATTGTTCATCTGCAGATTTTTCATTTGCAGGCTAGCTACTATCTTACCACTAAAGCAACTTAATTTTTTGGTTATATCTTGCAAACCCAAAAATATAATGTTAACAGAATATTAATACTTGATTAAAAATCCCTTATATCACGTAAAAAATAAATCTCTATTCATACTCTTTCTCCAAACCCTAATTTCATCTTTTCCACAGCCTGTTTTTCTCAATTCTCTCATGTTGATCTTCTTTTTGTGTTTGCAGGTTTGAGAATACCAGGGTGCATACAAAGCCATATGAGCCACAACAAAGAATATATCTAGCTGATCAACGTATTTTTTTTACTATGAACCATATACGGTATTCTCATGTTGTAACGTTGTAGTTAACCTGATTAAGCTTTTAAAGTTTTACTCAAAAAATAAAATCACAAGACGCATGTGATTGTTTTAAACTACGCTTGTGTTGGCTAGAAGAAACCAACTTTATTTTATTGATGATTATACTGCTATTCTATAGGTACCAGGTGCCTAAACTATATCATATGCTTGCGCTTGTTGCTTATTGTCTTAATAGGTTGTTTCATCGGTAGGCGTCTCTGAGCCTACACATGCTTTAAAGGATTAGGAGATGGTATCTAAATCTTCTGTACCAGAGAAGGAAGAACATCCACAATCTACATTGACCGAAAACACACAAAATTCAGGTTTTATCATGTTCTTTACTACACGAGACGAGAGTGTTCGATTTTTAAATAGTTACCATGATACTTAAAACAATGATTATATCAACTCATTCTTTATGTTCAATGATGTAGGAGTGGCGTGAGCAGAACACTCTAATAATGTCAACAAAAACACTAAGAAGAGGACCAGATCCGGCAGCTTGCCACATCATTAGTAGAGAAGTAGGTAATTAGTTCTTCAGTTTCTCAACGCGTGATATTGTTCTTCCCGGTAATAAAAAAGTTAGGATATGCTTCTATAAAATCTGGAAGTAACGTAGTGCCCATGTGGTTGCTAATTTCGGAATCAATTAGTAGCATTATTGTATCTTCAGTCTGTGTACCCAGTCAAGAATTTTGGCTCTTAATTCATCATACTTGTTAAAAACTGGAAGCACACAGGTTGTCTATATTCTGCTTATTTTTTATATATTGTACCTCTTTTGTGGTTCTATACTTAATCAAGGTAATATATGGAAAATCTGCAGAGTAGCTTAAATTGGAAATCCACTGAAAGGGTTCAAGAGTCACCTACTGATTGTTCATCTGCAGATTTTTCATTTGCAGGCTAGCTACTATCTTACCACTAAAGCAACTTAATTTTTTGGTTATATCTTGCAAACCAAAAAATATAATGTTAATGAATATTAATACTTGATTAAAAATCCCTTATATCACGTAAAAAATAAATCTCTATTCATACTCTTTCTCCAAACCCTAATTTCATCTTTTCCACAACCTATTTTTCTCAATTCTCTCATGTTGATCTTCTTTTTGTGTTTGCGTGTTTGAGAATACGGGGTCATACAAAGCCATATGAGCCACAACAAAGAATATATCTAGCGATCAACGTATTTTTTACGATGAACCATATACGGTATTCTCTAATGTTGTAACGTTGTAGTTAACCTGATTAAGCTTTTTAAGTTTTACTCAAAAATAAAATCGCAGACGCATGTGATTGTTTTAAACTACGCTTGTGTTGGCTAGAAGAAACCAACTTTATTTTATTGATGATTATACTGCTATTCTATAGGTACCAGTGCTAAACTATATCATATGCTTGCAGTTGTTGCTTATTGTCTTAATAGGTTGTTTCATCGGTAAGCGCCTCTCGAGCCTACACATGCTTTAAAGGATTAGGAGATGGTATCTAAATCTTCTGTACTCAGAAGGAAGAACATCCACAATCTACATTGACCGAAAACACGCAAAATTCAGGTTTTATCATGTTCTTTACTACACGAGAGACGAGAGTGTCTGATTTTTTAAATAGTTACCATGATACTTAAAACAATGATTATATCAACTCATTCTTTATGTTCAATGATGTAGGAGTGGCGTGAGCAGAACACTCTAATAATGTCAACAAAAACACTAAGAAGAGGACCAGATCCGGCAGCTTGCCACATCATTAGTAGAGAAGTAGGTAATTAGTTCTTCTGTTTCTCAACGCGTGATATTGTTCTTCCCGGTAATAAAAAAGTTAGGATATGCTTCTATAAAATCTGGAAGTAACGTAGTGCCCATGTGGTTGCTAATTTCAGAATCAATTAGTAGCATTATTGTATCTTCTTCCGTGTACCCATCAAGAATTTTGGCTCTTAATTCATCATACTTCTTAAAAACTGGAAGCACACAGGTTGTCTATATTCTGCTTATTTTTTATATATTGTACCTCTTTTGTGGTTCTATACTTAATCAAGGTAATATATGGAAAATCAGCGAGTAGCTTAAATTTGGAAATCCATCGAAAGGGTTCAAGAGTCACCTACTGATTGTTCATCTGCAGATTTTTCATTTGCAGGCTAGCTACTATCTTACCACTAAAGCAACTTAATTTTTTGGTTATATCTTGCAAACCAAAAAATATAATGTTAATGAATATTAATACTTGATTAAAAATCCCTTATATCACGTAAAAAATAAATCTCTATTCATACTCTTTCTCCAAACCCTAATTTCATCTTTTCCATAGCCTATTTTTCTCAATTCTCTCATGTTGATCTTCTTTTGTGTTTGTGTTTGAGAATACCGGTGCATACAAAGCCATATGAGCCACAACAAAGAATATATCTAGCTGATCAACGTATTTTTTTTACGATGAACCATATACGGTATTCTCATGTTGTAACGTTGTAGTTAACCTGATTAAGCTTTTTAAGTTTTACTCAAAAATAAAATCGAGCAGACGCATGTGATTGTTTTAAACTACGCTTGTGTTGGCTAGAAGAAACCAACTTTATTTTATTGATGATTATACTGCTATTCTATAGGTACCAGGTGCTTAAACTATATCATATGCTTGCAGTTGTTGCTTATTGTCTTAATAGGTTGTTTCATCGGTAGGCGTCTCTGAGCCTACACATGCTTTAAAGGATTAGGAGATGGTATCTAAATCTTCTGTACCAGAGAAGGAAGAACATCCACAATCTACATTGACCGAAAACACACAAAATTCAGGTTTTATCATGTTCTTTACTACACGAGAGACGAGAGTGTCCGATTTTTAAATAGTTACCATGATACTTAAAACAATGATTATATCAACTCATTCTTTATGTTCAATGATGTAGGAGTGGCGTGAGCAGAACACTCTAATAATGTCAACAAAGACACTAAGAAGAGGACCGGATCCGACTTGCCACATCATTAGTAGAGAATTAGGTAATTAGTTCTTCAGTTTCTCAACGCGTGATATTGTTCTTCCCGGTAATAAAAAAGTTAGGATATGCTTCTATAAAATCTGGAAGTAACGTAGTGCCCATGTGGTTGCTAATTTCAGAATCAATTAGTAGCATTATTGTATCTTCTGTCTGTGTACCCAGTCAAGAATTTTGGCTCTTAATTCATCATACTTCTTAAAACGGGAAGCACACAGGTTGTCTATATTCTGCTTATTTTTTATATATTGTACCTCTTTTGTGGTTCTATACTTAATCAAGGTAATATATGGAAAATCTGCAGAGTAGCTTAAGTCGGAAATCCACGAAAGGGTTCAAGAGTCACCTACTGATTGTTCATCTGCAGATTTTTCATTTGCGTGCTAGCTACTATCTTACCACTAAAGCAACTTAATTTTTTGGTTATATCTTGCAAAACCAAAAATATAATGTTATGTAATATTAATACTTGATTAAAATCCCTTATATCATGTAAAAATAAATCTCTATTCATACTCTTTCTCCAAACCCTAATTTCATCTTTTCCACGACTATTTTTCTCAATTCTCTCATGTTGATCTTCTTTTTGTGTTTGCGGTGTTTGAGAATACCGGGTGCATACAAAGCCATATGAGCCACAACAAAGAATATATCTAGCTGATCAACGTATTTTTTACTGATGAACCATATACGGTATTCTACTGTTGTAACGTTGTAGTTAACCTGATTAAGCTTTTTTAGTTTTACTCAAAAATAAAATCGCACAGACGCATGTGATTGTTTTAAACTACGCTTGTGTTGGCTAGAAGAAACCAACTTTATTTTATTGATGATTATCTTTGCTATTCTATAGGTACCAGGTGCTTAAACTATATCATATGCTTGCAGTTGTTGCTTATTGTCTTAATAGGTTGTTTCATCGGTGGCGTCCTGCGAGCCTACACATGCTTTAAAGGATTAGGAGATGGTATCTAAATCTTACTGTACAGAGAAGGAAGAACATCCACAATCTACATTGACCGAAAACACACAAAATTCAGGTTTTATCATGTTCTTTACTACACGAGAGACGAGAGTGTCTGATTTTTTAAATAGTTACCATGATACTTAAAACAATGATTATATCAACTCATTCTTTATGTTCAATGATGTAGGAGTGGTGGGCGAGCACACTCTAATAATGTCAACAAAAACACTAAGAAGAGGACCAGATCCGGCAGCTTGCCACATCATTAGTAGAGAAGTAGGTAATTAGTTCTTCAGTTTCTCAACGCGTGATATTGTTCTTCCCGGTAATAAAAAAGTTAGGATATGCTTCTATAAAATCTGGAAGTAACGTAGTGCCCATGTGGTTGCTAATTTCGGAATCAATTAGTAGCATTATTGTATCTTCTGTCTGTGTACCCAGTCAAGAATTTTGGCTCTTAATTCATCATACTTCTTAAAACTGGAAGCACCACAGGTTGTCTATATTCTGCTTATTTTTTATATATTGTACCTCTTTTGTGGTTCTATACTTAATCAAGGTAATATATGGAAAATCTGCAGAGTAGCTTAAGCTGGAAATCCAATCGAAAGGGTTCAAGAGTCACCTACTTGATTGTTCATCTCGCAGATTTTTCATTTGCAGGCTAGCTACTATCTTACCACTAAAGCAACTTAATTTTTTGGTTATATCTTGCAAACCCAAAAATATAATGTTAACAGAATATTAATACTTGATTAAAAATCCCTTATATCACGTAAAAAATAAATCTCTATTCATACTCTTTCTCCAAACCCTAATTTCATCTTTTCCACAGCCTGTTTTTCTCAATTCTCTCATGTTGATCTTCTTTTTGTGTTTGCAGGTTTGAGAATACCAGGGTGCATACAAAGCCATATGAGCCACAACAAAGAATATATCTAGCTGATCAACGTATTTTTTTTATGATGAACCATATACGGTATTCTACTGTTGTAACGTTGTAGTTAACCTGATTAAGCTTTTTAAGTTTTACTCAAAAAATAAAATCAAACAGACGCATGTGATTGTTTTAAACTACGCTTGTGTTGGCTAGAAGAAACCAACTTTATTTTATTGATGATTATACTGCTATTCTATTTGTACCAGGTGCTTAAACTATATCATATGCTTGCAGTTGTTGCTTATTGTCTTAATAGGTTGTTTCATCGGTAGGCGTCTCTGAGCCTACACATGCTTTAAAGGATTAGGAGATGGTATCTAAATCTTCTGTACCGGAGAAGGAAGAACATCCACAATCTACATTGACCGAAAACACACAAAATTCAGGTTTTATCATGTTCTTTACTACACGAGAGACGAGAGTGTCGATTTTTAAATAGTTACCATGATACTTAAAACAATGATTATATCAACTCATTCTTTATGTTCAATGATGTAGGAGTGGCGTGAAGCGAGAACACTCTAATAATGTCAACAAAAACACTAAGAAGAGGACCGAGATCCGGCAGACTTGCCACATCATTAGTAGAAGTAGGTAATTAGTTCTTCGGGCATTTCTCAGCGCGTGATATTGTTCTTCCCGGTAATAAAAAAGTTAGGATATGCTTCTATGAAATCTGGAAGTAACGTAGTGCCCATGTGGTTGCTAATTTCGGAATCAATTAGTAGCATTATTGTATCTCTTCGTCTGTGTACCCATCAAGAATTTTGGCTCTTAATTCATCATACTTCTTAAAAACTGGAAGCACACAAGTTGTCTATATTCTGCTTATTTTTTATATATTGTACCTCTTTTGTGGTTCTATACTTAATCAAGGTAATATATGGAAAATGCAGAGTAGCAAATTTGGAAATCCACCGAAAGGGTTCAAGAGTCACCTACTTGATTGTTCATCTGCAGATTTTTCATTTGCTGCTAGCTACTATCTTACCACTAAAGCAACTTAATTTTTTGGTTATATCTTGCAAACCCAAAAATATAATGTTAACAGAATATTAATACTTGATTAAAAATCCCTTATATCACGTAAAAAATAAATCTCTATTCATACTCTTTCTCCAAACCCTAATTTCATCTTTTCCCAGACTGTTTTCTCAATTCTCTCATGTTGATCTTCTTTTGTGTTTGCGGGTTTGAGAATACCGGGTGCATACAAAGCCATATGAGCCACAACAAAGAATATATCTAGGCGATCAACGTATTTTTTACGATGAACCATATACGGTATTCTACTGTTGTAACGTTGTAGTTAACCTGATTAAGCTTTTTAAGTTTTACTCAAAAAATAAAATCAAACGGACGCATGTGATTGTTTTAAACTACGCTTGTGTTGGCTAGAAGAAACCAACTTTATTTTATTGATGATTATACTGCTATTCTATAGGTACCAGGTGCTTAAACTATATCATATGCTTGCGCTTGTTGCTTATTGTCTTAATAGGTTGTTTCATCGGTAGCGTCTCACGAGCCTACACATGCTTTAAAGGATTAGGAGATGGTATCTAAATCTTCTGTACCAGAGAAGGAAGAACATCCACAATCTACATTGACCGAAAACACGCAAAATTCAGGTTTTACCATGTTCTTTACTACACGAGAGACGAGAGTGTCGATTTTTAAATAGTTACCATGATACTTAAAACAATGATTATATCAACTCATTCTTTATGTTCAATGATGTAGGAGTGGCGTGAGCAGAACACTCTAATAATGTCAACAAAAACACTAAGAAGAGGACCAGATCCGGCAGCTTGCCACATCATTAGTAGAGAAGTAGGTAATTAGTTCTTCTGTTTCTCAACGCGTGATATTGTTCTTCCTAATAAAAGTTAGGATATGCTTCTATAAAATCTGGAAGTAACGTAGTGCCCATGTGGTTGCTAATTTCAGAATCAATTAGTAGCATTATTGTATCTTCTCTCTGTGTACCCATCAAGAATTTT
Source organism: Chrysanthemum makinoi (assembly GCA_910596185.1). Lineage (NCBI taxonomy): Eukaryota > Viridiplantae > Streptophyta > Magnoliopsida > Asterales > Asteraceae > Chrysanthemum > Chrysanthemum makinoi. The sequence continues at coordinate 317,963,834 of OU343217.1, forward strand.
GGCTCTTAATTCATCATACTTCTTAAAACCTGGAAGCACAAGGTTGTCTATATTCGCTTATTTTTTATATATTGTACCTCTTTTGTGGTTCTATACTTAATCAAGGTAATATATGGAAAATCTGCAGAGTAGCTTAAGCGGAAATCCACCGAAAGGGTTCAAGAGTCACCTACTGATTGTTCATCTGCAGATTTTTCATTTGCAGGCTAGCTACTATCTTACCACTAAAGCAACTTAATTTTTTGGTTATATCTTGCAAACCCAAAAATATAATGTTAACAGAATATTAATACTTGATTAAAATCCCTTATATCCGTTATGTGAAAAATAAATCTCTATTCATACTCTTTCTCCAAACCCTAATTTCATCTTTTCCATGCCTGTTTTTCTCAATTCTCTCATGTTGATCTTCTTTTGTGTTTTGCGGGTTTGAGAATACCGGGTGCATACAAAGCCATATGAGCCACAACAAAGAATATATCTAGCTGATCAACGTATTTTTTTTACGATGAACCATATACGGTATTCTACTGTTGTAACGTTGTAGTTAACCTGATTAAGCTTTTTAAGTTTTACTCAAAAAATAAAATCAGACAGACGCATGTGATTGTTTTAAACTACGCTTGTGTTGGCTAGAAGAAACCAACTTTATTTTATTGATGATTATACTGCTATTCTATAGGTACCAGGTGCTTAAACTATATCATATGCTTGCAGTTGTTGCTTATTGTCTTAATAGGTTGTTTCATCGGTAGGCGTCTCAGAGCCTACACATGCTTTAAAGGATTAGGAGATGGTATCTAAATCTTCTGTACCAGAGAAGGAAGAACATCCACAATCTACATTGACCGAAAACACACAAAATTCAGGTTTTATCATGTTCTTTACTACACGAGAGGAGAGTGTCTCGATTTTTAAATAGTTACCATGATACTTAAAACAATGATTATATCAACTCATTCTTTATGTTCAATGATGTAGGAGTGGCGTGAGCAGAACACTCTAATAATGTCAACAAAAACACTAAGAAGAGGACCGTGATCCGGCACTTGCCACATCATTAGTAGAGAAGTAGGTAATTAGTTATTCAGTTTCTCAACGCGTGATATTGTTCTTCCGCATAAAAAGTTAGGATATGCTTCTATAAAATCTGGAAGTAACGTAGTGCCCATGTGGTTGCTAATTTCGGAATCAATTAGTAGCATTATTGTATCTTCGTCTGTGTACCCATCAAGAATTTTGGCTCTTAATTCATCATACTTTAAAAACTGGAAGCACCACAGGGTTGTCTATATTCTCGCTTATTTTTTATATATTGTACCTCTTTTGTGGTTCTATACTTAATCAAGGTAATATATGGAAAATCTGCATAGTAGCTTAATTGGAAATCCACGAAAGGGTTCAAGAGTCACCTATTGATTGTTCATCTGCAGATTTTTTCATTTGCGGGCTAGCTACTATCTTACCACTAAAGCAACTTAATTTTTTGGTTATATCTTGCAAAACCAAAAATATAATGTTAATGAATATTAATACTTGATTAAAAATCCCTTATATCACGTAAAAAATAAATCTCTATTCATACTCTTTCTCCAAACCCTAATTTCATCTTTTCCACACCTTTTCTCAATTCTCTCATGTTGATCTTCTTTTTCTGTTTGCAGGTTTGAGAATACCAGGGTGCATACAAAGCCATATGAGCCACAACAAAGAATATATCTAGCTGATCAACGTATTTTTTTTACTATGAACCATATACGGTATTCTACTGTTGTAACGTTGTAGTTAACCTGATTAAGCTTTTTAAGTTTTACTCAAAAAATAAAATCAAACAGACGCATGTGATTGTTTTAAACTACGCTTGTGTTGGCTAGAAGAAACCAACTTTATTTTATTGATGATTATACTGCTATTCTATTTGTACCAGGTGCTTAAACTATATCATATGCTTGCAGTTGTTGCTTATTGTCTTAATAGGTTGTTTCATCGGTAGGCGTCTCTGAGCCTACACATGCTTTAAAGGATTAGGAGATGGTATCTAAATCTTCTGTACCAGAGAAGGAAGAACATCCACAATCTACATTGACCAAAAACACGCAAAATTCAGGTTTTATCATGTTCTTTACTACATGAGAGACGAGAGTGTCTGATTTTTTAAATAGTTACCATGATACTTAAAACAATGATTATATCAACTCATTCTTTATGTTCAATGATGTAGGAGTGGCGTGAGCAGAACACTCTAATAATGTCAACAAAAACACTAAGAAGAGGACCAGATCCTGACTTGCCACATCATTAGTAGAGAAGTAGGTAATTAGTTCTTCGTTTCTCAACGCAAGTGATATTGTTCTTCCCGGTAATAAAAAAGTTAGGATATGCTTCTATGAAATCTGGAAGTAACGTAGTGCCCATGTGGTTGCTAATTTCGGAATCAATTAGTAGCATTATTGTATCTTCACTCGTCTGGTACCCGTCAAGAATTTTGGCTCTTAATTCATCATACTTTTAAAAACCGGAAAAGCACACCGTGTTGTCTATATTCTCGCTTATTTTTTATATATTGTACCTCTTTTGTGGTTCTATACTTAATCAAGGTAATATATGGAAAATGGCAGAGTAGCTTAAGCCGAAATCCACTGAAAGGGTTCAAGAGTCACCTATTGATTGTTCATCTGCAGATTTTTCATTTGCAGGCTAGCTACTATATTACCACTAAAGCAACTTAATTTTTTGGTTATATCTTGCAAACCCAAAAATATAATGTTAACAGAATATTAATACTTGATTAAAAATCCCTTATATCACGTAAAAAATAAATCTCTATTCATACTCTTTCTCCAAACCCTAATTTCATCTTTTCCACAGCCTGTTTTTCTCAATTCTCTCATGTTGATCTTCTCTTTGTGTTTGCAGGTTTGAGAATACCAGGGTGCATACAAAGCCAGATGAGCCACAACAAAGAATATATCTAATGATCAACGTATTTTTTTACTGATGAACCATATACGGTATTCTACTGTTGTAACGTTGTAGTTAACCTGATTAAGCTTTTTAAGTTTTACTCAAAAAATAAAATCAAACAGACGCATGTGATTGTTTTAAACTACGCTTGTGTTGGCTAGAAGAAACCAACTTTATTTTATTGATGATTATACTGCTATTCTATAGGTACCATGTGCTTAAACTATATCATATGCTTGCAGTTGTTGCTTATTGTCTTAATAGGTTGTTTCATCGGTGAGGCGCTCTCGAGCCTACACATGCTTTAAAGGATTAGGAGATGGTATCTAAATCTTCGTACTTGAGAAGGAAGAACATCCACAATCTACATTGACCGAAAACACACAAAATTCAGGTTTTATCATGTTCTTTACTACACGAGAGACGAGAGTGTCCGATTTTTAAATAGTTACCATGATACTTAAAACAATGATTATATCAACTCATTCTTTATGTTCAATGATGTAGGAGTGGCGTGAGCAGAACACTCTAATAATGTCAACAAAAACACTAAGAAGAGGACCAGATCCGGCAGCTTGCCACATCATTAGTAGAGAAGTAGGTAATTAGTTCTTCAGTTTCTCAACGCGTGATATTGTTCTTCCGGTAAAAAAAGTTAGGATATGCTTCTATAAAAATCTGAAGTAACGTAGTGCCCATGTGGTTGCTAATTTCGGAATCAATTAGTAGCATTATTGTATCTTCGTCTGCTGTACCCTCAAGAATTTTGGCTCTTAATTCATCATACTTTAAAACCTGGAAGCAACACGTAGGTTGTCTATATTCGCTTATTTTTTATATATTGTACCTCTTTTGTGGTTCTATACTTAATCAAGGTAATATATGGAAAATCTGCAGAGTAGCTTAAGCCGGAAATCCATGAAAGGGTTCAAGAGTCACCTACTGATTGTTCATCTGCAGATTTTTCATTTGCAGGCTAGCTACTATCTTACCACTAAAGCAACTTAATTTTTTGGTTATATCTTGCAAACCCAAAAATATAATGTTAACAAAATATTAATACTTGATTAAAAATCCCTTATATCACGTAAAAAATAAATCTCTATTCATACTCTTTCTCCAAACCCTAATTTCATCTTTTCCACGTACTGCTTTTTCTCAATTCTCTCATGTTGATCTTCTTTTTGTGTTTGCGGTTTGAGAATACCGGGTGCATACAAAGCCATATGAGCCACAACAAAGAATATATCTATATCAACGTATTTTTTTACGATGAACCATATACGGTATTCTATTGTAACGTTGTAGTTAACTGATTAAGCTTTTAAGTTTTACTCAAAAATAAAATCAAACAGACGCATGTGATTGTTTTAAACTACGCTTGTGTTGGCTAGAAGAAACCAACTTTATTTTATTGATGATTATCTTGCTATTCTATTTGTACCGGTGCTTAAACTATATCATATTCTTGCAGTTGTTGCTTATTGTCTTAATAGGTTGTTTCATCGGTAGGCGCTCGAGCCTACACATGCTTTAAAGGATTAGGAGATGGTATCTAAATCTTCTGTACCAGAGAAGGAAGAACAACCACAATCTACATTGACCTAAAAACACACAAAATTCGGTTTTATCATGTTCCTTACTACACGAGAGACGAGAGTGTCGATTTTTAAATAGTTACCATGATACTTAAAACAATGATTATATCAACTCATTCTTTATGTTCAATGATGTAGGAGTGGCGTGAGCGTAACACTCTAATAATGTCAACAAAAACACTAAGAAGAGGACCGGATCCGCAGCTTGCCACATCATTAGTAGAGAAGTAGGTAATTAGTTCTTCGCTCAACGCGTGATATTGTTCTTCCGGTAATAAAAAGTTAGGATATGCTTCTATGAAATCTGGAAGTAACGTAGTGCCCATGTGGTTGCTAATTTCGGAATCAATTAGTAGCATTATTGTATCTCTGTCTGCGGTACCTCGTCAAGAATTTTGGCTCTTAATTCATCATACTTCTTAAAAACTGGAAGCACACAAGTTGTCTATATTCTGCTTATTTTTTTATATATTGTACCTCTTTTGTGGTCCTATACTTAATCAAGGTAATATATGGAAAATCAAGCAGAGTAGCTTAAGCTTGGAAATCCAAAAGGGTTCAAGAGTCACCTATTGATTGTTCATCTGCAGATTTTTCATTTGCAGGCTAGCTACTATCTTACCACTAAAGCAACTTAATTTTTTGGTTATATCTTGCAAAACCAAAAATATAATGTTAACAGAATATTAATACTTGATTAAAAATCCCTTATATCACATAAAAAATAAATCTCTATTCATACTCTTTCTCCAAACCCTAATTTCATCTTTTCCACACCGTTTTTCTCAATTCTCTCATGTTGATCTTCTTTTGTGTTTGCAAGTTTGAGAATACCAGGTGCATACAAAGCCATATGAGCCACAACAAAGAATATATCTAGTCGATCAACGATTTTTTTATGATGAACCATATACGGTATTCTACTGTTGTAACGTTGTAGTTAACCCGATTAAGCTTTTAAGTTTTACTCAAAAAATAAAATCAGACAGACGCATGTGATTGTTTTAAACTACGCTTGTGGTGGCTAGAAGAAACCAACTTTATTTTATTGATGATTATACTGCTATTCTATTTGTACTGTGTGCTTAAACTATATCATATGCTTGCAGTTGTTGCTTACTGTCTTAATAGGTTGTTTCATCGGTAGATATGCGCTCGAGCCTACACATGCTTTAAAGGATTAGGAGATGGTATCTAAATCTTCGTACTGAGAAGGAAGAACATCCACAATCTACATTGACCAAAAACACGCAAAATTCAGGTTTTATCATGTTCTTTACTACACGAGAGACGAGAGTGTCTGATTTTTTAAATAGTTACCATGATACTTAAAACAATGATTATATCAACTCATTCTTTATGTTCAATGATGTAGGAGTGGGCGTGGAGCGTAACACTCTAATAATGTCAACAAAACACTAAGAAGAGGACCGATCCCAACTTGCCACATCATTAGTAGAGAAGTAGGTAATTAGTTCTTCACAACGTGATATTGTTCTTCCCGTAATAAAAAGTTAGGATATGCTTCTATAAAATCTGGAAGTAACGTAGTGCCCATGTGGTTGCTAATTTCAGAATCAATTAGTAGCATTATTGTATCTTCTCGTCGGTACCCAGTCAAGAATTTTGGCTCTTAATTCATCATACTTAAAAACCTGAAGCACAGTTGTCTATATTCGCTTATTTTTTATATATTGTACCTCTTTTGTGGTTCTATACTTAATCAAGGTAATATATGGAAAATCTGCAGAGTAGCTTAAGCCGAAATCCACCGAAAGGGTTCAAGAGTCACCTACCCTTGATTGTTCATCTCAGATTTTTCATTTGCGTAAAAGCTAGCTACTATCTTACCACTAAAGAACTTAATTTTTGGGTAGCTTATCTTGCTTAAAACCAAAAAATATAATGTTAATGTAATATTAATACTTGATTAAAAATCCTTATATCACTTTAAAAATAAATCTCTATTCATACTCTTTCTCCAAACCCTAATTTCATCTTTTCCACACTGCTTTTCTCAATTCTCTCATGTTGATCTTCTTTTTGTGTTTGCAGGTTTGAGAATGGTGCATACAAAGCCATATGAGCCACAACAAAGAATATATCTAGCTGATCAACGTATTTTTTTATGATGAACCATATACGGTATTCCCATCATACGTTGTAACGTTGTAGTTAACCTGATTAAGCTTTTTAAGTTTTACTCAAAAATAAAATCAAACGGACGCATGTGATTGTTTTAAACTACGCTTGTGTTGGCTAGAAGAAACCAACTTTATTTTATTGATGATTATACTGCTATTCTATAGGTACCATGTGCTTAAACTATATCATATGCTTGCAAATTGTTGCTTATTGTCTTAATAGGTTAGTGTTCATCGGTAGGCGCCTCTCGAGCCTACACATGCTTTAAAGGATTAGGAGATGGTATCTAAATCTTCTGTATTTAGAAGCTTTTAAAGAACATCCACAATCTACATTGACCGAAAACACGCAAAATTGTGTTTATCATGTTCTTTACTACACGAGACGAGAGTGTTCGATTTTTAAATAGTTACCATGATACTTAAAACAATGATTATATCAACTCATTCTTTATGTTCAATGATGTAGGAGTGGCGTGAGCGTAACACTCTAATAATGTCAACAAAACACTAAGAAGAGGACCGGATCCCGAAACTTGCCACATCATTAGTAGAGAAGTAGGTAATTAGTTCTTCAGCTTCAACGCATGATATTGTTCTTCCCAAGAATAAAAAAGTTAGGATATGCTTCTATAAAATCTGAAGTAACGTGAGTGCCCATGTGGTTGCTAATTTCAGAATCAATTAGTAGCATTATTGTATCTTCTGTCTGTGTACCCAGTCAAGAATTTTGGCTCTTAATTCATCATCTTAAAAACTGAAGCACACGTTGTCTATATTCGCTTATTTTTTATATATTGTACCTCTTTTGTGGTTCTATACTTAATCAAGGTAATATATGGAAAATCTGCAGAGTAGCTTAAGCTGGAAATCCACCGAAGGGTTCAAGAGTCACCTATGATTGTTCATCTGCAGATTTTTCATTTGCAGCTAGCTTAAATTCAACCAAAGAAGTTTTTTACCTACGCTTTTGCGGAAATCCACCGAAGTTTTGTTGAAAGATATTGGTATGTTTAAATTTATGTGTATACCAACAATAATTTATTGACCCGTGAAGCAATGAAGCTAGCTAATCTCGATGGGCATCATAGCGACGACTACCCATCTTTGTTACTGATCCAAACCATCTTGCACCGGACATGGCACCTGGACATGATAAGACACCCTTATCCTCCACTAAGTTTTACTTGAAGGCTTGAAAGGAACAAAGAGTGCACCATTTGCAGGAATAGCAACAACAACAACAGCCACCGATAGAAGCAACTGATCAACTTTGTACGCTTTCAAAGGTACTTTCGCTTGAAATATCATATTGATAATTCGGGTTGCTTACCTATGTGGATGTAATCACCAACAACAATGGTCAAATATTTAGGTTAGTTGTTAAGATTGAATTTTCTGTGCATGAAGATACCACTAGAGCAAGTCCGTGATGCAAAAGTGACTTCTATATATCGCTTTATCAATTTATATTTGATTTTAATAGTCATGACGATACATTAAACTTCATTGTGACATGTCCGATCTAAATGCATTGAGGATAAGAGAGGACAACCGTGTAAATTTCTATACATCATATACTGAATAAATTTTCACATTCAATCTCTGTAGAACATCAATTTCGACATTTATCAACTTGTCTTACGTATAGTTTTAATGCGACCTATCATGTGTGTTTTTGTAGCTTTATTATGTAATTTACTTTGTGATTACTTTTTCATCCTGTAGTGTGGCATGTGGTTTTGTATATTCCTTGGTGGTGCTTCATCGAACTAATGCTGGTACACATAACTATTATACACATGCTCCATTAAGCTTTAATCTCGGAGATATGAGTCTGACGATCCCTTTTTTCAGGGTAAAGTTGATGGTTACTGTTCAAAGAAGTGGGCTTAAGGATAACTAGGATTACGAAGAAGGTTACTACAGTAAGTGTCATATATGACTTTTTAATGCTCTGTATAATGGTATATACTCAAGTCCACAAGTTCTGATTTAGATGCGCTAAAACAAGAATATAAACAAGTATAACTGGAACAATCACAAACAATCTTTCCTGGAATATGGTTTCCTTTAATCAAGAAAATATATGCTCAAAACAACTGATCGGTTTTTTTTCATCTATCCAACCACAAGCTCGGCTGGTATATATAGGTATTTAGAATATGCTTTCTAATCCTACTACAATTATAATTAAGCAAAATAGTCCTTAACAAATAAGGAGTCCTAATTAGACTAGAATTGTAAATGTCCATATGCTTGGAATCGCTTTTGTCTTTCCATATGCTCTACGTACATTGCCAACATTCACCCCCCTAATTTCACTCGAGATAGGTAGGTCTTCAACTCGAGTAACTCTTGCATCTCCTTGAAATTAATCCTCAGAGCTTTCCGTAATATCGCAAGACGTTGCAAATCACCTCTTACAAATTCAACTTGTACTTGGTCTCTTTCAACACACTCTCGATAAAATGATACGTAGTTTATATGCTTGCTTCTCCCGTGAAAGACTGGATTTTTCATAAGTGCAATAGCCGATTTGTTGTCAACAAATAAGACCGCCACTTTCTCCTCCATTCTCTGTTATTTCACTCAACAACCCACGAACCATATCCCTTGACACGCAAGTGAGGTTTGTGCCATGAACTCGGCTTCACAAGACGATAGAGCCACCGTGTTTTGATTTTGTGAGCACCAAGTGATAGGTGATTTACCTAGATAAAATACGTGCCCAAGCAGCTCACCATCATCTTGGTCCATAGCAAAACTACTATCACTAAACCCCACTAACTCCTTGGTCTTTTCTTGGTTGTATCAGATTCCAAAATTTAAACTACCTTGGATATACCTTAGTATTTGTTTCACAGCCGCCATATGTGATTCTTTTGGTTCTTGCATGTAACGACTAACCAAACCAACCAATAAGATAAATCAGTTGAGTGTGTAGTAAATACCTTAGACATCCAACTCCGTCGCCTATACAAAGTTGCATCAACCGGTTTTCCTTCCTTGTCCATGCTTAACTTCATTCCGTGTTCTAATGGACATTGAGTAGAATTCGCTTCATGCATCCCCAAGATCTTCAAGATCTTTATAGCTTTCTTGACTTATTGAGATACTCAAATCCTCTTGCTTTACTTCAATGCCAAGATAATAGCTTAACTTTCTCCCAAGTCACTATATCGAACCTTTCTTGCATTTGTCTCTTAAATTCACCAATTTCGACAAGCTTCGAACCGGTTACTAAGAGATCATCTACATAGACCGCACTAATCAAGATTGACTTGTTTGTTTTCATACACGCTTGTTCTGTTGGCATCTTTGAAAGACATTTGCTTGAGTTCTCTATCAAGTTTTGTATTCCACTCTTTGGTGCTTGTTTAAGTCCATAAAGTTTTTCAACTTGTAGATCTTCCTTTCTTTCTCCTTTCTTCAACGAACCCTCCGGTTGTGTAACAAACACTGCTCTTTTAGTTCTCCATGTAAAAAGTCGACTTTACATCCATGATGTAGCTCCCATTTTGCGGCCAATGAGATCAATAAACGCACTGTTTTAACTGCAAGCACGCAAGAAATACCTCGTCATAGTCAATTCCTTCCTTTTGTGCATAACCCTTTGCTACTACCCAAGCTTTAAACTTATTAATTGAACCATCCGGATTTCTCTTAATTTTGAACACCCACTTTAATCCAATTGGATTAACATTAACCGGAGCTTCAACTAATTCCCATGAATCATTCTTCTCTATAGACTCAATCTCTGTCATAGCAACCATCCACTTGCTTGAGACTTTTGCTTCTTGGAACGTTCTTGGTTCATAATCTTCAATCAAAAGTAGATTTTGATCTTCATTAGCAATCGAGGTTCTTGAACTAGACCCCATAATAAAGTCATTAAATCTAGTTGGCTTAGTTGAAACCCTTGAAGAACGCTTCATAACCTGGTTGAGTTTCACATGATTAGGGTCATTACCCAAATAATTGAACTTCTTGTTCGTATTGACCGTTGATTTTCATCAACATCATGATGATTTTCAAACCTCTTGATCTTCTCACTTCAACTTTATCGGTCACACCTGGGTTAACAAATCCACAACTCGTATCAATAGAACCGTGCCATTCTATAATAAACATTACGGTTTAACTCGTGTGTTTCGCTTCCAACAACATACTTCCAGCCAAGTTCCTCATTAAACTCGCATCACTACATACCACTATCTTCTTTAGTTTTGGATTGAACAAATAAAACCTTTTGTACCGGCTCGTTCGATGTAAATGAGTCGTGTTGACCTGCTGCCTAACTTATGTAAATATGGCCTTGTTCCCGTTGCATGCTTCACACATCCAAATACCCAAAACCCTCCAAGTTAGGCTTTTTCCTTTGAAAGGCTCAGATGGAGTTTGATTAACTAGAGCTCGAGTTGAAACTCTATTAATCAAGAATGTAGCGTGCCTAACTCCTTCAGCCCACATGTAGTTTGGTACGCCTCGTGCTTCAAGATGCTTCTAGTCATTCCCATAAGAGTACGGTTTCGCCTTTCCACGACTCCATTTTTGTTGTGTGTGTAGGAGCTGTTAGATGTCTTGTTATACCGTTTTCCAAAAGTTGGTAAATTTTGAAGTGAACTCACCTCCTCTATCGGTCCTTAGGGTTATAATCTTGCTTCCCGACTTCTTCTCAACTAAAGCTTTGAACCTTTTGAAGTATTCAAATGCCTCACCTTTTTCCTTCAAGGTAAAAGTCCACATAAACCGTGAGAAGTCATCAATTAGAACAAATATGTACTGTTGTCTATGGATGGTGGAGAAATTGGTCCACATAGGTCGGCATGTATAAGTTGAAGAGGATTTGTTGCCTTAAATTTTGACTTTAGGAAACTTTATTGGTTTGTTTTACCAAACAAGATTCACACAACTTGTTCTCTTGATGAATTATTGGCAACTTTTCAACCATGCCCTTCGTTGCCATTAATTCCATCGCCCTCAAATTAATGTGACCCATCCTAGCATGCCATAACCAAGCATCATCTTCCATCTTTGCTTTGAGACACACCAGACTTCCAACTTGGAGCTTAATCTTGTAAAGTCTATTACTTGTTCTAGGAACCTTCATCAAAAGCTTGCCATCCGAAGTCAATGCATAGTAAGAAGGTTACCTTTCATACTAATGTCACATCCTACTGTAGCTTGCCCAAGACTAATTATGTTGCTTTTAGCTCGTAGGTAATAGACTAAAGGATTAACCGTTGCTCCGCTTTCCCTTCTATGATTATCTAACCCTTTCCTTTATCTCGATGTAGGAGTTATCACCAAACTTCACTCACGGAGATATTCTCATTCAACCAAAAGTATTCTCGGATCCCCGGCATGTGATTACTTGCTCCATTATCCAAATACCAAGTGTCTTCCTCGTTTGGCTTAGTATTCAATTGGTTTGGGATAATCTTTTCTTCATTCAAGAAGACTACTTTGAACGCTTTCATCATAAAAAGGTCATCATCATCCTCCGTTTTCAAAAGGTTTGATTCATGCTTTTGCTTTCGTTCACGCGCTCGTAAGCGCTTAGAAGCAAAGTGACCATATTCATCAACACCAAGCATTGAATCTTTGAAAGGTCTCGACTTTTGTTCTTCTTTACCCGTATTGCTCCCTGAGTTGTTTTGGTTTCCACGGTTGTGGTTATTAGCTTGACCACTACCACGAGATTTGTTTTGGGAAGAAAAGTTTTGACCTTTACTGCTGCCCGTGAGGAATTCCTTCCTCGACCTTCTTATCATATCTTTCGGCCCTTCCTAACATCAACTTGCCTTGATCTTCATAAGTGGTGTCAACACCCTTCATTCTTCCTTCAAAAGCTTTCAACCTTCCAATTGCTTCTTGAAAAGACATAGTATTCAAGTCAACAAATTGTTCTATTGAGGCAACGATTGCAACATACCTATCCGGAACGGATGCAAGTAGCTTCTTAACAAGTTTCTTGTCTTCCTAAATTGTTCCCAAGCTATTGACTGCCACAATTTTGCCCAACCTAGCCGCAAAGTCATCGATTGATTCGTTGACTTTCATCTTTAAAGATTCGAATTCTGTCTCCAAGGTTTGCAACCTTAGCTCGAACCGATCAACACCCACATACCGGTCTTCAAAGCTCCCGATTTCTTTGGTCGTGTTGAATTGTGAAACTTGAAAACAAGTTCTTCCGAATCTGAAAAGTAAGGCAAGCTGCCATGTGATCTTGCTTAGCAACAACTTGTGTTCCTTCCCCGGTTCCAGGCATCGAGTATTCCATGGACTCGGAATACCACTTTAACTCTTATTGCCCATATGTTATAGTTCGTGCTTGTTAACATTGGACATTGAAGAGCCGTTTTAGAATGTTCAATAGGTGGTTGACTCGACTCGCCTTGCACCATCCTTCTTGAACGCTTTTTGTAAGTTACCGGTGTAGTTGGATTGACTTCCAGCCCTAGAACACTCTTGTTTTACTTCTTGCCTAAGTAAACCAAGTGTAAAGTTTGAAACTTTATCGACTTCTTGGAAACCCTTTAGTCGACTTGTGTTCGACCGACTGGAAACCCTTTCGTGATCGACTAATCTTGGAACCCTTTAGTCGACTGCTTGGACACCCTTCTGTGATCGACTAATCTTGGAACCCTTTAGTCGACTTTGTTTGGAAACTCGGCCGTGATCGACTAACCTTTAACCTTGCTCTTGATACCAATTCAAGTCCACAAGTGATTTAGATGCGCTAAAACAAGAATATAAACAAGTATAACTAGAACAATCACAAACAATCTTTCCTGGAATATGCTTTCCTTTAATCAAGAAATATATGCTCAAAACAAGCGATCGGTTTTTTCATCTATCCAACCACAAGCTCTACTGGTATATATAGGTATTTAGAATATGCTTTCTAATCCTACTACAATTCTAATTAAGCAAAATAGTCCTTAACAAATAAGGAGTCCTAATTAGACTAGAATTGTAAACGTCCATATGCTTGGAATCTGTTTTGTCTTTCCATATGCTCGGTCAGACATTGCCAACATATACGTTGTATCAGATTTGAAATCTACAATGTGTTAATTTTAAGTTGGTCTATGTCATCTGCAGGTTACCATGCATTTTGGGGAAGTAATTGATGGGCGGTATGAATTTATTACTGCTCATAGTAAAGGTGATTAAAATCATACGCAACAATGATAAAATGTAAGCAATGAATTAGTTCAAAACTTTTCTATCTACTTATAGGAGTGTAAAAGATCTAACCTATTGTTCTACTTTGTTTATAAACAGGTATAAAGTTGGTTTAGAAGAACTATGTAATTATTCATGTTTTTATGAATTTTCATCAATTGGGTGAAGTTTATCTCTTTTCTTATTCAAGAAAAAATCACCTTTTAATGCAGGAAATGAACAACAATTTTAATATGGATGATGTGCAGAAAAGGAAGAGTATTAAGGATGAGACGGTAATGTGAGGGGTCAAACAAAGGATGATATTTTTGGAGAATCTCCCGCTCGAGTACGTGAAAAGATAAATCTTAATTCATTTGCAAGCTTTTGCTAATTAGCAGTGAATTGGTTAACATAGTTTTTTAATGCATTTGTACAGCTAAAGAAAATGTGGAAGAGCCTTCGCAGTCTGTAGGTGCAGCTAAAGTAAATTCAGGCACTCCTGATGGTCAAGGAGAAGGGTATGATACTAACATTGACGATACACCGTTTTCTTTAGGGAGATCTCCTCCACAAAATGGTAACTCTGGTGTCGAGAAGACATCGGGTACTGGTGGTCTGGGAGAGGGTACTCCAAAGGTGCTTTTTAACCGAGATTTGACATGTAGGCTTCTCGAGCATACTTACTTTTAACGATATTACAGAGTGAGGGGTCAAATGGTGGTGATATATTTGGAGAATCTCCCGCTCGAGTACGTAAAACGGTAAATCTTAATTCATTTGCAAGCTTTTACTAATTAGCTCTGATGATATATTTGGAGAATCTCCAGCAGGAATACGAAAATTTGTAAGTGACACATAACTATTATACACATGCTCCATTAAGCTTTAATCTCGGAGATATGAGTCTGATGATCCCTTTTTTCATGGTAAAGGTGATGGTTACTGTTCAAAGAAGTGGGCTTCAGGATAACTAGGATGACGAAGAAGGTTACTACGAAGTGTCATATATGACTTTTTAATGCTCTGTATAACGGTATATACGTTGTATCAGATTTGAAATCTACAATGTGTTAATTTTAAGTTGGTCTATGTCATCTGCAGGTTACCATTTTGGGGAAGTAATTGATGGGCGGTATGAATTTATTACTGCTCATAGTAAAGGTGATTAAAATCATACGCAACAATGATAAAATGTAAGCAATGAATTAGTTCAAAACTTTTCTATCTACTTATAGGAGTGTAAAAGGTCTAACCTATTGTTCTACTTTGTTTATAAACAGGTATAAAGTTGGTTTTGAAGAACTGGTGATATTGAAGAAGATCAACAACTTGCGTGTGTACAGTCGCCAGTATATGTAGGTAATCCTAACGTAATAGGAGCACGTAAACGCCCAAAAGTTACCTTATTAGACACCTAGCTGGTATGATAATTAGTTGTCATACGCCAAAATAAGTTTAAAAAAAAGATATGTTCTTAAAAATGGCCACCAGTAATGGGTTTAAATTACACAACTCTTTAATTATCAATAAGCCTATATTTTTAGTCATTACCGTCGTGTCATTTAAACTTTTGCAGTATTCATACTTGCTTTTTATCTTTTCTGGTCTAGAATTTAAACAGTTGGTATGAAGCTAAATGATGGAGTCATGGTGGTCATAAGGATTGAAATCAAAATGATCTTTTTAGGTCTGTCTATGTGTCGATTACCTGGACTCAGTACATGGGGCCTACCGCATTGGTCAGATGGTTGCAGAGGGCTGCAGAATGCGGATGCTGGAGCGTTATGGCAAGGTTGACCTTTTTCCGTCGGACATGGGTAAGGACACCCCTTCTTCTATTCATTTGCTGATATCTTATTAGCTATTTAGTCAACTTTTTTTCCCTTATTACAATTTATGATTAGCAAATTTTCCTACCTATTTAGTTTACATTTCTTTCCTTTCTTAATACATTCAATAAATATGTTCATGCATAGTCACAGAAATCGCTCAAAGGCCCACGTTTTGCGATCTGGATCGCCCGTTCCCAAACGGGTACGAAACGCGTGCCAAACGCTCACTGGATCGCGTTCAATTCGCCCATCGATTCGCGTTTTAAATAGTAGTCAACGCCGTTCCATGTCGATGGTCAAATAGATCCAATCGGGCTTCAAATCGGATTTAGGAACGCGTTTTACTTCTTGTCTTCAAATGGTGATGGTGGTGGCAGTGGCAATACACGGTGGTGTGGTGGTGGATGGCGGTTGTGATGGTGGGTGGCGGCTGAGCAAGGGAGGAGAGGTAGATAGCAGCTAGGGTTTTTTTGTTAAAAGTCAAATGAGAATGAACCCTATTATTGCACTGTATTAAAAAGATTGCCTTAATTACGACTTCAGCCCCTGCAGTTAAAACTTTTTTTATTTTGGGACTACCATCAGATTTCACACTTTTCAAGAATTAATGATAATTAATTTCACATCCCAAATTCTATTAATATGTTTCTTTATTATTTTCAATTTCAAAGTCATTCATATTTATACGGGAAACTAATATTATTACATATTGGGTACACCGTACCATATTATATGGTACATCGTACCGAAGCGATCCGGAATGAGCCTACCCCTAGCGTATCGAATTTTAGATAGTGGCGATCTGCGTTCCCGATCCTCGTTCCCATACCGGAGCGTACCGCGATCTATGTGACTATGTGTTCATGTTGATTTTAACTAAAAAGGTTCAATGTATTGTGGCTTTAGGGTTGAAAGGCAGCAAGTGTTTCCTGTTGGTCAAGCTTAGATTAACAATGTTGACCTATCACGTTATTTGGGTCTCCAAAATCGATAAGCAAGCTGCAAAATTGAGATTTTTTGGGTCTTAGCCTGCTTTTACCATGGTAAGTTTTACTTTGATTTACAATAACAATTGTTTCAGAAACAAATTATTCGTTTGTGGTTATGATCTACTGAATAAGGAGTCATGTCCATCCAAAAGTGATACTCAATTCACACAATCCAACCACCTTACAGTTATCCAGGTCAATCATTATATACTCATGGAACTGCACTATTTGTCTTTTTGCAGTTGCTTTTGCTTTTAAATCAGTGGACGACTATTAGTTGAAATCGAGCAAATAAACTTATATACAAAATGTGTTCGACCAATCAGTGAACTAAAGGCTTTTCCCCCTTTAGACAGCTGGAAGATAATGAGTCCAATGGTGAAAAGGGAATAGGTCCAAACCAGGTTTGACTGAGCGGTGTAAGCTATTTATTAACAAGCATAAGGTATTATGCACCTAACTAATATTTGCTTTGATTATCTTTTTGTTGGATTTTATTTACCGTTAATCGTTTATTTTTTTATTTTCTCAGATTGCTGATGGATACACTGCGTTGAATGATCCAGTGGTGCAACGCCAATGATTTACTGATCAACTAAAGGTACCACATTGTCCTATAAGAGTATGTCAGATTTTTTTTTTTTTTTTTTTATTCTTTTTATGTTCAAAATCTCAAAGTAAGATTGCTTATGCATCACCATTGAGTGTTTGTGAAGAGAAAAAAAACCAAAAAAGTGCCCCACATTGCCGTGTTGATGCCTTGGAAGCTGAAATCATTGCTATTGAGGTTACTTTCTATACTGTTTGCAGTATGATGACTTCTTTTGCTGAAGGTGTGCTTCTTAGTGAGAAAGTAGAGCTTGACCCAAGTGTGGTTATTGAGGTACTTTAAAATAGCATGCGTTTTTTTCCTTTGTCAAAACCGTGTATGCAAAATCTGTAATGCCAAAAGTAAAGTGTTGATTTAAACACAAATGTAAATATGGGTTATAGTTGTTTGTAAATGTGTTGATGCATATAATATGTAAAAATTTTGACTAAAAAGAAACGGGTCAAACGAGCTCGGTGGTAATCTATAGTTACTTAAAATGAAAAGGACCATTTTGACAAAAATGTTTTGGTCATTTTTGTATTTAGTAGAAACTTCAAATGATTTTATGTCTGTCATTATATTGGAAGTATGCTATAGTTGGTAGTTTTCAGTTTTCATTGACTCTTAACACATAAAAAAATGGTTTTGTATCAGGTACGATACGTACTTCGATGGGAAATAGGTGATATTGCGTCGCGTATAGGGCAACTTTATTTTGGGACGTATATGAGAACAAGTGTAGCCAGTTATTTGTCGGAGTCATATATCTTCTATGAACCAATCTTGACTAGGGAGTATTACAAGGATGGTATATTACAGTGTATCTGAATCTTGCTAACAAACAACTAATGTTTTTTGCAAGGTTTTGACAGTGTGTCGGGTTTTGAACCGACGAGAAATGCTTTATCAGTTGGTTAATCAGCTCAAATTGTTAGTTTCCGACTGCAAGAGGACTTTTCAGGTTATCAAACTTTTTCATAATGGTATAGTAGGATATCCTAGATGGTGTAAC
This sequence comes from Chrysanthemum makinoi, assembly GCA_910596185.1. NCBI lineage: Eukaryota > Viridiplantae > Streptophyta > Magnoliopsida > Asterales > Asteraceae > Chrysanthemum > Chrysanthemum makinoi. The sequence continues at coordinate 317,982,141 of OU343217.1, forward strand.
GTTTCATACTTTGGTTAATCCTACTGGCCATTCCCTTGGACTTCTGTAACATGTTTGTGTTTTTTATAGGATATCCTAAATTTGTTTGGATTTTTATTTGATATGGACATATTATCTTCAACAAACAGTGGCAAAATCAACATATTAGTTAGACTTGCTTATGGGCATAGACGGGTTATGTATTATATAAGCTTCTAAATAGTCTTTTGATAATGACGTAATATGAAAACAGTGGACGTAAATTTGGGATGCGTTTGTTTTGTATATTAGAGTTGTATTAATATAAAATATTCAATATTTATCTTATAGTAAACATGAAGTAATTATAAAAGACAGAATCTGCTCACATTTGATGGTGGTATGAACTAACTAAATAGAATAGCTGTTAATAGTTTGTTAATCTCTTTGTTAGTGTCTTTGTTAATGTATGTATTGAAGTAACAAAAGCCATAGGTAAGCGAAACGCTCATCAACTTCGACTGCATATCGAAAACTGAAAAATGCTTATCGTGCATCAAGCAACATTAGCTTATTTTCAAGCTCATCATTACTTACATGTCATTTCACGAAATTGTGCGATAAATAACAATATATTTTACTATATGTATGTATTGGAAAACATACTAGACTGTTTTTGTACATTTCGACACATTCCAACGATTCCACAAAAACCTCGCCACTAACTGATTGTTTCAAATCTTATTCAAATAAAGTGATATCAAGAATTTTGATAATTCTTCATATGTTTTAATACTTTATTATATTATATATGTTCTAAATGATATACATTATTCAAGTCGGTTGGCATTAAGCTTATTCAAGTCTAACTAAAAAAAATCAACATTTTGGTTTTTGAATATATAAAAATACATTATTCACGAATATTAATAAAAAAACCTCCTGCATTTATGGGTATTGTAACTACACATAGTCGAGCTCTCTTCATCGTATAAAACCCCGCGCGTGTTTAAGTTTATGCCATCCAATGAAATGGGAACACCTGAGGTTGCCATTTACGTTACGTAAGACGTAGCTAGATTGTAATGAAAGGGTAAATCTCCACTTTTCGTGAGACGACATGGATGAATTTACAGTTTCTTAAGTTGGACAACTTAATTGAGTTAGATAGTGAAACCTAATAACTCAAGCCATAAGCTGGGGATGAAACACGCTTACATTGAAACTGGTTTGGCAAAAATGGAAATCCCATAATGATCCAATATTGAAGTTAGAAAGATTATTGAAGTTAGAAGATCTAATATTGAAGACCTGTTTCAACCCAAGATAAAGTTGTAGATATTTATTCAGAGTAAATTGCAAGTAATATGAGTAAATTTAATTTGTATTTTTAATTGTTCTATAAATCATAACGTTCATTTGAGTTGAAATCATATACTATGTTGTTTAAAAAAACTTTGTATATTTTAATTGTTCTATAAATCTTTATGTTCATTTATTTAATTTTCACCCTTCTTACGCTACTAATAGCTTCATATACATATATATCTTACTATTCGAAAAGTAATACACTCAAAGAATAATCACAAGTCATGCCTACCATTGGCTGGCCGATATCTAGTATATATATATATATATATATATATATATATATATATATATATATATATATATATATATATATATATATATATATATATATATATATATATATATATATATATATATATATATATATATATATATATATATATATATATATATATATATATATGTGTGTGTGTGTGCATATATATAGTAAGAGGATAAATGTGTAATGTTAGAATTTAATGTGTATTTAAGAGTGTGTAGGTAAGAAATTAAGGTGTATGTAAGAGTGTTTAGATAAGAATTTAATGTGTATGTAAGAAGACAAATGAGTAGGTAAAAATTTAATGTGTATGTAAAAGTATAAATGTGTAGGTAAGAAGATAAATATGAATTATTATTTCACATTATAAAGATCTAACCTAACAACCGGCCATAAAATCATAATCTGAATTATTATTTGACATTATAAAGATCTAACCTAACAACCGCCATAAAATCATAATCACAAGCTTTTCGATTCTAATAGTGGTTTGGTCTTCTTGGATTCATCTCTCTTGTCCAATTCTCTAGTCCAGTCTAGCTCTTTTCACATAATAATAGCTCCATATCTTGTAGATATTTTTCATTATAATCTCTCATTATGATACAAAATAGTTAATAGCGGTAAAATCGATAAATGTTTTTTTGGCTAAAGTAATGTAGACGTGGATGGAGCGGAGCTAAAAAATAGAGATCATAAGTTTTGTTTGTTTGTCAAACAAAGCTATAGTATATATGAGAGTGTTTGTTTAAGCTTATTTAAGGGCTTATTAGCTTATATAACATAAATAAACCTAATTAAGTGTTTGGCTAACCTTATATGTTTTGCCTTATCAGATTATATGAAGGTGTTTTGGTAAGTCTAAAATATTTGTGGCTTATTTGAGACGGGTGGGCTTGTGAATATATATATATATATATATATATATATAGTGTAGCATTCAATGCAGAACCAATTTTATGTACAGAACTTTACAGAACCATATGAACCAATCTGAGACATTGGATGAATTTGATTAAAGGTTGAGATTAAAAGTGCCAAAAATGTAATTAAAGAAAAAATGAAGGTATCTTTTTCAATTAAAAAAAAGGTTAAAAGGGCAATCTAGGTATTTTGTATTCATCTGGAACCCCCCAAAACAAAACTGACGCCTCTCATTATTCGGCCAAAAAAACTGCAATATATCGACCATCATCTACACCTCTCTCACTCACTTCACCCTAAAAACTAACCCTACAAGGCGACTTATGAACCCTAAATCGTTCCTTCTATCTAATCAGAAAACATTCAAGCATTTTATTAGTTGAATACAAACTGATTTGTTAACAGATCTTGTACGTTATCCACATCTCTTTTATTTTTTTTCTCAAGTGGGTGGGCATAGAAGTTCAAAGCATCAATTATATGAACTTTCTTGATTCGCCGGATAAAATAACACCAACGATCTGTGGCTTGAGGAGGAGGACAATCGAGGCGGTTGGAGGAGGATGACGGCGACGGCGACTGGGCACTTATGTTCTGGAAAAATTAGTTGACATTACTAATGTTTTATCTAGCTATTATCAAAGGTAAACTTGTGATTTTTATGTTTAATTTTCATATATTGTTACTAGTTTGACCAGTGAATGGGGTGTTTTGAAATCATTTATCGTTATTAGATTAGTAATGAAATTTTTTTCTTAGGTATTCATGGAAATCATGATATGAGTGCGTATATGCAATGGTTGTTGGAAATATGATATTGGTTTGTGCATAAATGTTTTTATTGCAATTATGTCTAAAGATTGAAAATTTGTTGACGTTGAACTTGATGCTCATATTTACAATTTAAGTGCAATGGTATATTAGATGTTTATAGTTGTAGTTATGTCTTTCTGTATAGCTAGGAAAACATATGTGCACCAAGTGGGTCTTTCTGTATTGCTAAGAGAACATATGTGGGTGTGGTGGCCTGAAATGGAGCGACTTTGGTCTATACTTCTTTCAACGTAAGTTTACGAATCATTATGTTTTTTTACTCTGCAACTGTGTTTGTGAATTTTTGTTCTTGAACCATGTTAATATTTGTAAAGGACTTGCAAGATTAATTTATCATTTTTGGTTATCGTGTTGTAGATAATCTAATAGTAATTTAACTGAAGATCTTTGAATCTACTCGTGTTGGGCTGTTACAAACCAGCTAGTGTGTGTTGTATTTATGGCTCGTGCGACTTATTAATAGTTATTATGTCGTTTTATATATTTGATCAAGTCTGGTTCTTTGATGTGTTATTCCTAAATGGTCTATGGTAGTTGTTCTCTTATGCTTTTGAAGTGTTTTCATTTATTTGGTGCGACAAAAGGCTTTGACACTTAAAAAGTTTGTGCATATATGTTATAATAATAGATGTTTAAAATAAGGCGCACATATGTTTTTGTCATTTAAAAAGTTTGTGCATATATGTTACAGTAAAAAAGGTGAGTTTACTAATCTTTTTTTTTTGGTTTACTTGTGTTTTGCATATGGTTGGATTAGGTTACTACTAAAGTTAATGATGATAATATGGCAAATCGCAACAAAGTTCTTTTTTTAGTTTTTGTTTTTGTTTAATGATAGTTATTAATTTTTAGTTTTTGTTTCGAAACAGGTAAAAGAATTGGACGAGAAAGTGCAGCGTGCACATATGTTCTTGATTAAAAAGCGCAGCGTGCACATATGTTTTTGGATTACGTGCACATATGTTCAAAAGAATTGGACGAGAAAGTGAAGAGTGCACACATGTTTTTAAACGGCGTGCACATTTATATTTAACAAGATACTTGTACATGAATTGTATTTTATTTAATATTAGTTTTTGTGTATACTATATGTGTTCTTGGTTTGTTATAAATTATTAGAGGCAACATGTGCATTTTTATGCTTTTGGTCATAAATTTCGATAGACAAATAATGTACACTTAAAACATATATGCAATTACCATTTTAAGCAAATAAGTTTGAAGTCTAAATACCATAAACACATGTAAATTTACTATATTTATGAAAAAAAAAAACACCTATGCACTTGATTTAAAAAAAACAAAAACATATTTGTTGAAAAAAAACATATATGCACTTGAGATTTTTTTTAAAACATGCATGCCGTAAAAATCAAAAACTTATATATTAAAAAAAAAAAAAAAAAAAAATCCGAAAATTAAGGGTTAAAAAAAACGTTTTTAATAAAAAAAATCAAAAAGAAACTAAATATAAGTTTTTACTATTATACCCTTTTCATTAAAATATAAATATTTAATAATACTAAATTCTTATTGGTCTAAAGTGGTTCTGTAAAGTTCGCAAAAAATTAGTTCTCATTGAACGTGACCATATATATATATATATATATATATATATATATATATATATATATATATATATATATATATATATATATATATATATATATATATATATATATATATAGATTTGGGATCAAATGAGATCAATCTTAAAATTCTAAAAATAAGATCAATGCAAGAACCAATGAGAGAAGGATAAGTGGCAATATATTTAAAACACAAAAATAAATTGATAAAAATTAATTATTATGATGTTAAGGGTATTTTAGTAATGTTGCATTCCTTTTATTTAGCTTCATGTACCTATCATTATAATAAACCGTCCTCTACTTTCTCAGTATCATAAACATTGAGTCATCATCTCTCTCTCTCTCTCTCTCTCACTCTATAACAATGTTAGATTTAAAATCTTGGCCTCCTCAATCCACTCTTCTCTGTATATACATCATCTCGTCTCTTTCTGGTTTTGGCTTTGTTGTTCGCGACATGTCTCCGACTGAAAACCCCTGTAGCCGCCATGTAGGTCAAAGACCTTCTTCGACAGCAAACAGCCCTCTTCCACCCTCTCGTTTGACCATCAGTTAAACAACCACCAGCGACCCACCATTCTTGGATCTTCCGTGCCGCTTTTTGGTCGGATTTTTCTTGATATGGGATCATAAAAACACACAAAAGTTTGTCCAGATTTATCAAGATCTATTGTTGTACCCAAAAACAAAAACCAATCTGTTGTTGTACCGCAAACAAGAAACGATTTGTTGTTGTACCAAAAACAAGGTCTTACATCTTTTTGACCCGTTGTTGTACAAATCTGCCATCGAAACCCCTAGCCGTGGTGCTGGGGATTCTAATCGGAACCATGCTAGATCGAAACCCTAGCAGCCGCCATGGTGGATGGGTCAGTAGCGACGGCTGAGAAGCGGTGAAAATGGAGTTTTCTTGAAAGGATAGAAAGATTCAAGTTTTTTTTGGGTTTAAGTAGTGTTTGGATACGGTGTTAAGTGTTTGAGTTACTGCATAATGTTCAAGTTAATAAGCGGTTTATATTCAAGATTTGCAGTTTTTTTGGGTACTTTTATTCTGAAAGTATTTGTCGAATCTGCTAATCGGTTTTTTATTGCCTCGGCTGTAGATACAAACATCCAGCCAAGTGTTTAGATTAATTTCAGTTGGGTAGTTTTATGATGATACTAATGAATAAGGCTGATGTGTGCCGTGTATTTAGGTCGAATATGTGAATAAGGGTCGAATCTGGAGGTGTACCAGTCAAATATATGTGATTTTGAAATATATAACTGTGATTTTTTGGTTGTATCGTGCATGAGTTAAGTTGGTTTGTTTTAAATCTTATTTGTAAGATATGTATTTTTTTTAAAGTTTTTGGATGGAATGTATCAGTCTTTAGGAAATTTATTTTTCTTTTTGAAAGGATGTATCAGTGAAACATGCTATATTACGGAGTAATTTGTTGAAGGTGTGCCCGTCGTGAAATGTACCAGTCGTGAAACATGCTATATTAATTTGTTAAAGGTGTGCCCGTGTGTAATGTACCAGGCCCGTTGTCGTGACACATGGTATATTAAGGACGTGTGTATCAAATGTTATATTAATTTGTTAAAGGATGTCTCAATAAATGTTTAACCAAAAAATAAGGCATCATCAATATGTTTCAATTAAATAATGTTTTAATAAATGTTTGACCATTTTACCCTTAAAAAGTGAATTATTTACTGAAATGCCACTCATCAAACACTAATCTCATTAAATACAAATATAATGATCCAACGGTTCATATTGGGTCTTACTTTTAGAATTTTAAGCATGATCTCACAATAACCTCCTCCCTATATATATATATATATATATATATATATATATATATATATATATATATATATACATTATATATAAGAGAGGCATGCCACGCCATAATGCCACTTTTATCCCATGCTTATACATATTTCCATGTCATCATTCTATTTATGTGGCATCATTGTGGCATTTTTTTTAATACATGTGGCATTTTTTTTAATTTAATTTGATTTTAGTGTTTTTATAATTTTAAATGTTAAAATTCGTGTGATTTTTTTTTTATAAAAAAACTTCTGCACTGATTCGAACTCAAGACCATGTTGTTACTATGCAGTATCTTAACCACTGAACCACCAACTTATTTTGGTGAGTTTCTGCAACTCCAAGCCTATATAGGATAACACTTAATTATCCAGTAAAATCCTACATCTACATTAACCTACAAAATCATTGTTATCCCAAAACCCACACAAAACCCTAAAACAAAAAACTAGAACCAAAAACAAATCGATATTCAGTTGCCATCATCATCTTTTTTGCAACCACCTACTGCTGTGTATGCTTCTAATAGGCAATACCATAGATATAGATATGGAGGTACTTCAATTTCAGTTTGTCATTCAATTATTCGTTGATTCCCTCTCAACAATGATAGTTTGATTTGAATAGGGAAGTTATATTTATATGTTGCTGCAACTTTACATGATATATCAGCAACTCCAAACCATTCAAGCTTCAAGCAAGGTCAGTATCTACTTTTAAAAAAGGTAAGCTTCAATAATCTTCTTATCTTCTCCTTGAGGTTGTTCACAGGTAAGGTTGGATCATGTATATTTCAAAGTATAAAGGTATTCTAATGTTCGGTTTTCAGTTACCTTTTGCCATCAAAACTGTTTCAGGCCCTTATTCGTAAGTTCTTCACTTTTTGTTGATAAGCTTTTCAAGCTCTTTCATGGCTGTTCTGTCATTAACAACCAGATTGAAGTAAGCTCTTCACTTCTGCTGATAAAATTTTCAAGCCCTTCATGGCTTAAAGACCCTTGCACCTAAGGTTGAATCTGAAACTTTCAAAGCCATCAATCTCATCCAAGGTGATGGTGGTGTTGGAAGCGTCAAGAGCACTACATAAGGCGACGGTAAGTATATTAAGTAAATAATTAAACTATATAAAATCTATGAGATGTACGTTAGTAGCATTATTACGTACTTATTTATGCACAGTTGTCCTAATGTTTCAATAACGCATGTACAACCGTCCAATACACATATGCAAAGTCTTAAGATTAATGCCATTGACTCAAGCAACCTTAGCGTTACCTATAAAGTTTTTGAAGGTGATTCTTGATTGGGCATACTAGACTCAGCCACTTATTATATTAATTTTGTTCCTTCTGCTGATGGAGGAGCCATATTTAAGGACAACGTCATCCTTAAGTGCAAAGGTGATGCTAAACCTACTGAAGAGACTTATTATATTAAATCTGTTCTTTCGAGTCATATGCAATTGCTCATCTTGAAGTTTACTAAATAATCTTGAGTCAACATGTTCAGCTTAATCTTATTGTGTGTTATATATGGAAATGCTTCCATTAGTGTGTCTATCCAGCCTCTTTTTCAACCAAATAAATGGACATCTATAATATGTATAATAGGTTAATCTTTTTAAAAGGTCGTTTAACAAAAATGCACTCGAGTATGAGGAATGGAAAATGAACACCTTAAGGTATTCGTTGTGTCCATGTCACGTTCATAGTATTTTCGTATTTCCAACTTTTTTTATTACTTGTATGATTGTAGTTTATTAATAAGTTTTTTGCCGCAGTTAATAGGCATATACGGCACTGTGATGATGTTGATAATGGTTGGACGGGCTGCTTTTGTGTGTTCCCCTTTATGCTAACGCTAATTTCAAGCATAGAGGTCGCCCGATTTCATCAAAGATCACAGTTAAACACCAGGTAATTACTGTGATTTCCATCCCAGGTGTCAGTTATGTTGCTCTTAGATTTATAGGATATAATTCTTGAGTACACCATTCTAAAAAAACTATCATAACAGTAAAACAAAGGAACTTATGATCTGGATCATTACCAATTAATGACCCACGTGCATATTTTCTTACTTTTATATTAGTCTTATGGTGAAGCACATCCATCATCATCTCCAAAACTAAGATGTATACACAAAGTATAACAATTTGTTTGTTATCATGAAGATTGTGGGCTTCGTAACTAGAACTATCACGCCAATGCCTAGGCTAATAATAGGTGCCACAAAACCTCTTCATGTGATTCAGGACTCTGCATCTTTAGTAGGGTATAATCTTATCAGTTTTTGAATTGCCAAATTAAAAAATACAAGTTAATATACATCTTTTCTTGGTAGATTTTCATTATAGAAGTTCGATGAGAAATATGTTTAACTGGATTCTATTCTACATGTTGTTTTAGGGACGCAACGTATTAAAAGGTAAGTTAAGATAATAAATTGACATTCTCTATATTTTGTTGCGTGATAGATGTAATTTACAGGTCCCAAAGTATCTGGTATCTCGCTACTACTTGTCTGTGGAATAACAACAGTTAGATTAATTTCTTTAATTACATGATTAGCTTATATGACCGAGCTGAAAAGGAACGGTTTAAGGAAAATGAGGCGGCTGACATGACTTAAATGATTTCTTAATTGTTTGATAGGGCGTTCAATACAAAACACCATGTTCCAAGTTATATAGTTTTGCTTCGTGGACCATGAACTTTAGTAAGGAATATAAAATTTTCATAGCAAGGTAGATGTAGTAGTAAGCTAAGAATAATGCTATCAAAATGTATCACGTTTCCCGAACAACAACATTATATGAGTGGATTGGGTAGTATTACGATGATGCAAGGGAAGACTATAGTGTGGAGGCAGACGTTGCATGAGCATGGGCATCATCTTCAGCATCTACAACTTCCATAATTTAAGTGGCCCCTCTGTTGCAACTCACAAAATCATGAAAAAAGGTGTGTTCAATGGAATAACTATAAGACAAAAGAATGAGTGTAGATGTACTGTATATACTGCAACCATGTAGCCCCTGAACGGTTAACATTCAGAATTTGTATATTCAAATTCTTAGATAGCTTCCAAATATTCAAATAATCGAGAACCTTCTATAACACCATAGTCTATACCTGTCCGAGGAATTTGGGTATATTCTTTGCAAAACGATCATATATTAATTATTGGTAACTAATTAAACACTCATCATTAAACTTGGTAACCAAGTTTGCATTGGGGGCTACTCGAGGATTAAGGTATCTTCACGAAGAATGCAGAGTAGTAGCTGCGTAGTGCATCATGACATGTAGCCAAACAGTATCCTGATCACCTATGATTTTGAACCTCTGGTATATACCTCCCCTATTCAAACTATGTATCCTATGATGTCCTGTTTAGATGAGATCATGCTATCATAATTTAGCATGATTCAGTTTGATTTTACCATTTTTGCAACAAGCATAACGAAGAATTTAAACTGCCAATTTATGCTGATTTTTTTTGCAAGGTTGGAGACTTTGGTCTAGCAAAGTAGCAGTTCATTGGAGATACAGAAGAAGAAACAATAGTAATTGGAACATGTGGAGTGTCACCTGGATGGTCAAATATCTATACAAGGGTGTCACCCCACTCCAACAGTTTGTCTCTGACTACGTCAGATCCATCTCCACCAAACACCCTTTCTGGAACAAAACTCATGCTGTTGATCACTTCATGCTCTCTTGTCATGATTGGGTAATTACTTTTTCCCGTTTGCTCTATTATTTCCTTAGTCTCTATAATTAAAAATATTTCGTTATCTGATTCAATATTTGAAAAATGAATTGTCTATGTAACTTTCAGGTTGAACTTATTCACGACCTACCCGAGGACGAACCAATCACAGTTTACAGGTGCGGCCCATTGGTAATACATTTTTAAACCCGTTTTATACTACACTTCTGTCCGCTGTCAAAGTTGGTGTATTTGTTGCACAAGCAGCCGGAAATGAAGGACTGATGTGACTTCACACAAAATTACCAGTATCTTTTTGGGGTATTTGGATACAGGTTTTATAGCTGGTAATCTTATTTTAAGTTGCGATACTCAGTTTTTGGGTTTAGAATTCTGCTGATATTTGGGGCAAATATAGAACCGTGACTAATTAGTTTCGTATCAGCGGTTATAAATGGCTATAAAAAGGTAATATGAGATTGCTTACCAGTATTTCAACTCATTTGACAGGCTCTTACTTCTATTTAAAATAACAAGAAACTTATCTTTTTTTGTCAATCATTATGTAAGTTTCTTAAATGGTCAGAATATGTTACTCAAACACTGATTATCTGATAATTACAACTCTAAACGATATCTCCCGCACTCTATGTTAAGGTTTGGTGCTTTGAGCTTCTTATGTGTACATTACTATGTGTAATTGAAGTGCAGGAACATTAAGTAGATTGAAAGTGGTATTGTATACAATTGAATAGCCTTTCTCCTATTATCCTAATCATTATGTCCATCATTTTTGTTACCTTGGTTGGGTTGGCGTTAATGGCTGGTGATAGTGATGAGTAAGCGTATCAGTGGCTTTAGAGGTGTACCTTATTGGGACTACATGTCCGGTATTGTGCTAACTACATGAAAACTATATGTTCCTCGGTAGTGTATCTCAGACTTTATCTGGTTTTGGTTACACTAAATCAATAGTTGTTGGGATTTTTCATGTGCCTGAGTCGTTACATAGTTATACATATAGTTTCCCTGTCAATTGAGTATAAGTGGATGGTGTTATGCTGTTGAGGTTTCAACTATAGCATGTGGCTCAAAAAGATATCATAATGATATATAGGATACTAATATAAAATGTCAATGTGGTCGTTACATTTATAAATGCAAGTCTGTAGTATATAAGGGATGGAAATACTAATAATAAATATCACTTTATAGGATCCAAACAATTAGAGTAGTAAGTTGCTTTAAAAGTTTAACTTGATTATGTGCCTGATGAGATCTAACCTTAGCTTACACACACACGTACACACAAAATACATGTATGTGCGTATCATGCTGTTCTGTGGGAGTGTAAATCATTTCTCATTATTATTATATTTTCTTTTTTTATCACTTCAGCATGGAGCAGAGTCACATGTAGTAGATACAAAATCTCGCAATCCGTTCGATTTTCCAAGTGATACTGATCTTGATCCTAGCAACATGGTAAGTTCTATGTGTATAGTTTTCAAACTACAGATCTGCGTAAGTTCAAATTCAAATATACTGAGTGCCATCTGTCTTAATTTCAACTGCAGTTCTTAGACATGAGCTCTGTGCACTCTGCTCTGCCAAATCATAACATGTCAACACCTTGGTTTCCTGAGAGTGCGACAATACCATATGCTCCTGGTACACAAGGTAAGATCTCAGCAGCCAATCAGCTTTTGTTTTATTGGAATCTGTTATTATTGCAATGCAACATGGTTTTGCTGATGCCTTTGTATATATTGCAGGTCAAGCACCAAGCATGCAGATACCGTAAGTGTCTCACATGTTTTACACTCAGAAGCACCACACAATCTATTCCAATGCGAGAACATAATCTGGCACTATTTTACATCTGATATGTTTGGTTCAATCGACCACATGGCTAAAATTTTATCACTCATTTTGCAGGAACATTCAAGCTCAGGGTCCTGTGGCTTCAATTGGTGGGAACCCATTTGGATAGGACCGACTATTCTTTTGTGGATAGGGTCTAACATTATTATGTCTATTTTTTTTCTTTCTCTGTATTCCGTGTAAAAATAAGTTGTGTTTGCTTTTATTGCATTGAGTATCCTAAGAATTCTGTGGTTTGAAGTTTTAGCCTCTTAGGTATTTTAGTGGCTGCATTGGAGCTATAAATAATAAATGTTGATAGAATATGCTAATAGTTCCATAAAACTTCTTAGCGTATACTTTACTATTTATCTGCAAAATAGAGATTTTTTTGCTTTGTTATGGATAAGCCAAGTCATTGAATGTCAGACTTACCTGTCCAGTTTTACTGAGTTATGGATAAGTCAAGTCATCAGGTGAACTTGGCTTTGATGGGTTGTGAAGTGGTGAAGAACTGTTATTACAGTATTTGAAGCTCAGCTTCCGTCGAGTTGATTCTTATGTCTGCAGAAAGAGGTCTTTTTGCCGAGACGTGGATAAGTTGACTTGAGTTTCGACTCGTATGTCTGGGTTTAAATATGTTGACGTTATATGGCGGACTTCATTCTTGATTTGATGTGAAGTGCTTGAGGACTAATTTAGACAAGTTTTTTGAAGCTAGGGGTTTTGTGTGGTTGGTTCTGGTATTGTTCAAGCCTATCAAGAGACACAAGTCTGCCAGGAAACATGGTTACGGCCGGTTAATTAATAAAAAAATAACGTGAAATTGATCTGGGTACATAATTGAACTCTTGAAATCTACAAAATTTGTTGTTTGAAACTTGGTTTAACGTGATTCAATAGTCACTGAAAGTTTTTGATCCCCATATGGTCTAAGGCAAGTATATAGGCAGATATATGTATTCAGTTAGTAGTAAAGGTCATTTTGCACATGTTCATGTGAGACCAAAAGCATCTAAATGAGTAGGAACTGATGACAATGAGACAATTATAGATAGTTGGAAATCATTAGAAACCTATCTTTTCAACAAACACATAGTCATGTAAATGAAGTGGATAGTTGATAGAGGTAGTAGCTGCTATGTGTGTGCAATAATTCTGGACCACTAGATACTACGGCTAAAGGGAAAAGAAAAAGGTAACAAAAATAAGGCATGGTTGTATAATTGCGAAGGATATCTGATACAAATGGTAACTATCTATAAGCTAATTAGGTATTGGTGTCGATAACCTAATAATGGTAGGTATAGGCTCAAGAATTATGGACTACCAATTATAGTACTACAACTAAAGGAAAAAAAAGAGACTAAAAATAAGAACCTTTTGACTAGGTTATAGTTGTGTTCTTCTCATTTGGGCATGATTCATGCCAGGTACATCTTGGAATGTGGATCTAAACCTTAGGAAGATGTCAGGATCATGTTACAAACATGTCAATATGTAATGTACATGGATAGAAAAATTTGGAAATTGCAAAACTTTTTTTTATGTTTATGCACATATATGTATGTATTTATGTTTATTGTTTAGGCGTATGCTGTTAAACCATATATCGACATGCATATTGATGACAATATAATCTTAAATGGTCTTTTCTATGGAATACTTATGCAAATGGTGAGTTGAATTTTTGTAATCCTCATATTTTAGCCCGCTTCATTGCCAAGAATTTTTGTTCTATCGGTATTAGAAAATATGATTAGAAGTTTGAACATTTACGTAACTAATTCTCATCTTTTATCATGTTTTATTTATAATTAGCTTTCTTTTTATCAATTCTACTTTATATACATGATGGAACTTGATAATATTTCTACAGTAAAAATAGTCGATTATATTAGTTTTGCATGTAACTAATACACCAAGATATGGGAGTAATGGTTATGCATCTTTATTCTGTTGGAGTTCTAAGTCATCGTGCCGTTGGTTTCAGGTTGAAGATTACAAGGAAGTCGAATCAAGGCTCACAAACCCATCTTGAAACGTAGTCTTCGTTAAACAACTTGACATTCAAATTCTTTTATATGTAAATCATCTAATATATATTCATCGTTCTTAAATCTAGATCTTTTTATGTCAATATGTATGTATGGTTACATAATTAAATTTAGGTCGGAAATTTCAAGCTCGGTCGAAGATTGGACTGCACGCGGTGAGAGTGACATCTTTAATGGATGTAGAAAGGAGACATGATATACATTTTCTCTTTGCTTCTTCATGGCTCACCCATCGGGCAGGCTAGGCTATGCTTATGTTGTGGATATGAATAATATATGTGTAAAATACAACAATCTAGAACACAAAATCTACAAAAATATACAATTTTTTTACATTACTTGCATTTCGCACGATCAAAAACAAAAAATAAAAAAACAAACTAACTTTTCAATCAATCAATATATATATATATATATATATATATATATATATATATATATATATATATATATATATATATATATATATCTTTACTACATAAAATAGAAAAATAGTCAAAGGTGAAAGTGAAAATTGAAAGTTAAAAGTTGAAAGTCAAAGGTGAGAGAAGTGTATAATGTAATTAATACTCTTATTAAAACACCCCATTACTTAAAAGTACATTGATTTATTCATATTGTACAACCAACTAAAAGCATATCCACCAAATTAAATACAAACAATTAAAACACCCCATACTAAAAAGTACAATAAAATTTTCACAATATACAATTTAAACAAGTTTCAACAAAATCCAGAATATAAAATAATTACACACACTAATTTGTTAATTTTAAAACACCCTAAAATGAAAAGTACATGCTATTATACACATTATACAAATTAATAAAACACACAAAGTTTCATACAAGCTAACAAGTTGATGGTACATATAATTTTGAAAACTGGACCAGACTGGACCAACGGGTTCAATCGGGAACCGGTTTCGCTACTGGTTCGACTAACCGATAAAAGTCATCCAAAATGAACCGAGAGGACGGTTGAAACCGATACAAAACGGGTAAATCGGCCTCATCGAAATCTGTTTCTCCAGTAATCGTCACAGGGTACCCGCTTATACTATATATAAAGGAAAACACAAAAAGTGAAATGTTGAAACTAAAAATAGAAACTTTGAAAACATATATTTCAAAAGTAAACTATTAATACACATCGAAAACCGGGTTAACACGGGACGCTTCAAACCCGACGGGTTGACCCGGTTTAATTTCACCCGTGTTCAACCAAACCCGCCGGGTTGACCGGTTTAAATCGACTGTTGACCAAAACGGTTCAACCAGTTGAACCACCCGGTCGACCCGGTTTCGAACATTATGTTTAATACCCAAATCTTCAAACTTTTATTATTTTTCGTTTATAACCATAAACATTTTTTATCACTAAACGATTTATCGCTATAAAATCTCGCTATACACGTACACTTTAACTATATGTATATATAATTACCATTAAAAATTCAAACTAATATTAAATGAAAACTGATTTGGCATATTGAATGTTGGAAAGTCAATACAATTTTTTTTTTTTACATACAAAGCATGTATCCATGTTTTTGAAACTTAAAAAGTGAGTAATGTTAAATTTCTAAAATTCCTTTAAAACTAAAATTTCTACATAAAAATTCAAAGAATTTGCCCTTAATGAAATAGCTACCATAACAATTCACACCTAAAATTTGAAAGAAATGTATGACAAATTTTGACAACTTTTACTATTGTAATTTTCCCAAAAAAAGTATATATATTTTAATTTATTTAATCTTAACACTAATAATTTCTAAAAGTTTATCAATATCTTTTATTTTATAAGGCACCATATTAATACTTATTATTTATTGTTATGTTACTTTATAGTGTGTGTATCATATGCAATCTCAGTTATTAAATATTGAAATGTTTTTTAAAAATATTGTTTTGACATTTATATATAGTTGAAATTGCAGAGATATTGTTGTGAAAAACTTGAATGTTTACAATCACAAAACATTGTATAGATTTATTATATAGTCACGGGGTTCATTTTTTTTTGTTCTCGTTCTTGCGCATTAAATACGTTAAATACAAATTTGTGTTCCAAATATTGCTATAATGACGGTGATTGATTGGTGCTTTAATCGTTGATTGTTCCGGCGCATTAATTTCAAAGATATACAAAGTTTTCTTAAATAATTTGGTCAAAATACATTATACAACCGGTGTATATATTTTTGTTAAGTTTCTTAGGTTTGATTGGGTCAAATACCATGTCTTGATGGATGATAACTACAAAGTGAAGCCAATCAAAGAGTTCGGTCAAAGAGGATTCAACACCTCATATGCCGTGTAATAAGAAATTTTACATGACGAGTAACGTGCATTGTTAGTTATCTCATAATTGATGTAATGTTTCATTTTCAGTTTTAATAAATACTTTTATTTGTTCTTTGATACATGTTAAGAATTTTTCTTCAGATTGAATTATCGCATGTTACTTAAACACTTACCACAATATCGCAATTGTTAATTATCTCCGCTAGAACATGCCGCTAGCGCTGGTACGTCTAGTATTAGTATATATATATATATATATATATATATATATATATATATATATATATATATATATATATATATATATATATATATATATATATATATATATATATATAAGAGGAGGCATGCCACATAAAATGCCACTTGGCATCCCATAATGCCATGTCATATTTCCATGTCATCATTGTGTTTATGTGGCATTTTTTTTTATTTTTTTAAATGACATGTAGCTTTTTAATTAATATATGTACAATTTTTTTTTAATAAATTTTAAAATTCGTTTTTTTTTGTTATTTTTTAATTTTAAAATTTTTTTATTAAAAATAAGACATTTGTTAGAGTTGAACTTGGGTCATTCATGTTTTTTTAAACAACTTACCACTAGAGTAAATTGTTTTTTGATTTATATCTTTCAAATCAATATAAATAAGGAGATTATAAAAAAATTATGGAATTTGTATTTTAGGTATGTATATTATGAAGATAACAATTAAAATAAATTATGATATATATTACTTACAAGATAATTATACCTTAAATATTTTTAACCTATTTTTTTATTTTATTATTATTTTTTTGTATAAATACACCTTATTATATTCCAAAACATAAGAATCCGTTTTTAGGATTTTTAACTTTTACAAGGTTAATAATCCTAACAAGTTTTTATCGATGGAGGCATAAATCCATCTGAAAAACTTACGATAAGTTATCTCAAATAGTCAAATCCTGGAATAAACGTAGCTTTTAGTTTTAATCAGGATAAGTAGGGGTTTTTTCCTACTATTTTAGGTTTTTTAAGGCACTTGATGATGGTTCTTTGATGCCCGTTCGCTGCTGAATTATGTTATTGTTGTTGTCTGTAAAAACCTCTTTTTTCCTAAAAACCCTAATGGTCTCTGTTATATTTTTTTTACATATTGTTGGTTTTTTTGCAGATGATGATGGTGATGGTTTATGAAGTAGATGATGGTGTTGATGGGAATTATGTTTATAGAACTAACGATAACTCTACATCACGTAAAGGTTTCTTTTTTGTTTATTAATTTATATATGTTTTTGTGTGCATGTATAAGTTTATACTTGACAAAATGGTTGATGTCACTATGGTTGCAGGAGGATCTTTGAAGATGACAGGTTTATTCTCTCTCTGGTTCAGCAAATATTATTGATCAAATGTTTCTAAGGCTTAGCGCTTATAGCTAACCTTGAGTGCATAAACATTCGCACATATTATTTCACTCGAAAGTATTAGTATAAAAGAAAATCCTCAATTATATTTTGTTAGACAGTCATATGTGAAGCTCATTCGTGGGATAAACTTTCTTGGAAGGTTACATAGAAAGATAAAGGAAAACAAGGTAATACCATTTTTTTCTTTTTAGATTTCCTTTTATCATGATATTTACTATTTTTCTACTAACTTTTTAGCATGCTTTGCCATGCAACTTACATCAATATATAACACAGTAAACTTTTAGCTTTATAGCAGTTGGGTATGTTAGATTAGGGATACTTATTGGATTGCTTATTTTTCTGCTTATGCTTATGCGTCTGCTTACGAATAAGTACTTATAACCATCAGAGGAAGTAGTTTTTGTGTTTGCTTATTTTGTAAAAAAAAAATGTAGGAAGACCAAAGAAGTATCGTTTGTATAAGTTACAGTCTAATCCATTTGTAGTGGCTAATTGAAAACTGCTTATTCTGACTCAAAATAAGCTGATAAGGAGAAGCTGGATGACTTCAATTGAAAACAGTCTGGTAACGTGATACCAACTTACTTTTACAAGTGTACTGTTGTATGGAATTCACTATAATTTCAAAATAAGAAGGTTAGGTTTCACATAACAAAATAGTGTATGATTTTGTTAAACATTAGTTACTTTCTCAAGCAGAGTAAAGCTTGTTTAAAAAATAGTTTTTACAACTGTTGCAATCGATCTTAAGCTTAAACTTGAGTTTTCTGATTTAATTTATGACAAATTCTGTAATTTATAATCAGGAAAGATAGCGGTTTTAGGTGGTTGCCGTGAATACACTGGTGCACCATACTTCACTGCTATTTCTGCTCTCAAAATCGTTAGTATCTCCAAATATCATTACTTTTTATTTTAGATTAACTTACCTTTTGAATTCATTTGAATGTATTTTTTTCTCCCAATGTCTGCTTAGGGTGCAGATTTATCACATGTTATATGTACTAAAGATGCTACTCCAAGTTATAAAAAGCTACAGTCCTGAGTTGATTGTGCATCCTTTGCTGTTAGAATCATACAATGTGAGGTCAGTTAGTCTCATCCGTTTCTCGAGCTGGTCTTTTAAATACTGAATTGGTTCTGATTTTTGTGAATTTACAGAGACGAAGACAAACAATCAATATCAACTCGGGTTCTTGCTGAAGTTGATAAGTGGTTGGAAAGATTTGATTGTCTTGTCATTGGCCATGGGCTTGGAAGAGATCCATTCCTTTTGGGATTATACCACAACAAATTGACCCAAGCACCTGACATGACCTGTGACTTCTATCTGGTTAGTCCCTTCTGTATTGGTTTATTAAACATCATATCCGTAATTTAACAGCTCTCGTCTTTGTATAAAGATCACTAGAGATAATTTCAGTTGTATGTGTATATTTCTTTGCTAACTCATATATAACTGTTCAGTAGTAATATTTCATATTATGTGGATGATGAAATTGATTGAACCAATGCTTGTAGGCATCCAGATAGACAATATATTCAAAACATAGGATCATTGATATACATGAACGAAAGTTAACTTAACCTATTGATATACAAGCCCGGGTCCTGGAAGATGACAAATATACATGTCCATAGACCAAAGTATGCTAAGCGGAAGAAGAGAAACCGCTGAAAATGAATATATGATATCTATATCAGTAACATCAACCTTACAATCTAGATAAAAAAGATACCTACATAATATGATCTATAATATGTATAAAAACAAATCTGCCCTTGCCCCTTAGTACTTTTACCGCTTACAGGTTTTTATGATAAAATTTGGGTAGGTCAACTCAACATGACCCATTTTGACCCGTTACCCATCCCAGTCATAGTTTGCCACCTCTAGCACGGATATCTTTGAAAAATGCAAATCCTTTGCTATTTATGCAGAGCTATCTAGCACGGATATCTTTGAATCAACAGTTACAGCGGATGTGCGCACTAACATCGTCAGACTTCAGTTGTACTTTTACAGCGGATGAAGATCTGGAAATTTTCAGACATTGTATGGGCCAAAAGTATTATCATATGCAGTTATCTAGCAGGGTATCCGCATAAGATAAAAGCAGTAACTAACTTAAATAAGCAAAAGTAGAACCTGAAAAAGCACAACGTTACTTTTCGCAATGGAATGGTGTGAATTGATGACTTTTCCATCTCACCTTTACAGTTATGAGCTTCCAGATTCACATCGTCTCTTAGAAGGGGTAAGTATACCTCAAGAAAACATGAATTCTTCCTTCATTAGTAACCATTTCTCAATAAATTCCCCCTAAATTTCATTTGGATAAACGGGAACCTGATGATTCTTCCTCATACCTGCTTGTGATTTGGACACCTGGTTAGTAGGATATGTAGACTTAATAGGTTGATATCAGTAGCCTATCACATATAGATGTTTCAACTATATTTGGTTTTGCTAATACTGATTACTTCAATTGCCATTTGTCCTTTTTTAATAATAACTTTAGATTCAATTCAGCCACCAGAAGGGAAATGTCGCTCCCAAGAATCTGGCATATTATGCAATGATGAAACGTGCTTTGTCTACAACAGCAACGGGAGGCAAATTCCCTAACTGTTCATGGGACACTCCTGGTGAGTAGTGGTGTACGAGTCGTACTATGGGAAAATAAGTAGTTTTTAAAATAGAAATTGATGATCTTCAAGTAGATATTATATCAACTTTAATTTGTTGAAATTACTTTCCGTAGATGGTTTTAGTAATTCATTAGCTGGTCCACAGACGCTTATGAGGAAATCATCAGTCATCAGGCTTTCTTTTAAGACAACTTCACTTGATAAAGAAGAAACCAGTGAAATTCGTAGGTTTTTTTTGTTTATTAATTTAAAAAAATATGTATATTTCAAACTTTCAGAAACATACGAAACTGCTGCATCTTCTCAGTTTCAAGAGAGGAACCGGAAACGCAAATCTGTAATTGGCAGCAACTCAGAATAGTCCTGACACTGAACAGAGACGATAGGCAGGTCCTACTATGAAAATGAATTTTGACATGCTGATCCAATAATCTTGACATGCTGATCCAATAATAATCTATCGTCTTTTGGATGACCTTCAATGTGTAACTCATGTTCAGCATCTATATGTATAGGAAAGGGTATGTTCAACAATTCAAATACTAATCATTCGTTACATTTTGCTACTGCATTTTTGTAACAGGTATTAGTAAAAACCAACAATAAATTGGTTGCAGCTCCTATGGGAACATCGACCGTGTAAATTATACTAATAGGACCCATTATACCAGGTAATCACATATCTCATACGACAGACGCTTTGTTATTGTGCATTTAAAATACACTTTGGGCTACTCACGACCCGTTTGATGAGTTTTGTTTTTAACCACATGATTTTTATTTACCTGATAGGACCCATTATAGTTCAAGTATAACCCGAATAGACTTATTACATGACTATGTTGTCATATACACAACTCTCCTAACTTGCGCCTACCTTTGCAGTATAATGCACGTATATTAATTTGGAGATTGGTTTGAAAGTAAGCATCCTATACCATATTTTGCCCAATGACTAATTTATATGCAAATTGTTTCGATTATGTTCATAAAAATTGGTATGATATTTGACAGATGGTTAACCGTTGTTGCAAAATTAATTACCAAGAAGAAGTGGCAACAAGATTCGGAGGTATTGCTTTGCTAAAAAGGAGTGTCCATATCTGCATTAGCACCGGATGAGGTATATGCTACGCATGTTAACTGGGTAAATATTAGCATCGTTACTGGAGAAAATGTTAAGCCTTCTTATGGTGGGGAACAAGAGCCATTCATTCGAAAAGTTATATGAAGTCATTGACCAGCTACCTTGACACCTTTACCCTGACAAAGTTAGGTACACTATTATCGTTTCTTTAAAAATGTAACAAATGTTTTGATGAGCCCCGACGAGTAGGACAACCATAAGCAAACCTCTAAGAAGTTATGGGCATTTCATACAGCTGATTTTATCATTACAATCCCTGCATATAGGTTCTTTTATCATTTTACATAGGAAAAGGAACCTGGTCAATGCCAGCATGTCAATTGTTACTACAGGTTACATCTCCCTTATAATAACGTTAGCTGAAGGCAAGCGTGCCTACAATTTCTTTTTCACATTTGAGTGGTCATATTATAAATATGTTATCCCTTTATACTCTTATCTAAAGTTTTAATCTTTTTTTTTCTAACGATTTTATCTTTTTATGATATAAAGGCTATTGCATTTGTAGCTTTTTGATTTTAAAATGAGTTTTTATAAGTGATCCTATACACCCCGTTTCCACTCTGTGTTTTTGTTTATTGTTGTATATTTAATGAGTTCCTCTTGCAGGCAGCGTATTTAAGAGCGAAGAGGATTCCATCAGTTTGACCATTTGCTTAACAAAGTACGAGGGGTTGTAAGAGAAGATGGTAAAGGATACAACACTTCTGTAATTTTTATGCGGATGGCATTACTGTCGTTGAAGGTAATGTCCAATGATGCTAATATAATAACGTTAGTTTGGTTTATTTCAGTTTTCAAAACCTGATATGTTCATTTTTTATATATTTTTTTATTTTTTTTAATACGTACAAGCATATCAAAATCTGGCCAATAGACATAATCTATAAGTTGAAATTGATAAGCACATAGGTCGAATAAAGTAGGCTTATGAACTTTTCAGAACTCAAAAACGTCCAGAAATCAAAAAGAAAAACTGATCCAAACACCTCCATAATATATTATATACATGAGCATGTGAGATGGTTAATCAGGTAGATATGTAGTCCTAAATTTACGTCAGTTTGTTTTAGTAGAAAACATTTGGAGAACATTTCAGTTTCGGCCAATTGACGCATTTTACTCGATAAAATACTTATCAATCTTCTCCTTGATGTCTATGCACATGTTTGTTTTCATATGTTCTCCCCATTATAAACAAAAAATAAGTTAACCCAAACACTCCTTAAGTTGGTATTATTTGATTGTTACTGTTATTAGGTTTATTTAAATGGATAGCAATACTTTAATGATATACAGATGCTGTAGTTAATGTGAAACTGGCAAGGATTATTGGTTCTTATTATCATAATATTACACCGGAGATGAAAACAATTGTTGATGTGCCTGCAGAAGCTGCTGCTGAGAGCTATGCTTTTGTGCAGGCAAAGAGTGAAATTGATTCAAAGGTATAATGAGCTTGCTTTTGTATGTGTTCTGATTAATTTATGCTGTTTTCATGCAATTGGGATCTTTTTTGGATCTTTTTTGCTTGATCAGGCAACTTACTCTTATCTCATTTAGTTTTACGGTTTTCATTTTTAGACACATGTTGTCACACGCTACTTTATAAACCTCTATTTTGTAGCGTGAGCTTTTGAGCCTGGATGTGATTTTCGTCAAGTCCTAATTGGGTAACTTTTCTCTTTGCTTGATTGTATTCCTACTACATTCATTCTATTATTGTTTTGATTTCTAATCTAATATATATTTAATTGTTTATCATGTCTGAATCGTCACACGTGTTAAAAAAGATGTAATAAGCGGTTTAGCACCAGGCCTGCCTTTCGATGAAAGAGGGGAGAGCAATGCAACCGAACAAGGCTCAAGTGGTTTAGCACCGACACTTGCCTGGCGCTTTAGCCATATCCTTATCTAAAGTTGAGTTTTTTTTTTGGTTTCTTCGTGGACACGATATTTGGGTTGGAGGGTGTGAATTTGAGGGCCTGCGTGCTTCTAATCATAGGATGATCTGATTTGATGAATTGGCTACCATCTATCGTGCAGGAAGCACTGAGATCGAGTATGGAGGGCTCTATTGTTCCTGCATTTGAAACCTCGACGGCCAACTTAGAATTTGCTATGATTCTCAGATAGGATACCTTACAATCATATTGTTCCGCCCAATCGGCGCTCTCAATCATATTGGTGAGAAGACCCGTGATGCTATCCTAAGCGGAAAATTTGACCAGGTAAGCAATAATTGCCTCCTAACTGTATGCAGGTGTTTATTTAAAATATTTATCAAAATACTAAGAGTTTCATGTGCTTTTAGGTACGTGTGAACATACCAAATGGTGACATGGTTGGCCATACCAGTGATGTTGAGGCTACTGTCGTGAGCTGCAAGACTGAATTTGGCGCATATAAGTCTTGCTACATTTGACACATCTCATATTTGAACGAGGCATAACACACGCAAGTAACTTGATTTAATATTTAAAGTATCTAAGTATTGGAGTCGTATCACTACTGATGAATCAAGGTACGAGATTACATCTTTCCCACTACTTTATCGGTTGTGTTTTCTTAATATCAGGTGTTTTTGGTTTTTCTGTGATGCTGCCATTGATAGGTCAGCACGTACATAGGCTACAAAACTGTTTGAAACACAATAGGTTCTGGAATTTCAAAATGTCATAAATGGTCTAAGTCTTGCAGCGTGTAAGTAGAACAGTGCCTTTATTATACGTGAGTCGCTTCCGGTGAATAAACAGGTTCAAATCTTGATAGATTTTATGGTTCTTAATACATAATTAACTATTGTATGAAATTGTACCCTTTTTATTTAGAAAAATATTTATGATTGGTTATAATAAATGAAATTATTGTTTGTTAACAGTAGGATTGGATGCAATTTATGATTGGTTATGATTGGTTATAATAAATGAAATTATTGTTAACAGTAGGATTGGTTATAATAAATGAAATATTTATGACGGGTGGTGTCCCTTTTGGTGCGACGACCAAGGTGAGGCCGTGGGAAGATGGCACTAATTCATTAACTATGGCTATGTGAAAAAGTAAGATTTAAATTCATCTAAATTGTTTATCTTTATATTGCCGAAGCACTTTATCGAATAGGAATGGCTCACTTGGAGGTGACTCTGTAAAAATTTAACATAATTAATATTTATGATGCTAATAGTTACGTAGTAATTATTTGTAATCTGAAGGCGCACGAATTGCTGGTGCATCAAGAATCATTGGTGTTGACGATTTAAACTTGGTAAGTTGTAACACAAATTAAAAGATTTATTAAGTATATGTGTAAGCTAAAAATTAATTATACATATTTTCATTATAACAACAAAGAGATTTGGGTTGACTGATTTTGTGAATCCAAAAGACTTTACACACATTAATTATCTCTATTGATATAGACTCTTTCAGGCTAAGACGCTCACTCAACATGTTTTCAGCCGGTTTAACAATTTCAATACTGTTGTCAACAAATTCTAATTTTTTTGTTACCGCTTCTTATATGCAAAAATATTCAATTTTCAATATATTGAATGTATGTTAACATGTGCTCTAAGGCCACAAGTTAGACCAACTCATATAATAATTCTGTCTATCTGACTTTTGAGGCCGATTGTTGGTACACTCGATATATACGGAGTAGATGTCTTATATCCGAAAAGAAATGACCAAAAAGAGACCTACTAAATAATGGCTTTACTTTTTTAGTCTGATTAGCTGTTTTTAAGTGCTTGAAACATGTACAGTAAAGGACTATCGGAATTAAATAGCAACTGAGATAAGTTTCCAGTTTCAATTTTTTTGTCTCTGCATATTCAGTTGTTATCAATATTAATCAATACAGCTTCATAATTAAAGTTTTCACAACTTATAATGTATTATGCATTTTGTAGGGGTCCAAGATATGGTTATAAGGGAAAAGTTTTGCTTGCATTTGGTTACATTGCCTCTTCCAAGATTGGAGTTATATTTGATAAACAAATACCAGAATGCAATGACCTTGGAGGCAAGCTTAAGAAAGATACTTTATGGATCTTATTATGGCATGACTTACCGTTTCTGGCTTTTACTTACTTTTTAATTTTCTTGGATTTTGTCATGACTAAGTAGCTCCTTACCAAGGACGTGTGTGGAAGGTAAGGGTCGATCTTCCAGTAGATTATCCCCTAAAGGCTCCAGTGATCTCTTTCGATACCCCATTTCACCATCCAAATATCCGATATGAGTAAGTGTTTTATCGTGACTATTACTGATATTTTATGACTACTTTTTTGACAAAAATAAACTCCACTATTTGAATGTCTGATATTTTTCACATTCTATCAGGCATGGTGTCGTGTGCTTAGATGTGCTTGATGATCAAAACTGGAACCCCATTATAGTAAGATACTTATTAGTTTCTCATAAAAATGCAATATATTGAGTTTTTGACTGGCACAACTCACAATTACTTTTCCTTTGTTGTAAGTTAAGAGGTGCCAAAATGGGTAATTTTAGATATTTAATAAGGACTTTTTTTTTGACAGACTTGGTCCTAATTTTTTACCACGTTTTTCTTGAAAAGGTAAGTTCCAGTACCTTTTTTATGTTTTGCTTAAGCTACTCCATACGAGATTCTCACCATGTAGTACTTTGTGCTATAGATTGAAGCACCTGTGGATCGAACAAAAGAATTGTCTAGGTTGGTTTATGAGCACAAATATGAGGAGGCTTTCACTTATGCTCTACAAAGAAGTGATGTTTGGATCGTCTCCTGGTTATGCTTTCAGGTATGCTCTGTCACCTGTTTTCTTAAACTGTTATGGGGTTACTAATACCACTATTGTGCCGATCAAACCCAGTATGCTTATAATTTATATCCCAAAATCATTATCTAAACACAATAAGTACCCTATTGTAAGTTAATATTGTGCAAATTTGATATATTTATAATTTAGTTGGTTCGTAATCGCTACCCATCAAGTGAAATACGCCTCATTGATGATGTCTTGGGTAATATCTTTCATGTAATTTTGTAAACTTGTACTTTGTAGCAATATCTATTCTAACCAATCTAAAATTCATGATTAATATTGTTTAGAACAAAATGTTAGAAAGTAGTTACCTACTTTTAGCCGTTTTATGGATTATGGTAACATCAATTATACTTCTTAACCGTTAAATTTAACTTTTAATAACTTTTAACTATATATTTGTTCTACTAAATCCTAAAAAAAAAACACAAATCAAAATACTTACCTGCTTTTAGTCGTTTAATGGATTATGGTAACATCAATTATAGATCTTAACCATTTCATTTAACTTTCAATTAATTTTTAGAATATATTTGATTCACTAAATCATAAAAATAAAAACCAAAAGTCATACCCGTCCATCGGACGGGTTTTGACACTAGTATATATATATATATATATATATATATATATATATATATATATATATATATATATATATATATATATATATATATATATGGGTGAGATCATATAAAAAGAAGATTTTTGATAAAAAGAATAAGAAGGATTTTGGACAATTAATTTAAAATCAATGGATGAGATTAATTTTGAGCATAACTAACTATTAAGGGTATAAAAGTAATTTTATAGTCTAACCATAACAACCTATATAACAAATCCCAGCCTTCTTCTTTCCTCCACATCGATATATACAATCACATCCTTCTTCTTCCCTATAAACACACACTGAAACACACAATCAAGTATAATCCTTTTCACTCTGAAACACACAATCAGTTATCTTCCGAAACACACAGCTTCTTCCATCCGTTCCACAATGTTCAATCAAATTAGGGTTTGTAAAACCAATCGATTATTAACATAAAGTAATTACAATCATGGATTATAAGCTCAATTTCGAATTTTTCCATAATTTCATTGATTAATAATAGTGATAACGAAGGTATTTTTCCATAATTTTTTAATTTAGTGTATTTGATAACAAACTGTAAATTAGTGTTTTTATTGTAAGTTGCAGCAATTATGGATTTTTGGTGTATATTACCTCATAGATCAGTGTTATTACAATATATAATATCTACTTATTGCTATTAGTGTAATCTGGTATATAAATTAGTGTTATTGGTTTAATTTTTTGAAAGTTTTTATTTGTCGTAGAATCTTATGCACAAATAAGTGTATTTGTGACACAAAATTTCTTTATTAGTGTTTTTTTTATGGAAATTTGTATTTATAGTAAATTTGATGCACATATTAGTATTATATTTTTTAAATACATAAATTTGCGTTCTAAGTGTGATTTGATCAAACATCGATTCTGTGTGGAATTTGATGCACAAATAACTGGTATTGGTGTATTATAAGTTTGTGTTTATGGTAGAAATTTGATGCACTACCTAGTGTTATATTTTATTATATATATTTTTTTGTTATTAGTGTTACTGTCATCATCTGATTATGCTTTTTTTGTTCATAGTTGATACATCTAACCCTATAGATGTTGATAACATACGAATGAGCAAACATTGGGTCTTGTTCGTTTGGCGGACCCGATGTTTCAGATGTTGTTAAACCTTTAAAGTGTAAAATGTTTAAGACATTAGAGGATGCTTTACAGTTCTACAAAACACACGAGAAGCTCAGTGGTTTGGAAGTTAATCTGCTCAATACAATAGAAAAGATGGTAAAGTGAAGATGCAGTATTTTGTTTGTAGTAGAAAAGGATGTACGCCGGTTGCACCGAGGACATGTTGGTTGATAATATCGATAAGTAAGAAAATAAGAAGCCTGAATAAAAATGAAACATGCCTTCATGTTGTTATATGGGCGTTTGGCACCGTGGTTCAGCTACTTTTGCAGTTTTATGGGTGTTTGGCACTGTGGGTTATGGCCGTTTGGCGCAACAACGGGCCTTGTCTATATGTATCCTTTTCTTTTTTGGGTGTTTGGATTTACATCATTAGTCTAGTGTAGATTGCAAATTCAGTTTCTGTAGTATATGGTTATTTACACAGGTTTACAAACAGGTGGTATGAAATGTGTGTAGCATTCTTTTGATGTTTGTGTTCAGTCAATTTGCTCTAAGTATAATGTTTGGATTAGTCTTTTTTTTCTTCATGGGCCCGGCCGGTGCTTGTAAGAGTATTGAATTTTCAGTTGATATGCATGTGCTCATCCATTTTCCTGTTGTTTTTTTTGAGTTTATGGCAGAAGTTGCAGACTAAATGCTAAGGTTTTGAGTTGGGGTCTGCAAGTTGTTCATGTACAACAACAGGAATCAACTTAGAAAAAATGGTTTCGTCACCTGGAAAGGAAAAAACATATATTACAATGTTCCATGGCTAATTCTTTTCTCTTCGTTATACAAATAGTGTGTTTGGATATGCAATTTGGAAATGATTCTGTGATATTGAATAAATAGATAATTATAATCAGCTGTACTAAACGAGTTGTTTGGAGTTGCTTCTTGTTTGAAGCTGTGATGATTAATTGAAGATTGGAAACACCGCTTAATAGGACAAATTCAAAACATGTATAAGAAAACTGATGCACATTTCACCAATTTTCATGCACAAAAAAACTTCAAAAAAACATATGCACGTAATACTATTACAAACATCATATGAAAACTGATGCACATTTCGCTCATTTTTCATGCACAAAACAACTTTATTTCAAAAAACTCATGCCGATAAAAATGAAACATAATACTATTACCAACGTCATATGAAAAATGATGCATATTTAGTCCAATTTTCATGCGCAAAATAGTTTTTTCTCAAAAAGATTATGTCGATCAACGATTCAAACCTAATCAGCAATGAGATTCTCAACAAACTACATAAAAGAGATACCAAAGTCTGTTTATTGTGAAAAGTGGTCTCATTTCCTTACACAAAAATTTCAACCTGAACACAATTCAACTAAGATATAAGTCTTCATGATTAAACATCCCATTTATAAAGAAATACAATCCAACAACAATACAATCATTTTTTTAAACAAAATGAAATCGACTAAGACATGCCATCATCAATTTGGTTTTGTAGATCTTCCACCTCATCCTTCAATCCACATTTCTACTTCTTTGTTTCATGTCCGAGATATGCTTTCAGATGACACGACATAAAGAAACCACAATCAATACAGTCAATCTAGGTTCTCCTTCTTTTACAAACTTTCTTCCTCACTTAGCCAAATTTTGGATGTTCCTCGAATGCCAAGTACTCCAGGAAGAGCTCAATCTATGAAAATCTTAATAGTACAAAAAATATAATTTTTGATGCACATAGTGATTAATCCTTTTATATGCAAACTGTTTAAATATGATGTTTTGTGCCCTACAAGCTTCGTGAAGCTTTCTCCATTTTTTATTTTAAATAAGCAAAATCTTCATTCTTACCATTGTGTACTTTTAATGCACAAAACAAGTGTGATGATTATATAAGGATATCACTTAACTAACGTTATGTGTAAATTAGTACACATTTAATGGACAAAGAACTATTATTGCAAACAAAAGGTGTGTTGATTACCTAAGCAAGTCACTTGCTCATTTTTAATGCACAAAACAATGTTAATTTAAACAAAGGTGTGTCGATTACGTAAGAATGTCACTTTTAGTTACTTCTTATGAAAACTAATGCACATTTATCCCATATTGATGCACAAAACAATGTTTTTCATATAAAGTCGTTGCTAATAACCTAAAACGTAAAATAGCGCAATTAAGTGGTGTGCGAAAGACAATGGTCAAGATATAGACCTAAATAATACATTGAGGTATACAAATACTTTGCCACTATGTCATGTTATTAAATTAACCAATAGAAAGCTGCATCTTAATTACTAAATGTATACATTTACTAGTATTTGTGTACATTCACGTCAAATTTTTACCTCTGACATTTATATTAAAAAAAGGTTTATGATTCCTAAAGTTGTGGGTTTTGAATTTTGCACAAATCACAACTGTCCAAACTTATCGCAGGTTTATTAACCGCATAAATAAATCAATGCACATTTTGCCCATATTTAATGCACAAAGCAGTGTTATTCCACATAACACACGATTACCAAAACGTATTGCAATTTTACTAACTCCCTACAAAAATTAATGCACATTTAGCCCATTATTAATGTGCAAAACAGTGTTCACCACGCAGCTCATGATTATCCAAACTTATCACACATTTACTAACTGCCTACAAAAAATAATGCACATTTCGCCTATTTTTAATTCACAAAGATGTGTTATTCCACATTACACAGGATTATCAAAACTTATTGCACTTTTACTAACTCCTTACAAAATTTAATGCAAACTTAGCCCATTTCTTAATGTGCAAAACAGTGTTATGTCACACAGCTAACGATTATCCAAATTTATCATACCTTTACATACTGCTTACAAAAATCAATGCACATTTAGCCTTACTTCATGTAAACCTAATGTGCGTTTAGAGAGTGTCTATTGCATAAAAATATGTAAGTCATACTTCATGTAAAACTAATGCGCGCTTACACTTCGTCTAAATTCCAGTTATTTCATAGTCATATATATCTGCTAAAATATACTCTATTTAGGATATTTTAATGCACAAAATAATGTTATAATATAAAAATGCGTGTTCATTACCCAAGGATATACTTTCTACTAACTTCCTATATAAATAATGCACATTTAGCCAATATTTATGAATAAAGTAGTGTTATTTCATACAAAAACGTGTTGATTACCCAATGATATCACTTCTGCTAACTTCCTATAAAAAGTAATGCACGTTTAGCCTATTTTTTTTTAACAAAAAAAATTCTATTTTATACAAAGGCGTGTTGATTACCCAAGAATATCACTTCTACTAACTCCCTATAAAAAGTAATGCACATTTAGCCTATTTTTATGTACAAAACAGTGTTATTTCATACAAAGGCATGTTGATTATCTAAGGACATAACTTGACTAACTTCATATGAAAAATAATGCATCTTTTGCTTATTTTTATACGCAAATCAAGGTTATTTCAGAAAATCAGGTACAATTACCCAAATATATCAAAAAATTTACCAACATTCACATATAGCTAATTTGATGCACCAAATAGCTACATTAAACTAATCAAACCTCCAACAACAATACAAGCAAATCACGTAAACGTAACCATATACAACAATCACGAGCTAAAAATACAAAGATTGCAGCTGAATCAGGTTAAGATGTCACATTCCAACCAACATTTTAATGCACAAAACAGTCAAATCTGGTTCTAATCCTTATTTTAATGAACAAAACAATCAAAACTCCTTATAATCCTTATTTTAATGCACAAATCATTTTTTTTATATCAAATTCTTATTAACAAATCAATTTTACAATTAATTACATCAATACCTACAGATTTTGAGTTTTTGAGGGACTATTGTGGCGCATCTTCATCCGCTTATTAGCTTGATACTCTTCATTAATAGACATAGATTTAGTTACTGATACTCTCCTTTCACTTCGTCTTTTTGTTGCTGCTAATATTTACACACAAGATGCAGTAAAATCAGGTTCCTATATTATTATATGAACAAAATCAATTTTATTTTACTTACCTTTTCTTTTCTTCGCCATTTTTTTTCTGTAAAATTATCGATTAAAGCTTCGGTGAGGAACTATTGATTCTCCTGTGAGAGTTATATGATTGAGAGAGAGAAAGTAGTTGGAGGAGAGAGAGAGTAGGTGAAGAATGAATTAGATTAAGGTTTAAAATAGGTATATTATTAAAAGATGTTTTTGCCCTTTCAGCCTTAATTAAGTGTATAATTTAATCTCATCTATTGATTTTAAATCTAAAGGTCCAAAATCCTTCTTATTCTTTTTACCAAAAATCATCTTTTTATTTTAACTCCTCCCTATATATATCTATACATTATATATAAGAGGAGGCATGCCACATAAAATGCCACTTGGCATCCCATAATGCCATGTCATATTTCCATGTCATCATTAAAATGACATGTGGCGTTTTAATTAATATATGTACAATTTTTTTTAATAAATTTTAAAATTCGTTATTGTTTTTGTTATTTTTTAATTTTAAAATTTTTTTATTAATAAGAAGACATTTGTTGGAGTTGAACTTGGGTCATTCATGTGTTTTGTAAACAACTTACCACTAGAGTAAATTGTTTTTTGATTTATATCTTTCAAATCAATACAAATAAGGAGATTATAAAAAAATTCTGGAATTTGTATTTTCGGTATGTATTTTTGAAGATAACAATTAAAATAAATTATGATATATATTACTTAGAAGATAAATATACCATATATATTTTTAACCTATTTTTTTTTTTTTTTTTATAAATACACCCTAATATCTTATTCATAAACATAATTATCCCTAAAAAGTATAATCGACTTAAGATGCCTCACATATGGAAAACATCAACGAGTACAGAAAGACTGCCTAAGCGTTTGAAGGCTCCTATACTATGGGTGTTACTGCTTCCAGTAGTTTTGTGTCAAATCAAGCTAATGAAGATGTTTTCCCTGTGTCTTTTTCCGGTGATGTTACTTAAGATACTACATGTGTGTTTATAGATGTTTTCGTCATGTTATTTGTTTATGTCCATGTGTATGTTCCGTGCAAGACTTACGTTTCGTTTTATGTTGTTCTGTTTCCACTGATAGGTCTGTCCCTTATCAATGAACAAATACCGAAACTTTGGTTTTCAATTCGGGTCATTCATATGCTGTGTGTATTTTAGATGCCCTTCAGTTGTCCGTTATAATTAAACGCGTTAATTTGTGCTTTGTTGTTATTGTTACAATTGAAAGCAGTGACCTTTTTACACAGGGGGTACGCGCTCCTCATTTAGATTGTCATGCAACTACTGTCCAATCTCACACGTCCACAGGTGACGACCGGCGTAAGTTGTGGCAACCTTATGTTTTTTTGGCTTTTTTTCCCCAATACTGATACCACGACTATTGTTGCAGTCACAGCAGCTGTCTCTGACTCCAACTGTCACGTGTCGACTTCACGGTCACCGCCGTCTGCGGCTACTTATCAATGTATGTTGAATATTTCATGCCCATTGTTACATACTCATATTCTTTAGTTTAACCTTTTACGAACGCCGTATGCGCGACTATCAATGTATGTGTTCATATATATGAAATTAACTGGGCTTTGGGCGTACTACGTATTTTATAGACCCTACCAATTCAACAATCTACTTCAAAAAAAAAAGTTATAAAACACAGCTACTAATCTATGAAAAAATGTTAAGGACTGTATAATAGAATATTTAATCGATAACTATAAAAGATTAAGAGTCGTGATAAAGTGACGTAAACATATGCTCAATTCATTCATCTTTGGACACATGAATATACAGTTCATTGCTTTTCATCTTTGCCATACATATTTGTCATTTGTCAACATATAAATGTTAGCTTTATTTCTAGCCTTGTGATTTTGGTCTGCAAATATTATGCACCTGCCCAACTACCTGATACGATTGTGTTTAACATAAGAAAAAAAGACTAAAGCCAATTTGTACTATACAATCTATAATTTGGAGTTATTGGACTTAAATGAGTTTTAGTATTTTTTTTAACAAGCCCATAAGTATTAGTGGTTGACATAAACCACGCATTATGGTTATGCTATAATGAACTTCTTTCTATTGTCGTTTGTAACAACTGTCAATGGTGTTGCTGCAATGGGAACACCTACTCCACACCCTACGTTTCATAACACCGACCAAATCCACGGTTGCACCTGTGACACCTATTATTGCTGCACAACGAAGAAACTCGACGCATGCTCGAACCAGTAACACGATTCCACAGTATTGCCAGGCGTGCGCGCACTCAAAGAGGTACAATTGTTGTTTATTCATTATTAGTGCTGCTGTCGTTTGTTTGATGACCATTCGTACTGTAAGTCATATACCGTATCCAGAGACATTGACTTTCGTTTTACCTGGCCTTATTGCAGGACCTCCAGATACGTACACATCTTTAGGTCCATGTAACAGGATTTGTAGCTATTGCGGCTCATTATTTTGGTTTGAAGAACCACTCAGCCCTCAAACACTCCAATATACCTGCAACCAGGATCATGTAAGAATCAACAACACAACCAATACCAGAGAAAAAACTAAACTAAAATTTACAAAACACAACTACAGTTCAACACTTTGAGAAGTTATAGTGCCACTCTATCATTAGGTGATGTAGGGAAGTTTTCTTGCATTGCAACTGAGCAACATGTACTCTATTTTATACAATAACTTAACGTGTTTTGAGCGATTTGTAGGTTTTTCATCTTGGTTCTTATGAGAGTCTGCGTGTGTTCTGTGAGGCTGTACATAGAAGCTCACTTGTAAGCTCATATTCAAGCCGATTGCAAGTCATTTTTTGGACATTTATTATGGATTAAAGTTGCTCTTGGGACCTTCATAGAAGTAACCACAACTGAGGTCTCATGTGATAGTTGCGGGAACCAACTTATCTTCTATCATGTTTACACTTCATTCATATGTAAATCATCTTTTTATATTATACATTTACGCCGTTGGACATATAAGTCACATAAAAATGTCACTATACTAGGACTTACGCTTGACGATCTATTGGCTTCACCATTAATGTGCTGAGACACAATAGGCACGATCTGGTGCAGCAAATTAGAACCATAATGAAAGCTATATTGAAGAATGCAACATGTTTAAATAAATTAATTAAAAAATAAACGCGCCCCTCTTTTTATACGTTAGCCAGATATAGTATAGCCTATAAGTTATCAGTTCTCAAGTGCTTAAAAGTTATTTTATATTATCGAATGGTCTTAAAAAGGCAATATAAACTTCTGTGTTGCTAGATTCTAATGGAATTAGTTACTTAGCAATGAACTTAAACACAAACTTTGCGACATTAGTCTAACTTGCAAATGGTAATTTTTAGGTCGTTGTGCTTTTTATAGGGTGGTTCATGTAATGGGCTCCAACGCTATGCTGCATTAGTACTAGACAGTTGGTCCTGAAGTCGCTGCAAAGTTGTAGATATTGTGGTTTATGCTGCCTTCCCTGTGACTGCATAGTACGCCTAAGAACAAATACTTCGTGCAGTAAGAGTTGTACCAGTTCCGCCTTCTGTTGATCCTATTGTAGCAGCAGTTGTGATCTTCAATGGATTGATAACTGGGGTTTTGGTTTGTCACTGCTTGCAGGTAATCACAAGTAATCTTTTAGATTAGAATCAATGGATCACAACCCTTTAATAAGTTGAAACTGATATAGTAGATGTGGAGTCAACAAGTAACCTTTTGCTAAGATTTTAGTGTAACTATATTTGCAATGAATAGTATGCAGTTAATACCGAATGTGGTGCACTATGAAAATTGTATAGTGATTGATGGTGATCAAATCGAGCTCTCAGAGGACCGAAAGAAATAATTAGTGGAAAGGGTTCATGAGTTGCAGCCAAAGCCGGTGGAGCAATCTCGCAAACTGTCATTCAAAGGCTGAATAAACAAAGTGTAAATAGAAAATTAAGGTATGACGGTCAAGAAGTTTTAAAAGGGATACTTACCGCTGTACGTGATCCAACAAGTTTTTATTGCAAAATTAGTTGACAGTCACAGTCACAAGTAGGAATTAAGAAAGTGCTTCTAAGGGCATTCAATGTGAAGGAAGCGTTTTTTAACTGTTTGGACATGATGGAGGCTGGTGTGATGCCTAGGGCTGAAATCTTTGCTAAGCTCATGAAGAATTTGAGAAAACTTCATTATATGGAGACTGATGCTGAGATTACAGAAAAAGTGAGGCAGATGGCTGCGGAGAGTTTCAAAATGTTTAAAGACGTGGCGAGAGGACTTAAAAGAGAATGATCAGGTACGTTAAAAGTAATGTAGAACTTGAGGTTGAATATGAAATATATAATCAAGGAAACCATACTTGAAATGCTGTTTTAAGAATGCATGCCAAGTTACTGTTATTTGTCATTGTTCTTTTAAACTTCCTCATTAATACATTCGTTTTCTATTGTTTGTATTTATTTAGGGCTAAACATTTTTAAAAGTTTGTTAACTTCCCATACATGGTCAAGTAGTCTTCGTATAAATGGAGTAATATTCACTCTCTCAAATAAGTAATGCATCAGCCATGTAATCGCAACCAATCACCAAAATGGCTCATAATCACAAAATATGCAAAATGTACCCCTAACTTATATGTTCGTTATATATTTTGAACAGTTTATGGCTCGAGAATATGATGTTACAAGCATAAGGTTAATTATTCTCCATTGAATTTCATGAGCCTAACTCCAGCCTATAGCTCGCATAAAGGAAAGGAAAAAGGCGGAAAATAAATAACTAAACAGAGAAAATTAAATACTGCTAGAAGCAAGTAATAGCATATCATAATTTAACCTTGCAATTGCGTGGTCTTTTATAGTTGCTACAAACTTTATATCCTTTACAAGAGACACACTAATGGACAAATTGGAACTACATAAACATGCATTTACATGAACGTTACGCATAAACTTTTTGCTAGAATAGTAGGTGGTCTAGGAGGTAGAGCAGCAGAAGAAGTCATTTTTTGCGAACCAACAATCACCACCAGTGCAACAAGGGACTTGCAACAAGTTACCCAATTAGCAAGACAGTTATAACCTCAATATTTTGATAAATTTATTCACTTTGACTTTTGGAAGCATGACTTATTATCTTTTCGAGTCCAAGAAAACATGATTGAAGAGGAAGCTGGAGAAGATTGCAAAAAGTGGTTCAAACTCAGGCATCATTCCGAGTTTTCAAACGTAGAAGTCGACGGAATCTACACAATATGAGATAACATGTAGTGGTTGTTTCTGTTATGTTTATATCTAGGTTTAGTCAACAATCGAACCCTGAAATTTGGAAGCCAGAATACATGATCTATGTTTTTCTTGGTTAATGACCATGAAATGTGGTAAAAATACCAAGATCCTTTAATGGCATAAGCAGCAATAACCGGATACTTATTAATATATTGTACTTTGATATAAAAGTTGTGTATTAAGAACAACTTGTTTCACTCACAATATATCATTTTAGCAGTTTGAATAAGCGATCTCAAATGCCCTTGGCACATCTTATATGTTCATGTACCAAAAAACATTAGCAGTTTTAGATAGAAAACTATATTACGTGGTTTTTGTAAAAAGTTCACGAGTTAAATTAGGGTTGTGTGGTGTAGGCTGGAGAGAAGACTAAATGCGGCGAATCAGTTGTGGCTAAAATTAACGAATTGATAGAAATCCAGCATAAGTCAAAACCTTGATTATCGAATTCAAGTGGCTCTTTTAGTTTGTTGAAGTTAAATATTTACTGATTGGTGTTCATTTATATGTTTAGGGCAGTGGACGAGCTTGGATTAGATAGATCGATCATTACATGTAAGCTTCTTTATTGAAGTTACTTTGTTTAGCATGTCTAATGTAAAGATTAATAGATCATCATTTGGTCCATGATTTTAGATGCTACGTCGTGTACTTCTGTTAACTGCCTATTAGCGAATTTCTTACACTTGTTATTCTTGCAGACCATTTAGAAAAATAGCTTACCATTTTACTCTTATCTGATACACTATTTGGCTTCTAGGAAGAATTGAGAGCTCCACAAGAATCTCAACATGGTGATACAGTAATGGAGTCAATTGTTAAAGAAATGTAATGGTTCAATTCTGGAGAAGGGATCCATACTTAAGATGCACTTCTTTCATGGTCAAATAACTTCTAGCAATATACAAATCCGTGGTGTTCCACATGTTTACAAGGTAAGCTCAGACGTGAAGGACCATTCATATTGAAATTGGAGTAACTCTAAAAAAAATTTCAACTGAAAACCCTAGCTTATCCTAACTTTTTGTTATTTCTTCTATACATGTACCTATAAATAATAAAAATTGTATAAGAATAATTGTATAATTTGTTATTGTGTGGAGTGTCTTTAAATGGTTCTTTGGAGGTATCGGGGGTTCATGTGGTTTTGAACATTTTCCATATCTTGGGTTATTCCTCTTCAAGAATAAGTAAGTTTGATCTTCTATATTTTTTGCATTGCTATAAGAACGATAAGCAAAGTAATTGAGTTATTGCCTAATTTATATAAAATGCAACCATATTGATTGATGGGCATAAAGCAATAAGTAGCATCTGACCCATTCCCTTATATTGTCTTAACCCGATGTAATGGAAGATGTGAACTTTGAGCAAATTCTCGACTCATGTGTACCTCCTCTTGCTATTATAGACTCAAATAGACCTTATCACCTCTGGCCATAGTAAATGTAGGATTATTTTTATGT
Organism: Chrysanthemum makinoi; assembly: GCA_910596185.1. NCBI lineage: Eukaryota > Viridiplantae > Streptophyta > Magnoliopsida > Asterales > Asteraceae > Chrysanthemum > Chrysanthemum makinoi. Next base: position 318,021,414 of record OU343217.1, read on the forward strand.
TTCTTGCAAGTGAAATCAAACACGATAAAAATTTGAAATATGTGACCAGGTCAGGATACGCCCAACACATACCACTTGTGTTAAGAGGTCTTACATGCACATTTCATGGAGGTACAAATATTGGTCGGTATAGTAGAACCTGGTGGCCGTATCGGCTGAATCCCCTCTAATTGCTAAAGTAACAGCTCAAAGTTGATACCTTTTCTGATTCTTTTATCCTTCATTCACCGATGTGAGTAATCTCAACCCATAATAATATAAAAAGTTGCAAGGTCTATTGGTCTAAGGAAGTTTCGTAAATTTTGCAGCCATATGTAATGAGAAACATAGAAGAACTATTCCAGAATGGGCTTTAATGTTTACATGTATTGCCCAAATATCTTTATTCAGGTTTGGGTCATGGATGAAAAAAGTCACCTATTTCGCATGAACCCAACTAATGCATGACATTACATGATACTTTTACATGTTTGGGTAGGGGTGAAAAAAGCCATCTCTTTTGCGAGCAGCTTAAACACCCTTCTCTTCCCTATTTCATATGTATCTTATATTTATGCCTACTAATGTCCATCTTTGTAGGTATTATTACGGTTACTGAACAATCGACTTGGATGATACCTGATAAACTTAAGGTTTTCCTCAACACAACAATCTAATAATCCTACATTTACTATGATTATTCACTGATTTGAACTTCAACATGTGATGGAGTTTGCTCAAATCAGTGAGCAACATCAATGATAGAAGAAATAACTATCATCTTCGTAAAGACAATGCTCAAGTTTACGACAATTTGAGTATTTTTTTAATTATCTCTGTTCTTTTGTAATAAAGTTTTACATTATAAATCACTATTATAAAATTTGAAAATACTCTAATTATTGAAATAAGAAGAGAATGGGTTGAAGTGGGGACTATGTTCCGAATGGGTTTGTGTTTCATTCAGCACAAACTACGCCGTTTTTGCAGCCATTGTTTGGCCAGTCTCAGGGGGACCCCTTCAGTCCAGCAACACGCCTCAGGTTCATGGTTGGGTGGACGAACATCTTTTTAACAGTGTGGGGATTGATCAGCATCAAGGCATAGCTCTCCATTACCTGTCTCCTATAAATGGATTTAGTTCCAGTGTAGGTGGGTTTTCAGGGTATCAACTTCCGGCACAAAGCCAAGGCGATGATGAGGAGCACAATGGTGTTTTTGATAAGCCATCTCATGGTTCCTTGGATGCACACCATTGAATCATCAACATTCTTAATAACACTCTCTTCTAAAGGTCATTTGCTAATTTGATACATTTCTAGGTTACTTTTTATTAGGCAGTGTATGGGATTAAATTATGCAACTGAAACACACTTTTTAATCAGTATTGAACCTTAGGGGTTTTTGGGATTGCTTTTTAGAAATTGCTTTTTTGTTTATGGTATTATGTGTAGTACTGGGGATTAGGAAAGGTTTGGGGTGTATATACCTATAAAAACTCTTGGTTGTACTACGTATTTACAACCAGTAGTGCTCAGAAACTTTCAAGGACATGTTCCAACACCAACGTGAAAAATATGATATGTTTCTTGATGTAATGAAAGATTTCAAAGCACAAAAGTAAATAACTTTCTATTTAAGTGATGCATATTTAATTTGATTTGACCTTAATTGATAACTTTTTAGATGCATAGTTGATACTGCTGGTGTCATTGCAAGGGTGAAAGAACTGTTTAGAGGTCAAAATAATTTAATTTTTGGTTTCAACACTTTCTTGCCGAAGGGTTACGAAATCACTGTCATTGATGATGAGGAAGCGCCGGCAAAGAGAACAGTGGAGTTCGAAGACGCTATAAGCTTTGTGAATAAAATAAATGTGTTGCTTATTTTCTTATTTGGTGAATTAAGAAACCATATCTATTAACTTGTGAATATAACTATTTTATCCCTACTTTGCAGAAACGTTTTCAAAAAGATGATCATGTGTGCAAATCATTTTTGACCATCTTGAACATGTATAGGAAGGAACACAAGGGTATTAATGAAATGTATCAAGAGGCAAATTTCAGTAAGCTTAAAAGAATAATGTGTATTAATGGTGATTATGATTGACATCATTGCTTGGATTTGCATTTCCTGGTTTACTGTTTGTGATATGTACAGGTTGCTTCACTCTTTGATGATCATCCAGATCTTTTTGATGAGTTCACAAGATTTTTTCGAGAAGCTTCAGCTTCTACATCTGCATACCAAGAGTCTTTACAAAATTCTTATCAATGCTATGATGAACGAAGCTTAACTGCAGTCCCACTTAGACCAGGACGGATGGATAAAGTAGCGTGACTAATCAAACATTGGTCATTTATATACGTATTTGTTTAAATATCTTAATGGACTAATGTTTAAGAAAACTCGATATAATTAATAATAATTAAGTTATACATGTGTTCTTAGTTATATAATATTAGCTTCGATTTTCTTCGTTTCAAGTACGTATTTATTGCATTCATACGCAATTGGAAAACACGACATTTGATTATTTCCTTATTGTAAGACTATAAAGTGTACATTGGCGGTATCACTAAACCCGGTATCATTTGATCATGTCATATTTGATTACCTACGGAGTATACTCAAGGGCATTATAGCTATTTTGAGTTTCAAAATTTGATGTGTAAGCGAGACCTAATCATGATTGTAAAGCAGGTATGACGTTCGCTCTGGTGGTGAATTTGAAATTCAAAGAACCATGTTGTAATTGGTGAACCAGACTCTAAAGGTGATGTCAAAGTGAACCTGACCACTAACAAAAAGGTCAGTCTTCCGCCCTTGCTCCGACCTTTTCAAACAGGTCAAATTACTCCCTTTTCAAAAGGGGAAATGGGTCAAACTGGAAAAGTATGTCAGAAGTTGTCCAAGCTCAAAATCACAGCCCATGTGAGATATACTATTAAAAAATTTATAAAATTGACAGAAATTTATAAAATTTTGCGTGTTTTTTTTAGAGTAAAGGAAATCAGTTCATATCATCAGTTGTCTCTTACTTTTGGACTTCACCTCTTTTCAAAAGTGTGGTAAAGGAGTCTAAGCTTTAAATATATGGGCATGCAATTCTATTTACGCCTTTCTCCATGCATATGCAGATAGATCAAAGACATATATTTACTTCCATCTGAGAATACATAAAACTAACGTGAACAAGTCAAAAATATTTGGATGTTGAAAGAAGTTATATATACCATACCCCACCAATGTCAGGGCCACCGCGTTTGCTACCAATAGCATCTATCTCATCAATGAAAATAATTGAAGGAGCAAATGATCTGGAACTATTAAAAAGGTCCTTCACACGAGACGCTGCAACCCTAACAAACATCTACACACATTATCTAAAGTTAGCCACTATCCTCATCTCATCTTGCTACTTTTAACCTTTTGAACTTTATTTGTAAAATAGACCATAGCATTAAGGAAGATAAACATAAAAAGGTGATAAGAAGGTGTGACTTTTGACCTCCACAAAATCAGTTCCATTGGCTGCAAAGAAGGGAAGTCCTGCTTCATAAGCAATAGCTTTTGCTAGAAGTGTTTTACCAGTTCCAGGAGGCCCGTAAAGTAGAACACCCTTTGGACAGTAGATTCCTTTATTTTGTAATTCTTCATCATTCTTTAGTATTCTAACAAGCTCTTGCGATAATCAGCTTAAAATAACTGACTTGCTATAAATAATATACTTTATATTATCAAATGGCTTTTACTTTCTGGTTTACCCCTCCTTGATTTTATGTGACAAGATGCATTGAGTACTCTATTAATATTATGTTCTATATTTAACTTGAAATTCAAGCTAATTGTGCGCTTATTACCGTGACAGAAAAAATAAGATGGCCGGTTCTTGGAATTTCAATTCTCGCTACAATGGTTGGGCGCCAAGACATCATCACTGGAACGTTCTCTATTATCAAACAATTTTCAGCATTAGCTTGCTTTCCCAAACCGACCCAAACCATTTCGACGTGTATTAAAGTTTCTAATCTGATACTTGCGTTTATGAATGGCTAAATTGGATCATATTTGCTTTAAATGAGTGATATATAAGCATATCTCCTAATTCTCCATACTAACATTTGATTCTTTGTTGTACAGCAACCTAAACGAATATGATGTGTTGAGGAGTTTGAATTTAAGGTAATGAATCCTTATGGGCTCAAAGGTATTACATTGTTTTACACGTATGTTAAGTATGGTATTCTCGAGTATACTCATTTAATATTTTTCTAACATTTATAATCTTATCCTATATCCTGTTATTTTTCTCGATCAAACAAGAGATATACAGAAAGCAATGAATAATTTCACATCCACAATAGGCCAAGGGGCGTTCAGTTCTGTTTATACAGCTCAAATGGGCACTGGTGAAACTGTTGTTGATAAAGTTCTTGCAACTGATTCAAAACAAGGCGAGAAAGAATTTCATACGGAAGTAATGGTTATCCTAACACATATAGGCTTTATCATATACATGCTTGAGTAGTTGGGTTGACATTGATCTTCAAATTTTTTAGTGTTAAGTTAGAATTGGTTGCACACTTGCAGTAGGCCAGTAAGTACTTGGTTTAGTACTCCGGTTTGCATCGTACTATATGATTTTTTAAGTTGAGTGCTTACTTTCTTCTATCAAAACATTAATCAATTGGGAGTTATGGATATGCAGCGGCTTAAGTTAAAAAAACAATAGAAGAGATAATCATTAGAATAGGCTATAGGAAGATGAACCTTGGTGTGGTTGGTTTCAATAAGAAACCATCTTAAAAAGCTGCAATAGGAAAAAAGTGTGAAATGAAAAACACTTGCATTGGAAGAAAATAACATATGGTGTCCTTGAAATCCTCTTAAAGAGTAATTTCCATGTGTTTTGCAAACACTCGAAAGTTGAATTAATCATTCCTACTTGCATATTTTAAAGAGTATTTGAATTCTTAATTCGTTTTCAACGTTTATACAATTTATTGTTGTTTGAATGTAGTAAAGTTTGAATCTTTTTAAAGGTTTTAGTTTTACGTTTTGGGTTTTATGTATTTTTTTGTTTATGTTGATTGTATCTTTTTAGTGGGTACTTCTTGCTGTATGCAATTTAACTATAACTTGATATCCATATACCATGATTTCTTATACATATTAGATTGTGCAGTAAAGTAGGAAACCAAGGTCGTCAGCGCTGATGTGAATTCAGGTGTTTGTTAACAAACGAGTGTTGGATCAAAATAGTCCCAGTCAAGTTGGTGCATTACCTTTTTGTATTATAAATATGGAAGCATTTAATTAACGTGGTTATCATGTTACAGTAGTTGAAATCGGGGTGGTGGCATTGTCGTTGTGGCCTACAATTATAAGGTACTATATTCATTTTTTGTACATATTTCGTTAATTGAACTTTAAAAATCAATATAAGGTGGAATTAAGAAAGGTGGTTTAAGTTTGGAGGTACCAAACAAGTCCTAATTTGAGAAGATAAGAAAATGATGATATTTCCATGAATCAACTCAATAAAACATTAAATGGACAGTAAGGTCGTAATATAGTGATAGGGTAACAGCAGAAGTCACACGACAAATTTAGACATAACGTCACATGAATGGCTTGGTCATGCTTATTGCGTTAATCATTTTGTGGTCATACTCACTTTAAAATTTATCAAGTACTATTACAATAATGTGCTCGCTGTGCATCTTTTGACCAGATAACGCCCAAAATACAAAGTCATGGTTGAAAGCTACTAATGACCATAAATTACGTCATATAAAACAAGTCTACGAATAATTAATTCAACCAGTAGCAGTTTATGTGAAACTTAAATTCCAAATGTACTGCAAAATACCCGATATATCTTTTTATATTCTTAAATTGGAATTTAACCTAATAGAGTTGACATCAAAGTCCAACTGTGACTATATTTCAGAATTAGTTTTAAGAAAATGAGTTAGTTTTACCAATTTGTCATGATAATACAGTGTGAAGTTGGTGAAAGAAGAACTTTGGCAAGGGAAGAAGAAAGGGTTTGATTGGCATTCTTTCTTTTCGAGATGATGGCGAGACAATGATAGTTGGTTTTAATGCAACACAAGGTGATTCAGTTATAATAATGATTCTATCTTTTTCTTAAGAAAAATAAAAGAGTGAAAACCAACTTTTCGTCCTCTTGAGCTCATGGGCTGATTCTTATAGAAGCTCAAAGAATCCACCAGGCTTATTAGAAGCTCACAAGATTGATGAAAAAAGTCAACACCAACCTTTCCATTGGCACACAAGGTATACTTCTGTAGAAAGTTATATTATGATATTGTGTTGTTATTATGTTCAATGTAATGAAACAAATGCGCGGACTGCATTTCGGATAAATTTGTATAATTCCATAATAATGCATGTAAGTTCACAACGCCGATATTTCATATATCGGTATATTTTTCTGAGTCTAAAAATACACTTTTCATAACATTTTGATTTTGGTCTTGCAGGTATATCTTGCATATGGAATAACACCCCACAAATCCTAAGAAGATTAGCATTATTTCACAAAGTAGTGTACTTCCATATGAATTAGTATTATATCAATGTTATGTTGTCCAAACTGGTTTGATCATATAGGTTGAATTAAAGCTTTTCTTTTAACTTATTTAGTTAATAATGTGTGTTTATCTCTGTGTAGTGCAGACTGAATACAACATCGGTGCACATGTAATAAGTGCAAATGCTATTGAGCAAGCAATATTTAAATTCCACACACCCAGGATCGGAAAGGTACCACCTCGATCCGTTTCCATCAGTTCATGATATAAGGTTTTTTGTTCTCGAGCTTGAGGTTGACAGGAACAAGATATTAAAACATGTGGATTTAATTGCATTCATTATTGCTGGAGCAAAGCATTTCCATTCTATGAGGGTACTACGGTTCAAATATTGAAGCAATTGAGAAGACGGAAAAAGAGCTAAGTGGTTAGCTTTATACAGATGATATGGCTGCTGTGGGATGACTTTGTCTACCAATATCTTCAATTGTTTGTAGTTGTACTCTTAAAATGTCAAACCATATAACCAAGTGGAGTTGATGTTACTGATAATGGAACTTATTTAAGTAACCATTAGTAAAATTTATAACTAAAATTTATGATGGCATAGTCCATTAGTAAGTAACCATTTTGGGGTTGTTTGAAGATTCAAGAGCATAAAGGAAGTGGAAATTATTTGTTATGATAAAGATGGTAAATACACATAATCAACAACCGACGTTGTGCAAAAAAAAAAAAAATTATTTCACATTTGAACTAACAACATATTCTTTGTTCTTGCTGATATTTTAATAAATTTTATTTTCTCATATGAGATGAACATTCATTTTTTCGTTGTTAATGCCTTCAGTAAATAATTTGATATGTTTATAATTGATTTACATTTACTTAATTTTTTGTAGACGATATTCACAAAACAACCCCGCCGTAAACGACAACCAATGCTTCTGAAAAAAAGGAATTATAAATTTTATACATATATATCTTATTATTCGTTAACTAATACCTTAAGTCAATATTTAAAACTAATTCCCGCCCATCGGTCGGGCTTCCCGAATAATATACAACTGCTTGTTGCGGTGTGCTCAACAACAACTATTAATAAAAGTAAACGCAAAAAATTTCCACAAGTATGCATGTCTCTTCAGTGGTGAGTTTTCTCTCCTGACAAACAATATGCAACTGTCTTAAAACTGAATAAAATAAACACATTAAAAAATGTTTTTAGTCAAATTGTTTAATACTTAATAACGGTGAACTAATTTTCATACTTAATACATTAACAAACAAGTCCTACTTAACTAATACCTTACAAGGAACTTTATAAGTCATGCCCGCCAATCGGGCAGGCTTTGAAAGCTATATATATATATATATATATATATATATATAATGATAACATCAATTATAGTTGTAAATTGTTTAATTTAACTTTTAATTAGTTTTTAGTATATATTTGTTCTACTAAAACCTAAAAATAAAAACCACAAGTCATACCCGTCCATCGGACGGGTTTTGACACTAGTATATATATATATATATATATATATATATATATATATTTGATTGATTGAAAAGTTAGTTTGTTTTTATTTTTTGTTTTTGATCGTATAAATGCAAGTAATGTAAAAAAATTGTATATTTTTGTAGATTTTGTGTTCTAGATTGTTGTATTTTACACATATATTATTCATATCCACAACATAAGCATAGCCTAGCCTGCCCGATGGGTGAGCCATGAAGAAGCAAAGAGAAAATGTATATCATGTCTCCTTTCTACATCCATTAAAGATGTCACTCTCACACGCAGTCCAATCTTCGATCGGAGCTTCAAATTTCCGACCTAAATTTAATTATGTAACCATACATACATATTGACATAAAAAGATCTAGATTTAAGAACGATGAATATATATTAGATGATTTACATATAAAAGAATTTGAATGTCAAGTTGTTTAACGAAGACTACGTTTCAAGATGGGTTTGTGAGCCTTGATTCGACTTCCTTGTAATCTTCAACCTGAAACCAACGGCACGATGACTTAGAACTCCAACAGAATAAAGATGCATAACCATTACTCCCATATCTTGGTGTATTAGTTACATGCAAAACTAATATAATCGACTATTTTATTGAGAAATATTATCAAGTTCCATCATGTATATAAAGTAGAATTGATAAAAAGAAAGCTAATTATAAATAAAACATGATAAAAGATGAGAATTAGTTACGTAAATGTTCAAACTTCTAATCATATTTTCTAATACCGATAGAACAAAAATTCTTGGCAATGAAGCGGGCTAAAATATGAGGATTACAAAAATTCAACTCACCATTTGCATAAGTATTCCATAGAAAAGACCATTTAAGATTATATTGTCATCAATATGCGCCAATCGATATATGGTTTAACAGCATACGCCTAAACAATAAACATAAATACATACATATATGTGCATAAACATAAAAAAAAAGTTTTGCAATTTCCAAATTTTTCTATCCATGTACATTACATATTGACATGTTTGTAACATGATCCTGACATCTTCCTAAGGTTTAGATCCACATTCCAAGATGTACCTGGCATGAATCATGCCCAAATGAGAAGAACACAACTATAACCTAGTCAAAAGGTTCTTATTTTTAGTCTCTTTTTTTTCCTTTAGTTGTAGTACTATAATTGGTAGTCCAAAATTCTTGAGCCTATACCTACCATTATTAGGTTATCGACACCAATACCTAATTAGCTTATAGATAGTTACCATTTGTATCAGATATCCTTCTCAATTATACAACCATGCCTTATTTTTGTTACCTTTTTCTTTTCCCTTTAGCCGTAGTATCTAGTGGTCCAGAATTATTGGACACACATAGCAGCTACTACCTCTATCAACTATCCACTTCATTTACATGACTATGTGTTTGTTGAAAAGATAGGTTTCTAATGATTTCCAACTATCTATAATTGTCTCATTGTCATCGGCCCTACTCATTTAGATGCTTTTGGTCTCACATGAACATGTGCAAAATGACCTTTACTACTAACCTAATACATATATCTGCCTATATACTTGCCTTAGACCATATGGGGATCAAAAACTTTCAGTGACTATTGAACCGCGTTAAACCAAGTTTCGAAAACAACAAATTTTGTAGTTCTCAAGAGTTCAATTATGTACCCAGATCAATTTCACGTTTTTTTATTAATTAACGGCCGTAACCATGTTTCTGGCTGACTTGTGTCTCTTGATAGGCTTGAACAATACCAGAACCAACCACACAAAACCCCTAGCTTCAAAAAACTTGTCTAAATTAGTCCTCAAGCACTTCACATCAAATCAAGAATGAAGTCCGCCATATAACGTCAACATATTTAAACCCGGACATACGAAGTGAAACTCAAGTCAACTTATCCACGTCTTGGCAAAAAGACCTCTTTCTGCATACATAAGAATCAACTCGATGGAAGCTGAGCTTCAAATACCATGATAACAGTTCTTCGCCACTTCACAACCCATCAAAGCCAAGTTTCACCTGATGACTTGACTTATCCATAACTCAGTAAAAACTGGTTGTGGAAGGATCTCAGAGTAAAGGAAAAAACAAAGTGGACGATGCTGGAGCACCAATGGAACCAATGGTAGAGTGGGGACCAGAAACACAAAAGTTGGCTGTGGAGAGTATTGACAGAGCTTCGGAACCTGGGTTTGACTCTCCCAGAGCGATGATTGGACCATTGAAGCAAGAGGCTTTTGTAAAAATAGATGTTGAAGTTGATCGTACAATTGAAAAAGCAAAAGCCAAGGATGATCTGGATTATGGTCCAAGTTTTAGTCTTGGTTTGTCTCCAGAATTTGCAACAACAAGGGAAACTTTGGTAACACCAAATGCTTCGAAGGACAGTTCAGTGATATCAAGTCCGGTGCCTATAAGTTTTTGCCCACCGAGTGGAGTAGCAGGTCTGAATGAGGGTAAAGAAAAACGGCAAACATCATTGACTCAAGCAATGAGGTCACCATTTGAAAAAAGAATTTTGTAAGCTGAACCTAACTACACGGCAGATGAAATTAAGCACGAGAAGTACTTGTTTCTCATGACTGCATATGATATGGCGTAAGTAAATTATTAAATGAAGTTTAATATTATGCATATATGTTCTTTGATATACAAAGAAAAGAATATCTTATCAACATTGTTTATTATCAGTTTTAATAGTGAGGTCCTGTACATGTCAAGATGTGGTCGAAAGTTATCAAGAGACCAGTTGCACGACCTGGGTGAAGAATATGTTGAAAATCACATGTTGGACGCTTGGGCGGTGGTTATGAATTCAAGGGAGGATTATAGAAGCCAAGACTCTCCTTTGAGATTGTTTTTGCCAACATATGTAGTGGTAAGAGTATTTGTGACGTATATTACATTTATTTGAATTTAAAAAAATTACTTATATGTAATAAAATATAATGGAGGATAATAAGCGTTTTCGATGAGCCATATGACAACGATCGGTTACAAGCATTGGTGCAACATGTTGAGAATGCTGCTAGAAATAAGAATGACTTCAAAACTCTGAAGAACATCGACCTCGTAAGTATATAATGAATATATTATGGTATAAGAGTAAGAAGGTCCTTTATATTGAAAGTTATAGTAATAGATGAACATAATTAGAACATAGTCTGCAACTTGTGCGTATACTCTTGTAAATGTACATAGATGGTATTATGTGTATATGTGAACTGAATTAGGAAGCAGTTGCAATGATTAATTGGTTACTTATATGTGAACTGAATTAGGAAACAGTTGCAACGATTAATTGGTTACTTGTAGGTGAAATGAAACAGAACATGTATGCATTCCCTTTTGATGTAAACTAAAACATATATGTACATAAATTCAAACATATATGCATTCCCTTTTGATGTAAACAGAACATGTATGCATTCCCTTTTGATGTAAACAGAACATGTATGCATTCCCTTTTGATGTAAACTCAAACATATATGTACATAATTCGAGTAGTAATCTTAGCTGAAAAGAATTAGAACATAATTGCACTATCATGCCTTATGCAATGAATTAGAACTTTCTATGTTAGTCGAGGATGTAATATGTTTGGACAAAGGTAACTGATACTTTATTAAAATCCATGCCTTTTTGCCAATCGATAATCAAAGACATCAATTTCTACTTGCATTTGATCTGAAATATGGATATGTGATAATCAAAGTCAAAATATAATGATGATATGATTATTCTTAGAAGAGAGATAGATCATAAGAAAACTGTGAATGAGGCATTAAAAGAAGAGTTTGAAAAACTTAGAAAGATAAATGTGAATGTTAATTTAACTGTAGACACTGTTATTATCGGCCTAAGTCAATTGATAAAATTTGGAATGCTCAAATTACCAAGTAAAGTTAAGTCCGGTATGGGATACAACACCTGCCCTCCACCACTAAGGGGTGTTCCATCACCTCCTGGCATAGATTTAGCTCATACAGGTCTAGAGGAATTTCAGGATCTGAATCTTGAATATGGTCCTCCCAAATTTGTGAAAAGTGGGGAAGAGGTTAAGCATGAAACTGATGTTTTTGAAAGTGCTAGTGACTCATCTGTTGTAGATGAGAATGTTAAAAAGAATGTAGAGGCTTCTATCCCAAAAGTTGTAAATACTATTATAGAGGAAACTAGGAAACAAGTTAACAAACCTAGATCAACTGTAAGGTATGCTGAGATGTATAGAAACAAATCATCAACTCCTAGGGGCAACCAGAGGAGTTCGAATCATGTCAAATCTCAACAACTAGGTAGTGATTTTGTGATGTACAATAAAGCATGTTATATCTGTGGTAGCTTTAATCATTTACATGCTAATTGTGACTATCATGTTGGGAGAAGGGAAGTCCATGGGAATAAAAGGGTGGAGTCTAACAAGTTTCAAAATTATGTACACCCTAATTCACACAGCAAAATGGTCCCAAGAGTAGTTCAACTAAGAAGTGGTCTTAAAACTTTTGCCACTGCTAAAAATGTTAACACTGCCACCCTAAATCAACTGTTTCAAGTGCAAAATCCAAAACAACTTTTGCAAAATCTGCACAAACAGGGAAAGGCATTTTTGATAAAAGGGTTAAATATAAGCAACAATGGGTACCTAAACTAAACCAAAGAATTACACTGCTCAATCAAAAGTTCCCACCTGCAAGGGTTGTAAACAAGACCGGGGTAACATGGGAAATGCTTTGTGAAGGCCTCAGACATTGGGAATGGAAACCTAAAGGAATTACCTCTACAACCAATCCCAATGGTGTATCAATGACCTTTGATAGATTTAACTATATTGATACATGAGGCAGATCCAAGTCAATCATGGCTTGGGTCCCTAAAGGAAACTAACTCCTTACTTATATGTGCAGGAACATCCAAGGACAAAAAGATCGGATCAAGGCTACAGAGATAGTGGATGTTCAAGGCACATGACTGTCAACAAGTCCTATCTCTCAGATTTTGAACATTATGATAGACAAGTATGTCACCTTTAGAGGTGGAGTTAATGGAAAAGTTATGGTTAAAGGGGTCATCAAAATTGTAATCAACACAAAGCTTTTGCGGATAAATGAAGTAAATCACAACCAGAATGATGCAAGGAATTTAACATTAAAGACATGGATTCTTATTATTATCAAACAAATATGCACACAGAGTGCAGAGAATACATTCATCTCATACATACAACCAAAGAACATTACATGAAAAGAAAACAGAAAACATCATTCAACTACCAACTGATGACACAAGCTTCACATCCTACCCCAACCTAACCACCAACTATCACCTAAGGCTTCTTAGGAAAGGCCCACTCTGGCATCACTTTAGGCGCCATTCGCCTATCAATCACCCTATACACCTTAGGGGATGCTAGTCCAATCACCTTTCCTCTGACAGGTGGTGATGATGATGAAGGACCCCCTGGTGGTGGTATCAACAATGCTGGTTGAGAAGGTGTTGCTTGCAGCTCTCCTAATGGAAGGAATGTAGAAAGGGGAGGAACCACAAGGACTCTTTTATTCTGTTTCATCATCGACTCTTCATAAGGAGACACATAGGAACTTATGTCTGAGCTGTCCTCTTTGATGATGGCATCTTGAGGCATTGGTTGGAGTGATGATGGACCAGCAACTGAAGGGGTAGTGCTCATGGCCAAATGAGTTCTCTTTCTTGATGAAACCTCTTCAAACACCTCTTTCTTCTTTCTACCTGGATTGTTCAGAACAAAATGCCAAACACTATCATCCCAAACACTATCCAAAAATGAGCTGTCAGAAGAGAAATTGATAGGGTTTGAATGACTTATGGTGATTTTTGGAGAGAAGTAAGTTTTTGAGAGAGAAATGTTTTTGGAGTATGTGTGATATGAGTGGTTTGTGTGTTATAGATGCTTAAACAAAAGTTAAGTTGCATTCAGTAAGTTAATGTGGGGAAGGTGTAAGTTGTTGAGGAGTAAATGAAGTCTTTGACTTTGGTGGCATGATAAATGACTTGTAGTTGACTTATTGACTGGGTGGTTTAGTATCGTTTTTAACCCCTGCCAAGTAGAAATTTTATTCACTTCGATTTATTTACTAATCACCACTAACCTTAACAATGATTTCAGTGTGTGGTTTATGATTGTGATATGCAGGTATGAAGGATTACTTGTATACATTGGAGCTGTTGCTGTTTAGTGCTTGTATTTTTGGTTGTCCACTAACCTTTATGTAGAGATTATGCCTAACAGTGGAAACTATAATACAAGCAGTGGTAAAAGTTACTCTCACAGTGGAAAAAGTATAACAAAGAAAATTTATTCCATTCATGAAGAAGATTCATTACATTCTAAGAGGGAGTGCTTCCAACCACAATCAAAACACCAAAGATAACAACCTAACTGTTAGCCTCGCTTTTTTATAAAGATAACGTCACATACGTGAATTGGACTAGATGCGTAGTATACTTTGCCCATAGGGACTATGATCAACAATAAGTATATACTTATCTTATCATCGGAAGTGTCCTTATCTTGCAATGTGTGTTTATTTCTTTCGCATTTGATACCTTTTGTTTTCTTGTATATGAGGCGGTGGGGTTCTCAACAGTGTATAATGAGTCATGCATATTAATGTCACTACAAAAAAAGCTCCATTTAGTGGCACACACTTATAGTGGCAGAAATGTTATATGTCATTATTTTGCGTTTTTAGTGGCAGATTTATGTTTCTCACTAAAGAAGTTACACATTTAGTGGCACTTTACGTTTTATGCTACAAATGTACATAGTTTTTAGTGGCAGAAACCTTGATTAGCCATTACAAGCAAGTAAAATTTGTGGCATGTATATAATTTTTGAGTAAAGTTATTTTACATACCAAACTTTTCTCACATACCAAGGGACTCATCTCCACCATCCATCTAAAAAGAAATCAATGGCTGAGATTAAAAGCATTTTATTATTTCACCTATTTTTTATAATTTAAATATCTCTTAAACCGTTAATCGTTAAGTGAAAATATTTATACCATCGCGACGAGCATTTAATTATCTTTCTATAGACGGGCACTTTGATATGCTTTCGAAAAAAGAAAAAAAATCATTTTTTTCACGTTTTTTCGTTATTTTTTTCGTTTTTTACGTTACTGAAATTTGCATGAAGAAAATCATATATGATAAAACACTAAATTGAATATCACATGTGATATTAGTGTTAAATCATATATGATATGTAATATCATATATGATATGTAATATCATATGTGATATTACACTAATATCACATGTGATATTACACTAATATCACATGTGATATTACATATCATATATGATATTACACTAATATCACATGTGATATTCAAATTAGTGTTTTATCATATATGATTTTTTTAATGCAAAATTCAGTAACGTAAAAAAACGAAAAAACTTTAAAAAAAACGTTAAAAATACGAAAAAAATATTTTTGTCGAAAGCATATCAAAGTGCCTATCTATAGAAAGATAATTGAATGCTCGTCGCAATGATATATTTTTTTCGCTTAGCGATTAACGGTTTGAAAAATATTAATATTTGAAAAAAAATGATGAAAGTGAGTTTTTTAAATTGTTGGGATTAATCTCATCCATTAGATCAAATAAAAATGGAGGGTGGAGATTGATCCCTTGGTATGTAAATAATCTTTTGTCCTCAAATGATCTTAAATCATAATTTTTGCCATTAAATGTTTCTCACACTATTTTTTTATTTTAAGAAATGTGCCACAAATACTTAAAATTTATAAATACACTCTTAAAAAATTATGCAGACTTATTTTTTTGGAATTCCGTCCATGCCTCCATCTAGATCTGCTATTTTTTTATTAGAATACCTAATAAACTAATATGACGGCGCACATCATCATTCTCTCTAGAGACCCTCCAGTGGCTCCATTCGATTATCTTTAATTTGTTCCGGTAAGAAGTTCTCATTCATCACTTTCATGTTTGGTTTATGTTATTCAATTGGTTTAAGCAAGATCTTAATTATAAATATTCGAATTTATGGATTCATTCTCGGGATTATGTTGGACATCACTAATTAGGTTTTTTTTTCCCTTAAGGTTGTTATCGATTTACTAGTAGTTTTGATTCAAGGGCTATTACCATATGAAGTTATTTTGATTCCTATGAGAAAAAACTAATAATCTTTGTTATGATTTCAGCAAATAACTGGCATTAGGGATAACAATTGGTTCCTTGAGAAGAATATTTTATCACTGGAAGCTATTTATTTCAAGTCAGTAAGGCCTCGTAAATAATTGATGTCATTTATTTTCTTGTCTTACAGCCCAATGTAGTTGTATTGTTACTTGGTTATGTACTTGTATTTTGTTTGTATTTGTCTATTTGATATGATTAAGGCCTTGAACATGAGCTATTAGATCAACCAGTTCCAGAATTTTACATTAGACACTCACACTACATGCACATGTTTATTATATTTCACTACTTATCAATTACTTAAAAGTTTATATGAACTTTGAATGGTAAATATATATTGTAGTTTGTAAGAAGTTAACTTGCATTATATCATTTCTATTTTTCAGAATCATGTTGCAGCAAGGAGCATTTCTTTGATAAAGAACAAACCAAATTGACCCATGTTCAAGTAAGTTTGTTATATTGCTACTTGTAAGTACCATATCCATATGTCTTGTATATTACAATATGTGTCATTCTTATTATACTTGTGCCTTTTTCTAGTTTTACAACTTTCTGAAGTTGCGGACCATTTGAAAGAGTTTAGGTATTTTATGTTAGAATTAGTTGTAGATTTAGACATACTCGTGATTAATGTCATTCAAGGATTTTGGAAAAGGTTGTCAATTTATAACTAAGACATGTCCATTAGAATAACTCTAATGATCCTGTACTTTACGTTTTATAAAATAGTTTGATACATTTTTGCGTACTGACTTGACTTTCTACTCAGGTACTCTCAACAAATCATGCTTGAACTTGTCATTAAAAGGTACAATTTCATTTTATACACTCTCGACGCACTTTGTCTAACTTATACTTCGTGTTGGAAGAATGTTGTTGCAGCTTTAGCTTTTGACAAAAATGTTATTTGTGGGCTTCATCTCATATTTTAACTTCTTTTATTTTATTCTTGTTATATACAGATGGTGGTATTAAGGGAGCTACCATCAAGTCTATTTACCTAAGATGAAATAGATAGTCATTTGGTAGTTTTAAGCTTTTAGTTACAGAGAGGGATATATAATCTTTGAATCTTTATGTATGCGTAAATATTATTGATCAGCCATGCTATATAGTTGCATATTGGAAAATGGTGTTCAAATAAATAATGATTAATGAAATTGTTCTATCATCTCAAGTGGTTGCTTTTGGTTTTGTTAAATTTGTATCTAGAAGTAAATTACGTAGACGTGACACAAAGCTATATTGTGAATTGTATTATGGCATAACATATTTGCCACTAAAACCAGGATCTTATCGCCATTGCATGAAGTTAGTGGCCCATATTATGTGCTATTATATCTCTATGATTCTTTACTAACATGATACAAAAGTGCCACTAAAACCCAAAAGGGCTGTAGCAACACAAAAATAAGTGCCACTAAAACCCTTTAGTGACAGCGTAGTTAGTGACACTTTCTTTTTCTGCCACTCCCAGTCTAGCCTTTAGTGGCACTTATTTCATATTTTGTGACACTTTTTGTGTGCCACTAAATGGCATTATTTTTGTAGTGTGTTATGACATGTAGATCAACAAATGTTGTTTTCAAAAGATTTGGTTTTGCAATCCAAAAAAAGGTAACAGTGCGCACGTTGTTGCTCATTTGCCTTCCACCTTTATATAAATTCTATTTTGAAAACTAAACAAAAAATAAAGACAAATCCTACAACTAGTGGTTGAAAACAAACTTGTCAACCAAAGATATGTAAAACATGATCTCTTTACGAGTAATTTTGAAAACCCACGTTTGAAGGTGTAAGTGCTTATTTTAAAACATTTGGTTATATAACAAACAGACTTTTCGACTTTGAGTCAATCTCTGATTAAAAGGATCATACCAAACACACCTTTAATCCTAATCCAAATTTGGATTTAAATTCAAATTCTAAGCTCATTTACAAATCAAACAAGCCCGAGATACATACTTTCTTAAATATTTTTAAAGAATACTATGCTCTCCTAAAACTCGACTTTTATCAACTTTTATAAGTTGACATGTTAAAATTAGTAAAGATTGGTATTGATAAAGCAATAGTGTGATTTAAACTTGTTGTGAAACGGAAAGTAAAATAATAAAACTTGTCATTTAAGCATTTAGGTTAAGGGTTTTATAAACAATCAACATTACTCAAATTTTAAGCATCTTAAATTTAAAAAATGCATATGCATGCATTATAAGTAGTAGAGACAATGTAAAAAATCTAACTTCTAATAAATACTCCCTACGTCTTAAAATTATTATCTCCCGACAAAAAACACACAGATTAAAAAAATGAATTTATTACTGATTTGATTGTTGTAAAAGCTACTAAACGACAGTTTTTTTTATCCTTTTACTATTAATTATTGATTTCTTTTAACTTTGTAAATAATAACTTTGAATAAGGGTAGTAAGGTAAACTTAAAAATTCTTCGTTTGAAATAATGAAGTGTATGAGAGAGAATAGGTTTAGCAAACCACATGAGAGAGGTGAGAAAAAATTCGCGAGAGACATCAAGAGTGAGAGATTAGGGCACGTTGAGACTAGAGAACAATACAATGGCAAGCGCTTAGTACCAAACTACACCGGTGGGAAACGTAACTCGAAAATCTCGTTTATGTTTTTCAACTTCCCGGGAGAGTGGGGAATGGGTCAGTTGTGGATGATATTAGTATGGGACCGTTTTTGACATGTTCATGGTGCAGAGAAGACTTCGTAACGTACAAAGGTATGGCTTTGTACGTTACAAATTCGTTAGAGACATGGAGGGCTTATTGGGACAGTGCAGAAAATCAAGATTGGGGAAGAATGCTTGAGAGTGTTTGTGGCATATGATAGAAACAATGTAACACCCCCGAAAATTTTAATGACAGCGGAAGACTAATTCGGGTGTTACTTGAATGGAGATCATAGTCAATAATTATAGAAAACGACTCGAAAGAGACGTTTTATTTAAATAGTTATCATTCATCGAAAACTCATTGTTTGTTACAAAACGTTGTAAATAGATCAAGTATTTTTCCCAAAGGAAAGATCATGAGTTTGAAAGAAATGACAACTTTTATGTTTTACACCACCAGATAAGCCTTGCCATGCCTAAATCCGCGCCTTGGTCATAATCTTCACTGATTACCTGAGATAACATGCTTTAAAGGGTCAACAAAAATTGTTCAGTGAAATTCATAGGTTTAAAATAGTTTGAACACAAGTATAAGATCATGATCATTGTAAAATAACAATATCATAAGAAAATTCACAGATTATTATGCGCTAAGCTCATGAAACTAAAACTAAAACTCATGAAAGAAATGACAACTTTTATGTTTTACACCACCAGATAAGCCTTGCCATGCCTAAATCCGCGCCTTGGTCATAATCTTCACTGATTACCTGAGATAACATGCTTTAAAGGGTCAACAAAAATTGTTCAGTGAAATTCATAGGTTTAAAATAGTTTGAACACAAGTATAAAATCATGATCATTGTAAAATAACAATATCATAAGAAAATTCACAGATTATTATGCGCTAAGCTCATGAAACTAAAACTCAACTGCCTACACCGAATTACCAGTGTACGTAAGTATGCCCCAAAGGAGGTAATAGCCAATTATCTAAAGAAATTCAATATGGTGCGCCCCGGTTATTTCTCTATAACCGAAACGGGGTTCGTTAATCCCTATAGTACTATTCACAATATCTACGTTCACTCGCGGTGACTAATGGTTCATGATCAAGGGACTTGTGGCTAAACACTTAGGCAGTACCAATAATCAAGAGGATCGAGCGTTTATGAAAAACCTTGTGTTCTAGTTTAGAGCATGTATCTTTCTCGCGGGGTTTGCAAAAATAAAGTAAAAGCGAGGCTATGAACTCACCTTGATGATAATGAACACGCAAAAATAGATCAAGCACAATGTAGCGGAGGTTCCAAACCGAAACCTAAAAATGATGAGATGGCGAGTCTCGGTAAATGAACATTTTGGTTCGCGACCAAAATAATAGAGAATTGAATATTCTTATTCAATAGCTCATTGGATTGTCCAATCCAATAGTGTGCGTGCGTGATTAATGTTTTAAGTTAATTTACTTGCTACATTGCTTTAATTAATGATCCTCAGTTACGCATAAGTGAAATGTTTTCCCCCGTTGTGATCTTAATAGATTTGTTGAGTATTTTAACTTGTTTAGATTCCCCGTGCGTTTTATCGGATATATATATATATATATATATATATATATATATATATATATATATATATATATATATATATATATATATATATATATATATATATATATATATATATATATATATATATATATAAAACTAGTGTCAAAACCCGTCCGATGGACGGGTATGACTTGTGGTTTTTATTTTTATGAGTTTGTGGGTAAAATATATATACTAAAAAGTAATTAAAATTTAATTGAAAGGGTTAAGATCTATAATTGATGTCACCATAATCCATTAAATGACAAAAAGCAGGTAAGTATTTTGATTTGTGGTTTTTATTTTTAGGATTTAATAGAACAAATATACTCTTATTATATAGTAAGTGGTCATGGTTATAAGTTAAATGAAATAATGGTCCTATTTTTTTTAATTCATGAATTATGTAAATGTGCATGAATAAAAATTTATGTTATCTTTTGTATGGGCAAGAGCCTTGAGGATGTTCATAATGTGAAAGCATTATGCATTTTTGTAACTAAGGCTATCGTACAATATTTATGGTAATTCAACTTAAACAGTTAAGAGCGACGTCTTGTAGATATTGATGAATTTAATATCAAATGAGAACTAATGGTTATTTGTTAAATATAGAATAATGAGAAGTTCCTATAACAATGAATTACAAAGTACTTGATCGGCGTTGTCATCCAATGTGAAATAAAGCTACTTTATACACCATGTTTGTTGTTGAGTTTGCGTATTTTCCATCTTTGTCACAACACCAAATTTTCAAACCCTTTTTGCTTTTAGCTCTAGATACAGCGACATAAAGTTGTCGATGTGAGAATACTGGACATTGTAGAAATATCCCGACATGAGTCAATGTTTGCCTTTGACTTTTATTAATAGTCATTGCGAAACTCAAGGCAAATTGGAATTGTCTCCTGTTTAATTAAAATGGCATTTTTTTTATCAATGGGGCTTAGGACCATACGGGTTATATTATAACGGGAATTGGATTAAGATTATGTCGAATCATAACAACATTTAGAACAACATGATGTCTAATGTAAAGAAGGCGGATGAAATAATCAACCAACTACGTGAAGCAGGACATAAGAGAAAGCGATAATTATGTTGTTCACCACAACATTAGCGACAATGAAGATTAAATGTTTGATTATGTTTTTATGTTATAGTTGTTGATTTAAAAGATTTTCACTTTTAATATGTTTATCCCTTTGTAAAACACAAAATGTACCATTAACTTATGTTCAATAATTAACATGAGGTTTGTTTACCATTGCGACAGCCAAATATTGATAACCCCACTTGTTACTATCAAGCAACATATACCTATAACCTATCCACAGAAGAAAGGTCATCAACAAAAAATATTTATGAATGAGTGTACTAAGAGAATTCATGAAATTGGTTTGGCATTTCCTATCATGTGATAAGAATTTATGAATGAGTGTAGTATGCATGAAGTATATGAAAGTATCAGGGAGATTAGAGATAGCATGATGGGTTGGTGAAGAATGGATTATGGTTGAAAAAGGCCAATTGGGATGAGGGTCAAATGGATCAAAATGGTTGTTGTTCAAACTGGTGGAATGGATTCAAGTTCATACAGATGGCTAGGTAAGGATAGGTCAACCTATATAAACTTGTTAGTCTTCTTTTTTTTTAAATAAAGAATGCAGTAAGAAATGATTTCTAAAGAATACGACAAAAAACACCAACCAAATAGTTGTAGATAGTGCCATTACTCGAAGCACGAGCGTTCCAAGTGAGAAATGTATTTTGATAACCTTGTCCTTGAACTATCAAACAATAACATAATCCCAGATTTTATATACAGCCAGAAATATGTATCAATCAAACTTCCTAACTGCTCCCAAAATCTTATAAACCCTACAGTTATAAATAATTGTTTGAATAGAAGATAATAGTTATCACGATATCTCCTCTAAAGTTTCACAAATATAAGCCTATAGGAGGTTCAGTAGGTTGAAACAATGTTAATGACCATGCAGATTACAAACTATGATGTGCATGTAGCCACGCTAAAATACTACAATAACATGAAAAAACAGGTATAGTGTGCGGATCTTCTTCCAAGTATAAAAACCTAAAGTAAGGAAAAAGGAATAAATTCTAATAAGACTGAGATTCTATAAGAATGAGACACTATGAGCTTCCAACAATTTTAGCTGAGATATTCTCAACCGACCTATCAATCTATCATCTAATGGATGGACCTGTGTATTCTCAACACCAGTACTACAGGTGACTAATCACAAAATTTAATGGCTGAGATATTTAATTCCATCCTAGGCGTAACCTTGTGTGTTCGTACGAAAACAATAGTCGATACACTTATAAAATATTGCGAGCAAGAAAATGGTAAAGGTATATCGAACACAAACGAAGCATAAACAGAAGTCAACAAAATAGAACGAAAGGGTTAAATGCATGTTTTACTTTCAATATGTGTGCCATCTGACTATGAACAACCCATCATCTGCAAGATTCTATTATGGCAGCAACTGCTTCATCAACTCCTTCATTTCATAGTCTAAAAAGAGCACCATATCTCTCGTACATAACGTTCTTGTTTTTTTAAAGGAATCCGTGAATAAAATCAAATGCCACCACAGTGATCTAACCCTATATGGTAATGATTAGAGGCAAGTAGGTCGGGTCAAATCATGTAGGTAGAGTCAAATTCATGGAAAGGGGCTTCTACTATAAATATACCACCTTCATGGCCTTACCCTTGCTTTATATGCTTCTTTACCTACATATATACTTTTTCAAAGTGAGTGCACGTACATGTAACATATTGATAATTACCAAGTTCTTTCCCTCAATAACAACACGGTTATGAGAGCGAATGACACGTTTAATTGTGCCAGTTTCTCCTTTTTGTTTGCCCCTTATTACCATAACCTGCAACATAAAATTGATCAATCATCACCAAAATCATGTAGTTATATTGAAAAATAAACTGATTCCAAAAGATAATTAAATTTATTTGAATGTGAAGGTATTTGGAATTGCTTATATTATAGTGCGTATCCGCTTAAAAATGAGCAAACATCAACCTACTTTGAATGCAAATTTCTAAGCAAACTAAGCGAAAAAGCAACTTATCCAAACACTCAAAACTGCTTATTCGTTAGTAATTTATAAAAGAGTCCAAAAACTTGTCAATCTGCAATACATCCAATAAATTTCCAAATTATAAAAGAGTCCAAAAACTTATTAACACTACATAAACTTTATTTAAAGATCAGTCTCACATAGTCCACCAACTTATTCGAATCTACTTTCATATTATAAATTAAAAGAACACCTTGCTCAGCCGAAAACTCATAGACCATACTGTGCTGATACTTTTCACCAGGCTGAACTACAATCGAGGGAAAGTTCGTTTGGTTGATGGAATTCGGAAGTGTGTCTCTAAGCATAGTGGTCCATGCTTTTCGTACACAGCTCCTCCTTTCCCAACAATACCATTCACATAATTGGCTATGTAAAATTAAATTCCAGGTGCATTGGTCCGTAAGTTAAGAACCTGTGAGCTAGATGGATCCTTAAGTTTGGCGGAATGTTTTAAGTCTGGTTTTTCTTCAACACAATCTCAAGTACAAAATTGCGGTCTTACCCTATACCAAATTCATGGATTGAAGTGCCAATTTTTTTCTCAGTCGTGAAGTCAAATGGAGTTCCTTCTACAGGCTTGATCTCGCCAGTTGGGATTGGGGTTTGATCCAGGGGTGTGAAGTGTTTCGCATATATTTGTGTTGAATGGTCAAGAATGGTACCAGAGTTCACTACTACAAAAAAGGCCATAGAGCCCGGTTTAAAATGGTCATAGTGCCCGGTTTTTCATGAGGGCACAAAAGGGGACTCTATTAGGGAAGCAAATAAAGCCCGGTTTTGAAAACGGGCTCTATTACTTCTTATAGAGCCCTGTTTTTAATCAACTAACATGGCTCTATGTGAATTAAGAAATATAAAAAAAAAATCCCACACTGTAAACACCAGCCATTAAATTAATTTTTTCTTGCAAAATGAACATTATTCAAACCAAGAATATTTATTGAGTTATGACTTACTTTGTCTTAATACATTGACATTAATCGTGTGACAACTCTTGCAACAAAAATGAAAATGAAAATACACCATTAATATTACTCTGAATTGTTGTTATACATTGCCTTTGAATATCCTTACGAAAACAGAAGGATTTGATGAAGTTGATGACGTCCCAAAACCGTCTTTAGAGTTGAGAATCACACCTGATGACGAATCTTGACTTTGCTCATCGTGGTACACTCTCCGAACAATAATTAGTACCTGCAAGACACCACATCGACCACCAACATAAACTAAAACAAACATATGTTACTTTTCATGCAAATTCAATGGGTAGAAGGTATATGTCATTCTTTATGTACTCTAACGTTGTTTGCGTTCTAATCGCTTGCTTAGATCCACAACAAATGTAGTAAAAAAACACTAATATAAATAATGTAGATTCTGCAATCTAACCTTTTCATGGTTAAACACTAATATAAATATGTATGTAGATTCTGCAATCTAACCTTTTCATGGTTTTAGCAAGCTCAAGGTTGTGTACCTTGTCCTTCTCACCCCCCGAGATATGCATCCTCTACAACATCATGTAATAGATTAAAAAATAGCAATGGTTCAGGGCAAGTTGGAAACATGTCAGAAATGACTCATATTAAAGCAAGAGTGAAAACGGGTCGAATGGGTTGAAGCACTAAACCTTTTATTATATATCTAGATTAAGTATGTGCAGACTATACCTTTACAATATAAACATAACTAAATCATATATTGTAAGATTATTCATTCTGATATGAACTAACCTGTTTACCAAAAATAATTCCTTTCTTGCATGAGTATCAGCTTCGTGACATTCCCCTATCTTTTTGTCGATGTGGATTCTGCACTGTCTATTGCTCTGATTCATAGAGAACGATTCTGGATTCACCATGCTTATAGGTGCAAACAGAATATATGATAATGTATCATTTACTTATGCAAGTAGCTCAAAAGGCGTACAAAGATTACGCCAGGGAAGGTGGGTTTGAGGTTAGAAAGGGTGGTCAAAGGGTCACCAAAGACAACAAAGAAGAACCCAACAATAAGTATTTTTATTGTGTTAGGCAGGGGTTTAAACCCCAACATAAGCGGGCAACCAAAAACCGATAAACAACAAACCACCAACCCTTTAGGTGTTAATAAGGTCACAAAGAAGGAAGCGTGCATCGTATCGTTGTTGATGTACCGCACAACTTAGACTTAAGAAGACAACAGATGGAAAGTATGTTGTGTCCAAGTTTTTAGAGAAACACAACCATAGCTTGGTATATGAAGACGATATGAAGTATCTTAGGGCATCCCGTCGTCTGACTTTCTCTAAGCAGCAATTGATAAACCAGCTTTCTAATGCCAACATTGGCCCCGTTAGATCTTGGAAAGTGATGAAAGAAGTGTATGGTGGGTTTGAATATATAGGGGCAGAGATGTTGATTGCAAGAATTACAGGCGTGGGTTGAATGAATTTATTGGTAATCGTGATGCTCAAATGGTCGTTGACAAGTTGTTGAGTCGGGCGGAATATTTGGAAGATTATTCTGTGGAATACAAACAAGATAAAAAGTAAAAGAACTTGTTGAGCTGTTGTGGGCGATGAGCAAGCCAAACGTAATTACTGCTGGTTTGGTGATGTGGTGTCATTTGATGCCACTTTTCGTTCAAACAGGTACCATGGCTCTGTTTCTTATTCATCTAAATTTATTGAATTTTGTTTTTTATTATCTGTACTATTAGGTATTAAAGCATTGGCTCTGTTTCTAATTCCATTTATAAGTGTGCCATGGGTATACGGGAAAAACTACATAGTTAACTGGTTTTGTGTTTGTACGTCTGCACTGCTGTACCTATTTAGTTATTTCTTTGTCCTAAAGTCTGTTCCTTTATAAGCAGATACACATCTAAATATGTTAAGTGGTTTTCAGGGGTGTTTGTGACATAGAGATACACACCAGATAAAACTCATAGCGTGTGTATCTGGTTATTTTAAGTGGTTTTCACCGTGTGTATCTGGTGTAAACCCCAGATAAAATTAAGACCAATTATGATCCGACGGTCCATAATTGGTCTTACTTTTATAACTTTAAGCATGACCTTACAATAACCCTCCCCTATACATATATATATATATATATATATATATATATATATATATATATATATATATATATATATATATATATATGGAAGGGTTATTTTCAGAACCATAATAATTTCGAGAACTGCGAGAACCAGCATCAACCAATCGATTTTTCTTATATTAATTTGTATAATTTAATTCAAAAGGGCATAATGGTAAAATTACTTTCTTTTATATTTGATTTTTTTTTTTTTCAAAAACGTTTTTAAGTTCCAGTAATTCAAGGATCACATGTGTTTTGCATTATTTGATAATTATATTTTCCGTTTTTTGCATAGGTGTTTTGTATTTGCACATGTATCTATAAAAATATTACATAAGTATGTATACAAACAACAAAACTTTATTAATACAATTATGCAATTTTATACAAACAACAACTTTATTAATACATTTATGCAATTTTATGCAATTTACACATGTGTTTTTCCTCATTGGTCATGTATCTATAAAAAAATATTACATAAGTATGTATACAAACAACAAAACTTTATTAATACATTTATGCAATTTTATGCAATTTACACATGTGTTTTTCCTCATTGGTCACTCTCGATCTCTTTGTTTTTTCTCATTGTACACGTGTCTTTCCTCATTGGCCACTTTCTACACATGTGTTTTTAACAGTTTGTTCATCTTTTAGGTGTGCACATGTATTCCTCGTTTGGTTCAATAACCCATGAAATCTACACATGTGTTT
>OU343217.1:318056365-318096632 GCA_910596185.1 Chrysanthemum makinoi
AAGTGATTAAATACCTCAAATGCCCTTATTAATTAAATGTCACATGTTACATTATTAACCCTTTTTATCCTTTTTACCATAATACACTTTCTATTTGATCCACACACTCTCTCTCTATATATATATATATATATATATATATATATATATATATATATATATATATATATATATAG
This sequence comes from Chrysanthemum makinoi, assembly GCA_910596185.1. Lineage (NCBI taxonomy): Eukaryota > Viridiplantae > Streptophyta > Magnoliopsida > Asterales > Asteraceae > Chrysanthemum > Chrysanthemum makinoi. The sequence goes on from OU343217.1 coordinate 318,056,542, forward strand.
AATCTAGTTCTAGTGAGAACTTTCTTAAAGTTATAAAAGTAGGAACCAATAAGATGTAGACAAGTGGCAATGGATTTAATTTACAAGAAAAAATAAATCAAAATGAATTCAAATTATTTTATATAGGATCAAGGGCATATTTGGTAAACTGTATTTCATCATATCTGGTATTCAATGACCGGTTCTTCCTCTCCCAATATCTCACGCACGTATTCATGATTCAATCCCGTAATTCTAGCTTCAGTTACAATTTTAGTATAATGATTCAACCCCATTTTGAACTATCTATATTATTTTCCTTTAATTCCCAAACAAAGGTTTCTAAACCCAAAACACTAACTTACCCATTTCATGGATTGTCGGTCCAAATCACCACGTTGATGATTATGTTGAAGGTACATAAATGCTTAATTTTTTATTTTTTTAATATTTAAGAATTTTATGTAACAGGGGTTGTTAGAATTAGGATTATGTTGATAGTTGTGGATTATGTTAATGTTTTTGCCAAACACCAGTATTGGGTTTCAAGTTAATGTTTTTGCCATTTTGTATAATCAAATTGATTTTATCATGAAATTGGTATGCACATTTTGCAAGTTTCATTTAAGAAAATTTGCAAGTTTTGGTCTGCACATTTGCAAATGATGGGTCATGTGTCATGTTATATAAGTATGTACTAGTTTTTTAATAATTTCTGTAACAGGTTTATGTTGCAAATATTTGTAAATTGATAAATGTTTCTATACACCTCTTGTTGTTGTAGGCGAACCATTAAGTCCTCGAGAAATTCCTACTGTCGTAGGCGATCCATCAACTCCTCGTGAAATCCCTATTGGTGTAGGCGAACCATTAACTCCTCGGGCAATTCACATTGAGCAAGACACGTATGTTGAAGGTTATTATACACCTCCTGAGCATCAAGTTGGCACTTTTCAACCGACTCCTAAAGGTACTAAATTTTGGATCCCCAAAGCTAATAATAAACCTGCGGATGGGGCGGTATTTGATACTATTGAACTAGCTCTAACGGCTTACAAAAATTATGCAAGAGAAGGTGGTTTTGAGGTTAGAAGGGGTGGGGCGAAAAAACAAAACCCGATAAGAAAGAAGATCCATCTCTTAAGTACTTTTATTGTGTTAGACAAGGTTTTAAACCCACACGTAAGCCCGAAGATTCTCAAACTGATAAGACACGGAATGCCAACCCTTTAGGTGTTACCAAGGTCATAAAAAGAAGGAAGCGTGCATCTTGTCGTTGTGGATGTACCGCCCAACTTAGACTTAAGAAGAGACCCGATGGCAAGTACTTTGTCACCAAGTTGATAGAAAAACATAACCACAGCTTGGTATACGAAGATGATATCAAGTATCTTAGGGCATCTCGTAGACTAACTTTCTCCAAGCAACAACTCATAAATAAGCTTTCTAATGTGAATATAGGTCCGGTTAGGTCTTGGAAAGTTATGAAAGAGATGTACGGTGGATTTGAATATATTGGTGCAACAGATGTTGAATGCAAGAATTATAGGCGTGGTTTGAATGATTTTATTGGTGGTCGTGATGCCCAAATGGTCGCGTTGATAAGTTTGTTGAGTCGTGAAGAGTTCTTCACTGATTTCTCCGTTAAATACAAGCTGGATGAAAAAACTAAAGAATTGGTTGGTCTGCTTTTGGGCGATGAACAAGCCAAGCGTAATTACGGCTTTTGGTGACGTTGTGTCATTTGGCCTACATTTCGCTCAAACAGGTAACGTACTATCCTGTTATAAAACCACCTCAGTCATCTTTTTTGTTTCACTATCATTTGCTTATAGTCGTACTTTATAGATATGTACTTGTCCCAACGTCGGACACAAACACCAGTAAGTATTGTCAAAGAAAGTAGTATGCATACCACTAGTATCGTTTATCAATAATGGTGCATACATTTCGTATGCACATACTTTTGTATCACAACATGTACCAATTTTTGGGTCTGCAGATTTGTATCAGTTCATGCTATATTTTTATGCCGATTATACATGCAAATAATCATTGAAGCTACATTTTATGATGTCAGCAAAGTAGTATGCATACCTTAAAATCGTTTTCAATAATGGTGCATCAAGTTAGTATGCACATACTTTTGTATCACAACATCCACCAATTTGATGTCCTGCGATTTGTATCAATTACACGTACCAATTTTGATGTCTGCACATATTTTTTAGGCAGTGTTTGTTAGTTCAAAGTTTGTTATGTTGGCATGAATCAAGGCGTTAGTTTCAGGTTTATAGAAAACACCTACTTGGGCACTTGGCCTTGCATTGTTGTGATTCAGTTATAGATAACCATTTGATGCATGGTTTTTCGAGACAAACGGCTCGCTTGATACTCATACATGTTGATATTTAGCAAGTCTAATAAACTCACGATACTCGGACTGATAATTATACTATTTTTTTGTTTTAGATATAAAGCGGTTTAGAACAATGTGGGCGTTTAGTGTCCGCATTTGCCGATTGGGTCTCGGTTTTGTATCGTTCATGCTACCAAAAACGTATCAAATGGGACGGATATAACAAAACTTTTTGAATGTGTGTTTGTGCTAGATATAAAGCACCATGTATATTCAACCTTAAGATACTAATGACAAGAATACATTAATACACATGTATATTCAACCCTTTCGGTACAATATGGTTTTGGTACCTTTTATCATTATTGACAACCATAACAGATGCATCATATTTGTTGCGGCTTTATTAGCAACCGATCCGCAATAAGGTATACGCTTGTTAAAGAAGTTTAAAAAGGTTTTGTAAAGGTACCAAAGGTTGTTGTTCTTGATCAAGACCCCAATGAAGATCGCATAGAGGAGATGTTATTCGATACGCGCCGCCGTTTGTGTATGTGGCACATTATGTAAACTTACTACAAAGGTATGCTTTTTTATTAAACGTGATGTCATTTGAATTTTATTTTGAGTTAATAATAGCCATGCTTTCAATTATTGTTAAATTATGTGTAGGTCGGACCAATTCCTTGTGTGTAACAACCGATTTTAAGAGGCGTTTGTGTGACATTGTTTGGACGGACAAGATTGAACCGGATGTGTTTGATGAGCAATGGCACACAATAATTGAAGATTTTGATCTCCGCGGAACACAAATGGTTGCACGACATGTTCAAATGCGGTCTAAGTGGATACCGCTCTACTTCAGAACAAACCGATGTCCGGGTTGATGCGACAACATCGCGGTCCAAAGTGAGAATCACTTCTTTGGTCAGCTAACAAACCCACATTTGAGCTTGATCGAGTTTTTGAGTCATTTTGATACCGATGGACTCCCAGATACAAATATGGGAAGAATACCCACGACTCAAGGTACAAGACACCGATTTAAAACTAATTTGGAGGTTGAAAAGGAAGCCGCAGAAGCTGTATACACACACTCGCCTATGATGTTCGTGACGAGATATGGTCTTCACTTTATCATTGTTGTTCACTAAGTGTACAAGAAGATGATACATCGTACATTTACGATTCGTGATCTCAAGCGATTACAAAATCAACGGTCTCCGTTGAAGTTAAATACAAGGTATCTCTCTCCCTGTCGATTTCTTAATTGGTTGCGGGTCCTGCTTTCTTTATACAACTATTTTGAAGTAAACGGTTGTTTGTGCAAGTGTCCTTATATTGATATTTTTACATTATGTACCCATTGTTACGTACTACATTCATATACCGAATATTATAATAGTTTTTAATCAGCGTTTTGACACTTCTTCACCCCTTTGTAGGTTAAGTTCGCACCATCCGATTGTTCGGTCTATTGCAGTTGCTTAAAGTGCGAGTGTTATGGTCCATTTGTGTCGACATATATTCTATGTTCTTAGGTTGTCGAAGGTGTACCATTTCCCAAGGAAATACTTATTGCGTAGATGGTCAAAGAATGCTTTGCCTAACAAGGTGCGAGGCGGATTGATGTTGCTAGTCGCCTAACTAGAATTTGTTAACGGTGTCATTAGGGAGATTTATGTTAGTGTTGAAGACTCGTTACCCGCCTAGTTACTGACATCCAGAAGCTTGACATTTACAAGGATGACATTGCTGCATTATGTGAACAAGTCAAACTTGATATTCCTAACGCACCTGAAATGAATAAGAATGAATTGTATGCGGCCGCACTTGGTGTCAGGAACCGTCGAAATTAATATTATTGCACCGAATGTCGTAACAAAGGATCCGTAACTTTAGAGGCATCAAACACGGCCGAGATAGCCATGATTCAATCAAACAAACCTCCACGTCTGCAGCCTATTGTGACACTTATGGTTATCATGATTCTCGAAACTGTCCCAAAAGAAAGCGATTTGGATGCACAAATGTCCGATACAAACGACGTTTCAGAATAGATCTGTTATTTGTTTTTACCATATAAACAATTTTATTGCTTTTTTTACATTTTAGAACTTCGGTTTCCAGTTATGTCTTATTTTATGGAATTTAATAAATCAGTTGGTATGGAATGCACACTTTTAATTTTTCATTTGTTCTCATTATGTCCCATTTGACATGGGTGTTATCTAACTTGACGTGTGATACATTAATTTACTTTTTTCGCTAATGTATCATAATTTTCTCGTATAGTGCATAAGCAATTCTTGTGTGTGTCTTTTGCCTATATCGTTTATCATTTGGTATATGGTGTTTCTGGTTATATCAGGTTTATCACTTTGTATTTGGTGTTTTGGTTTGTAAGGTCAAATAAATTGTACCACCAAATAGGATGTCTATATTGCTGTTTTTTACATTTCAATAATCAGATATATGTCTATATTGCTGTTTTTTACATTTCAATAATCAGATATATGTATACCTCATCTTTCTATCGTGCACCGTGTATTTCCCTTTGAAACTTGGCATCTTGTTATACAAAGGTGTATTTCCATACTCAAACTCGGGTATGATTTTTTGTCAACTTTTTTGTACCACCAAACTGTGTTTCATCATTTGGCCGACACATTTGATATGTTGATAACCATCATTTGGCGTTTTTATTTCCTTATTTGTGTCACCTTTTGGAATCAACATCATAACCAAACGTGGCATCGATTTGAAGTTAGCTAGATAATACTTACGTTCAATAATCCATGTCCAATATTTATCACCCGCCTCGCAAATCTACAATAAGATAACAAAACAACCTTATCTACGTCAAAGTCATCACTTGCACCACTAAGATAACAAAAAAAAACCTTACCAATTTCATTTTTTTGGTCAAATCATGCGTGGGTGAATTTTTTAGGAGTTATTGTTTCAACCATCAAAATGCCCACAATGTCATTTTTTACCATAACATGCACCATATGTTGTTAACTATAAAATGGGTATTTTAAGCATAGACAGACCCACCTGACATTAAAAATGAGTATTTTTCAACCATCAAAATGCCCACATTGTCATTTTTTTGTATCATCACATACATTGGCATCATATGGTGCATACCTGTGATATACTTATACACTTTCACCCTTTTTTCATTCAACCACAACATGAACATAATGCCTTGACACTAAAAAAAATAGACTAATTAACAAAACATTCAATAGTAGATAACTTAAAATACTTGTTCCACATTATTTCAGACCTTACATAGACCAAAAACACATGCGACTTTTTTTAGAACTACCAACAGAAATATTAAAAAGAACATACATCAAACACCTTAGCCAAACTAATTTTTTGATAACCAAAACCATCCAATCTGCTAGTCAGCTAATTATTCAAAATAACATAAACCCATTTCCCCTACAGCATATGTGTAACACGAGAGTATATTGTTTCAAATGCAGCTGCTCTAACCTCGTTCTTCCAAAGGCAACATCCAAGACGCTTTTACATTCTACTTCAAATGATGATTTCTTCAGGTTTATATATCCGACAATGTATCTTCGCGAGCATACATCCTACTAAGATCTTCCGCTTGCTTATTTTGCTCATTACTCTCTCTCCTTAAACCACAACGGTCATCAAATTCTCCTCCACCAACGTATGTCTCCATGTGCCTCATCGCAAATATACCACAGTCAACAAAGTTTTTCTTCGTCATACATCCCAAACGTAACATCATTCTTGGAGCATTTCTCATTAAGCCTTTAGCCGGATGGTTTTCATAAGCCAAGTAATCTTCAAACCGCGCGACCTGTCGCATTGATCCAAAAACAATAAAAAATACTTTCTGGGATGTATCTACCCGCTCATCGGATGACACAACTAACTTTTTGAAAAAAACCACGTGCAACTCCACTTGATCACCGTATCTCTTTGATGCATCGTTCGATGTTTCCATGTTATCCAGAATATGCACCTCCTTCCTATCTAGATTCATACATACGACAAAAAAATGTCGTCCTTGAAGTAATGGGAAAAACACCTATCACATATAAAGGAATGTTACAAAATTTTACCAACTTTAAAATTGTGTACCATTTTTCGCATACTTAATGTTTAAAACTGAAATATTTACCAACTTCACTATAGCCAAGCTCCCGTACGCTGTCTTGTTTAAAACCCTGCACATACTTGCAATGAATTTATCTGACGACCCCTTAACATCCAATTCTTTGTCCCGCGGGTCCTTGACATCCCATTCGTGCCGTTTATATGTACATTTTTTTATCAAAATTAGATTAAGAATATATTTACCTTACTACTTAATTATAATACATACCACCATTGATGTATCGTAGAAAACCTTTCTAACTTTCTTCCTTGGATCACGATAATACTCAGCATTGTTTGGACCTTCGTGAATATGTCTACAGCCTCACTTGCTATCTGTATCCCCGGGAACAAGTTTTCCAAAACAATCCTTGGTGCACTGGCATAAGTAGTCTCAAACAGGATGTCCCTATAAAACAAATAACAATTAATCACCAGTTTTTTTATTAAACTATATGTAATAACATGTTCTTAACTATACACATATACTTACGTCTCTTCAAAGCGACCACTAAACAAACAGTCAGATGCTCGCTTCTCGTGCATCGAAACACCAACAATTAATGATACTTCTCTAACTACAAACGGGGAACATAACACTTCTGTTCGTTTTGTTGTACGTTTTGGTCTTCTATGTTCATCATTCGGGTAAACGGTCTGTATTGGTCTTGCATCAGAAATTTCATATTTTGCCAACGCACTTGAATGCATATCACGTTCTATCCCACTACCACAACCATTGCCCGATAGATCACATCCATCTACCACCACCTTCGATTGTTCAGGAGTTTTAAACCCATCCCCATTTGTTTAGTCCTGTGACTTATACAGCGGTGGTAATTCCATCATCCTATGCACTTGATCCATTGAATTGTCCCACATTGACACACCAACAGTTTTACCTTGAGTGGATGGTGGTTGTGTTAAATTCAAATCGAACTCTAACACCTTCCCTTTTTCACCTATTGTCCGTTTACCTTTCTTTGTTCTACCTAATTCCACCTCTTCACTATACGCTGCAAATGCAGATGGTGTCCCGTAAACCTGAGTAAAAGGGAATGGTTCTTCATTTTGGTTAAAATGACATTGTGTGTTTTCATCTTTTTCTGGCGTCAACCAGTCATCAACATTCGGGTCCTCATTATCATCCTCTGTCGGATATGCGCTTTCATTTGATGGCTTACTGTACACGTGTGATCCAAAGCACAACTCCCTTAGCTCATTCAGCTGAAGTAAATCCTCATCATATGGGTCTTTTTCCAACGCACCATCCAACTCCTCATCAGCCGCCTCCAAAAGTTCACCCGCCTTTTTAAGTTTAGAAGCTATGCTTCTTTTAACCACCTGTTATACAAAATAGTTAAACGATACATTAGAACAAAATCGTTACCACATCATTCAAATAACGATTCGCTTATGAAACTATCCCTTCACGTACCAATACGTATCATGTAGCAATGTTTATTTGTACTTAAAACCTCTTATACGCTTTGACACATAAACTAGACACTCAGATGAACCAACAGGTATCAATAAGATCACACATAAATTAGTCGTGAAGATACCATGATGTTTTAGCCACCTAATCTATACTCACCACCATCAGTTGTGATACAAAAAGTAATAAGTCGGTCATATATAACGCATCACATGTACCAGGTATACGAGATGTGTTTCTCAGTTACATACATAATAAGTAAGTCGGCGGTGCTCTGTTACTTGGGTTCATTTTTTTGTATCAGCAACTTGGGCCTTTCCATGTTTTGTTTTTTCCATTTGTATCAACAAGATTAGTATATCAGCAAATTGTTTGCAAAACATATAATGGGGTCAGATACAATGGGTCAAGTTGTATGAAAAAGGAAAATACTAGCAATACATAATGGTTCATACACAATTGGTCAAGTTGTATAATTGTTCTAACATACACACTCAATGTACCACAACATTTTTACCACAACATTTGCAAAATAATTTTTAAAACTGTTTCTGAGTACCTCAACATTTGTTTCACTGAATCGTTCCTCCTCAAGCTTGTTCAGCATGTCAGTTGTCCACTTGTTTACAAAAGGCACGTCAAGTTCATCCTCATCTGTCCTTCCTTGTAGTGAGACATCATACAAAATCTACATGTATTTATACAATACATCAGTAATTAAAAAAACATTACTTAACAACACTAATTTTACCTATAGATCATAATAAATAACGTACCAACAAAATTATTACTGGACCCGTGTAGTGTGAATGCCTGACCCAACTCTTTTTGGTCCTCACCAGGCACTCAAGAATGAAAGTGCACCAGTCAAACTGAGAAATAGCATCGACGTCATCGATGCAATGTAGGAACCTTAAATTACAAGTAGCATTCTTGTTTGCTTCTCCAATTGATGTCAAGTACAGAACCAAGAAATTTATCTTGAACCATCTTCCACCCTCCGTTTGTCTACTTATTAGTTGCTCTAGCGGACCATGGTAATACCTAGGTTTCTTTCCAAACTGATTCTTCCATTCAACAACCAGCGGGTGTCGGAAATCCGCTTCGTCCCGTGCTTCAACATAAACACTACCCATGGGTACACCAAGTACATCCTTAATCGTATCCCTTGTAACCGCAATCGACTTACTATCCACACTCAATACACACCTTTCTTCATCAAAGTTATCGAGTAACCAATAACTTAGCCGTGAGGGTACATCCTTTATCTTAAAGTCAAGCACCGATCCGAAACCCATATCAATGACATCTAGCCTCTGTTGTGGTGACAGTTTTGGTAACAACCTATGCAATGACCACAACGAGACCCTGGCATATAACCTCTCAACATCTACTCCCTTAAACGACACATCGAGTTTATCTGCTTTTTTATGAACCAGCGCCTTCCGCTTCCGCTTTGTGGTCTTCCCTAAACCCTCATCACCATTTTTCTCCTTCTCACTTTCTATCCCAACAACCACGTCTTTATTACCCTTTTTTTATTGACCACCAACCTACGCTTGTGACTATTATTCTTTACCAAACCCTCGTTAAAAACAGTTCCCTCAGCAACATTTTCATCCACAATAACTTCTTTTTTACCTTTTTTATAATTCAAAACTAACTTACATTTCTTTTTTGGTTTCTTCACAGAACCATCTGCACAAATTTTTTTTTTCTTTGACACAATATAGTATTTACTTTTCTTTCGCCCGTCCTTCTTGCCAACATCCCTATCAGTACCCTTTCCAACTTGTTCTGTCTCATGTACCTTGTTCTTTTTACCTTGTTCTGTCTCATGCACAATCGAATCTACATGTTTAACAACAGAACACCACAGTCAAAAATAGTTCAACGATACATTAGAACAATATAAGTACCACGTACCATTAAAATAACATATTCCATTGTCAAAATATAGGTATCTTGTACCGACACGTATCACGTACTACAATGAACCAATCTTTTTTTGTCAATCGAATACATATACATTGGTAGATTCAAAGTGGTTAGTAGGCTCTGTATTGATTAGTACAATTGTTTTTTTAGTATATAAAAAAATGTACCTATGATTCGCTATAGTTAACTCTGTAATGTACCAACAGGTATCAATTGGGTCAATCACAAGTTGGTCGGGGGATATTCGTATGTTTTTAGTCCACTAATTTTATATCAGCACATTGGGTTGTCCAGTTTTCTTTTTTTCATTTAAATTAACAAAATGGTTCTTTGACCAACATAAATACCCCACTAGCTACATACGCGCACTCTTTGGTACAAAATCACCATATCATCACCAACTAAACCCTAACAAAATTGTTCTTTTACCAACATAAATACCACACTAGTTACAAAATGTGTATACCATTAACATAAATCTGTCACTTACATACGCGAAACATAAATACCACGCTAGTTATGTATCAAATTTAATTTTTAAATCAGTGCCCTTTCCAATTGTTAATTCTTTATTATAAACATATGCGTCACAAAAAAAATCCAATAAACTATTGTCACCATCAGCAATCCAACCAAATCCAAAAACAATATGAAAAAAACCTGGTGTCAACATCAATATCATCTAATAAAAAAAAATAAAAACATCCTACCAACCAACACAACAAAAAAATTTCAAGCTACACAAATGGTTCATTAGTCAGATGATTAAAAATGTTGATTATACCTGGTACATCAGTTTCAGTGTCCCCTTCAGTTAAATCAATAAACCCTTCATGATCTCCAACCTTTTTCAAAATCATATCCGTCAACCTACCACTTCTTCTTACTGAAAAAAATTAAGTATGCAAATGATTGTGTTTACATCACTAAGTAAAGTTGAAATTACATCATAAAACATATAACAAAACATGTGTATTCATCACTTACAGAAAACAATCGGAATTGAACCGGAGCTTATTTCGTTTTTTTGGCTTTCCATCTTTTTCTAAAGCGCCTAATTTATAATAACATGGTACATTCACGAAATCCCCCAATTGTAGCAATGTAATCGAATCCCCCAATTGTAGCTAGGGTTTAGTTGGTGATGATATGGTGATTTTCGTTTTGAAAAGACTTGATTTCAGGAAAAAGAGTAACTGAAGATTTTAATTTCGTTCCTCTCTCTTTAAAACTAAATATAACCCGGAAAATATTTTATTTTTATGTGTTTACATAAACCCTTATAAAAATTGTTAATTACACAAATGCCATCCATAAATACATAATCTCATCTACCACCACTCAAAGTGATCCAACGGTGCACATTAGTTCTTACTTTTATAACTTTAAGGTATCTCTTACAATAACCCTCCCCTATATATATAGGGGAGGGTTATTGTGAGATCAAGCTTAAAATTCTAAAAGTAAGACCCAATATGGACCGTTGGATCATTTTATTTATGTTTAATGAGATTAACATTAAATTAGTGACATTATAGTGATTAAATAAGGTTTCAAGGGTATTTTGAAAAATTCAAATCCAGGTCAACCTTTTTCAAAATTTTATTTATTACAATCCTGATACATAAACCAAACAAATCTTTAAACGAAACAAAATCACATCTCATAATACGATCCTGGTAAAAATATGATCATGGTACAATCCTGGTACTACAACAAATCTTTAAACCAAATAAAATCCCAGTACATAAAACACATACGTGTATAAAAAAACCTATGCGTTTTTCCCAGAATCCGATGTATGTGCCGTGACACCGGCCGACCACCATGTATCCGATGCTACGATTTATCCGGTGTCTTGCCGTTTATATGTACCGGCGATGAATCCGGTGTACCGACGATGTAGGAATCTATGTGTTTTTCCCAGAATCCGATACAAATACATAAGCAAATTCCGGTACACCGAAATTTGTGCATTTAAACCAAACAAAACCCCATATCATAATAAAGATACATTTACAGATCTGTTATCGAAACCACAAACACAAAATCGATAATCATGTATTAGTTTCTTGAGTACCAAAACCGGCAACTCTCACTTACCACGATGTATCTGGTGTACGGATCTAAACGTATCCATGGTTTCCGATGATGTATCGCCTGTATCTAGTGTACGAATGTATCCGGTGTAACAGAAACAACAGCGAATCTAAACACAACCATGGTCAACGGATATAAACGTGTCCATGGTTTCCGATGATTTGGTAAACTCTTGCGTGGAAAACAGCGGATCTAAACCCAACCATGATCAACGTATCTAAACACTACCATGGTTTTCAAAGACGAAGAGTATATAGCGGCGGTTTTTGAGTCACCGGAAAATGAGATGGGAGAGAAACCGGTTGTTTAGGTGAGAGAGACAAAGAAAGAATGTACTGAATAAAGATAGAAAGAAGAGCATATAATGGCAGATTTAATGAATTTGTGAATTTCCAAAGTTGCCCTTTTTACTTGCTTGCTAATTACTTTTTAAATAACAATAAATGGGACACTTGGCCTACTCCTATTGGTTCTTGCAATGATCTTACTTTTAGAACTTTAAGAATGATCTTATATGATCCCAAATCTATATATATATATATATATATATATATATATATATATATATATATATATATATGAATATACATAAATATACACATACACACACATACATATACATATATATATATATAGCTGTGTCTGATATGATCATGTATTCGAAAATTTTACTCATAATGTTATAACAACCTATCCTTATGCTATTAGGTGAGCCATCAACTCCAATATCAAATCACAATGTGCAACATCCTGATATTCATGATGATCAAAGTGTCCCACAAGTCGGTAGTTACCAACCAACACCCGAAGGTAGCAAGTTTTGGGTTACGGATGCTAAGAATAAACCTGTTGAGGGGACTGAGTTTGATACACTTGAATTAGGTCTGAAATTTTATAAAGATTATGCAGGGAGGGTGGTTTTGAGGTTAGGAGAGGTGGTAAAAAAAAATCAAAAAAAACGATGATCCAACTTTGAAGTATTTTGTTTGTGCTAGGGAAGGGGTAAAACCCTCAGAAACCAATTTAAATAAAAAGACCAATAGTTTACAAACTAATGAATCACAATCTCACACTACTACAAAATCGGGTTTAGAGACCCCCTCATCAAGACCCATTATAAGAAAAAACAGTCTTAAAAGTTGTTTCTGGCCCCATTCAAAAGTATCAAGACCGGTATTAAAGAAAAAACCCGGTTTTTATGTATATAACAATACGAGACCTGTTATAAAGCTAAAAACACGTCTCCATTATGCGGTTATGCCTTAATATAGATGGTATTACTTTTGAAACCCGGCCTCTATATTTTTTTGAAGCAGAGGTGTCTTTAAGCAAATACCAGGTCTTGATTCCCAAATTTATAAGCGGGACTTTTGCCCTCTTAATTTATTCAAAAGTTTTCAATGTTTTTCAAACCAACCTTAGCTACACTTTGATTTCTTTCTCTAACACGCACATCCACACCCACACCCACACCCACGCCCCAACACTGCTCTCACCGACACCACGGTCATACCACCTCTGCCACCGCTGGTGCCCATCACTCTTGTTACATATTTCTTCCAAAGGTGCGTAAAAACTTGAATTAAATATGTAATTTGATGTAATTATTACATATTTATTTAAATTTTTATATATGCCTGTTTCATTTACTTCCTGTGTATGAGGTTTTAGAGGTTATTTAAGTGTATTGTTAGTTAAGAAGCAGATTCATGTGGTTTCCGTTTTAGCTTGCATATAAGGTGTTCGATGAAATGCTTAATCTTAGTTTAATGGTTTTTTCCTCCTTTTTTTTGCACATTCAGGGGTTGCTTAAGATGGTGAATGGTTTGAACCTTAGGGACCTTGTGATATTCTTGTCTACTTTTAATCCTAAATCAAGTATGCATCACAAGATTGATGTGATTATATTAACACATTATTTGGATTTTAGTATTCGGGTTGTCGGGTTTATCGGGTCGGGTTGAGTCGGGTTTTCAGTTTTTAAAAAGTGAGCCGCAACCCGACCCGATAAGAAATCGGGTTATCGGGTTCGGGTGCTTATCGGGTTGGGTTAAGTCAGGTCTGGTGATTCGGGTTGTCGGGTTATAAGATAAATCCAACTCTTCTACGTGAAAAGAATATACTTAGAAATTTGGAAGCTTACAGAACATATATGTTAAATATAAATGTTTTACAATTCAATAAGGTAAAAGGAATGACTATGATTTTTATATAGCACTTTTACAAAAGTATAGTAACTGGGTCAAGGTTTTAAGCGAAACAAATTCCATATCAGTAAGTGAACTTTTTTTTCCATCTCATATAGGTAAAAAATTTGTATCTCTTCGTTACACAAGACTCATGAATGTGAATTTTTTCTTCTTCTCATATAGTTCAAATCATATAGTCCAAATGGTAAAAGAAAATATCTGTTGTATTCTATCCAATTTGTCATATTTATGACAAGTGCAACATTAACACTGAAGCATTTTTTAAGGATAAAAGTCAATATTGATCTTGTGGTCTGCTATTTTTTGGTAATGCAATTGATATTGGCTCACAAGGATTCTATTTTTTTATCATCAGTGAAGGGCTTGTTACAGTTTTGACAAAGTCTGACTTTTATAAGACTATAAGCATACATTTCTATCAAATGTTACTGAGATATATATACAAGTCATATAGAGTAACGTATTCTGTGCATACTCACCATACTCATCATCAAGTTCAGGTTCTCCTGCAAGGTCTGTATCATTAAGCATCAAGAACTTCGAGAATGAAGTCAAGAGATTTTTGAAATAAAAGAGGACACACCGAAACTGAAACTAAAGCCGCTTCATTGGGATAAAGTATGAGCGAATTCTGATGGTAATATGGTGTGGGATCATCTCAAATCAAGCTCCTTCAAGTAAGAAATCTATTCGATATAATTTATAACTATGTATTTTGTTGGTTCTTTAGGTGTAAATTTGCTTATCTTATGATATGAGAATATTGGTTACAGATTGAGTGAAGAGATGATTGAGACGTTATTCGTTGTAAAACCACCAAATACAAGTAACTCAAACGAACAATTGCCAGTTAACCGCACAATTTTTCCTTCATCAGTCAATAAGGAATGTCAAGTTCTTGACCAAAGAGGTCTCAAAACATCTTAATCGCAATATCGCATTTCAAGCTTGGTGATTCGCCTTTCAAGCTTGGTGATAGTGAGAAGTTTCTTAAAGCTATTCTTGATGTACCTTTTGCGTTTAAAAGATTTGGTGCAATGTTCTATGTTTCCAATTTTGATTCTGAGGTTATGTACCACAAAAGATTGTTTCAAAATCTTGAGGTAAAGGAAAGAATTTTATTCACTCGATTACTATTGGAATTCTTGGGCACTTTACTATGACTTTTGAAAGTGACTATATTTGTATGATGCTTGGGCACTTTATTCGATTATTCTACCAAACAATCTCCATGTAAATTTTACTGAGTTTAGCCGTAAACAATCTCATATCAGGCCTTCTGTTAGCAGTTACAATAAGCAATTCCATGTTTTTTTTTTTTTTTTTTTTTTTTTTTTAATAATATAGAGACCGGTTTTAGGATTGGGAACGGGTCTGAATAGTGTAAAAAGACATGTTTTCAACATAAGAACCGGCCTCTATTTGATTTTTTCTTAGTTTTTAATTTCATATCGAGACCGGTGTTAAGCTAAACCGGTCTATATTCGTCATATCGAGACCTGTTTTTAAACCGGTCTCCATTTGATTTCACATGGAGAGCCCCCCACTTAGAGACCCCATCAAAAACCGGTCTTGAGGAGTCTGTGAACCGGTCTTAAAAGCCTTTTATGTAGTAGTGTCATGTTGTTAATGAGGTGATAAAAAGGAGAAAGCGTCCATCGCAGCGATGTGGATGTCAAGCCAAACTCCGTATTAGAAGGACCCCTGAAAATAAGTGGGTAGTTTACAAGTTCTTAGAGAAACATAATCATAGGTTGGTACGTGAAGAAGATTACATGTATCTTAAGGTTGCCTGTAAGCTTAGTTTCCCACAACAACAGTTGTTGTATCACCTATCTAATGCTAATCTAGGTCCAACACGAGCTTGGAAGGTATTTAAAGAGATGTGTGGTGGTTTTGAGAATATTGGTGTTACTGATGTTGAGTGTAGGAATTACAAACGTGGTTTGGCCAATTTCATTGGTACACGCGATGCACAAATGGTTGTTGAGAAGCTTTTGAGTGGGCAAGAGTTTTGTCCAAATTTTTTCTGTTGAATTCAAGCGAAACAAAGGCGATAAAACATTGGTTGGATTGTTCTCGGGGCGACGAGCAAGCGGCGATACTATGATACTTTTGGTGATGTTGTGTCATTTGATGCAACCTTTCGATCAAACATGTTTGTTAAATGTATTTACTTTTTCGTAACCAGTAGGCATGTCAGTATATAGTTGAACAAACCAGTCTAATTTTTTGTTTAATGTAGGTACAATATGGTATTGGTTCCTTTTACGGGCATAGATAACCACAACCGGTGCATTCTTTTTGGAGCGGCATTGTTAGCTAGGGAATCTAGCAAGAGGTATACGTGGTTGTTGAAACGCTTCAAGAAAATTTTTGGATCTGCTCCAAAGGTGGTTGTCACTGACCAAGACCCGGCGATGAAGATAGCAATTGAAGAGATGTTTCCTGATTCAAGACATCGGCTATGTACGTGGCACATTATGCAAAAGTTAACTGGAAAGGTACTTACAATATTTTACAATTAATAAAAATTTTAAACTTTTATCTGTTGCTTGATACATTTGTATACATTTGGGTGAAGTTGGATTTTTATATACCAATGCAAAAGAAAGGTTTTAAAAATTGAGCACATCTAATAATGTAGACCAACAACCAGGACCGCAAAAAGAAAATAACGAAACACTTTGAAATGTAGACCAACAACCAGCACATCTAATTTATAATTTTAAGTTTCTGAATCGTTATAATTTATATTATGAATTTATCCTGAATCGTTATAATTTATAGTTTGATAACGATTTATTTTTCAAGTATACTTTCAATGACAAGGGTATAAATTTCTTTTATTTAATTTCCCATGAAGGTTGGTCCTGCTTTATGTAGCAAAACATATTTCAAAAGACGGTTGTGTGATATAGTTTGGACTGATAAAATTGACCCTGATGTGTTTGAGTCTGAATGGAGTTCTATCATGCAAGACTTTGATTTGAATGATCACAAATGGTTAAAGGATATGTTTGATATGCGTTATAAGTGGATACACGAATACTTTCGTCATGAACCGATGTCGGCCTCATGCGAAGCGACATCTCGTTACGAGTGAAAACCATTTTCTTGGTCAGCTCACTAATCCGGATTTGACTTTGGTTGAATTTCTAAGCCACTATGATACCGCAATTGACATACAATGATACAAATATAACAAGAATATAAATTACTCCAATTACACTACCCCGGACCTCAAAACTCTATTGCAAATTGAAAAGGATGCCGCCAAGTTATACACAAACACACTGTTTTATGATGTTCAGGACGAGATTTGGTCTTCGCTGATGCATTGTTGTTCACTAAGTGTACAAGAATCGGAAACGTTTTGTACATTTGTCATCCGTGACACAGAAGCGGATTACAAAATAAATCGTTAAGCTAGTTGCAGTCAATTATGAGGTAACAATAACTGTCAATATGTTTTTCATTTTTTTTAAATATAATTTTTTTAAGCAATGGTCAACACTTTGTTAATGTTTTCAACAGGTTAAGTATACACCGTCTGATTCTTCAGTTCAATGTAGTTGTTTAAGGTATGAGTGTTATGGTCTTTTGTGTCGCCATATTTTCTACGTGCTACGTATGCGCAAGGTTGACCACTTTCCCATGCAATACTTGCAAACTAGATGGTCAAAGAATCCCTTGATCCTTAAATCTGTCGAAAAGAGCAAAGATGATGCAACTGCGTCCAATTTAGATTATGTTCTTAGGGAAATTTACAAGAATGTTGAACAATATGTTACGCATTTGGTGGGGGACTTTGAGAATCTGCAATTATACAAGGACGCGCAAACAACTTTAAAGGAGAAAGCTCAAATTGATGTCCCCAACCCGCCTAAGATGAATACAAATGCAGTTTATGCAGCAACTCTTGGTGTATCTGAACCAGTAAAAGTCGATATTTTCCCTCCTACGGATATTAATAACAAAGGTAATAGGATACGTACCAGGAATAAATCAAAGAGTGAGGTAGCGATGAACTTATCAGACAAGCCGAAGAGGTTGTGCAGGACATGTGGAAAGTACACACACCATGATTCAAGGAATTGTCCCACAAAGAAGGAGGGATTACAAGACGATGACGTGGCTGACGTTGAACCGTTCGAGGGTGAAGACATGGATTGCTATTATAGTGACTAGTTTTGTTATTTTTTTTATGTCTGGAAACATCTATCCGAATAATTTTTCCATTTGTTCCAGTCATTTTACTTTCGTCATGTTGGTTTTATGTAATGTAAAACAGATTTGTCTTTTAATTCATTATCTTATTTCATGTTTTGTTTATATGTGTTATTCGTAGTCTTTAAACTGTGGTATGCCATGTTCATTTATACTTTGTTATTGAGTATATGTAGTAAGTGGTTAAAAGTTTCATTTGTCTCTTATATAATGCAGGTACATTTGTGTTTTATACTCTGTGGATTAAATGGTTATGTTTGGAACAGTCCGTTAATACAGGTACTATTTTCATTTACTATCCTATATGCATTTTAATTAACAAATGTACCATAATCTAATAACACAGTTTAACCTTGTTATCTAGTATCATATTCTTAGGTATTAAAGTGATTTAATATCACTAGCGTAGATGTTGTATGCGTGTATCCTTTGCAAACAGAACCAGATACAGGATTTAGTAACTGCATACCATTTGTATTAGTTAGTTACGTTTTGTCAGATATAGGATCATTATTGCTTGTTGTATCATTTGCAAACAGATCCACATATAGGATTTCATTATTGCTTGTTGTATCATTTCTATCATTTTGCTTGTTATATTAGTTGTACCAGTTGCTTATGTTCTGTCAGATGTAGGCTTTCATTATGCTTGTATCAGTTTATATTAAAATGTTTGTTTTTTTTAAAAACTGTATGTCATTTTAAAAATCATTCTGATGCATAATAGAAATGATTACTTGGGATATATGATATACTCATATTAAATACTTTTATCCTGTCCATTCATTGCTTTTAATGTGTATCATTATCTTCCCATTATACATGATCTGATCATTTAAAAAAAAAATCCCCACCTTAATAGCCATTATCCCTAATCAATAGGCCATATCCTACTTTTTAAACTATCTGTATATATACCAGTTATTCAGTATTTCACCAAATTGTCAGCAAAACATTCATAGTGTATTCAGTCCACATTTCTTCCATTCAAGGTAAATACTATGTTTCATATTTAGACTGTTGTTGCTTCATTCTTAAATTTAATCGTGTTTAAGATACTTAAACTTACTAAATCAAACCTTCTTGTCCCTTTATCATATTCATTTTAAAGGTACATGTGGTGACTGCTGCATTTCGATCAAACCAAATATGTTTATCACGTTTGTGGAAGCCAACAAGCCAATGAGGATTTGCAGTTTCTTTGGGAAGTACGCGCATCATGATTCAAGGAACTGCCCTGAAAGGAAATAGAATATAGGAAAATATGTGTTCATCATTTTCTTCAAGGAAAATTAGTAGTTACTTTAGCTTTTATATAATTTTCTTTTGAATCTGAACTTTTTATGTTCTCGCTTAACTTTGATCTTGTTTAGTATTGGACTTAAAGTGTGCCGGTTTATGTTTCAATAATATCTTACAACGCTTTTGCAATTTATTTAGCCATTTGCTTTGCTTCTCTTATCCAATTTAACTGTTTAACTTAGATAATTTCATTTGTCCCATTCTCCATATGCTGCACATTTATAGTACTTACTGGTTTTTGATGCTTCTTTCATCCTATACGGGAAATTTCCGTTGTTACCGATTAAGTTTTCCGTTGTTTACCTATTACCTTTATATGCACATTTATCTGCTCATGTTACGTATTACCTTAATATGCATCACATTTATCTGCACATGTTTGTTTTGTTTACCTATTACCTGAACATACACATACTGCAACACCTTTAACTTAAGCACAAACTTTTAAAGTTAAAAACATCATATAAATGCAACACCTTTAAGTACAATTGAAACCCAAACTTTTAAACTTAACACCATTAATTCAGTACTGTCATTACATTAACACATGCATCAACCATAACTGTTTATCCAGCAAAATTTATCATGTCTTACATTAACCAGAAATAAGTTAAAAATAACAAAAGTGCTCGTTCATCATACCCGAGCCTTGTCCATACTAAGAATATTAAAAAACAAAAACATCTTCATCATACTTATTCAAATCAAAACAGTAAAACCATATATCAATCTAGAAACTGCTTAGCACGTCGTTTGATGTTCTTGAATGCATTCGCCTCTAACCGCTTCTTTTCTTCTTCATGCACTGGCCTGAACCGTTGAACTTCTATCTCAAAATCTTTTTTTGCCTTGTTGCAGTCTGATAGCAGGATCTTTGAAGCATACTTTTTCCGCAGGTCACACAGTTCTTTCGTCTGTTCTTTACCCTCTTGACTTAATCGACAGCAGTCCCCATACTCATCCCCTTTGAACGTTTCCATGTGACGCATTACAAATACCCCACAATCCACATAATTCTTCTTTGTCCTACAGTTTGTTTCCATTATATTTCTGGGATTTTCCCTCATTTTTCCATGGTCAGGATTGTTCTCGTGCTGCATGTAGTCTTCAAACAAAAGTACCTGTAACAAAAAAACAACCACAACATTAAATTTATGCCTCCTTTACGAAAATACTAACTACATTGATGCATGCTATGTGTTTTACAAAACATACCAGTACACCTGGCAATCCACCATATCGACCTTTAACATCATCGATTGTCTCTGCACATATGTTATCAAAAATCTGGACTTCACTGTCTTTCATATTCATGCACACAAGAAAGAAGTGCCTCCCTTTTAATATCGGCAAAAAAATCTGTCACCATATAAAATGTATTACTAAAGCAACTGTTTTGTAATGCTTTTTGGATTTCATTTGAATGTATCAACCCATGTTAAGTTGAATTAGCAAATGTATCGGCTTCTAACAATGCATTCATACTAGTTTCATTTATACCATTATCAAAAGATACTGATACTTACCATATCTACGCCTCGTAGACTCCCATATTCACTTCCCTCCAATACTAGTTTCATGTTCTCAGTAAACTTTTCCGATGCTTTATCGTACTCCCATGTAGCCATCTCACTTGTCTGTGTTCATTTTAAAGTAATCATTATAATGTGCGGATATAACCGTTAAAGTATCACCAAAAATTACAATTACAAGGTAATGAACTTACCAACATCCTTGTGTGACAGAAAAGTCTTGTAGGTGTTTTCTTATTCCTGTTTTTCTCTGCATTATTGAGGACATGTGTGAACATGTTTATAACTCCACTAGCTATATCAATCCCTGGATACAACGTTTCCAGCTCACCTCTTGTTCCATCACCATACTCGTTCTTGAACAAAATATCCCTGTCATCATACACTTGTTAGTTGATGACCATATTTCAAAAATATATCTTAAATATATTTCTAATGTATACACACTTAAAGAAACATGAAAACTCACGTTTCTGGAAGCCAAGCACTGAACAAGCATTCGGCTACCCTTATCTCATGCTGAGTCAGTGGTGAACACAATGATACTTCCCTGACAACATACGGCGAACGCAAAACTTCTGGAAGGAATGTACGCCTCTTCATCCGGCTCAGAATTGGGTTTCCTACTATTACATTTAGCGGCTTACGATCTGAATAAGCAGGCACAATTTCCTTCATTTCATTCTTTACACTTTCTTTACCAAACCTTGACGTATTATTGTGCTTCTCATTATCCTGTTCACACACGCCTGTATCAACCGGTGTTCTAAACATATCTGCATCAGTTGGATCTTGTGAGTTGTAGTTGCGCAAACTTTCCAGCAGCTCTTCACCTTCACCTTCTTCCATAGCCGTTCCGTCATCCAATCCCCCAACCACTTTCCCTTGAGTCGCGGGTGGTTGTGTCACATTCAAATCAAACTCTTCCGTATCATCAAAATCCAACCTCGTTGGAATTTGTTCATTTTCCCGATGCCATTCTTCACACACCTTATCCGATAACTCACCATATCCGGTTGGCGTTCCATAAACTTGTGTAAATGGATACGGTTTCTCACCATTTTCTGGTGTATGGAAACTATAATTTGCATACTCATCTGGATATGTGTCTTCTTTAGGCAACGCAGAATAAGTTGGAACTGCAAACATTTCATTCCTCAATTCTTTCAACTCCAAACAACATCATTATGGTCAACGTCCAGTCCTTCCTCTATAAGTTGGTCAGCACGATCAACTAGTTTTCCCGCCTTTTTTAACAACTCCGCATGATACACTTTTTAATCCCTACATAAGAAAAAAAATATATTTCGCTTAGTATTACACTTTTTCACATTGAATTTTGTTTGGTGTGATACTAGTGTAGTATCCATACAGGTTATCGTTAAATAATTTTATTAAACTACAACATTTAGACAATACATTAGTACCTCATAGTCTGTTGGCACATCCTCAATAATATAATCTTCATTTACATCATCTTCTTCCAACCCTATCTCCTCATCATATACTGCATAACAATTAAAATTTTACGGTCAATACACTTAGTCTTATCAAAGAATCTACGTTTTTCATGCATTCAACTTCAGATATGACAATTCTTACCTTCATATTCTTCCTCTTCACCAACACATGTATCATCCACATCATCATTATAAAACATTTCCGATTCTAATTTGTGCAACATCTCTGTAGACCAGATCTTAATAGGTGTCTCCGAATGGCCATATAGTACATGTTTCACAAATATTAATTATTTATATAACCAGATATAACATTTATCATAAACCAGATATAACATTTGTCATAAACCAGATATAACATTTATCATACCAGAAGAAGGACTATAGGACCATTGTAAAACCCATCCCGCTTCCATGAGCGTTTTGTCTTGATCAAACACTCAATTATGTACGTGCACCAGTCCATATTCAATATATCTTCATCAGTCGTGAGTAAATGTAAAAACTTCAGATTAACTGTGTTACTCAGATTCAACTCACCCAAAGTCGAAAAAAATAACACTAGAAAGTTAATCTTGAACATCCACCCGCTGCGTCCTGATTCCACAATCATTTTTGCAACATCTGTGCTATAGTGCCTTTTCTTTGCATTCCCAAACTGGGCCTTCCATTGCCGTGTTAACTCATTCCTATGATCTGCATCGTCACGGGCATCTAAATGTACCTCTCCCATTGGTACACCTAGTAATTGTCTAACCAGATCTCGAGTTATCGGTATTATCCTATCACCAAGCTTAATCGACCACGTATTTTCATCAAACTGCTCCAGCAACCAAAACGCTAAACGTGTTGGAACTCTTCTGATTTTAAACTCCAAGATATCACCAAATCCAATATCAATTACATCCTTCTTTTGCCTCGGAGTCAACTGCGTCATCACCTTAAACAAACTAGCTGGCGGATTTCGTGCAGTTATCTTATCAATTTTGTTGTCGTCTTTCAAAGCATTTGCTGGTTTACCAGACCCACCTACAGCCATTTCAAACAAATAACGATTAAAGTTGAAATGTAGCATATCGTTTCTTAATATCAAACCGGATCATAATCAAATAACGATTAACAGTTGAAATGCATCATACCTTTAACAGATACCAATTTTGCTGGCGGATTTCATTCAGTTCTCTTATCAATTTTGTTGTCGTCTTTCAAATCCTTTGCTGGTTTACCAGACCCACCTACAGCCATTTCAAACAAATAACGCTTAGCAGTTGGAATGTAGCATATCGTTTCTTGATATCAAACCGCATCATAATCAAATAACGATTAAAAGTTGAAATGTATCATACCTTCAACAGATGCCATACTAGGCTCATCCACTTTTTTCCTTCTTTCCCCCACATTAGAGACAAAGTCATCATCTGATTCGCCTATTTCATCCGCTGCATTTTTATCTATTAACACACACACACAAAATCGTTAAAACACCAACTGAATCGATTTTAGCCACATACACAAATTGTTATATATCTAAAACAGGGAATACCAAAATTTAATACCTCTAATAATTGTATTCTCAGCAGCCTGTTTTTTATTAACTTTATCTGCTAGTAGCACCTTCTTCTTTTGCTCACCATCGTTTACGATGTTACATAAACTTAAGTTTCAAAAATATACTTTCTGGTGCACGCGTAACACCATTAATTAATATCACATTTCAAACACCTTTACCTTTTTCATTTCGTTTCTTTCTTGGCTTCAAAACTAGTGCCGCCAATTTCCCCTTCAATCCACCACGTTCACCTTCTGATACAGGATATCCGAACATAATACATTCATTACCATTAATGATTCATTACATAAATTTTACACACAATATGTCATTTAAATGTTTCACCTTTTTGTTTCCTTCTTTGTTCCACTAATGCATCCAGTTTCGCCTTACCCAACGCACGATCAACTGACAGATTGACAATTCATATACAATTACTACTAATTAACTACACATGCTTCATTTTTACCTTTAAATCTATAACAATTGATAATTCTAATACATATAATGAGTTACCTATGTGCTTCTCAGTTTTATCAACGTCCATTTTTTCAACCCCATATCGTCCTCCCCATTATCCACCTTTTCCAATGTCGTGTCTTGTCCACCATCACCATGTGTACAGCTACTTTATCCATGATAAACTCTGCTACCACACGAGTATTAAAACCATTTACATCCTTATTTCATTATGTATACTACTAAGCATCACTATCACTTAATTTCACCGATAACTTACATTACACATAGTTTTCTTAATGTACCACACAATTTTCAATATCCAAAACACATAATATCATTATTCTATCAAACAATTTTCAGATAACAATACCCCTGAATTTTGCTACTTTATCACACATTGTTCAAATTTCAATACACCTTAATTTACTAATGCATCACACAAATTACGCCAACATAACTAATTTCATTATTGTGTCACACAAACTACCAAATCCCTTAATTATGCTTTTTACTCTATCATATCCCATTTTTTAATCTGTATCACATCAACTATCCCACAAACCATCCAATATGTGCTTTTTACTTTTGTATCACACAAACTATACTTATCAAATTAAAAACCATATTTTATCAGATTTGTATCACCCAAAATAGTACTGTATCACATAAACTTTTCACAACCATTCCACTTATTGGATTTTCATCACAAAAACTATCCCACAAACTATGAAATCTATGATTTTAGATTTGTATCACACAAATACTGCTTATCAAATTAAAACCCTACTATATCAATTTTGTATCACTCAAATTAAACTTACACATACAATCCCCAAATCATATGTAGTACTATACCCATACTAACAAAAGCCCTAATTTTTTTAATTGCTACTACACCCAAATAAATGTACTTTATACCTTTTGATGCATTATTCCATTCTGGTGTTGTTAGGTCAATTAATACCACATCGTCATTCTCCTTGTTCCCCCGTCTTCTATTAGACAATCGTCCACTTCGCCGGACTAGATAAACAACAACAACAGCAAATGTGTCACTTTACGTGTAACAAAATACGTACAACAACTAAAAAACGATTGTCTCACTTACCAGACAGTATCTCCATCGATCAGCTAGAAATTGTTATAGGCTTCTTAAAAAAATCACCAGTAATTGTTAATAATATATGTACCACACAAACCCTAATTTATATACAACTTGGGGATTAATTTGAGGAGAATGATATACGGGATTAGCTTAACTATAGGGATAGCATTTGAGTTTTTGAATCTGCACCAGATCAGGATTTTTAGTTTTCTGATTCGTTTTTGATATTTTGGGGAAGAATAAATGAAAATCCTACCTAAATCCCGCTAATTCTTAATATTAAACTTGATACATAATGCCATTGTGTTTCTATTTAATTACAAATGTGCCATTCCTCATTTATTTTTCATTTTAATCTAAGCATCTTGATTCGACGGTCCACAACTGTACCTATTGTATCCCACTTTAAAGTGTACACCACAATAACGCCCCCTATATATATATATATGTATATATATATATATTGTACATCAATTTTAACTGATTATTGTGATATCCATGGTGTTTGCTTGCTGTCTTTCAAAGGATTTTGGTTATATCTGAAATTAAAATCATACGGTTATGTTTGGCTGGAAATTCTAATTCGACATCGATTTCACATATACCAAAATTCTATGTATACTTTTGCCCTTACAAGGAAGCTTAAAAATGAAACAACAAGAGATAAAACATGTTGAATACTAATCTAGCTAGTACCATAATTTTCGTACTAATCTAGAGTACTAATCGCTTATCATAATGCTCCTTCAGGATGAGAAAACCATACAACGTCGCTTATCATAATTTCCGAAACTAAGCTAAATGTTGAGTACTAATCTAGCTAGTATCAATCTCATTCACGATCTACCCGATCCTTGCTAATCACACAACCTAATAGATCACCACGATCTAGACTTGATCCACTTGATCAACACACTAACTTATAAATAACAAAAGATCTCCAAAATCTCAACAAGATCACAATGATCCATACAAGTAATCTAAGCAAGACTCAAGACTACTTGATGTATATCAAGCTACAACAAGTATGTAACAAGTGTTACAATTGCACATTACTATTATTACAACACCTAGTATCTTCTTGATGCAATGTGTTCTTCTCTTGCACTAGGAAAGGAATGAAGATGATCACTTTGTTGGAAGAAATGATCACTCTTAAACAAAAGAAAACTATCTCAATGATCAAAAGAGTGTGAGTGTGTTAAAAGAATTAACCTCATAAAGTTTAGTGTGAAAAAGGATGCCCAAAAACTGTGAAGTGGGCTGGTATTTATAGGGACAAAAATTTTAATTGTTCACGTTGCAGTACAGTAAAAATACCCGACGGTACCACTAAACTTAGTGGTACCATCCCAGACAAAAATGCTCCATTTTTTGTTTTTAGTGGTGAAAGTTATTTGGGGAAGTTATGAGCTGTTTGGGGGGTGGGATTTTTAAACTTATTTTTCCAAATAAAATATTTCTTTATTATTCAAAAATAATTTGTAAAATGTATTTTTGAAAACATGTTTTGTCACATTAAAAATGTGAAGCTTGAAACACAAATTCATTTCTTTGATCCTTTGTTAAGTTGTAAATTTGTTTGTTCATACCTAGAGTGATATATGTAGAAATGAGATATTTCGACTAAAAATTTGTTTACGTTAATTTTGACGTAACGTGTTTTTATATTTTGTTATCATCAAAACGTAGAGATATCGAAAGATAGAAATAACGTTTTTAGACATTATTTGCATCAACAATCTCCCCCTTTTTGATGATGACAAAACATAAACTCATTTTAGGTGAAAATTAATTTTAACAAGTTTTTAATTTGAGTTTATATCTCACTTCTCCCCCTTTTGTCGAAGCAAAAATATTGTCGAAACGACACTAGGCTCCTTCTTGATGTATACTCCCCCTCGCTTGGAGGGCACCAAGGAATCGAGCAATGATTGTTGCTACAAAACAAAGTTAGATGACACAAATACAATATCTAACATGTAGCAACTAAGACAAATATCCAACCATAAGCAAAGAGGCTTAGTAGCCTTAAAATTTAAAAAGACAATCCAACCATAAGAAACATGCATTCATAGATAAAACATGTGGTTACACATAATGTGTGAATACAACACAAAGACAATAAAAAGAAAACTACATAAAGCACATAACATCTCTAGTGACTTTAGAGGCCCTAAGATTTGCTTCAATTATGAAAGGGATCCTAGACATTTATGCATGAAGACTATACATAGATATGTTTAGTTGGTTGGACTATTGGTTGGTGGAGGTGGTGGTGTGATGGGCCCTTGTGGTTGTGTCAAGAGGTGTTCAAGGTAGGAGAACATAAAGTTCAATTCGTCCCTAAGGTTGAAGATGAGGTTTCTATTGTGATGACAACATGGATAACTTTGGCCATGTGGTTCAAGTGGGTAGAGGATGGGATAACCCATGAGTGGTTGTGGTGATGGAGAGGTAGAAGAGGATGTTGTGGTGTAAGCAAGTTTAAGTGGAGTTGTTGGTGATAATATGAATGTCAAAGCCAAAGGTTGAAGTGGACTAGGTGGTGTTAAGGATGTTGTTGTCCTAATTTTGGAAGAAGAGGATGAATGTGCTCTAGTGGAGATGGTTTTTGAAGGAGCATTAGGTGTGAAAGTAGAGTAAGTTGAGTTGGTGGAAGGTCGTGTATGAATCTCCTCATCATCATCCAAAGTAAGATCAATGAAAGTGACCTCTTTTGGTGGTTTGATATTAAGTCTAGGTTTCTTGGCTTTGTGAGACGTGGTTGTAATGTTAGAAGACATGGTTGGTGTATGATGGATGATTGAAGAGGTGATGAGGATGAATGCCTGAGAAATGCTTAAATAGCCAAATCAAAAGCATGCAAGGTTTGTAGGTTGCTAAGGATAAATGAGTGTGATGAGTTTATGTTGATCCCAGTTGAGCAAACGATCTAATATAGAAACTGACTTAAGCAAAGACTTATTAAGTATCACGCGGAATTTAATACTTAATCTTAAGAAGAAGAACAATGAACATTCAACACCTCAATATTATTATTAATACGAATACTCTAACAAGTATTAGGGTTTTACAACCTTGAAGTGTATCGACCTTAGATATAAAACATACGTATATCTAATCTAACCTAAGACCTCCTTTTATAGGCTAAGGAGTCCTTTACATAATACAATATGTAACCTACAAGATAAATATCTTTTCCATATTTATCTAATACAAAATATTAAACCGACTATACAAGACTAGCAGTGGTTACAATACAATATCCGTGGTTACACAATACTACTAGCCGCGGTTTGTCTTCAACAGTGGATTCATTCTTCTGTACGTGGTTTCATCAACTCTGTCCGTGGTTCCAACACTTAGAGTAATTCATGATCCAAGGAACCTAAAACCCAACAATCCTCCCCTAAACTTGATACATTCAAATAGAATTCTCAAGTTTCCTTTAAGCTCAAAACACCTGAATTGGAGGATGTAGCCAAACACTTACTAGATTTAAGAATATTCTCATACTTCAGCAACAAATTGTAAGCTTGACCATCATAGGGCATCAACATCTTTAAACCACCAGGCTTCACCATCTGAGGAATAACTCCTAGATAATTATTCAATTTGGGATAATCACCTTCTACAAGCATATGAATAACTTCTCCAGACACAGTTAACACATGAACTCCACAAGTTTGATATAAAAACCATCTTGTAACTTGACCATTGTAGAGTCCTTTCCATTCAGGTTCATCATGAGTAGGTTCAAACAAAATCTTCAAGTGATGATAAACCAGTCTTTCATGATAATCATCTGGATGTACATCACCAAACTTATTCTTGTAAAGTAACCAAAGATTCATTAAATCATCTCTATTCAAATATTGAAGCATCTGTGAAAATTTATTAAACTCAGAAACTTCATTATTGAGTCTTTGAATTTTCCAACATCCTTAACTTCCATTAAGCTCAAACACAAAAGAGATAATTTGATTACCATCTTCAATCACTTTCAGTCTTTTAGAACCAGATGTCTCCTGAATCTCATATTTTCTCTTTAGATTACCTTTAATCCAATCTTCATCTTTTTCAGAATTCATTGGAGTAAAATTGTCATTATTAATCCTCATACACATCAGATAAAGCTCATGAATTCTTTCAAATGAACATTTACTAAGATTATCAGGAATATGTTTGCCTGAGTTCTTGATAATCTTCATCAGTACATTCCTCATCTCATTTATTGTAGGAGGTTTCTTCCTTTTAACATGCTTTTTTTTTCCTTGATCCTCCTTGCCCATTCCCCCAAGATTCTAGCTCTTTCCTCATCATCTAACAATGCCCATTCTTGAGTAGTATAATCATCCTGTATTTGATTAGAAGCCTGCAGATAATTTTGTGATTCATACCATTTAAATAACCATTTCTGAGAAGCCTCCTCCTCTTCTTGCTTTTCTTTCTCTGCAGCTACTTCCTCTTCAGCTTGTATGCTTCTTGTATACTCTTCATCATAAGCAATCTGTTCTTCAACACTTTTAAACTTTAAGACAGGTGCTGCAATACCTTTACCCTTTCCAATGTCTGGTTGAGCCACCTTCTTCTTCAAAGGCTCACCAATAACTAAACTTTTACCTTTGGGTTTGGGTTTAGGTTTGGTTGCAGTAGATTTAAGTGATGAAACAGGTGCAATAATGGGTGTAGGGTTAGTTGAGGTGATGCTTAGATTGATCAATGTACTTGCAGCTTCTTTCTCAACTTCTTTTGATTTAGGTGGTGATACAGAAGTGGTTGTAACAATTGTAGAAGTAGTTATGATAGCAGTGGGTATGATTACCTTATCTAAAACTGGAGCAGTGGTCTCAACAATACTATCCGTGGTTGCAGACACACTATCAGTGGTTGTGTCCTGCACTACCTCTTCTAACATAGCAAACTCTTGAAGACTTTAGATTGTATCATCCATTTTAGCACATTTAGCCGTCAATTCATTAAAACGTTCAAGAATATCCTCCCCACTTCGACCTGTGTTAACTGGTCCGAGAGGTGGTTCATTGGAAACTTTAATGGATTTTGATGTCTCTTTACCAAAGCCATTAACTCTGGAGTAGCCAAATGTTTAGGTGTGTAAAACCATGCTACATTGATAACCATATGATTTTTAGCAAATCATCAGCTATCAACGGATTTGTTTTGTGTAAGATATAGGATTTCACAAACACACTAAACCATAATCACAATGGGGCGTTCAAGTATGTTTAGAGAGAGAAAGTTCTAGAGAGAGAAAGAGAAGAGAGTTGGTAACTATGTGAAACAAAGAAAAATGGTATTGAAGCTCCAACCCTCTACCTTGGGAGGTAGAGGGTATTTATAGTGTCTTACAAATAACGCCACCTACGGGCTCTGGATCAGGAATACAGTGGGTAAAGACCCGTCCGTCCTCCACGGTGTTACTTAACATACTACTTACTAACATAACATGACTACGACTACGAGCTTTCTAACGAATACATATACTTGAGGTGACCGAATCTTTAACGACTGAATTTTCTAATTCCTAACAATCTCCCCCTAAGGGAGGTCACCTCAATTTACAATGAATACAAACATGTATTACATTATATTGTTCTAGGATTCTTGATTAAGTTCTTTGCTCAGTAGCACGTAGTCTTTGATTCTTCATGTTCCGCATGTTTTGGATAATTCAAGTGGAGGTCTTTGACTGATCCACGTGATGATGAGTTTTGAGCCAGCATTAAGATCATCAGCTAACAATAATCTATGTCTCTTCCATTGTTTTGTTGGTATTATGTGATGTTGTGACATTTGGACCGACATGCTCACATTCTGGATCATGATGTAAACTCATCAGAGTAGCCGAAGCTTTTACTGGTTCATGATATTTGCAGCAGCATAGCAGAAGCATGGAGTGAAAGTATCAGAGTCGTTGAAGCACCTATCATGATTTATTTTGAGATGAATGAGTAGTGTGAGCATGCGGCTATGGATTGACCGCTTCATTCTGATCAGCTGCAAACGTCGGCCGTACCTGCATACAACAGTTAGCAATAAAGTGCACGAAAGTGTCTTTGATCACTTTTGTTGAATTGAGGTACACGGCCTACGGTTCCCCGTTGATCAGTACAAGTACTGCCTGTGATCAGGTATAATTCTGAAGAATTTCCTTGACAGGGTTTCGCAGCTGCTCTAGCTGTTCTCAAACCGGAACGTCTCAAAGAAGACAACACGGAGTGAGTGAATCAGCAAATTGAGATTCATTGATTGATGAAAAGAGATTTGAAAAAAACAATCGTGTATCGCTCAATAGAAATTGTTTTGCAATACTACGAGGGTTTTAATGAAAATCAATTATCAATCATAAACACCTTTTATTTTGAAATATTAGTACACAGTCGATGTGCTAAAGAAAAGGGTTTTTTAAGCACAACGACCGGTTTTTCAAAGGTATCCGTCAATCCATAACCTGAACCAGGATTGATTCAAAAGATTGAATCGCCCCAATGTTTCTATTCAGTTGTCACATGGTTGATCTATTGGATAGATCTCACATGCCACCCACCAGGAGCTTGTTTGATGTTGGCTCCAGAAGGCTTTCCATCTTCATTGTGAATATGTTTGCATATCACTCAGATGTTCTGGCAATACCACAAGGATAATGCGTAGGACTCATAAGATATAATCTCTCTTTCCACATTGCGTGAAACAGAGAGTCTTCATTAATAGTGTCCTAAGGAGATTTATTTGATGATCTCGTGGCTCTAGACTCAATTGTGCATATTTGGTTCCTAAGCCGGAGACTAGGGAGAGGGTCTCCTTCTTCAATATCAACAAACTCTAAGAGAAAGTCGATAGATAATGTCGGTTCCCCGTGAGAATGAAACAAGTACTTTTAAGAGAAACTTGAGTAGCTTGGGAAGTTTAGTTCAGTGCGTCACTGGGTCCATGACGTCTTGTCTTCAATACCGGTGTTACCTTGGTAACCACTAGTAGCATATGAATTGAACCCGGTTTCTGCCCTAAGGTTGAATAATTGGAGGGCTATTTCTTTTCACCCCTTTTTTCATTCAATTCTTTTTCATTCTTCAACCCCTTCAGTGCTTACCGAGACTTCATAACTAGAACCTTGTTGGGTTTATTCCAGTACTAGCTCAGTCTCAGTCCGCACTCTTCCCATATTCTCACATTTCTCCTTTTTTCATCATACCTAAGGACTCTACACTATCTACTGGATTGTCCCTGGGTAGATCCCTCCGGTTCTGGCGGATCATGGGAACAAATACCTAACTTAATCATCCTTATATCACCATACATAAAGTAAAGTTGGTCGGTCTATGTGGTATTGTTCATCTGCCATTGGAACCAATTGAAAACCATTTTAAAATCAATCCAGATACTTGTGATATATTATCAAAGCATTTTGTACCTGAATTGTTTTTGATATTTTTAGAACAAGAGCTCCCCCTCAACATGTGCATCAAGCATCATTTTATAATAGAAATAATTTTCATCTTTGAGGGGTTGGCTTGCATCTAAGAGTAGTTATTTAAAGAATGTGGTTTTCAAAATAGTTGCTCCCCCTCAATATGTGCATAGAAATTTGAAAATGTTTTGCACATATTAGGAAAAGACTGCACATTTAAATAAATTGATCACGTTTCAAATCTTTGTGGTTTAAGATAGATGCTCCACCTCAACATGTGCATGGAAAATTTGAAATCTTTTGGCACATGTGGGAAGGAGAGCTTGTACATCCTTATAAAACCATTTACCAAATTATCAGTGTTAATCCAATTTAAATCACAAATTCTCCCCCGATCACAATTATCAAATCATTTGAGATTTGTGATCTCTGTAGATTTAAATTGATTTTGAAAGTTTTTAAGGAGAATTGTGACTTGATTATGAAAACGTTTTAACTGATAAGGATCGGATTTTGAGACTTTAAACTCCATTGATTAAACATGCATGATTATCTTTTGAAAACAATTGAATGACAAATACCCTTTTGATTTAATTGAAATTATTCTCCCCCTCAATCAATGACATAAGTTGTTGATTGAGAGATAGATATTTTGACAAACGTTAAGTCCAGATGATTTTCAAAAATAAAGTTCGAGTAATTTTTCAAAGCAATTAGTTTTCATTAGATGGCAAATATTTTTCAGAAGAATCATTAGACGGAAAAATATTTGGAAGAATAAACATTTGTCTTATTGATGACAAACATTTGTTTTAAGAATCAGAGCATGAGATTTGAGAAATAAGATTAAGCATTGCTCTGTTCTTTACTTTTTAAAACGGGTTACTGCCTGAAATGACAATAAACCACCATTTTTTTAAACTATGTACATTCGAAGAACATCTAAAGACCCGTGACATTCTTTGACTGTCAACACAAATTCCGTAGATGATATCGAACAAGGAAACACATGACAAAACTAACAATATTTTTGGAGTTTTTCAAGATTTTCTAATTTTTATGGAATTTTGAGAATTTTATATTTTTATATTTTCTTTTCTGGGTTTTTAAGTTTTTTATTTTGATTTTTGAATAAATATATACAATAGATAGATGGATAAAGACATTTACTCCTCGTCTTCCTCTTGAAGACGCTTGAGTGTTTCCGGTTGTAGACTCTTTAGACCAAGACGTGGAAAGATAAACTCAAAACGTCCTCTAGGAAGAGCTTTGGTGAAGATGTCTGCTAATTGGTATTCAGTCCTCACAAAATAGAAATCCACCACACCTTTTTCCACTTGTTCCCTGATGAAATGATGTCGAATGTCGATATGCTTTGCTCTTGAGTGTTGTACGTTGTTGCATGAGAGAGCAATATCACTTTTATTATCACAGTACAGAGGGATTTTGTTGAATTCAAAGCCATAGTCGGATAATTGAGATCTCATCCATAGGATTTGAGCACAACAAGATGACATGGCTATGTATTCACCTCTGTAGAGGAAATAGAAGTACTCATTTGCTTCTTTGAAGACCAGCTCACAAGCTTATCACCCAAAAAATTGAGCACCTCGGGCGACGCCGACGAGTATCTTGACACCCTGCATGATCTGCATCTGCATATGTTGTTAGTGACATACCGGTGTCCTTCGGGTACCAAATTCCCATGTTGATGGTTCCTTGGAGGTACCGAAAGACCCATTTAACCGCTTCAAGGTGCTTTTTGGTAGGCTTAGCCTGGTATCTAGCACACATGCATAAATCGAACAGAATATCGGTCTCTGGCGGTGAGGTACATCAGGGATCCAATCATACTACGATATTTCGTTTGGTCTACCATGATCCCTGAGTGGTCCTCATCCAGTTTAGTACGCTCAATCATGGGAGTGTCAATAGGGTCACTAGAATCAAATCCAAATTTCTTTAAAATCTCATTTGCATATTTAGATTCATTTATAAAAATGCCTCCGGGACTTTGTGAAATTTGTAATCCCAAGAAAAATGACATTTGTCCCATCATTGACATTTGAAATTTGGAACCCATTTCATTTGAAAAACGATCACATTCATTGGGGTCAGTCGAGGCAAAGATGATATCATCAACATATATTTGAACATGAATTAAATGTTTTCCGACTTCTGGTGAACAATGTCGGATCAACTGCTCCTTTGTTGAATCCAGTAGATAGAAGAAACTTTGATAGCGTATCATACCATGCCCTTGGAGCTTGCTTCAAGCCGTAAAGAGCCTTCTTCAAGCGATAGACATGAGTAGGATGCTCTGGATTCACAAAACCTTCCGGTTGGCTGACGTATACGACTTCTTTACATCCATCTGATAGACAATCATATTCTTACTTGCAGCATTAGCCAGGAAGATTCTGATTGCCTCGATGCGTGCCACAGGAGCAAATGATTCTTCAAAGTCAATACCTTCCTCTTGATGGTATCCTTTTGCAACCAATCTAGCCTTGTTCTTTAATACATCGCCATGCTCATCAAGCTTCACTTTGAAGATCCACTTTAGAGCAATGATCATAGCACAATCTGGAGCCGGTACTAATTCCCATACATCAAGTCGATCAAACTCATGAATTTCTTCTTGCATGGCATTGAACCAGCTGTCTTCATTCATGGCAGTTTTAACATCTTTTGGTTCGATCTTTGAGAGTACGGAGTTGAAGAAGCACCATAAGGCATCGGTTACAAGTTGTTTCCGTGTTGATACTGGACGAGAAGGGTTTCCAATGATGTTGTCCAATGGATGATCATGTGTCCATTTCCTAAGGTGTTAATGTGGTTGTTGTTGAGGAACTGAAGTAGCAGAATCGATTTCTCGTGATGAAGATGGTTCTGATGATGATTCAGGAGCAAATATGTTTTCAAATGGAGCATCTTCAGGAATAGCAAATGGATTTTCTCTATCAATGATGTACACTCGATGATTGATGATTTGTTGATGAGACAGAGTGATCAGCAGTAGGCTCTTCTTGACTTAGCGTCATAGAAACTGAAGGGTTAACTTCATTGAGGGATAGAAGCGCCTCGATGAAGGAATTGACAGATCATTTGCGGTTGGCTCATAGTGTTCATCAAACATTGGATCGAATAGTTTCTTCAAGTCATCTTCTAAAGGAGGTACATAAGGAGTTCTTGGAGAGGAGTTGAAAACAAGAGTAGAACTGATGGGACTACATGATGATGCGGGTCCAGAACTGGGTTGTCCCGGAGCCATAGGACCGGTCAGCTCATCGAACGTAACGTGAATTGTTTCCATGATATTTCGGGTTCTTTTGTTGTAGATTCGGTATCCCTTTTTGTTTGGTGCATATCCTACAAATACTCCAATGTCCGCTTTAGCTTTAAGTTTGCCTAAGTCTTGACCCTCATTAGTTGGATAACACAGTGCACCAAACACACGAAGGAATGAGAGATTAGGTTTTCTATTGTGGACAAGTTCATACGGAGTTTTTCCATGAGCAGTGTGAATTAGGGATCGATTTTGAGTGTAGCATGCAGTGGCAATGGCTTCAGACCATAGAAACATTGGAACCTTTGAGTAAATCAGCATTGTTCTTGCGACTTCCACAAGAGTTCGATTTCGTCTTTCAACTACACCGTTCTGTTGAGGAGTTCGTGGAACACTTCTTTGATGACTGATTCCAACACTTTCATAAAACTCACTAAGTTGTTTATTAACAAACTCAGTTCCATTGTCTGTTCGGATGATTCTGACAGTTTTGTTAAGTCGAACCTGCAGCTGTTTGATAAGTTTGATGATGATATCTGGAGTTTCATCCTTTGTCCTTAAGAACTTAACCCAGGTGAATCGAGAGTAATCATCAACCACAACTAACACATATTTCTTCCCAAAGATATTCTGCACTCTCATGGGTCCACATAAATCCATGTGAATTGTATGAAGAACTTCAGTAACTGAGTTTGTAGGTTTGGGTTTGTGGGCATATTTCTTGCTTTTTCCCAATTGGCATGCTGAACAAAGATGATCCTTTTCATACTTTAGTCTAGGTAAACCTACAACTAAGTCCTTTCTGGAGAGATCATTGATGGTGCCGAAGTTCAAGTGATTGAGACGATGATGCCATAACCATGACTTTGTTTTCGAAGCCTTTGACAACAAGCAAATTGGAGAAGACTTCATCATATCTTCGATAGAGATGGTGTATAGATTTGAACCACGTGTTCCTCTTAAAAGTTCTTTACCATCAAGTTCTCTAACGAAACAAGTATGTTTTCTGAAGGCCACTTCTAGATCAGAATCACAAAATTGACCGACAGAGAATAAGTTATGACCAAGACCTTCTACGTAGTATACCCTGGAGATAACACTATCACCGACAACATAATCTCCATAACCCATAATTGCACCGAAATGATCTTTCCCGAATCTAACAGTCCTGATGAATTTACTCACGAAGTTCATGAGCCGCGACCGGTCTCCGGTCATATGCTTGGAACAGCCTGAGTCTAGGTACCACAGAACGATTTGAACGATCTGCAGTTGAACACAGACAAGAATGGATAACTGGATAATTGGGATCCCCATGCAAGAATGGGTTCCACTTGGTTAGTAACAGTGATTGGAACACCCACATCAGGAGTAGAAACATTGGAATCATCAGAAATAGATGCAGTGCTAATGTCTGTATTCAACCTATTCAAAGTGTGTTCACTTCTTAAGGGAATAGTTCTACCAGTAGGCATCCATTTTCTAGTGGGCATTGTCTTAGCAGATTGAGGGCAAAACTGATTAGTCTTATGGCCAAAAGGTATCCATTGATAACCTATCTTACTAAATGTTCTTCCTGTGGGTTTCCACTATTTTCTAACTTTCTTTCGCCTATGCCTTTTAGCCTTCTTAGCTTGATTTTTAACATAAACACTTTTAACAGGGTATTTAGCAGCATTAGACAAATCATTCACACCACATTCATAATTAGTAACAGAAACAACGCAATCATCATTACATGTTTTGCCAAAAGTAGCAGAATTCGCATTAATTACAGTACGCTTAGAGCTAATACTAGAATCAACACGATTCGTTTTATTCAAATTCTCCCTAAGGTGATCTTCTACTTTTTTCCACTGAACATTCCTAGCTTGCAAGGTCCTATCATTCTTGGTATTGCCTGAAGGCTTTGACCCGCTTGCTTTAATGTCACTGATTACTCCTGTAGAGGGAATTATGGGAACATTAGTTGGTTGAGCTACTTTTTGCATTCCTGAACTAGTTGTGCAAGGATCTGAACTACTAGAAGGCACCTTAGAATTCACTTTCATATTACTTGGCACAGAGTGATTTGTATGCTTGGCACTAGGAATAGAACAAGGCATCAAAGATTTACCTTTCGCACCTAAGGATTTAGGACCTGTTGTAATTAAACATTCTAGCAGCTCCTGAGATCGTTTGGCCTGAATGCAAACAAAACTAATTTCTCTATCAAGAGGCTTATTGATGAAGTCCTCTTCCACAATCTCACGGAGACATTCTAGACTATCTTTAAGGTGAGCACAATAGTTATGAAACACAAGTTCATTGTTCCTAAGGTGAGGGGGAATGTATTTAACATCACAATATATTTGCAGTCTGAAGATGACTTAGATACAACATTCTCATTAAAGACAAGTGGCAGTTTCCCTTTTTCCTGACTCCTCAGATTCTCAATTTCTTTTTGTAAAGAAGTTATTTTTTCGTTGTTTTTGTCACGAGTGACTTTCATTGAATCATATAACTCTTTAAAGTGTCGTTTAACTTTTTCATTTTCTTCTAGAAAACTCTCGTTTTCTTTTTGTAAAACATTAACTAAGTTTTGAAGATGAAAAGTTTGAGAATACTGAGAATCTAAAGGAGGAGGCATTTGGGAGCCAGTCACATTGTTCTTTTCACCCTTTAATTGAGAGATTTGGGCTTTCAACTTTCTGATCGTGCAACAATGTGCTTGAATCTGTTCGTGCGTTTATTTATCGAAAACTGCATCAAACTCTGGAACATCTAAGGATGTCTTGATATTTGAGGTTTTAACATTTTCTTTAAGATGTTGATATTTTAGTTGCAAATCAAAATGTTCAACTTCTAGTTTAGAAAGATGTTTTACCAAATTATCGTGATCATCTCGATCAATTTTCTCACTAAGTTATGAGTTTTTGTTTTCAAGCTCAATGACACGATCATGGGAGACTTTCAATGCAATAGATAATTCATGAAATCGAGAAGCAGTAATGGAGTGATTTGTAGCAGTGTAAAACACATCTTGAGTAATACATTCAGAAATAAGATTCTCATTTAATGTATGCAAGTTCTTCCTCTCAATCTCATTATATTTTAATTCATGCTCATAGTCACTAACCTCAACTATCATTGCATCAAATTCCTTTTCCATTTCTTTAATATCTGAATCCATCCCCTTTTTAAGACTCTCAAATTGATCTTTTAGTTGTTTAAAGAAAGGCATGACCTCAGTTAAATAGCATTCTTTAGTTTGCTCAAAACCCCTTTCCCCTTCAGTTATCCCAGTGGGTGTGATCCTTTTCTTACAAGTTTTCTCAAAATCAACAAATAATTGAAAGATAACATATTGACTTATTAAGGTCTTGCTTTTAGTGGCAATAGTTCTAGGAACTAAATGCATTGGTGTATTTGGAGGATACACAGTCGTTGAAGGCATTTTCCTAAGGGGAGGGTTTGTTACAACAAGATTCTATGCTTTTTGCTTTTCCATATCTTTCTTCCAAAAAATCTGTTCTGGGGTTAATTGAGTTTGAGGCTTAAACATGTTAAGGGAGATC
>OU343217.1:318096732-318183114 GCA_910596185.1 Chrysanthemum makinoi
ATCAATCTGCTCAAGATTTATCTAACATAATGAGTTTTCTAGATCACCAACCATCTAGTCAATCCACGGTCGCTGACAGCCACGTTTAGGGAGACATGGGTCTGTTTCAAAACCGTCTTCTAAAGATTGGTTCGGGGTTTTATTCTAATTTTTCATTCATCCATAATTGTTTCACCATTTTCATCCCCAACATCAGCAAGAAGCTTCATAACACGATTTTTTCCTCCATTCTGTCTTGGGGAAAGTAGAGTGGAAGCAATCTACATTTGTAAGGACATACAATCAGAACAGGAGTGTCAAGTCAGATAGAAAGTCAACTTTTACCAATACCGAGAGCAAGCAAATCAGAAGTCACATGATTAAGTAGGGAAACATGCCTTGCTTAACTGGCATTACAGATTAACAGACACAATCACCAGATTACCTCTTATATATTTCAGTATCATTTGTTGTAATTGTGCACAAGACCACATCTGCAATTTCTATCTTTCTATTTCTCAAGAAAACGGCGGATGGTTCCTGTCAGAAATAGCAATAGAATATATGAGTTACGGAATTAAATACCATCATATACATGCAAAAAGAGAATTAAGGAAATAGAAGATACTTCATCTCTACTATATTCGTAACATGACCACCATGAAAGAATATAATCATTCTAACTTAATTTGCTTCCTTCATCCTCGTTTCCTAATAACCTTATAACAAAAAGTGACATTGTAACGGTTAGTGCAATATATTAGAACAAATGTGAACATGCGTTCTTTTTGTGTTCCCTGACGAACCTATATCTACAATGTTGTAAATGGATTAGCATGTGGTCTCGACTGCTGGGTGTTAACAATGGGTCCAGTCAACAGGACACTAACGAATGGTAACATACACGGCGATTGTCGATCGTCCCTTCGCATAGGTGTGTTCCCACTGAGTGACTATGGAGTTACACATCAGGGTCTTGAGCTTTCAATGAGACTCAGACATGCCTATGCCAATAGTAAGCCAAGATATTTAATAAGTATTCATTTCACATGGGCCATACATTTTTGAAGGTAAGTCACATTGACAATGACAGACAATTGGTTTTTAAAGTTGCGCCTTAAAAATTGGAGATGAACATTATATCAAAAAGAAACTCATAAAGTGGCTGCGATAACTTGTTTGATTAACACGTATACTGGATTCATAAAAGCGGATAGGGAAGTTACGTACATTGTCGTGCGAGTGGCGGACCACTTGATGTCCCCACATCTGGTTTTGCATCCCAAGACTGTGAACAGTATGAGCCTGTAATGATAAACAAATAAGATGTTCAAGAAACTGGTAACCTAATTTGTGGACAAATCGTAAATGTACAGTCTGTTAATATGTAAACCGCCATGCACAAATGCTGCATCTTCAATGGAACTCATGAAACCCATAAATGGTCGAATCTCTTTTTTCGAGTAGCATACGCATTTGTGTGAGTGGTTGTAGTTTGAAAGTCACATTCATCACTCAGGTACACATAGCAATGTATTGACATAAAATGAGTGCCAACATATCGTTCGACCTGAATCTGTTGCATACATGAAGTATTACTAACCCCTTCGTCGACATTTGCAAATGATTACATACTAAAATGCGAGAAAAGGCCAACCTTCTAATAACGTGGATGTTGTGCGACCCTCTTGAACAATGTTGTCATTGACCGGAGTAGCGGCGACAGCAACAAATGCTGCATCTTCAATGGAACTCATGAAACCCATAAATGGAGCCAACTATCTAGAACATCATACATGCTCGGCCTAAATCAGGTGTTATGACTTATCCACCAGCACCAGCGCCATCTGCCGAAGAAATCTGTTTATACGAAGAATATAAACTAAATCATGTTACTTAATTGTGATAAGGAAGGCTGGTAAGTAATCTAAAAAAATAAGAATATGAAAAGTATATACAACATGAAGCATAAGCAATACCTTTGAAACGTTTGCTTCACTGGACTCGGATTCAGGTTTACAAGTTCTTTTTTTTTTCCTTTTTTTTGTGCAGTCCGCTGCAAGATGTTGCTAGAGCATGCCTGAGATGGATAGCATGAGCCACAGAATCTGTAAGAGACCCAATGCTCGTGATGCAGCTGTTGAATAAATCAGCCCACCTATGATGATTGAATTCCTCAATGTTCAGTGGACTAAGAGTATTAGATCCGTTATCATGCCAGAATTGTGCCTTGGTTTATAGGTGTGATACTGCAAGTGACATGATTCTGCTGATCTTGATGTATGCACATATTTATCAGTTTCCTTGTTTCTCGTATCAGCCTAATCTAACCCTTGGGTCAGCATATACTTATTGGTTGTCTCTTTTAACTCTCCTCCGCATACGATATCTCAAAATAGTTGCTTTTCACCTCATCAGATTCTTCAAGACACGCTTCATCACCGTCTTGTTGATGTGATGCAAAGGGGTTATTCTGGAGATAATTCGAGGATAACAATTTTATACTATTAAAATAGAACATGGATGTAGAGTTGATAAGATACTTGGGTCAAGTAATGGGTCAAAACGTGTCAATTTTTTGGACAGGTCAAAATCAGTTGGGTTGAGTTAGGGTGATCCACAACACTTCCGATGTCCAATTGTTTTACAATTTCATAAATATTTTATGTTATTTAAATAGATCACAAAAACTTTATTTAGAACGAATTTTCCATCCGCTGTTGAATATTAAGATTCTCATGGGTAGTGGCCAGGTTGAGTGAAGGGGTGATACAACTTTGACTATATTTAGTTCTGACCAGCTACGAAATGCGTAATCAGTAGTTAAATATATTTAAGGTAAAAAGGGTCTATACATACCATCCGTCTATCGTTACCAATCATATGTTGCTGGTTCGAGTCGTATGAGGACATATGCATAAGCATTTCGAAATAGGTTC
The DNA here is from genome assembly GCA_910596185.1 of Chrysanthemum makinoi. Classification (NCBI taxonomy): domain Eukaryota; kingdom Viridiplantae; phylum Streptophyta; class Magnoliopsida; order Asterales; family Asteraceae; genus Chrysanthemum; species Chrysanthemum makinoi. The sequence continues at coordinate 318,099,651 of OU343217.1, forward strand.
TCAAAAAAGGCTATAGTTATATATATGTGAATAGATAGTCCAGAACAATTTGGTTTCGTAACAGGTTTTCAAAGTTTTCTCGTACCCAACGACAGTTACAACACTTCAATTTGGGTATGGTACTCTCATGATTTTGATTATGTGGAAACTCAAAATTCATCCAAGGCCAAAAAATATGACATTTACAACCTGCCAATTATAGAATGGTGGTAACTCAAATGCCAGCCCCATGATAATAAACTGCGATCACCTGTGCGTTTCCTAATATATATACAAAAATGAAACCATTAAACTTGCAGTTTACAATACGGGAAAAAAAATACGGGGATTGTGATTCACTCCCTCACCCTATCCCTTCATGCTGGCCTGGTAATAACGCTGAAGCATATTTTAAATCAAAATCAACAGTTTCTAACCATGACGCTCCATGAGAAATATCTTAATATCGTGTTTTGGGTTACAAAAAGGTGGAAAGCGTGTTGTACCTGCATCCCATATGCGAGAGACCAATGCAACAGGAAACCAACAAAATGGAGCTCAAGATGATGGGTTGGCTAATCAGAATATTTCATTTCACCCATCACTATTAGCGCCACCGTCTTCACCCTCATCTTTTACCAACTATGCACTTCAATCTACGGCCCAATCACTTTGTTTTCTATCAGCAAACTCACCTGGAGGTCCGTCTAACACAATGTTCGCCACTCGGCCATGCTCCCACGAAACCAACCTTGTATCTCCACCTGTATTCGCAACCTTCACCACCGAGCCATGAATGTCCCTGCTTTTCACATGTAAAATCCTTAAGTAACTAAGCCTTAAGAAAACTTTGGTTGTCATAAAAATAACTATGAGCTTACCCAAACATTAAAATGATTATGATCAATGCTTATGAAATCCTTAAAAAATCCAAACAACTATCATATTAAATATGTGGACATGAAAAATCCAAAATGAATCAACATTCATTTTGTTGTTGTTATCAAGACCTTCATTTTGAGGAGTTGCTTGAGCAACTGGAAGCCCGTCGTTTGCTTGAACAACTGAATCCACCGGCTCAGCTTCCTGAAAAGTTGCAGAGGTCGCGTTGGCAAATAAGGAAAAATAGCATTGTAATACATAAACACAAACGTACCTTCAGTTAGATTATGATCAAATGTATGAATATCACCCGCCACTCCCTTTCCTTTATCATGTGCAGTGATGGTTTCCAGAGCTAGAAACGACTTCTGTATCCCACACTATCATAACCTGCTTTATTTGTCACCAAGTTATTCGAAACACAAAATTGCTCAAACAGATACATAAAACCATATACATAACCGGCTTCTAGGAAAATCTCTATACCTTCAATTTTTTGACCACGATTGATTTTGTCCTCCCATACTACCATAACCGACTTCCCTATCGCCATGGTTTCACCCTCGACTTCAAAAATTCATTAACCCATTTGAATCTAACCGTTATTAATAAATTATTCCACTAACTGTTATTATTAATTATTAATGGAATGAAACAAATAAAAGAAACAAATATACCTTCATTTCCAGTTGATGTTTTCGAAACCAACCGCTCATCCATGCACGGCATCGCCATGCACGGCATCGCCAACGCTCACCTAATCGACATATAATTTTGTGCATCATATACTCCTCAAACACATGAAAACTAAACCCTATGTAATTTTATCCTACACACAAAAACCATCCATCTTAACCTGCAAAAAAACTGCTCACATTTACAGGCATATACACACTAACAAATACACCTAGCAACTAAAAAAATGCATCTATTTTTTGTTATACCTGTTATAAATCGAACAAACCAAGCAATAATTATACTTCAGCGTTTTAATTATTTGCTACAGCCCCCAAATCCTCAGATGCTGAAGAAAAATCAAATTCATCAGATTCAAAAACATATAGGTGTAAACTCTTTTAATTAATAAACAATGCATGTTAAGCTATCTAAACTTTTCTTTTGGTGTATGGTATAACTTCCTAGTTCCTTCACTGTCATTCATTAAAAACATATATGCAATATATCATGAACATGAACTTTATAAACAAAGGATAAATTGTTTGTCAAAAAATACCAACTGAAGGGCTATCAGAGCGTTGTGAGCAAACATATAAAGCTGGTAAATCGTACATGAGTTATAAGTAAACCTGCACAAAAACACATTAAAAATCGTTAAAACCCTAGTGATGGAGTTTTCTTCTTGGACAGAGATTTGATGATTAGGGTTTTTTCTTTGTGAAAAAAAAATATACATATGTTTTTTTTAATAATGGTTTTGGATTATAATTTTTTGTAGATAAATACATTCCTTTTCAAACTAATCAAAATGGTCAATGATTGTTTGTAGAGATTTATAAATTTGGTTTTCCAAGTTATAATAAAAAAAATTGTCTTGGTCTAGTGGTAATCATGTTTGTTTGTAGACTAACAGACCCTGGTTCGAATCCAGCTGCATGCATGATTTTTTTAAGAATAAAAAAAAGAAATTTTAATAAACTAAAAAAAATCCGAAAATTCTAATAAATGAAAAAAAATAGCTAATTAAATAAAAAATTGCTTAGGTGGACAACAAATGTTTATGTGGCATTAAATTTGATTATTTGGCATTGAGGTGGCATTGACGTGGCATTGATGCCAAATGTTATATATATATATATATATATATATATATATATATATATATATATATATATATATAAAGATCATTTGAGGACAAAAGATTATTTACATACCAATGGATCAATCTTCACCCTCCATTTTTATTTGATCTAATGGATGAGATTAATCCCAACAATTTTAAAAACCCACTTTATCATTTTTTTTCAAATATTAATATCTTTCAAACCGTTAATCGTTAAACGAAAAAAAATATATCATTGCGACGAACATTTAATTATCTTTCTATAGATAGGCACTTTGATATACTTTCGACAAAAAAAAAATTTTCGTATTTTTCACGGTTTTTTTTTTAAGTTTTTTCGTTTTTTTACGTTATTATTAATATTCTTTTTTATTACTATATTATTATTATTATTATTATTATTATTATTATTATTTATTTTTATTATTATTATTTTTACTATTTATTATTATTATTATCGTTATTATATTAGCTTTTTAAGTTTCATAAAAGAAATTGAATTACATTACGTTGCGAGTCAACTAAACACATTGACAGATTTCATCAATTACAATTACAACACATTACAATTACAACACATTCCAATTCTTTAAATTACAATTACATCAAATTACAATTCCTTCCAAAGATTACAATTCCTTCAAAAACATTCTGTGAACCAAACGCCCCCTAATTTGAATATCATATGTGGTATTAGTGTAATATCATATATGATATGTAATATCACATGTGATATTAGTGTAATATCATATATGATATTACATATAATATCACATGTGATATTACATATAATATCACATGTGATATTACATATCATATATGATTTAACACTAATATCACATGTGATATTCAATTTAGTGTTTTATCATATATGATTTTTTTATGTAAATTTCTGTAACGTAAAAAAACGAAAAAACGTGAAAAAAAACGAGTTTTTTTTTCTCTTTTTTCGAAAGTATATCAAAGTGCCCGTCTATAGAAAGATAATTAAATGCTCGTCGCGATGGTGTAAATATTTTCACTTAACGATTAACGGTTTAAGAGATATTTAAATTATAAAAATAGGTGAAATAATAAAATGCTTTTAATCTCACCATCGATTTTTTTAAATGGATGGTGAAGATGAGTCCCTTTGTATGTAAGAAAAGTTTAGTATGTAAAATAACTCTCCTCATATATATATTAATATATATATAGAATCCGGATAGATTGAGAAGAATTTTAGATTGAGAAGATTAAGAAGTAATCTTAACCATTAATCTTATTAAATCAAAATAAGGGTAATATGGGTATTTAGATATTGATATTTCATTTTCTATACGTTTTGTTTTTTGCTTCCTACACAAAAGTAACTACTATTTTTATTATGTCCACCTTTTTCTCCTTTACTTCCGTCAACATCAATTCGTATGCTTTCAAGTTTCAACTAATTGCTCCATTCTTATCACTTTTTATTTATTTTAAGTATTCATGTAATAGGCACCACTTTATGTATTCTTTATAGTACTTCATTAGTAAATCGCTAAGTACTAACTGATGAAGATTCAATTTTGTTATATGAATTCGATTTGTAATATTGAATCATAGAATCATTTTGTTAATATCCATCTCGTATGTGATATAGCGTTTCAATGACATAAATATGAATCGTTATATTAATATTGAATCATAATGCACTAGTGAATCATTATTGTTTTGCGATATTAAGGAATTATAAATAATAAAAACAAGGATGAACTTAGTGAAGCATTTTATTACGATATGCAACGATTCAAAAACAACTCCATCAAATAAATCACTTATTCAGTTATACGAATATGATTTAAAATACAAACTAACTTTTTTTTTTACTTACGATTCACTTATTCGATCACGATTCATTTACTCAATTTAATTATTTATTCGAAATATGATTCAAAATAAAAACTTATTAGACAAGTTAATTTTAACAAGATTTTCTTAATGATAAACTATAAAGTATCAACAAAAAGAAGAAAACAAAGATAAATCATATATTAAAATAAGATTGTCATTTATAAAAGCAACAAAAGATGAATCATATCTTTGCAAAAGAATTTTATATAGATTATTTATTACAATAAAAGTGGGATTGATTGGTTCAAAAAAAAAAAAAATGTGTACGCGAAACTTTAAGAAGAAAACAAATGAAGCAGGTTCAGTTACGGTTTTAGAAATTTGCAATGTTGGACCATAATTGTAGATTTGTAGGAGTCATTATTTCTCAATTAATTTTTAAATGATTCATTTACTTTTATACCCTTTTCACTCTAATAAATAATATTTATGAAACATTAAAATTAAAAACTTTCAATGGTCTTAATCTCTTCTTAATCTTCTCAATCTAAAAGTCTTCTCAATGGACCACAGCCTATATATATATATATATATATATATATATATATATATATAAATATATATATATATATATATATATATATATATATATATAATATCTAGATCAAAAAGATCATACTTAAAGTTGTTAAATGAGATGAACTAAAATTTGACAAGAGATACTCTCCGTACAATAAAAATAATTTTTTTATTTACTACAACTAAAATTGTTAAAGTTTCGATGGATTTCTTTTTAAAATTTACGAAACCTTAGGTGATACACTTGATTAGAAGTTTAATGTGTACAGGTTTTTGTATGTGTATCATGTTTTGGAATATTTATTATTAGTGTAATTTTATCATGTTATCACTAATCCAAATTCATGTATCATTTGGTTATTAGTTGCTAAAATGTTAATTTGTATTAAAATATAATTTTTTTTGTGTATGATTGCTAAAATTGTTATTTATAAATGTTTTATTGGTTTTTTAGATTTGATCTTATTTTTACAACTTTAAGCTTGATCTCACATTAACCCTCCCTATATATATATATATATATATATATATATATATATATATATATATTTTGTTATATATGGTGAACACTTTAAAGTATGTTATAATAGCCCAATTAAATACTTACAGGTGTCGCTTTGTATTTAAAAGAAAATGTTAATAATTTTAATTTAGTAAGGGTAACATAGTAATTGTGCGTTTCTCCGTTATCCGATTTCTTCCCCCCTGTACCTATTTTTCAGCTCAACCCAGAAGTATTCTTCCTAAAAATCAGCCATTTTTCCGTTACAAACCCTTAATAATTCCTAAGATCGAATAATTATGGTATATATCATCTCAGTAAACAAAAATCGTTCTCTGATTACACACACCAAACGAAGCAAAAAAATTAGTAATTATGAACACTACCACATCTGATTTGCAAGGTATGTAACAATTTAATTAGATATATCTTAATTGATTTATATTGTTTTTGTTTATATTGTTTTTGATATGTGTATTGACTGCATATGAATGGATTAAAAAGAATGGATTGAATTATGTTTTATCAAAGGTTATGATTGTTAATTTTGAACTGAGTGTATTTAACTGATATCGGTTAGTTATGATTGTTAATTTTGTTCTTTTATGATATGTTATAGACTGTAGCTGTGTCTGATAAGATCATGTATTTGAAACTTTTACTCATAATGTTATAACAACCTATCCTTATGCTATTAGGTGAGCCATCAACTCCAATATCAAATCACAATGTGCAACATCCCGAATATTCATGTGATAAAAGTGTCCCAAGTTTCCCCTCAGGTCTTAAGTTACCAACCAACACCCGAAGGTAGCAAGTTTTGGGTTCCGATGCGAGAAAATAAACCTTTTGGGACTGAGTTTGATACACTTGATTAGCTCTGAAATTTTTATAAGATTATGCAAGGGAGGGTGGTTTTGAGGTTAGGAGGAGGGTAAAAAAACCAAAAAAAATGATGATCCAACTTTGAAGTATTTTGTTTGTGCTAGGGAAGGGGTAAAACCCTCACCAACCAATTTAAATAAAAAGACCAATAGTTTACAAACTAATGAATCACAATCTAATGTTGTTAATGAGGTGATAAAAAGGAGAAAGCGTCCATCGCAGCGATGTAGATGTCAAGCCAAACTCCGTATTAGAAGGACCCCTGAAAATAAGTGGGTAGTTTACAAGTTCTTAGAGAAACATAATCATAGGTTGGTACGTGAAGAAGATTACATGTATCTTAAGGTTGCCCGTAAGCTTAGTTTCCCATAACAACAGTTGTTGTATCACCTATCAAATGCTAATCTAGGTCCAACACGAGCTTGGAAGGTATTTAAAGAGATGTGTGGTGGTTTTGAGAATATTGGTGTTACTGATGTTGAGTGTAGGACTTACAAACGTGGTTTGACCAATTTCATTGGTACACGCGATGCACAAATGGTTGTTGAGAAGCTTTTGAGTCGGCAAGAGTTTTGTCAAAAATTTTCTGTTGAATTCAAACGAAACAAAGCTGATAAAAAATTGGTTGGATTGTTCTGGGCCGATGAGCAAGCGAAGCAGTACTATGATACTTTTGGTGATGTTGTGTCATTTGATGCAACCTTTCGATCAAATTAAATGTATTTACTTTTTCGTAACCAGTAGGCACGTCAGTATATAGTTGAAGAAACCAGTCTAAAGTTTTGTTTAATGTAGGTACAATATGGTATTGGTTCCTTTTACGGGCATAGATAACCACGACTGGTGCATTTTTTTTAGAGCGGCATTGTTAGCTAGGGAATCTAGCAAGAGGTATACGTGGTTGTTGAAATGGTTCATCAAAATTTTTGGATCTGCACCAAAGGTGGTTGTCACTGACCAAGACCCGGCGATGAAGATAGCAATTGAAGAGCTGTTTCCCGATTCAAGACATCGGCTATGTATGTGGCACATTATGCAAAAGTTAACTGGAAAGGTACTTACAATATTTTACAGTTAATAAAAATTTTAAACTTTTATCTGTTGCTTGATACATTGTATACATTTGGGTGAAGTTGGATTTTTATATACCAATGCAAAAGCAAGGTTTTAAAAATTGAGCACATCTAATAATGTAGACCAACAACCAGGACCACAAAAAGAAAATAACGAAACACTTTGAAATGTTGAAAAACACCCTTTAACAACACCTAATCTTGTATCTAATTTATAATTTTAAGTTTCTGAATCGTTATAATTTATATTCTGAATTTATCCTGAATCGTTATAATTTATAGTTTGATAACGATTTATTTTTCAAGTATACTTTCAATGACAAGGGTATAAATTTCTTTTATTTAATTTCCCATGAAGGTTGGTCCTGCTTTATGTAGCAACACAGATTTCAAAAGACGGTTGTGTGATATAGTTTTGACTGATAAAATTGACCCTGATGTGTTTGAGTCTGAATGGAGTTCTATCATGCAAGACTTTGATTTGAATGATCACAAATGGTTAAAGGATATGTTTGCTATGCGTTATAAGTGGATACCTGCATACTTTCGTCATGAACCGATGTCTGGCCTCATGCGAACAACATCTCGTTCTGAGAGTGAAAACCATTTTCTTGGTCAGCTCACTAATCCGGATTTGACTTTGGTTGAATTTCTAAGCCACTATGATACCGCAATTGACTCACAACGATAAAAATATAACAATAATACACATTACTCCAATTACACTACCCCCGACCTCAAAACTCATCTGCAAATTGAAAAGGATGCCGCCAAGTTGTACACAAACACACTGTTTTATGATGTTCAGGACGAGATTTGGTCTTCGCGGATGCATTGCTGTTCACTAAGTGTACAAGAATCGGAAACATTTTGTACATTTGTCATCCGTGACACAGAAGCGGATTACAAAATAAATCGTTCGCTAGTTGAAGTCAATTATGAGGTAACAATAACTGTCAATATGTTTTTAATTTTTTTTAAATATAATTTTTTTAAGCAATGATCAACACTTTGTTCATGTTTTCAACAGGTTAAGTATACACCGTCTGATTCTTCAGTTCAATGTAGTTGTTTAAGGTATGAGTGTTATGGTCTTTTGTGTCGCCATATTTTCTACGTGCTGCGTATGCGCAAGGTTGACCACTTTCCCATGCAATACTTGCAAACTAGATGGTCAAAGAATCCCTTGATCCTTAAATCTGTTGAAAAGAGCAAAGATGATGCAACTGCGTCCAATTTAGATTCTGTTCTTAGGGAAATTTACAAGAATGTTGAACAATCTGTTACGCATTTGGTGGGTGACTTTGAAAAGCTGCAATTATACAAGGACGCGCAAACAACTTTAAAGGAGAAAGCTCAAATTGATGTCCCCAACCCGCCTAAGATGAATACAAATGCAGTTTATGCAGCAACTCTTGGTGTATCTGAACCAGTAAAAGTCGATATTTTCCCTCCTACGGATATTAATAACAAAGGTAATAGGATACGTACCAGGAATAAATCAAAGAGTGAGGTAGCGATGAAGTTAGGAGACAAGCCGAAGAGGTTGTGCAGGACATGTGGAAAGTACACACACCATGATTCAAGGAATTGTCCCACAAAGAAGGAGGGATTACAAGACGATGACGTGGCTGACGTTGAACCGTTCGAGGGTGAAGACATGGATTGCTACTATAGTGACTAGTTTTGTTTTTTTTTATGTCTGCAAACATCTATCCGAATAATTTTTCCATTTGTTCCAGTCATTTTAGTTTCCTCATTTTACTTTCGTTATGTTGATTTTTTGCAATGTAAAATAGATTTGTGTTTTAATTCATTATCTTATTTCATGTCTTGTTTATATGTGTTATTCGTAGTCTTTAAATGGTGGTATGCCATGTTCATTTATACTTTTGTTATTGACTATCTGTTGTAAGTAGTTAAAAGTTTCATTTGTCTCTTATATAATGCAGGTACATTTGTGTTTTATACTCTGTGGATTAAATGGTTATGTTTGGAACAGTCCGTTAATACAGGTACTATTTTCATTTACTATCCTATATGCATTCTAATAACACAGTTTAACCTTGTTATCTAGTATCATATTCTTAGGTAATAAAGTGATTTAGTATCACTAGCGTAGATGTTGTATGCGTGTATCCTTTGCAAACAGAACCAGATACAGGATTTAGTAAGTGCATACCAGTTGTATCAGTTAGTTACGTTTTGTCAGATATAGGATTTCATTATTGCTTGTTGTATCATTTGCAAACAGATCCAGATATAGGATTTCATTATTGCTTGTTGTATCATTTGTATCATTTTTGCTTGTTATATCAGTTGCTTATGTTCTGTCAGATCGTGGCTTTCATTATGCTTGTATCAGTTTATATTAAACTGTTTGTTTTTTTAAAAACTGTATGTCATTTTAAAAATCATTCTTATGCATAATAGAAATGATTACCTGGGATATATGATATACTCATATTAAATACTTTTATCCTGTCCATTCATTGCTTTTAATGTGTATCATTATCTTCCCATTATACATGATCTGATCATTTAAAAAAAAATCCCCACCTTAATAGCCATTATCCCTAATCAATAGGCCATATCCTACTTTTTAAACTATCTGTATATATACCAGTTATTCAGTATTTCACCAAATTGTCAGCAAATCATTCATAATGTATTCAGTCCACATTTCTTCCATTCAAGGTAAATACTATGTTTCATATGTAGACTGTTGTTGCTACATTCTTAAATTGAATCGTGTTTAAGATACTTAAACTTAATAAATCAAACCTTCTTGTCCCTTTATCATATTCATTTTAAAGGTACATGTGGTGACTGCTGCATTTCGATCAAACCAAATATGTTTATCACGTTTGTGGAAGCCAACAAGCCAATGAGGATTTGCAGTTACTGTGGGAAGTACGCGCATCATGATTCAAGGAACTGCCCTGAAAGGAAGAAGAATATAGGAAAATATGTGTTCATCATTTTCTTAAAGGAAAATTAGTAGTTACTTTAGCTTTTATATAATTTTCTTTTGAATCTGAACTTTTTATGTTCTCGCTTAACTTTGCTCTTGTTTAGTATTGGACTTAAAGTGTGCCGGTTTGTGTTTCAATAATATCGTAACGCTTTTGCAATTTATTTAGCCATTTGCTTTGCTTCTCTTGTCCAATTTATTTAGATAATTTCATTTGTTCCATTCTCCATATGCTTCACATTTATAGTACTTACTGGTTTTTGATGCTTCTTTCTTCCTATACGGGAAATTTCCGTTGTTACCTATTCAGATTTCCGTCGTTTACCTATTACCTTTATATGCACATTTATCTGCTCATGTTACGTATTACCTTAATATGCATCACATTTATCTGCACATGTTTGTTTTGTTTATCTATTACCTGAACATACACATACTGCAACACCTTTAACTTAAGCACAAACTTTTAAACTTAAAAACATCATATAAATGCAACACCGTTAAGTACAATTTAAACCCAAACTTTTAAACTTAAAACCATTAATCCAATACTGTCATTACATTAACACATGCATCAACCATAACTGTTTATCCAGCATAATTTATCATGTCTTACATTAACCAAAAATAAGTTAAAAATAAAAAAAGTGCTCGTTCATCATACCCAAGCCTTGTCCATACTAACAATATTAAAAAACAAAAACATCTTCATCGTACTTATTCAAATCAGAACAGTAAAACCATATATCAATCTAGAAACTGCTTAGCACGTCGGTTGATGTTCTTGAATGCCTTCGCCTCTAACCGCTTCTTTTCTTCTTCATGCACTGGCCTGAACCGTTGAACTTCTATCTCAAAATCTTTTTTTGCCTTGTTCAGTAGCAGGATCTTTGAAGCATACTTTTTCCGCAGGTCACACAGTTCTTTCGTCTGTTCTTTACCCTCTTGACTTAATCGACAGCGGTCCCCATACTCTTCCCCTTTGAACGTTTCCATGTGACGCATTACAAATACCCCACAATCCACATAATTCTTCTTTGTCCTACAGTTTGTTTCCATTATATTTCTGGGACTTTCCCTCATTTTTCCATGGTCAGGATTGTTCTCGTGCAGCATGTAGTCTTCAAACAAAAGTACCTGTAACAAAAAAACAACCACAACATTAAATTTATGCCTCCTTTACGAAAATACTAACTACATTGATGCATGCTATGTGTTTTACAAAACATACCAGTACACCTGGCAATCCACCATATCGACCTTTAACATCATCGATTGTCTCTGCACATATGTTATCAAAAATCTGGACCTCACTGTCTTTCATATTCATGCACACAAGAAAGAAGTGCCTCCCTTTTAATATCGGCAAAAAAATCTGTCACCATATAAAATGTATTACCAAAGCAACTGTTTTGTAATGCATTTTCGATTTTATTCGAATGTATCAACCCATGTTAAGTTGAATTAGCAAATGTATCGGCTTCTAACAATGCATTCATACTGGTTTCTTATACACTATATGCTATCATTTCCTTTATCATGCTCATTTATACCATATCAAAAGATACTGATACTTACCATATCTACGCCTCGTAGACTCCCATATTCACTTCCCTCCAATACTAGTTTCATGTTCTCAATAAACTTTTCCGATGCCTTATCGTACTCCCATTTAGCCATCTCAGTTGTCTGTGTTCATTTTAAAGTAATCATTATAATGGCGGATCTAACCGTTAAAGTATCACCAAAAATTACAATTAGAAGGTATTGAACTTACGAGCATCCTTGTGTGACAGAAAAGTCTTGTAGGTGTTTTCTTATTCCTGTTTTTCTCAGCATTATTGAGGACATGTGTGAACATGTTTATAACTCCACTAGCTATATCAATCCCTGGATACAACGTTTCCAGCTCACCTCTTGTTCCATCACCATACTCGTTCTTGAACAAAATATCCCTGTCATCATACACTTGTTAGTTGATGACCATATTTCAAAAATATATCTTAAATATATTTCTAATGTATACACACTTAAAGAAACATGAAAACTCACGTTTCTGGAAGCCAAGCACTGAACAAGCATTCGACTACCCTTATCTCATGCTGAGTCAGTGGTGAACACAATGATACTTCCCGACAACATACGCATCTAACGCAAAACTTCTGGAAGGAATGTACCCTCTTCATCCGGCTCAGGTTGGGTTTCCTACTATTACATTTAGCGGCTTAGGATCTGAATAAGCAGGCACAATTTCCTTCATTTCATTCTTTACACTTTCTTTACCAAACCTTGACGTATTATTGTGCTTCTCATTATCCTGTTCACACACGACTGTATCATCCGGTGTTCTAAACATATCTGCATCAGTTGGATCTTGTGAGTTGTAATTGGGCAAACATTCCAGCAGGTCTTCACCTTCACCTTCTTCCATAGCCGTTCCGTCATCCAATCCCCCAACCACTTTCCCTTGAGTCGCGGGTGGTTGTGTCACATTCAAATCAAACTCTTCCGTATCATCAAAATCCAACCTCGTTGGAATTTGTTCATTTGCCCGACGCCATTCTTCACACACCTTATCCGATAACTCACCATATCCAGTTGGCGTTCCATAAACTTGCGTAAATGGAAACGGTTTCCCACCATTTTCTGGTGTATGGAAACTATAATTTGCAAACTCATCTTGATATGTGTCTTCTTTAGGCTGCTCAGAATAAATTGGAACCACAAACATTCATTCCTCAATTCTTTCAACTCCAATAATGCAACATCATTATGGTCAACGTCCAGTCCTTCCTCTATAAGTTGGTCCGCACGATCAACTAGTTGTCCCGCCTTTTTTAACAACGCCGCGACACACTTTTTCAATCCCTAAAAAAGAAAAAAAATATCTTTTATCTTAGTATTACACTTTTTCAGATTGAATTTTGTTTGGTGTGATACTAGTGTTGTATCCATACAGGTTATCGTTGTATAATTTTATTAAACTACAACATTAGTACCTCATAGTCTGTTGGCACATCCTCAATAATATAATCATCATTCACATCATCTTCTTCCAACCCTATCTCCTCATCATGTACTGCATAACAATTAAAATTCTACAGTCAATACACTTAGTCTTATCAAAGAATCTACGTTTTTCATGCATTCAACTTCAGATACGACAATTCTTACCTTCATATTCTTCCTCTTCACCAACACATGTATCATCCACATCATTATAAAACATGTCTGATTCTAATTTGTGCAACATCTCTGTAGACCAGATCTTAATAGGTGTCTCCGAAATGCTATATAGTACCTATTTCACAAATATTAATTATTTATACAACCAGATATAACATTTTAATTATTTATACAACCAGATATAACATTTATCATACCAGAAGAAGGACTACAGGACCATTGTAAAACCCATCCCGCTTCCATGAGCGTTTTGTCTTGATTAAACACTCAATTATGTACGTGCACCAGTCCATATTCAATATATCTTCATCATTCGTAGTAAATGTAAAAACTTCAGATTAACTGTGTTACTCAGATTCAACTCACCCAAAGTCGAAAAAAATAACACTAGAAAGTTAATCTTGAACAACCACCCGCTGCGTCCTGATTCCACAATCAGTTTTGCAACATGTGTGCAATAGTGTCTTTTATGTGCATTCCCAAACTGGGCCTTCCATTGTCGTGTTAACTCGTTCCTATGATCTGCATTGTCACGGGCATCTAAATGTACCTCTCCCATTGGTACACCTAGTAATTGTCTTACCAGATCTCGAGTTATCGGTATTATCCTATCACCAAGCTTAATCGAACACGTATTTTCATCAAACTGCTCCAGCAACCAAAACGCTAAACGTGTTGGAATTCTTTTGATTTTAAACTCCAAGATATCACCAAATCCAATATCAATTACATCCTTCTTTTGCCTCGGAGTCAACTGCGTCATCACCTTAAACAAACTAGCTGGCGGATTTCGTACATTTATCTTATCAATTTTGTTGTCGTCTTTCAAAGCCTTTGCTGGTTTACCAGACCCACCTACAGCCATTTCAAACAAATAACGATTAAAAGTTGAAATGTAGCATATCGTTTCTTAATATCAAACCGGATCATAATCAAATAACGTTTAACAGTTGAAATGCATCATACCTTTAACAGATACCAATTTTGCTGGCGGATTTCGTTCAGTTATCTTATCAATTTTGTTGTCGTCTTTCAAATCCTTTGCTGGTTTACCAGACCCACCTACAGCCATTTCAAACAAATAACGCTTAACAGTTGGAATGTAGCATATCGTTTCTTGATATCAAACCGCATCATAATCAAATAACGATTAAAAGTTGAAATGTATCATACCTTCAACAGATACCATACTAGGCTCTTCCACTTTTTTCCTTCTTTCCCCCACATTAGAGACAAAGTCATCATCTGATTCGCCTATTTCATCCGCTGCATTTTTATCTATTAACACACACATAAAAAATCGTTAAAACAACAACTGAATCGAGTTCAGCCACATACACAAATTGTTATATATCTAAAACAGGGAATACCATAATTTAATACCTCTACTAATTGTATTCTCAGCAGCCTGTTTTTTATTAACTTTATCTGCTAGTAGCACCTTCTTCCTTTTGCTCGCCATACGTTTACCTGATGCTACATAAATTTAAATTTCAAAAATATACTTTACTGGTACGCGTAACACCATTAATTAATATCACATTTCAAACACCTTTACCTTTTTCATTTTGTTTCTTTCTTGGCTTCAAAACTAGTGCCGCCAATTTCCCCTTCAATCCACCACGTTCACCTTCTGATACAGGATATCCGAACATATTATATTCATTACCGTTAATGCTTCATTACATAAATTTTACACACAATATGTCATTTAAATGTTTCACCTTTTTGCTTCCTTCTTTGTTCCACTAATGCATCCAGCTTCGCCTTACGAAACGCACGATCAACTGACACATTGACATTTCATATACAATTATTTCTAATTAACTACACATGCTTCATTTTTACCTTTAAATCTATAACAATTGATAATTCTAATACATATAATGAGTTACCTATGTGCTTCTCCGTTTTATCAACGTCCATTTTTTCAACCCCCATATCGTCCTCCCCATTATCCACCTTTTCCAATGTCGTGTCTTGTCCACCTTCACCATGTACAGCTACTTTATCCATGATAAACTCTGCTACCACACAGAGTATTATCAAACAATTTTCAGATAACAATACCCCTGAATTTTGCTACTTTATCACACATTGTTCAAATTACAATACACCTTAATTTACTAATGCATCATACAAATTACGCCAACATAACTAATTTCATTATTGTGTCACACAAACTACCAAATCCCTTGATTATGCTTTTTACTTTTGTATCACATCAACTATCCCACAAACCATCCAATACATGCTTTTTACTTTTGTAAAACTATACTTATCAAATTAAAAACCATATTTTATCAGATTTGTATCACCCAAAATAGTACTGTATCACCTAAACTTTTCACAACCATTACACTTATTGGATTTTCATCACAAAAACTATCCCTCAAACTATGAAATATATGATTTCAGATTTGTATCACACAAATAATGCTTATCAAATTAAAACCCTACTATATCAATTTTGTATCACTCAAATTAAACTTATACATACAATCCCCAAATCATATGTAGTACTATACCCATACTAAGAAAAGCCCTAATTTTTTTGATTGCTACTACACCCAAATAAATGTACTTTATACCTTTTGATGCATTATTCCATTCTGGTGTTGTTAGGTCAATTAATACCACATCGTCATTCACCTTGTTCCCCCGTCTTCTATTAGACAATCGTCCACTTCGCCGGACTACATAAACAACAACAACATCAAATGCGTCACTTTACGTGTAACAAAATACGTACAACTAAAAAAATATTGTGTCACTTACCAGACAGTATCTCCATCGATAAACCCTAATTATTGATATAGGTTTCTTTAAAAAATCACCTATAATTGTTAGTAATATATGCACCACACAAACCCTAATTTATATACAGATTGGGGATTGATTTGAGGAGAATGAAATACGGGATTAGCTGAACTATAGGGATAGCATTTGAGTTTTTGAATATGCACCAGATCAGGATTTTATGTTTTGGTGATTCGTTTTTGATAAATTGTGGAAAAATGGATGTTACTCCTACCTAAATCCCGCTATTTTTTTAATATTAAACTTGATTCAATTGCCATTGTTTTTCTATTTAATTACAAATGCGCCATTCCTCATTTATTTTTCATTTTAATCTAAGCATCTTGATCCAACGGTCCACAACTGTACCTATTGTATCCCACTTTAAAGTGTTCACCACAATAACGCCCCCCATATATATATATATATATATACTAGTTGCAAAGCCCGCTCGATGGCGGGCATTACTTATAATTATCGTTGAAATATTTTACTCTAGCGAAAGAAGGTGGGTAAAATATGGCTGGAAAAGTTTCCAATGAATAAATTAAGAAAGCATGCCTTGCCAATCATCTCTATAGCCTCTTTATACAATGCATTAGTGAGAATTGAACAACCATATGTCAATTTTGGCTGGTCGTGTGTTACGCTATTGTCTAATAACTTCCTCACTTGGCATTCAAGTAACATGAAAGGAAATATTTCAAATGAAATTTACCATTTCAAAAGTTCGTTAGCATGGGAGGGAAGTAGTAGGGGAGTCTGACATATTAGACGTAATCGTGAAATAGGTATTATATGTGTAGTCGCTTATAGTTCAATTAATCTCATTCCTATTTGGATATCACATGTCGTGATTAGATCTAATATGTCATTCCATTTGAGTAGACCATGTTAGGTTATCTTAACTATTTTGATGTGACGCTAATATGTCGAGTATCTATTAGTTTAACTTTGGCACCATCTTTATATAAGTAATACCGTGAACCAATGCCAATCCTTGTCGAATTTTGATTCAAATTCACAAACAAATCCCTTTGAACTCCTTATCTTTGTTGTTACAAAAGATCATAAGACAATACTGATAATATATTGAAACCCACAATTAAAAGTAACATCATAACTTTGTAAAGAAATCTATTATTCAAAACAAAAGCTAAAATCCCACCAAACATGATAAGTGATATATCCAGTCATTAGAAAAACTTAGTCAGAAATGCAGTGATGACACAACTTATTGTATGTGTTTATGAGGTATCTGCTCAATGTTTGTCCCACTTATGCCAATGAAATTAGTCGAGGTTTGGCAATAGCATATGAGATGAACTTTTAAATTTTTGTTTCATATTTAACAATTTGTTTATTTCTAAATAAAATTCAACGATAAGGACAAAATGTCAAAAAGTATTCTAGATGCAAGTGACCCATACCAAAACATTACCAATGTAGGTCAGTAATCAAACCTGTCCGACCTGCTTAAATTGTCACCTCATCTAAATTGCCTGACTTACTTTGAGATCTCAAGTTTTGCCGATGCTTTCCTTTTCTTGGAAGCTGTTTCTTTAGGTGATTTTCTTCTTCTGAAATTTCCTTCTCTGATTCACTTTGGTACCATCCGATTTCCTTATCAAAATTTTAATTTCTAAAATTAGCATCCCATTATCTACACTTTCCCCTGTTAACTTGTCAATTTGTTGTTGGAATCAAAGCCATCACTTTCTTGTTTACACTGAATAAACAGAAAAGGGGTCGAATTGTCAAATTGCTTGTTACATGATCGTCAATAAATATGTACAAAGTTAATAATTAACCTGACCATATAATATCATTGTCCTTTAGGACGAGTTGACTCAGTCATTCATACGTATCTTAGACTCAAATACAATTTTTACATGTTGGTTACATCGCCTGCACAATAGCATTCAGATATAAGTTTGAGATTTACTTAACTTTATAAGCCTTTTAGTTAAGCACATGTTTGCAATTTAAAAGTAATAGGACTTACATAGAAAGCAAGTACGACTTTTGAAGTAAAACTGGTTGCAAGATTTATTGCGGCACCAAAGAATCCATGGTAGTATCTGCTCTTCAAAATTAACCCACACCCTGAATGGAAAAACACACTAAGAATTGAATACATAACAGTACACACACACACACGTATTCGTCTCACGCAAAATGCCACAGATTTATCCTTTAGGTAGTCATAGGTAATCAATATACTATTCAATATTTTAACAACAAACAATTGAACACTATTGAGGTAGTTCGATACATTTTAATACACTTAAAATAGAATACTTGTTTAACCAATTCAGCCCATTGGCCCCTTTCCTTCTGTATCTTTTAGAATAGCCTATTTGATACTTTAGAGACAAATTCTTACCCAAAATCGACCCATTTTCAGGTAAATGGGTCAAAAAGGTAGCCGATTGAAGGTGATGGCCAGCCCACTGGTAGATGCAGTGACCTGGCTGCCTGGAACCTAATGAAAATGATAAGATAGGAAGGTACCAGTAGTGCAATAGGTTCAATGTATGTATACCCTATCCCTTCCACATTTATGCAAGTGATGGCATCTCATGCTGCTCATAAACCATGGTTCACTTCCTTTACCGCCTCCGTCGATGGAAAACTTGGAGGGCATATCAAATTCTAATATGCTTGACCTGTTGAGCCATTTTATTTTAGTTAACAATATTATCTTAATCTATTTGACCACTCACACATAAAACATAACCTAAAAAACACATGAGACAGAAATTTCTATAAAAATTGCTATAAAAAACAGTTCCAAACACCCATGTATTCAGCTATAAAGACAAATCCAAACACCCCTGAATTCAGCAATCTAAAATACTCCAAAACACACCTGAATTAATAATAGAAAAGTAAAATCACAATGATCCATGCTTAAAACTTTTAAGTAAGCAGCTATTTACCGTTGGCATGTGTCCTGGATTATTTTCCATCTTCCATGTTATCTACCCGTCCTGCAGGCCAACACTACCACCTTCTTTTATTGCAACTGTTGCTTAAGTGAAAATAAAGCATGTTCTAAGATCCATGCATTCAAGGGAAGGGATGGATCAGAATTAAATACCCGTATGGTTAGTAATTTTCATGACATGTAATTCTCCAAATGAAAAGTAAATAATATACTAATTGTTAAAGGATAAGGATAAGCCCAAGCCCGGATAAATCTCCATTCTGGGTGGTTTCATTGGCAGCACTTGATGAACCTTCACCAACACCACTTGAACTCCCGACATTGTCCGCTACTGGGGCTGTGACATTGTCTGCTACTGGGGCTGTGACCTCTTGGTTCTCATTTGATTGATTTTGCTGGAACAGATGGTTTAAGGCCAGTTCTTCTGTTCCATAAGCACGAACAGCAGTCACAACTGAATCTCTAGGAAATCCCAAGGTTGTGAGTCTCTCAATAGTAGCATCTGCAGCTTGACGTAATCTCTTCTTCTTCTTTGATTCAATGAAAAGCTGAATATCAGAATTAGTCTCTGGATTCGTCAAGTCATCTAGAGCTCTTTGAGTTTCATTTTCATTTCTTCTAAGCGCATCTGCAGCAAGTTCCTTTTCAAAACCATATGATACCAGTTCCTTTAACTTCTCGAGTTAACGGATTTCTTAAGTGGCGTAACTCCAAACTTCTTCTGCTCCATAATTTCGTTTCTCCGCCTAATGTCATCCTCAAGCTTCTGTTGCTTCTTAGCTTTTTCCTCAATAAGAAAATTGACAGCACGCTCAACATCTTGACGGTTCATGCGTAGGGCCCTTTTTGCAGCCCTTTGTCCATACCCCATCCCCATTAGCATAGATAGCTTCTCATCCGGGACCTGGAGCTGCAAGTATCTACTCCTAGCACTGTTCACATAGCCAAAAAAACTCCTCGCCCATAGCTAGAACTTCAACAGCATCTTCATACATTTTCTTTTTTACCAATTGTTTTGCTTTTCCATGAAACATAAGCCCCATCATTAGCGCACGTTGATCGTTCTCAGAACCAAGCTGCACTTTCTCTCCACTTTGATTCTCCAATTCAAGATTGAAGTCTTCAAGTGGCAACGAACCATCAGCATGTCTAGTGGCTAATGAAGTAGCAGCAGCCTTTAATCTTTAAAGCCTATTAGTCTTCTCCTCTTCAGCAACCAAATCCTTGCCATGATCATGAGACACTCTAGTAACCAAGTCTAAGACTAAAAAGAGGAAAAAATCATTGGTTATTTAACCATGCAAATTTATTACAGAAAAAAGTTACCTTGTAAAGATACTCGAATGTAGAAATTGGAGATTTTCTTTTATCTTCTTCTATATCTGTGCAATAATGAGACTAAATATGCAGCCTCAGAAGTTTAATCTCCATCACAACATGTGTACCTGGCAATGCATAAATATCTCGAGTCTTAACTTCTGAGCACGTTGTAATAACAATAGGAACAATAACCAAAAGCTAAGATATTACATACCACTTCCTCGACTTCTGTCAGTAATCCATACATGTATCCACAAAAATGTTACAAGTTTGGCTTCCAACGTTGCAATGCTGATCTGAATCCAATTCCCACAGTGCAAGTCGGGCAAATTGTGGTTGATAGTGACCTAGGAATCTGCTAAAACAATGTAACTTAGTTCAAAATCATGGAGAATGACAGGATTATATACGTAATTGAACATTTGACTTACCTAAACATGCCTTTTCTAACACTTTAGCCAGTCAGTAGCTACCGGTCTTGGCGCAAGTGAGATTGTCAAGAATCTAAAGCCATGCATATCCTTTGGTTCTAACCAAAACACAGCTAATGACTGGTTGTTCATTCTGACTTCTTGGTCCAATCTACAGACATAATATAACATTAAGATACACTATTATTGATTCTACTCCTTCCAATTCTAAAATGTTTATTAATGTCAAATAATATTTAATCCCAAGTGCCTACTACTTTTCAATAACCAAAAATTAAGCACTGAAATCATACAAAGTGCAAGCAAACACGTGACCACTTGCCGTACAAGCAATGAACAAACAAGAATGACATGCTTAAAAATGTTAGGTGCCAAGTCAGCTTCTTATTATAAGAAATGCTCTCCCCTCGCCACCTTTGTCTCTTTTCTCTTACTTTTGAGTTATCACCAAATCTACCATCATCATTACCCTCTGATGACGTATAGTCTATATTCGGGTCACGAACCCGACCAAAGTCTGATACTAGCGAGCCCAGCATGAACTGGGCTAGGCCGATAAGTGTTTGGTCCCACGAAGGCCCAAGCCCAAAGTTATTTATGGAATACGATATCGGATAACTTCTATCTTTGGAGATAATCGTTTGTCAACAGACTTAGGCGGGATACGCCGAAGGTTGGGGAACACGGAACCAACAAGGATTCCGTGTGTATATAAAGGGAACCATATCCCTCATTAAAGGTACGATCTAAACCCTAACTCTCCATAACCCTAAAACCGATTACTTACTCACGCCGGAGGATAATCGTGGGAGACAATCCCACGATAAGCCTAACGGTGTTTTCCTTTTACTTAGCGCGCAGGTCTCAAGCAGCAATCATCAATTGGTACGAGAGTCGGAGCCCAAACAAGGAACGCCCAACTTTTGTATCAACAAGTGGCGCCATCCGTGGGACCATCACTAAGAACTAAGAACTAGAATGACGAAACATGGAAATCAGCGATCGCAAGCAGACCTTACAAGAAAAAGTCCATTTGCGCTTCCGCATTTTCACCACGATGACGAGCTAAGGTCAACCCCTCCATAATGACCCCTATTGGATAATCCTGGTCGCGCTCTAACTCAGAAATCAAGGGAAGCTCTAATGACTTCATCTTTTCCATAGCAGCCACCAGCTCATCATATGATCGCGCATTATATCCAGGCACCTTATCCGCAGGCACCTTTAACAATTTAGCCTCTTGAAGCTCCTCAATAGCCTCAGCCTTACCCCGCGCCAACGCGCATTGAACAACTCCCCCAAACGAGTCCACTACATCCTGCGACTCCAACACGCTAAGGGCAGCAAGTCGAAGACCATGGCCAATGAGCCATCTGCGCTTAGCAGTAGTAGATAGAAGTTGGGGATATAACTCCTCATCATACTCCAAGCTAAGCTTGCGCAATTTCATCTCCTACGCATCCAAGGCACTGCTCACAGTGGCACCAAATTTTTCCAACTGCGAGGTCAACTCCTCCTTGCCCTTCTCCAGATACTTCAGCGCCTAGCGACACGAAGACTTATACCCTGCTGACTCAGCACGCTCCTGGCTTATTTGACCCATTAGCGCCATCTTCTCTTCAGAAAGCTTTTGGGAGTACGAACTCAGGCCCTCCACTTCGGCCTTAGCACTAGCCAAATGCGCCTCCAGCGAAGCAATTTTTTGATCTTTTAGCGCGCCTTGGCTGTCTTCCCCAGAAACCTTGGCCTTTAGCTTCTCAACAAGGGCAGCTTGATGCGTAGCCGCCAGCATCAACTCCTCAACCAGCTGATCAATGGGCGCATCCTCAGCGTTTCTGCTGTTTGGCTCGGAGGACTTAGAGTGAACCGGAGTATCCCTGGGGGGAGACTCCGCAGACTGTTCAAACCTACACACAAGGAAGAGAAGTATTAATTTTTCACATAAACAGTTAATTCGCAAAAATTTGACGACATTACTTACTGAGGGCCAGATGTATTAGCCGAGGGGGGAGGTGACGCAACATCGCTTGATGATGATTCCACTGTTAGGATAACAGGGCGCTTCTTCCTCGATGAGCTTGCGCCATCCTCTCCGAGTGATCTCTTGCGTTTCAACCCGGGGTCCTCTTCCTCCTCTTCCTCTTCTTCCATGTGCTGCGCCACTGCTACTGGTGATGGCTGCGCTAATGGAGATGGCACTCTAGGGCTCGGCACGCTTTGCAGCGGCTTCGCTTCCAGTGTGATAGAGGAGCTGGTCCCTGTTTCTCCCATATTCATTTCCAGGGTACGCCCTGCGGTAGCATCAAGTATGGGCTCTTCTCCCTCTTTCAGTGGGCGTGTCCCTACATTCACCTGCAGCGGCTTAGCTAGTTGCACGACCCTGAATAGATCCATTTGTTCGCCACAGAAGACAACAACACATACGTTATTTTAAATACAATGAAGGAAGAACAGCTTACATTACTATAGAAAAGGAATGCGAAGGATGAGCACCCACCCTGGCCATCCGCGCCCAAAAAGATTGGAACCTCCTCAGGTCTACCAAAATAGTTGCGGCTAATGCCCATGTGCACCAAAAATTGCTCGGGATAGGAATTGATTGGGATGCGATTGGTGTTTATTGTATCCGCATCCTCCACATTATACGATCCAGGGAGGGGGCGCTCATCCTTCCTCAATGAACCATGGGTATAGAAATCGAAGTGCGATGGGAAGCACACTTCATCTACCCAGAAGAATGTTTCTCTCCAATTCCTGAGCGCGTCTACTTTTTTAGTATAACACTGGAGGCGCCCAGCACGCTTAGCGAATGATACCCACCCGTGTGACTACGTGGTGTGATAAAACGCGCGGAACAGGTGGATAATTGGGTTAATTGCCAGTAATCGGCAATTAACCTCGAAGTTGGTAATTTTAGCTGCACCTATAAAGTGCAGCTGGGATATATGCAGATGGTAATAGTTTAACACATCGCTCAGGAATAAATATATTGGCACACGTTGATTCGCGTACTCGAAAAAACGCGTGTATACCCCTATTTTCCCTTCGGGGAAGTCCGCAATTGTCGCCCTAGCACCCGGAACTTCCGGATGCACTGCGACAGGAATATAATAATCCGAAGCGAACTCTAAAAGTTCGCCCTCAGTTATGTCGGATGTTAAATCAGATAACACCTTGACCATGGTATTGTTTTTATAAGCGCACGCGCGGTTACCTTTCGACTAGTAATTTTTTTGGTTGCAAGTTGAAGGTTTGTTAACAATGGCGGATTGAGTTTTTTACTGTGATAATCACAGTGAAATGGAGGTCGAGGGTTATATAAGTTCTCTCGTCCACGCGATGAATGCCACGTGGATCCCACTATCTCCAATGTGTGGATAAGATCAATTGATGGGACGCCGTTACAGTTGCTTTCCCCCGATTTACGAGGCATCCATTTTTAATATTATGTCTAGATACCACGTGTATCTTTCAAAACGGGAGCCTTTTTTGGCTTCTTTGTTACGCTTTGCAGTTATTTATTGGCTGCAGTTATTATTCTAGCATCCGCAGCTAGTCACTGCGCATACTAGACTGGGGGGACATGATGACGTATAGTCTATATTCGGGTCACGAACCCGACCAAAGTCCGATACTAGCGAGCCCAGCATGAACTGGGCTAGGCCGATAAGTGTTTGGGCCCACGAAGGCCCAAGCCCAAAGTTATTTATGGAATACGATATCGGATAACTTCTATCTTTGGAGATAATCGTTTGTCAACCGACTTAGGCGGGATACGCCGAAGGTTGGGGAACACGGAACCAACAAGGATTCCGTGTGTATATAAAGGGAACCCTATCCCTCATTAAAGGTACGATCTAAACCCTAACTCTCTATAACCCTAAAACCGATTACTTACTCTCACGCCGGAGGACAATCGTGGGAGACAATCGCACAATAAGCCTAACGGTGTTTTCTGTTTACTTACTGCGCAGGTCTCAAGCAGCAATCATCAATTGGTACGAGAGCCGGAGCCCAAACAAGGAACGCCCAACTTTTGTATCAACACCCTCTCTTCTGCTATATATTTCCTTTAACTATTTTTTTTAGAATCTTTATCATCTATTTAATTTTATAAATTTATCAACACATAAAATCTTTGAACACACATATTCATCACTTCGGATTTTCATCATCTACAATGATCCTATAGGTCAAGTTTAAGAAATGGTATGGTTTCTACTAAAATTTGAGTTCATGTTACGCAAACAGAAATTACTTACTTTCTTTTTGCGTTTAATGCATCCAAGGAGCTCAAATACACATCATTGTTGGATCACATGTATGGGCAGAAGATCATGAAGTTGCATGGATCGACGGACAGGTGACCAAAAACAACGACAACTATGCCACCATAATCACTACAAACGGGAAAATAGTAAGAACTGAATTCTAATTTTCATATTATATCATATATATTTCAAACATCTATCAAAAAATTCATGCATATAATAAGAAAAAAGACTAATGCCTGTTTATTCTATGTTTTAGATAATTGCATATATTTCCAAAATATACCCAAAGGATACAGAAGCATCCCCAGCCGGGGTTGATGACATGACCAAGTTAGCTTACCTTCATGAGCCACGAGTCCTTTCCAACCTATCCACTTGGTTTTTCATGAATCAAATATACGTTAGCTAAAAGCTATATATATTCAATTATAATGTGGCATCATCAAGGGCCACTTTGCTGAATGATGGTCGCGCAACCATATCAGGATTAACATCAAGTTCTATTTTGAGAACATCAACAATTACATTATCCTTTAGTTCATTCTTTTCAGTAATTGACACACTATCAATAGAAAATAAAATCAGATTTTACTTGGCTGACCTCAACTGCCTGGCTACTAATATCAGATGAATTAGGCTTGGCGTTCCCCATGGTCGATGGTGACTCCTCACCCAATGGCTGCAAGTTTGAGACCTATCCCTTATTAGTTTGCGAATCCTGTTTTCGCACCTCTTCGGATACCATAACCTCGTTGACTAAAACAAAAGTTTCCGCGGATACTGTGCTTTCTACAAGCACATCCCTATCTTCATTATTCAAATTCTCTATCCCATTATTATCTTTCTCTAGGCTCTGGTTTGTATCAAGCTTCGTTGTTATGCTATTATCTTCCCCTATTCCATTACTTAACATTCATTCTCAGAAAAGATAACCAATTCAAAGTGTGAATTAATTACTTGTCTACTTAGAAACAGCAAATCACAAATAACTCCAGATCTGATCCATTTATTTCGAGCAATCAATAGTGGAGAAATGAGACTAATCGAGAATTGGAAATATAGACAATGCAAGTAATGTATCACAAGAATCCTAACATACTCTCATATCTAAGACATTCAAAAACCGCTTAATGTATATTGAGATAAGGACATACCTGCTGATTAGAATGAGCTTCAAAACGTGGTGCCTTGGATCTCAGTTTCTCTGCTTGATCATACAAATTGTAATAGGGTTAATTTCGAAGTAGCAGGTTAAGAAGTGTTTCCTGCAATCACACCAGTCACATTTAATAAACACCTGTAGGAACTCGCTAGAGGTGCTGGTATGTGCTAAAACACATACCTTTTCATCATCAAAATAGACCCAAAATAACTAAGAAAGAGCCGTTTATTGCTAATATTTGTGGTTTTCTTGAGTTTGTGCTTGTGCAGGTATGGATATGTAAAAAACACGCTAAAAGGAACCAAATCAGACGTAAATCCGAGCACGAGAGATCAAGAGAGCTTAAGCTGAGCCGAAGGTCAAATTATGCATTTATGATGATTTCTAATCTCTGAGGATGATTTGTGAAGATTTGATCAAAGTTTGAAGAAATGTCAGAAATAGTCCCTAAACTTTCAGCAAATGACAGAAAACACCCTTGAAGATTCAGAAATTTGCAAATTAGCCCTTGGTCTATTTGAAGATTGTCAAGATTGATCCTTGAAGATACTTTCAGAAGTTGCATGTTTGGTCCCTCAAAATTCAGATTATACATCTTTGGTCCCTATGGTTACTAATGGGTCTATTACTAGTCCTTGTCCAATATATATATCCATTATCCAATCCAATATCCTTCGGCCCAAATAAAAGTTACCTGGCCCAATCTCTCAACCACACAAACCCGGCCACCCTATTATTTAAACCCTTGACCCGAATCCACCCACTTTACCCCATTTACCCGTTATTAACCCAGGTCAACCCACTAGAACCCGGTCAACCTATTTTGAAATAATATAAAATAACCAAACGCGCCCCAAACAACCCTTTATCCCCTCCCTGTCTTCCCCACACCCAAACACCACCATTTTAACACCAATCCCAAACACAATCCTCGTACTAGCATCTTTGGAAACCTTCTAGACCCAGCTGACCTATCAGATAAAGCTGCCACGTGTACAAATGGCACAATTCTATTGGACGCGACAACTCATTGAGTGAATTGGAGCTCTCTGATTGGTTAAGGTGACAATGGGTGAATTTGTGGCTGCTATTTGCTTCTAGGTTCTTCTCAAAGGCATCCAAGACCTGCTCAAGGCTATAAAAGGACCCTTTGGCTCACATTTCAATTCGTGCAATCCTAGTTTTCATTTTAGCTTATTGTCTTTAATTTTCAGTAGTTTTATAAATGTTTTATTAAGCTTTTATTGTATTTCCAATTCCTTGTAACACCTTTTCAGTTTTAATAAAAGTTCCAAGTTTTTAGATTTATCTTGCAAATCTTGTTTAAAGTAATCAATAAGCTTGTTTGAATAATGGAGTAGGCTCATTTCAGCTTATTATAGCTTTATTGAGCTTACATTGCACCTCACTCTCCACTTGACTCATTTACACTCACAAAAAGTTCAGGTCAACGAAAGTCAACTGTTTGCTCAAAAATGGTATTGGATTGATTTGATGATGGATCTGGGTTGAGTTTGATGTTATATGGGTTAGTTTAGTGGTCCTTTATCTAGTTTACAGGCCATTGTGGCTGGGGTTTCTTGTAAGTGCAACTTTCACTTTATATCTAGCTTATAAAAAGTAGCATTAGTCATTTCTATTAGATCTGTTAGTATATTGCTTGTAGCTGTCTTATTAGCTGTGTTTCATCATATTGGATCTGTTTTTAATGAAAGATTAGATCTTAGTTTGTGTTTTCGCTTTGATACATTGCATTTACTATCATAAAGGGGTGTTTGGATTGTTAAATAAAACTGAGTTTAAGGTTTTGTTGGTCTGAGCTTTGTGTTGCATTAAGTCCTTAATAACACTATTATCATCATTTCCATACAAGTCTACACCAGTTTTTCACTAAAGTCAAAATTAATAAGTAACTGATCTTACATTCAAAACTGTTAAAATCAGTTAACTCAAATCAATTCAAATGGGTTAAAAAGTTGATAAACTAGCTTGATAAACTTTCATTTCATCAAATTATATCCTAATCAGTCCTTAATTTGCATTCAAATCTCAAGAAAGTCAAAGTACCAAACTGTTTTCAAAGTCAAAACCATGTCAAAAACTGATTTATGCAGAACTTGCAGCAGTTGCACAGAGTTCATTTTACATAGTTAAGGTCTCATTTTTGGTCTACTTGCAGTTTGCTAGGTGGTCTTCAAGAACACATATCTGTTTTTGGCTTAAGCTTTTCTGAGAAGCTTGTGCATTAGCTCAAACATAGGACCTGTTCACTGTTTTGCTTATATAATCAGTTAACATATAATCTAGTGAATCTGCTTATTTAAGGTTAGGAGTAGTTGGATTTAGCTTATATTATCTTATTTGAGTATAATCTAGTTTCTGTAGAAGTTGGGTGACTTATTGTGCTTGTTTGCTTATCTCTAAGTGCTTATTTGATATCCATTTACACTGCATCTCACAAATCTTACGCACAAGCATCATATTTGATATTTTTCATAGAATTAGATTAACGTTTTAGAATTTTCCTGAGATTTTCATAAATTTTGGTCACTGTTTAGTATTTTTCTTATTTAAAAATAGTTTTTAATCACTTTTAATTAGCTTTAATTGCAATTAATTAAGAAAAAGTTCAAAAAAATAATTTTTCATTTTTTCCAGTTTAAGAAAAATATAAAAAGCATAAAAAAGATTTTTCCTTATTTTTCCCCTTTTATTTGGTATTTTTCACAATTTAAATTAGATTAAAATAGTTTTAAATTAGTAGAAAATAGAAAATTAATCTGAAAAATAAAAAATAGTTTTGAAAAGTCTCTTATAGTATTTTAGATTTTATAAAAATAGTTTCACATTTTTCCCTTTGATTTTTATAATTTTTAGTATTTTAATTTAGTTTAAATAGTTAAAAATTAGTTTTAATTTAAATAAAATCCAGAAAAATCCAAAAAAATAGTTTTAATTCTAAATTAGTTTTTACATTACATTTCTAGAGTAAAAGTCATTTTAGGCATTTTTAGGGTATAATTTAGACGTAGTGCATTTTAATTACGTTTTATTACGTTTTTGTAATTCGCACTTAGGATTTCCCGTAAAATAGATTCCCTTAATTACTTTCCCCATTTCCGTAGTTTAATAAAATCAAAATCAAACAAATCAAAACATCGAGCATTAAATTCCAAACCAAGAACGACGTTGGCAATTCACGCCTCGTTGGGAAACGATTCGGGTTGTCTAATCCGTATACACGATCACACACGGGGATTTGGTTTATTATTCTTTTTCCTAAAGGAATTTGAATCTATCTTCGTGATTATTTTTTATATCGATATTGAGGTTTTTATCCATACACATAACCCCTAAGCCTTCATTATCAAAGAATCAGTGTCCGAGCCGATTTAAGTTTCTTACGGTTAGTCATTCACAAGTGGCTAGCTTGTGTGAGTAAACTTGACGTGTCTTGGATAGTGAGAATCAAATTTTGGCGCCGCTGCCGGGGAGGTTGTGTCACGACAATATCGTTTGAGGTTTGACGATTAGTGACTCGAGATCCTTCATTCTTGAAGTTACTATTTTTCTATAAATTAAAAAAGTAAAAAAATATTTTCCTTTTTCTTTTGTATATATATATCAGATTAAAAATACAAAAAGATTTTCTCTTTTGTTTTTGCTAATAAATAGAATACACCAATTATATAACATTCTCAACGGAGGTGTTATCATTATAAGTTCCCGACCTAAAGATCAAAAACTTGCCTTTGTGTCGCTTGTGAATTTATTTATTTCTATCGGACAAACAAACTGTGTGGTGGGTATAAGGACGGCCTGACATTAAATTGCGGCTGTAAAGAAGCGGGTTTTTAATAAGCTTCGCGCTGACCTACAAAGCTTCTCCGCTCGCTTGTGCGTTTGTCTTGTAGAGGTGATTTATTCACTTGGGATTATTGGTTTAAGTTCACTGTGTTTTCGAATACCGCTCTCATTTAATTGCCTTGGTTTTTGAAAGTGCATGCGCACTCGTTCTCATAACTACAGACCGATACTTGAAACCGCTACAATTCCGAGAAGGCGAAATAGACGTGGTCAATTAGTCGAACCCGAGATTCGAACTAATCAGATCCCGCCCATCATCGAAACGGCGGAGGACAACCGATCCATGCTAGAGCAACTCCAGGCACCCACCGAGGGTTATGGAGAAGCCATCGTCGTCCCGGCAATCGTTGCCGATAACTTTGAGCTTAAACATGGCTTGATCAACTTGGTATCATCGAGCCAATTTTACGGATTTGAGAGGGACGATCCTCACTCTCATATCCGACGGTTTAACAAGCTCACATCTACGATCAAGTACCGTAACGTTCCGGAAGAGGCTATCAAGCTACTACTCTTCCCGTTTTCACTCGAGGGGGCCGCCCGGATTTGGCTCGAAAAACTACCCCCTCGATCCATAACCACATGGGAGGATTTAGTTTCAAAATTCGTGAACGAATTCTTCCCACCGTCTAAAACAACAAGCCTTAAAAATGAAATAACAAAATTCACACAAAGATTTGATGAATCATTTAGTGAGGCATGGGACAGATTCAAAGATTTGCTTAGGCAATGTCCCCATCATGGTTTTTCTGAGTTGCACCAACTTGATACATTTTATAACGGTTTGAATGAGAATGATCAAGACTCTCTCAATGCCGCCGCGGGTGGTAATTTGTTGACCCGATCAACGAGAGATGCCTTGTCGATTATTGAGAACAAATCTAAAGTTCGTACCTCACGTAGCAAATCGGTTGCTGCCCGAGTGAATGGTACACCATCGTCCTCGTCTCACGGAAATACGTCTAGCACCGATGCTAAAATTGATAAGCTTACGGATATGATACAGGCTTTGGTTAAGATTAATTCTTCTCCACCCACTCAAGTCAAAGCGGTGGAAACGACTTGTACTACTTGTGGTGGCCCGCATGCCTACTACAATTGTACCGCCACCGATGGCAATCCTTTCCAAGCTAATGCCGTAACCGGAGGTACCCAATAACGTCCTCAAGTTGAAACAAACCCTCGTGTTAGTAATCAAATGGGACCTCCGGGATTTTCTCCATCGAACAATCGAATCGTTTAATCAAATCAAGTTCGTAGACCAAATGTTCAAAACCAATTCAAAGCTCCACCAAATCAATACCCAAACCAAGGAGTTAACTACAATCAAGTGTATCAAAACCCAAGCTATCAAGCTTCACCTTTGCCTTCAAATGAATTCACAACTTACGTTCAAAACACCAATTCTACCATCAACACTATGCAAAATCAGATTACAAGTTTGAGAAACGAGTTTCAATCTTCGTTAACTAGACAAAGCAATGAGTTTAGGAATGAGATTCGACTTCAGAACAACAAATTGGAGACTTCACAGAATAAACTCGAAAACATGTTGAATGCTGTGTTGTGTAAGGTCAGCCAACCCTCATCTTCGGGTTCTCTTCCGAGTGATACTGTTCCCAACCCGAAGGGTGAGTTGAAAGCTATAACCACACGGAGTGGTAAGGCTATTGATGGACCCTCGTCTCCTACTCCGCTGATAAGGGAGGAGGAACAAGAAACCGAGGTTATTGAAGAAAATGTGCAACCCGCACCCGTTCCACCTCCGGTTGTTCAGACTCCGATTCCGGAACCCGATGTTCCGAAGACTACTCTTAAACCTTCACTTCCTTATCCTTCAAGACTTCATAATCAAAAGCTTCGTGATAAAACCGAAAACCAAAGGGAGAAATTTGCTGAAATCGTTCAATCCTTGAATTTTAACATCAGTTTCACCGATGCTTTACTCCTCATGCCGAAATTTGCGGCTATGATCAAAAATTTAGTGAGTAATAAGGAAAAGTTGGCAGAAATAGCAAAAACACCGTTGAATGAGAATTGCTCTACGTGGTGCTCCTCAAGAAACTTCCCGAAAAGTTAGGAGACCCGGCAAATTTCTTATCCCTTGTGAGTTTCCGAGAATAGTGAAATGCTCCGCCTTTGGTCGATCTTGGTGCGAGTATTAACTTAATGCCTCTTTCGATTTATAACAAACTTTCTCTCCTGGAACTCACTCCTACTAAGATGACTCTTGAACTCGCGGACCGTTCAACCTCTATTCCAAGAGGAATCGCCGAAGACGTCTATGTGAAAGTAGGACCACTTCATTTTCCCCGCTGACTGCGTTGTCGTTGACTTTGACGCTGACCCCCGAGTACCTCTTATTCTCGGGAGGCCGTTTTTAAGAACGGGTCGTGCGATGATTGACGTTTATGAAGGAGAAATCACTTTACGAGCTAACAAGGAAACCGTCTCATTTAATATTAGCCATCCTTCGAGATACTCCTCCAACTACGATGATGCTTCTATTAATCGAATCGACGTTCTCGATATTTCTACGGAGGAGTTTGCTCAAGAGGTTCTTGATTTTATTGGTGGCAATCCCACCATTCCTTCTGAAAATGTTGAACCATCTTCTGAGCCTATTATTGCCGATTCTTCCCCCTCTCTCACTCCGTTCGAGGGAGGTGACTTCATTTTGGAAGAGATCGATGAGTTTCTTGCTGATGATGAATCGATTCCACCAGGAATTGATGATGGTGTTTATGATTCGGAGGGAGATATCCGTTATCTTGAGCAATTGTTGAACGAAGATCCATTACCGTCACTCCCTCCGAAAGAAATTACGATTGACGAAATCAAAGAAGTACAAACGTCTGATGAAAATCCTCCGGAGCCCGAGCTCAAGGATTTACCTCCTCATCTTGAATACGCTTTTCTTGAAAAACCAAACAAATTTCCCGTCATCATTGCTAAAAACTTGAAAGATGAGGAGAAAACCGCACTTTTGGATGTCCCACGAAAACACAAAAATGCAATCGCTTGGCAAATTTCTGACATCAAAGGAATCAATCCTCGTTTCTGTACCCACAAAATTTTGATGGAGGATGATTGTAAACCCGTGATTCAACAAAAACGTAGGGTTAACCCAAAAATTCATGATGTTATCAAAAAGGAAGTTCTTAAACTCCTCGACGCCGAAATCATTTATCCAATCTCCGATAGCTCATGGGTTAGCCCTATCCATTGTGTCCCTAAGAAGGGAGGAATGACCGTCATTGCTAACGATGAAAATGAGTTGATTTCCACACGCCTCGTCACCGGATGGAGGGTGTGTATTGATTACCGAAAGTTGAACGATGCTACTGAAAGGACCATTTCCGCTACCTTTATGGATCGATGCTCGAACGTTTAGTGGGAAATGAGTTATATTTCTTTCTTGATGGTTTCTCCGGTTATTTTCAAATCCCGATCGATCCGAAGGATCAGGAGAAAACCACTTTCACATGCCCTTATGGAACTTTTGCTTACCGACGCATGCCTTTTGGGCTATGCAATGCTCCCGACGCTCCAAAGGTGCATGATGGCCATTTTTCACGACATGATCGAAAAGTCTATGGAAGTTTTTATGGATGATTTCTCGGTTTATGGAGATTCTTTCACTTCTTGCCTCTCTCATCTAGACCACATGCTCAAAAGGTGTGAAGACACCAACTTGGTCTTGAATTGGGAGAAGTGCCATTTCATGGTTCGAGAGGGCATTGTCCTCGGCCATAAGATTTCAAAATCTGGGATTGAGGTCGACCGAGCTAAAGTTGACGTTATAGCTAAACTCCCTCATCCCACTACCGTCAAAGGTATTCAGAGTTTTTTGGGTCATGCCGGTTTCTATCGCCGTTTCATCCAAGATTTCTCTAAGATAGCCCGCCCTCTGACCCATCTCCTTGAAAAGGATGCTCCGTTTATCTTCACCAATGAATGCGTTGAAGTGTTTAATATTCTTAAAAAGAAATTAACTGAGGCACCGATCTTAGTTGCCCCCGACTGGGATTTGCCCTTTGAGCTTATGTGTGATGCTAGTGATTACTTAATTGGGGCGCTCTTGGGGCAACGTAAATAGAAACATTTTCAACCCATACACTATGCGAGTAAGACATTGTCTGAGGCCCAACACAATTACACGACTAATGAAAAGGAATTATTGGCCGTTGTTTATGCTTTTGAGAAATTTCGACCCTACCTTGTCTTGTCGAAGACCATAGTGTATACCGACCATTCTGGCCTTAAGTATCTTTTGGCAAAGCAAGATGCTAAGCCACGATTACTTCGGTGGGTTCTCCTCCTTCAAGAGTTTGATGTTACTATTCTTGACAAAAAGGAGCAGAGAACCTGGCTGCCGATCACCTTTCTAGACTTGAGAATCCCCATCAAAGTGTGCTCGAGAAAAGGAGATTACGGAAACATTTCCTCTTGAGACACTTGGGATGGTTTCTAAGAAAGACCCGAACACCCCATGGTTTGCCGACTTTGCAAATTACCATGCGGGGAATTTCATCGTGAAAGGGATGTCGTCCCAACAGAAGAACAAGTTTTTCAAAGATGTTAAGCATTATTTCTGGGACGATCCCTACTTGTTTAAGATTTGTGCGGATCAAGTAATCCGGCGGTGTGTTCATGGCCAAGAGGCTATTGATATTCTCATTGCTTGCCATAATGGACCCACTGGTGGCCATCATGGTGCAAGCTACACCGCTAGGAAGGTTTTGATTCCGATTCTATTGGCCGACCATTTATCGAGATGCTCATGATTTAGTCAAATCTTGTGATTCTTGCCAACGACAAGGGAAAATTTCACAGAAGGATGAAATGCCACAAAATGCTATTCAAGTCTGTGAGATTTTTTGACGTGGGGCATCGATTTTATAGGGCCATTTCCATCATCTAGAGGTAATAAGTATATCCTCGTGGCCGTCGACTACTTGTCCAAATGGGTTGAAGCGGCTCCCCCACCAACGATGCCCGAGTGGTTGTTAAGTTTCTAAAGAATTTGTTTTCCCGATTCGGAGCACCTCGTGCTATCATCAGTGATCGCGGTACCCATTTCTGTAATGAACAATTTGCTAAAGTTATGGCTAAATATGGAGTTACCCATCGCCTTTCTACCGCGTATCATCCGCAAACGAGCGGACAAGTTGAGGTCTCGAATCGTGGTTTGAAAAGGATTTTAGAAAGAACCGTAGGAGAAAATCGAGCTTCAGGGGCCGATAAGTTAGATGATGCATTATGGGCTTTCCGCACCGCATACAAGACACCCATTGGGTGCACCCCATTTAAGTTGGTGTATGGAAAAGCTTGTCACTTGCCCATCGAGCTCGAGCATAAGGCATTCGGCCTTGAAACATGCTAATTTCGATCTTAAGACCACGGTGATCACCAAAAGTTCAATTGAATAAATTAAACGAGCTTAGGGATCAGGCCTACGAGAATTCTTTGATTTTCAAAGAGAAGACTAAGAGGATTCATGATGCTAAAATCAAAACCGCTGCAACGTTGGTGATCACGTTCTCCTTTTTAACTCTCGATTGAAGATATTCTCGGGCAAACTCAAACCCGTTGGTCGTGACCATTCACCATCACTCAAGTTTTCCGTATGGAACGGTGGTGCTTTCTCAGCCCGATGGCCCAAATTTCAAGGTGAATGGTCATCGTGTGAAACATTATTTTGGAGGGGACATCCCATCTATGGTTGTCCCGATCTCCAAACTTATTTCCCCATGGACAAATGAATTGGGATCGAGTCAAGCTAGCGACTCGTTATCAAAAAACGTAGCGCCGTGGGAGGCACCCCATGCTTATCTCTATCTTCTTTCTATTTTCTAATAAGTGACGCTGAAGGGTCCGCCTCTTCGATTTCTCATGTTTGGTTGTTTGTGATGTTGTGTTTAGGATGTTCCCGATATGAAGACTCGTGCTCGAAGTTTATCATTTCTCCACTCGAGTTTCATGATCGATGCTTGATGAAAACTGATATCCTAATCTTATAGACTAACGTTTATCTTTTAGCATACTTAATAAACGGCTTTTAGATTTTCGTGATACCCTTGCTTTAAACATTGAGGACAATGTTTCGCTCTAGTCTGGGGTAGGGTAATCTTCGATTTGATTTGACCGCACTTGCTTATTTCGTTGTGTTTCTCTCGAACCCGCTTTTTCCTTAGAAAATGAACAAATTGTGCAAAAATGAGAAAAATTTTAAAATTTTTGAAGCTTTTGTTAAGCCTTTTTGATTGAAAAGTTGGCTAGTCTCTTAGACAAGAAGCTATAAAATGCGAATTCTAGCTCACAAGGCCAAGATTTTGCAAAGTTTCCCTGAGTGATTTTAAATATGCATGACTTGATTTCATTAGACGAAGCATTTGCTAAGTTAATATATGTTTTGACACCTTGATTGACTTTCCGCTAGTGAGAGTAGGAATAGAATTCTGACTTGACCAGCGGTTGAGCCCTAGCTTGTTCCCTTAACCATAGATAATCTAAAATTATCGGCTAAGCATCAGCGGATCTCATTATTTGGGATTTTAAATTTGCAGAGATCGAGAAATGATAGAGTTACTTATGAGTTTAGATGCTAAGCGTGGAGTAGTTGGTTCTCTTTAGAGCCCATCGAAGGTACTTATGGCTTTTTGTTCCCACAAAATTGTTTCACCCCATATCTGTCTAAATAATTAGAGATGTCGAAGTTTTTGGCGATAGTTAGTTTTTTATCTTCTTAAAAGAATCTTTATTTTAAAAATTGGGTACACATCAAGGATCCGTAATAAATAAATCAGTAATAAGTGATATGTGAAATGTAATAAGTAAAGTTGTGAGCTGCGGTGTCGAGATCGGACCCTTGGATCTTTAGCCGGATTGATGAGGTCTTAGCCTAGCCAGCCAGGATCCTCATTTCATGAAGCCTATAGTCTTGGAATTACCCCGTGAAGCTCCGTGGTTCACATCTCATATAAGTAAAGGTATAAGTGCAATATTAAAAAAAAAAAAATGTTGAAAAATGTTGAAAATTGAAAAAGTCAAAAGTTAGTAATAAAATTCCTTGATGTGGACCTCATTTTTACGACAATGGTTCTTGAGGGAAGACGGATAACTAATTATCGACTTAGCTTCATATCTTTATCGGAATAAAAGTTATCGAAACGAGAAACTTGAAGAAATTCATTTCTCACAAAAATAAAAAAATCTAGAGGAAAATAGGAAAATGGGAACAAAAGGTAATTACACAAGTAACTTCCATGGGTAGTGTTAGCATCTAGAGTCGTATTTAACAATGATTTCGGTTTTACGCTTAGTTTGGGACTTGTGAAAAATCGTGTGACGATGTATTCTATCCGTATGGTCACTTCACGCTGTGTTGTGTTTCTACTCCGTGATCCTAACGTGTCGTTTGAAAAATGTTGGAGTTATTGATCGACATGAAAGTTCAACAAACCGTCATTCATAATCGGAACGTGCTTAACCGTAATATCTATACATGTGAATTAAGAGGTAAACGGGGCGTTTTTAGAATTAAGGCTTTCTTAATCTCTTTTGAGGAACCTTGACTACTTCTTCTCTTATAATTGGTTTGTCTCGAACTGCTTTAAGTTCCTACGTTAGTCATTCACAAGGGGCTAGCTTGTGTGAGATAACTTGACGGTTTGGACATATCAATGGTTTAGTAGAAAGAGATTGAAATCCTTGGTTTTAGAAGCGTGGGTTGATTGCATTGCGTGAGGACACTAAGAATGGTCTCGTCTGGGGTATTTTGGTATGTGCTAAAACACATACCTTTTCATCATCAAAATAGACCCAAAATAACCAAGAAAGAGCCGTTTATTGCTAATATTTGTGGTTTTCTTGAGTTTGTGCTTGTGTAGGTATGGATATGTAAAAACACGCAAAAAGGAACCAAATCAGACGTAAATCCGAGCAACGAGATTAAGAGAGCTTAATCGAGCCTAAGGTCAGAATTATGAATTTTTGAAGATTTCTAATCTCTGAGGATGATTTGTGAAGATTTGATCAAAGTTTGAAGAAATGTCGAAATAGTCCCTAAACTTTCAAAGAAATGACAGAAAACACCCTTGAAGATTCAGAAATTTGCAAATTAGCCCTTGGTCTATTTGAAGATTGTCAAGATTGATCCTTGAAGATACTTTCAGAAGTTGCATGTTTGGTCCCTCAAAATTCAGATTATACATCTTTAGTCCCTATGGTAGCTAATGGGTCTATTACTAGTCGTTGTCCAATATATATATATCCATTATCCAATCCAATATCCTTCGGCCCAAATAAAAGTTACCTGGCCCAATCTCTCAACCACACAAACCCGGCCACCCTATTATTTAAACCCTTGACCCGAATCCACCCACTTTACCCCATTTACCCGTTATTAACCCAGGTCAACCCACTAGAACCCGGTCAACCTATTTTGAAATAATATAAAATAACCAAACGCGCCCCAAACAACCCTTTATCCCCTCCCTGTCTTCCCCACACCCAAACACCACCATTTTAACACCAATCCCAAACACAATCCTCAGACTTTCAGCATCTTTGGAAACCTTCTAGACCCAGTGACCTATCGATAAAGTCAGCCACGTACAAATGGCACAATTCTATTGGACGCGACAACTCATTGAGTGAATTGGAGCTCTCTGATTGGTTAAGGTGACAATGGGTGAATTTGTATGGTGCTATTTGCTTCTAGGTTCTTCAAAGGCATCCAAGACTCGCCAAGGCTATAAAAGGACCCTTTGGCTCACATTTCAATTCGTGCAATCCTAGTTTTCATTTTAGCTTATTGTCTTTAATTTTCAGTAGTTTTATAAATGTTTTATTAAGCTTTTATTGTATTTCCAATTCCTTGTAACACCTTTTCAGTTTTAATAAAAGTTCCAAGTTTTTAGATTTATCTTGCAAATCTTGTTTAAAGTAATCAATAAGCTTGTTTGAATAATGGAGTAGGCTCATTTCAGCTTATTATAGCTTTATTGAGCTTACATTGCACCTCACTGTCCACTTGACTCATTTACACTCACAAAAAGTTCAGGTCAACGAAAGTCAACTGTTTGCTCAAAAATGGTATTGGTTTGATTTGATGATGGATCTGGGTTGAGTTTGATGTTATATGGGTTAGTTTAGTGGTCCTTTATCTGGTTTGCAAGCCATTGTGGCTAGGTTTCTTGTAAGTGCAACTTTCACTTTATATCTAGCTTATAAAAAGTAGCATTAGTCATTTCTATTAGATCTGTTAGTATATTGCTTGTAGCTGTCTTATTAGCTGTGTTTCATCATATTGGATCTGTTTTTAATGAAAGATTAGATCTTAGTTTGTGTTTTGGCTTTGATACATTGCATTTACTATCATAAAGGGGTGTTTGGATTGTTAAATAAAACTGAGTTTAAGGTTTTCTTGGTCTGAGCTTTGTGTTGCATTAAGTCCTTAATAACACTATTATCATCATTTCCATACAAGTCTACACCGTTTTCACTAAAGTCAAAATTAATAAGTAACTGATCTTACATTCAAAACTGTTAAAATCAGTTAACTCAAATCAATTCAAATGGGTTAAAAAGTTGATAAACTAGCTTGATAAACTTTCATTTCATCAAATTATATCCTAATCAGTCCTTAATTTGCATTCAAATCTCAAGAAAGTCAAAGTACCAAACTGTTTTCAAAGTCAAAACCATGTCAAAAACTGATTTATGCAGAACTTGCAGCAGTTGCACATAGTTCATTTTACATAGTTAAGGTCTCATTTTTGGTCTACTTGTAAGTCTAGGTGGTCTTCAAGACCACATATCTGCTTTTTGCTTAAGCTTTTCTGAGAAGCTTGTGCATTAGCTCAAACATAGGACCTCTTTCATCGTTTTGCTTATATAATCAGTTAACATATAATCTAGTGAATCTGCTTATTTAAGGTTAGGAGTAGTTGGATTTAGCTTATATTAGCTTATTTGAGTATAATCTAGTTTCTGTAGAAGTTGGGTGACTTATTGTGCTTGTTTGCTTATCTCTAAGTGCTTATTTGATATCCATTTACACTGCATCTCACAAATCTTACACACAAGCATCATATTTGATATTTTTCATAGAATTAGATTAACGTTTTAGAATTTTCTTGAGATTTTCATAAATTTTGGTCACTGTTTAGTATTTTTCTTATTTAAAAATAGTTAGCTTTAATTGCAATTAATTAAGAAAAAGTTCAAAAAAATAATTTTTCATTTTTTCCAGTTTAAGAAAAATATAAAAAGCATAAAAAAGATTTTTCCTTATTTTTCCCCTTTTATTTGGTATTTTTCACAATTTAAATTAGATTAAAATAGTTTTAAATTAGTAGAAAATAGAAAATTAATCTGAAAAATAAAAAAATAGTTTTGAAAAGTCTCTTATAGTATTTTAGATTTTATAAAAATAGTTTCACATTTTTCCCTTTGATTTTTATAATTTTTAGTATTTTAATTTAGTTTAAATAGTTAAAAATTAGTTTTTAATTTAAATAAAATCCAGAAAAATCCAAAAAAATAGTTTTAATTCTAAATTAGTTTTTACATTACATTTCTAGAGTAAAAGTCATTTTAGGCATTTTTAGGGTATAATT
The DNA here is from genome assembly GCA_910596185.1 of Chrysanthemum makinoi. Lineage (NCBI taxonomy): Eukaryota > Viridiplantae > Streptophyta > Magnoliopsida > Asterales > Asteraceae > Chrysanthemum > Chrysanthemum makinoi. The sequence goes on from OU343217.1 coordinate 318,140,755, forward strand.
TAGACGTAGTGCATTTTAATTACGTTTTATTACGTTTTAGTAATTCGCACTTAGGATTTCCCGTAAAATAGATTCCCTTAATTACTTTCCCCATTTCCGTAGTTTAATAAAATCAAAATCAAACAAATCAAAACATCGAGCATTAAATTCCAAGCCAAGAACGACGTTGGCAATTCACGCCTCGTTGGGAAACGATTCGGGTTGTCTAACTGTATACACGATCACACACGGGATTTGGTTTATTATTCTTTTTCCTAAAGGAATTTGAATCTATCTTCGTGATTATTTTTGATATCGATATTGAGGTTTTTATCCATACACATAACCCCTAAGCCTTCATTATCAAAGAATCAGTGTCCGAGCCGTTTTAAGTTTCTTACGGTTAGTCATTCACAAGTGGCTAGCTTGTGTGAGTAAACTTGACGTGTCTTGGATAGTGAGAATCAGGTGCCAATTTAGACTCATAAACTTATGAACGGGTCGATTCGAGTTATTTTATATTTCTAGCAGGCCAAATAGGTAAAACTTTAGAAAAATAGCTTAAATGATAACATGTTACAAAACGTACAATTACACGATCTCATAATCATTTTCTAAGAACATGATTATTATCAAGATAATACAACTCGAAAACCATTTTTTAAACATGCATTAAAAAAGCATTATATAAATGTGAATAAATAAGTGTGTGGAATCAACATGAAGAGTGCAAAAAGTTTAGCCATTTTGACCCAATGCCCCAACCTACCCACCCCACCCATTATGCCACCTCAACTACCCAGCTACAAAACTTAGAAACAAACCCCTAACTCGTCATGACGCTTAATGTAGCAATCCGGTGCAAAGCAAGAAGATCACTTTGCATGAAAACATGAGTTATTTAATCGCCGTATAGACATACATAAACCGACATTACTACTTGAGACTCATCTGTTCCTATCTCCTATACTTCATGAAGAAATTAACATATACGCACTATAGACGTAAAAGAAAAGGAAAAAATTTGTCACCTACCCTAATCTCCGAGACTGCCAGTAAGTTCATAGCTAAGAGAGTAATAGAAATAAAGTCCGGATGCCGTAACATCAACAATTCTCTGTTCAAGTTTTTCAAACGGCAATGCTTGCGAGGAACATGCCTTAGCCTGCATAATAAATGGCAATAATGAGGTGAATTGACCAAGATCATAAACTTCACCTAAGAGCTTGTAATCACAAATCGAACACATCAATAATGCTCACCTCACTGTATTTTTTCTGTTCAATCAAGAATATGAGAACAAGCAAGTAGCAATAGATCTCAAATTCTGGGGAATGTTTTGAAGTACCTATTGGGTTTTACTAATCATAACAATTACAAAACATGTAAACATCATCAAAGCATGCAGCGGAAGTAAATAAGAATAATACATGTAAATAATTAACCGAATAAGAATGTGCATACCTTTTAGCAAATCAAGAACCAAACGATAATTGAACAAGGAACAAAACCCAAAACCCTAACTTAGGGTTTATACAATTCGACCCACCAAGAATTCCACAAACACAAGTGCGTTTGTCCTTCGTTCTTGTACACACGTACTAATAGCGATTTGATGTGAAAAGCTAGGTTCTTGAATCACAATTAAAACCAAACACTTGTTTATTGGGATTGGAAAATCGAAACCCTAGGGGAGGGGGGTTGTACGATCAGCCAAACACAAGAGGGAGGAGAGGAGAAAGAAATTAGGTTATCAAAGTGATCCAAGGTTAGGAGAATTATGAATACAAGGGAATGTATATATAGTTTCTCAAAACTTGGTGTCCAAGAAAACTCACCCTTGGGCTTTTAGGAAGCCATGACCGGCCACCCAACCCAAGAGGGGTTCTAGAATTTTCTTGCCCACTAATTTCATCTCTAGTCCTCGTAGTTTACATTTAACGACCGTTAGTCAAACATCGTTAAATATTAACTATCGTTATGTTTTATTTCGTGACAAATAATTAATAATAATAACATTTATATATATTAATTATTTAACATCAACTCTCATACGTAATGTGTGCAATCCCGAAGTCTCGAGTTCGAATCCGGTCATACGTACATTTAAAATATCCATAAAACCTTTCAGCTCCCACTTGGATATTACTAAATATATTAATGACATTGGTTTAGTCTAGCCTAACACGCCAATGCCCCCAGATCGAATTGAGTATGGTTTCCTGGAAAAACCATTTAATGATTCATCATTTTTACTTATCCTTTTGTTACTAATACTACATTAACTATGAATATGGATCAAGTCATTTCACAAGTTAATATTCTGTTTCTAGTTGTATCTGATTGAACAAGATTACCAAACCATCTGAATGTATTCCAGATTGATCTTAGGTATGGCCATACAAACATCTTGTCAACCCTACGAGGGGCCCAAATATAGTATTATGCTTTGAAACAAATTCAAAGGAACAAATTCTCTTGACTACAAACATAACTCATGAACTTTGTAACACTTCTGAATATAGCCCTTATAACTACCGCCAGCACGGATAGCGTTAGACTATCTTACACAAGTGCACTACATTCATAACAGCTTATCCGGTATCTCAAGTCTGAGAATAAACATTTTATGATTTACTTAATGACAAAGATCCATAAGTATAATCATGTAAAGTTGGGATCTGTCCTATATTCAATTCATTGAATATCATGTGAATCTGGTATGTCCTATGCATCAATATACTTTAAGTATATTCTATCAAAACTCAGATTTGTCTTAATTCAATGACATTCCCATATCATTGATCAACAACGGACTATTTAGAATAACATAAGTCATTCACGGATTAAACATGAAAATATAGGATATAATATTAAGAAAATGAAAAATAAACATAAAAAACTATTTTATTTCATTAAAATAATATTTTTTCATAACATCCTTTATCCAAATACTAATCACAGATCTGCATGAAACTACTAGCTAAACGAAGTCCTATCCCATCAGCATGGTCAGTAAGTTTTTCTTTGGCAAAGGCTTCGTAAAGGGATCAGCTAGATTATCATCTGTATGAACTTTGAGTAGATTGATTTCACCTATTTCGACTTGTTCTCGAACATAGTGATATCGAAGAGGAAAATGTCCGGCCCTTCATGACTCAAGGCTCATTGGCAAATGTTATTGCAGCAGAGTTGTCACAATACACATTTAAAGGTAATTCGATTGAGGGCATTACTCCAAGTCCCGAAATGAATTTCCTAATCCAAACAGCTTCCATCGAAGCTTCTGAAGCATCTATGTACTCAGAATAGACATCGCAGTTGTTGTCTCCGCTTCTTGCTCTTCCAGTCAACTCCTCCTCCATTAATGACAAAGACGTATCCCATTTGAGACTTCTTATCATCTTTATCAGTTTGGAAAGACGCATCGCAAAAACATGCAACATCAAGTTCTGCATCTGGATTTCGTCCATACACTAGAAACATTTCTTTAGTAGCCCTTAGATACTTAAAAATGTTCTTAACAGCTTGCCAGTGTTTCACACCTGGATTTTGTTGATATCGACCGGTGATATTCTGTGCAAACGCCACATCAGGCCTTGTACATCTTACAGCATACATGATAGATCCTACAGCCGAAGCATAAGGAAATTTTCTCATGTGTGCCACCTCTTCGTGTGTTGACGCGCATAGTTCACTGCTTAAGCCATGTTCAACTTGCATCGGCAAATATCCCTTCTTGGAATCTTGCATATTGAATCTCTTCAATATTTTATCAATGTAAGTACTTTGACTTAGTCCAATCAACCACCTTGATCTATCTCAGTAGATCTTGATTCCCAGAATAAATGTTGCTTCCCCTAAATCCTTCATAGAAAAGCACTTTCCAAGATAAGACTTTACATCTTGTAAACTTGGAATGTCTTTTCCCATGATTAATATGTCGTCGACATATAAGATAAGGAAAATAACATTACTCCCACTAGCTTTGTGATATACACATGGCTCATCAAGATTTTGAAAGAAACCAAATTTCTTGATTTCTTCATCAAAATTCTTGTTCCATTGCCTTGATGCTTGCTTCAACCCATAAATGGATCTTTGAAGTTTGCATACACGCTTTGGAAATTTTGGATTCACAAACCCTTCAGGCTGCGCCATATAGATGTCCTCATCTAGGCGACGTTTAAGAAGGCGTTTTGACATCCATTTGCCATATCTCATAGTCATAGCACGCAGCTATGGCTATAAGAATCCTAATAGCTCTAATGTCTCTGCAGGAGAGAAATTTCTCCTCGTAGTCTATCCCAAAAGTTTGAGTAAACCCTTGAGCTACAAGACGAGCTTTATAGGTGTGTACATTGCCATCCATGTCAGTTTTTATCTTATAGAGCCACTTACTTCCAACTACCTTAGCATTTGGAGGTAAGTCAACCTCTATCTAGACATCGTTATCTCTCATGGATTGCATTTTCCCATTCATTGCGACTTGCCATTTATCCTTTTCAGGACTCATCATGGCAGCCTTATAGTTAGTAGGTTCACCAAGATCCCCTAACATATTTTCCTCGGCTTCTAAGACATAAACGCCAGTGCACGCGTAGTCCCTTGCAGATCCGAATGAGAACCACTTCAACTTCGGGTGGAACACTCGGACTTTCGTGTTCTACTTGAGGTTGGCTAGTGTTTTCGAAGGTGTTGTTTCTTCTTGATCATATTCCATCATAAACGCCTCCCCTGAATTCATGAGATATGAGATCCCTTCCAAGAAAGTCTCCATACCTAGCAACAATTACTTTGTTTTCAAGTGGAAAGTAGAAGTAGTAACCCATAGTTTCCTTTGGGTATCCTACGAAGATACACTTAACAGATCTTTGTTGTAGCTTATCACCGAGTCACGCTTTTAACAAACGCCTCACAACCCCCGACCTTTAAGTAAGACAAGTTGGGAGCTTTCCCATACCACACTTCATAAGGAGTCTTATCAACCTTCTTAGTTGGAACAATATTCAATATGCGAACAACAATTTCTAAAGCATAATCCCAAAAGGATCAGGGAAGAGTTGTAAGATTAAACATTGATCGCACCATGTCTAGCAGTGTACGATTTCTTCTCTCAGATACACCATTTTGTTGTAGAGTATATGGAGATGTGAGTTGCTGAACAATTCCACACTCAGCAAGATAATCTTTAAACTCTTGGCTTAAATATTCACCACCTCTATCGGATCGAAGAGCTTTAATCTTCTTTCCTAGTTGCAGTTCTACTTCACTCTTGAAAACCTTAAATGTTTCAAAGACTTCATGTTTATGTTTAAGTAAATAAACATAACCATAACGACTGAAATCATCAGGAAAGGTTAAGAAGTAGCTAGCACCCTTCCTTGACACATGTCTTAGTGGTCCACATATGTCAGTATGTATCACACCAAGAAGATCAGAAGCCCTTTCTAAACTATTTGTAAAAGGTTTCTTGGTCATCTTCCCAGATATGCAAGATTCGCATTTATCAAATGATTCATCATTGATGTCTTGCAAAAGCCATCGTGTTGTAGCTTTTGCATGCGTTTCTTGCCTATGTGAGCAAGTCTACAATGCCAAAGAAATGAAGAATCCAAATCACTTTTGATTCTTTTATTATTGATGCTAAAGACAGAATTATTTTTATCAATTACATTATCATGCAAATCAATTTCAAACACACCATTTACTGGAATAACATTAAAGTAAAAAACACCATTTAAAGAAACCGAAATTCCATAATTAGTAAATGTATGAATAAAACCAATATCTTTTAACAAGGAAACAGAAACGACACCCCTAACAATAGAAGGTGCGTAATGACAATCGTTCAAAGACAATACTAAACCCGAAGGTAAAACTAAATCAAACGTGCCTATAGCTTCAATGACTGCATGTGCTCCATTACCACGTGCACGTATTGTTGTCCATAGGTGAGCTTCCTTGCACCTCTAAGTCCCTGCAATGTATTACAAATGTGAATACCACATCCAATATCATATACCCAGGAATTTATTTTATGAGAAAAAGAAAATAATTCTATCATCAAAAGAGTACTAAGTACTAGCCACAAGCGTTTATTTTTATACCTCTTATTGCGCAACTCATCAAGGTAGAGCGGACAATTCCTCTTCCAGTGTCCTACCTCGGTGCAGTGATGACAAGCTTGATCCTTCTTAGGATTCTCATGCTTTTTGGGAGGGTTCTTCTTGGGTTCTTGTTGATAAACCATAATTTGTTTTCCTTTATCAACTTTACCCTTACCTTTCCCTTTCTTGTTCGCTAGCGACTTATTAGGCTTAGAAATCCTACCCTTTTGGATGGTTAGAACCGTAGGTGTAGGGGCCTTCTTGGGCAAACCTTTCTCGTAGTCAATGAGCATTGCATGTACCTCACTAACTGTCTTCCCCGTGCAATGCATATTATAATTGCGCATGAAACCATCAATTCCTTGTTAAGGGATCTGTTGATCAGTCCAATTTGTATGTCATTCGGGTAGACGTAATTGAGTCTCCCGAGCTGGTCCATGTAACTCATCATTTCCGTGCGCGGCACTCACAAGCCCTTCTCCTTGCTTGCAATCGTAGAGCATCTATCAAATCATAGAGCTCTACAGTCACAGGCTTTTCAAACAACCTTTGCAATTCTTCGAGCATGAGGTGAGGGAAGTAGTTCTCAAACTGTTTTTGCAAGTTTGGAGCCATACTCCCAAGCATAATGCAGGCGACCTCATTAAACTTATCATACTCAGATATTATGCAGCCCCTCGCCAAGCAGTGAGATCTCAGTTGTGTGTTCGGGGGACAAGGCGTAGTCAATAATCTAGTCTTTTGGCAACCCTCAAGACAATTCGAGTTGTCGATACCAATCATTGAAATTGCCATACATATAAATAATTTCTCTCGATCAAACATAGATTTGAACGACGATGCTAGTGCAGTAGATTCGGCTTGAGCCATTTCTACAGAAAATAAAAGTTCAAAAGTTAGTACTTTCGATAAGTAAACATTCAAGAAAATAAAATACCCTTTGGTCAATATTCATATTAACCATAGAATTTTCCTTGAATTTTGGATCCTCATTATCATAGTTTCACCACATCAGTTGATCTGCTAGTGGTGAAAGTATAGAATAGGTAATTGTTGAAAAATAATAATTGACAAACAAGTTTTCAATTCCAAAATTGTATGGGATTTACAATTTTGCCAAAACAATTTATGCAAAACGTAAGCATGTTTTATCCCATCTTATGCCTTAAGTCATAGGTCTCACTAACTAACTTAATTAAGTTGTCTAATTTAGAAACTGCAAATAATTAAGCTGAGGTCTCACACAACAAAACAATTCACCTTCTTATTGTAATCTAGATCAAGGTCTCACATAACTAAATTACAACTTCAAGTGTTTCATATCATTAGATGGCATAAACTTAAATTTAAAGGGTACAATTTTTGACGTGTAATCAAAACTTATGTATAAAGAAGCATGAATACATCTTTATAGCATAAAATTTTTTGAAAAAACTTACATAATATTTTAATTGCTAAGATTAAATTCTACAAAGTTTTAATCGATGCGTTGAGAAACTTACACCTTTGCACTAAGATGCTTCGTACATAGAATGGTTATACTAGGTAGCTCCAATCAACTAGAAGGCAAGAGGATCGAGGTTCGCAAAAGCATAACCTTAGACATCCTTTCAGGTGTGACAGTGCGCACTTCTTTATTAACCCTTTATAGTTTGTTCTACGGGTGAGCCGTTCTAACCATTTAGTACAACGCGCATCAATCGATTAAAAGTTCAAGAATTAATACTTAGAAAAACAAATCAATTTTGCCATTATTTAGTCCATTTAATTTTCTATTCATAAAACCCTTTTGCTTACTAGCATGTCAAACAATATATAAACAAAAAACCACTTTAATAAAAATTAAGCAAACTCAAATAATATAAACATATAACTAAACAATTTAACATATGTAAAAACAATTAGCCACATGCATAATTATTTCGATAAACGCTAATAAACAATTCTAGGCGTAAATAATTGCATGCATTAACTAGGGCTTTCACCTACAAGTAGATGAGCCACATACATCGACAAGTCGATTGCGTAAGCCAACGTCAATAGTATACCAAATAGCACATAACGAATTTTTATTTGATATATTGAGGTCTTCCCCAATTTAATAATTATCAAATAAATAAAAAATGTGTATATCACTAAACAATTTATCAAAAACAATACTCCATGGTAAAACATGCATGTTCCACCATGGATTTCGCATAACAATTATCACCCAAGATACGCAAAAAAACTTGACACATAACAATTATTCATTAAAAACCACATAAAATTTGCATGCAATCCTAGGGTTTCTACAAGTTTTACAAAATTAAAACCTAATTAAAAAAAATTAGGGTAATCGACTCATAATAAATAAAATTAGGGTTTCAAATTCAAACCCTAGAAACCATTAAAAGCATGCAATAATCATAAAGATTCAATATTTATGTGTTTCGGTAATTAATTACATCATATTAACGGCTCGTGATGCCACTGTTGGGTTTTACTAATCATAACAATTACAAAACATGTAAACATCATCAAAGCATGCAGCGGAAGTAAATAGGAATAATATATGTAAATAATTAACCGAATAAGAATGTACGTACCTTTTAGCAAATCAAGAACCAAACGATAATTGAACAAGGAACAAAACCCAAAACCGTAACTTAGGGTTTACCAAGAATCGACCACCAAGAATTCCACAAACACAAGTGCGTTTGTCCTTCGTTCTTGTACACACGTACTAATAGTGATTTGATGTGAAAAGCTAGGTTCTTGAATCACAATTAAAACCAAACACTTGTTTCTTGGGATTGGAAAATCGAAACCCTAGGGGAGGGGGGTTGTACGATCGACCAAACACAAGAGGGAGGAGAGGGGAAAGAAATTAGGTTATCAAAGTGATCCAAGGTTAAGAGAATTATGAATACAAGGGAATGTATATATAGTTTCTCAAAACTTGGTGACCAAGAAAACTCACCCTTGGGCTTTTAGGAAGCCACGACCGGCCACCCAACCCAAGAGGGGTTCTAGAATTTTGTTGCCCACTAATTTCATCTCTAGTCCTCGTAGTTTACATTTAACGAACGTTAGTCAAACCTCGTTAAATATTAACTATCGTTATGTTTTATTTCGTGACAAATAATTAATAATAATAACATTTATATATATTAATTATTTAACATCAACTCTCATACGTAATGTGTGCAATCTCGAAGTCTCGAGTTTGAATCTGGTCATACGTACATTTAAAATATCCATAAAACCTTTCAGTACCTTGAGTTGCAGATGAGGGAGCATCAACTTCCATATCATGTTCATCATCCTACACAAAAACAGAAGCTTGTAAATCTCATAGTTGATCTAAAATTTATGAGTCCACATTCTATAAATCTATCCAGAACAACAACTTATAACTTCAAAGTTTGAACGTCCTAGCCTCTAGATGATATGAATAAGAGACCATTCATATGAATCAAAATTATAATAAGCCCACGCTTGTCACTTTGACCATCAAAGGTATGTCATATTGTCAGTCTTATTTTTCAGGGCAAATGAAATGATGTTACCGTTTAATGCTGAAAACTACACAAAAACATACTTTATATGTACATTCACTCGTATTCAACCTCCAGCAGTATCTTTTAAATACTTATTCTGTCACCTATGTGCAAGCAGAAAGAATGAACACTAATTCTTTTATAAGAAAGAATGGCGAGTATGCTACTTGAGCCATGTGCATTATATCTCTAGCATAAGAAACATCATATTTAAAAGCCACTGGAAGAGATGTTATAACGGAAGGTCACACATATTCAATAAAATTCACTCTTCGAAAGTATGAGAAAAAATTAAAAAATAAAGGAAGCTTGATGAATAAGGTTTTCAGTTAAATCTTTTCAAATGCATTGAACAGCTTCCATTGTCTCTAAACAAAAGTTTGAGCATATGTTGTTCACAATTAGTATAGATGTCAACAATCCCTACAAAAAAAATAAAGGAAAGACAATGTCACTTCAGTTATCGTCAACTTTTGACAAATTAATGTAACAAATTCATAAATTACCTACTTACAATGAGCATGAGTCCGAAAACCTTCATGCTTGGAATATTTGAGTATAGCATGCCACTTTACCTCTTGCAATATTAAACCCTGGCACAAATTCACTATATACTGTTTAAAAATAATATAACTTAACTTCTTATATAACCTTTAACACTGTATGCAACTCTTTTTGTAGATAATTAGCTAAGCTAAATATTTAATTTTAAATATTATAAAATATTTAATGTGTATTACAAATAATTATTTTCTTTGTTAGTTGAGCTTTCATATTTAACCATTAGAAAGCTTTGCTACCCATTTAGATAATAAAGGTTCAGTTTTGCAAGTTACATGTATATTACAACCATGACCTTTTTCAACTCTCATACTAAAATAAGCTCAGTGCTTTATTATGATCTTTTTTATTAAAGGCCAAAAGATAAAGATAATTTGTATCATTATCATGGAAATAGGTTTTAGTAATTATAACTAATGATCAAGTTCTGAGGTGAGTTTTGTCACCTTTTGAATATTTTCCATGTCATCCTGCTTCATTTTCAGTGACTCAACTCCATTCGCTAGTTTGCTTTCAATCTGAGACACCTGTAATGAATTTGATGGAGGTACAAAATTATCTGCAGAGGGAAAGAAACCAAGAGAAAAAAGATAAAATTGTCAGCAACAATTTTTATGTGTATGTAATTGATCATGTTCTCTTCAAGTAGTACTACCCTTTTAGTCATGTGTATTTTTATGGTTTCTCAATTGCTACAGGTTGTTTGAAGCACAAAAATCTTTAAGACCTCTCATAACGTATGTTGCTTTGTTAAAATGACACAGACGTGAACTTCTCTTTTTGGAAAAACATTTCACTAATGCAACGTCAACTACTTTTGAAAAATGCAGAACCGCTAATCAAGTATCAGGTACATATCAGTTGTGCATGATCTAGCAAGATAGCCTGAAATCATAATTATATATAAACATTCTTTAATCGTTAGTAGGGCTTATTCTCTTTCACAGTCGATTAGATATCAATCAAGAAGAATATAGTAATACCATTTGATATACGAATATATAGTGTATAACTTTTACACAAAACCCTATTCATAAAAAGGCCACATTTTAAAAACTTGGATTTTGGCCTCCAAAAAGCTTGAGACGTGCCTGGGATAATGATGCAAAAGCAAAGTAATTGATCGAGTATGAAGACAAAAAGTTCAAAGTCAGCAAAGAATGTTTTTGATGGAGGTCAATTTGTACTTAAAAATTTTGTTCTTGTAAACTATTACCAATGATGAGATTTAGATATGTGATATGTTCAATATATCGTAAAATGCCTAGAAGATGTTCAGATTTGTTAAAAAGATAGTACTACAACAACCTTATAAAACTTTAAATAAAAACGATTTAGGAGGCATGCACAAAAAGTACTTCGGGCGACTTTCAAATTCTATTTGTCTTTGACTTGTTCCCTTAGTTTTTTATTTTTTATTTTACTCTTACCAATTTGAGAACAAACACAACCAAACTAAATCACTCACAAGGAAACTGATGCAAACCGTCACCTTTAAAATATAGCATTAGCGTCATGTAAATAGGTGCTTGTATTTCGAATCTTGTTCACTGATAATTGCATTACTACCGAGAATTGGTCACCTAAGAAAAAAATAGGGCAAATTGTCTGAAAAGGCATCGAACTTGCCACCTTTTCCTTTTGTGGGCATCAAACTTTTTTTTTTCCTAAAGTAGCCCTAAACTTGCCTAATTTTCCTATTGTAGCCTCTAATCAAAAATTAATTACATAAATTTACATAAATCATCCCTGTGGCTCTAAACAATTACACCGTTCATCCTTGAGTCAATTACATAAAAGGTCCCTGTGGCACTAATAATTTACACATTTCATCCTTGTAGCTATAAACTTAAACTAATCCAGGCAGCCACCATCCAACGCCTGCCGCCACCATTCAAAACTTGTGTGCTCCTTGTAGTGGGTCTCTTTGTGGTGATCCTGGTTGAAGCATAATGAGTAGATTTTCATGGGCTAACTAAAATAGCTGTAACATAATGAGTAGATTTTCATAACAAAAACATCACCTTCATTTAATGGAAAGAAAGTATTTTGTACAGAATCCATACTCACATCACATCCACCATTAATGAAAAGAAACTAGGATTAAATTCAACATAATGTGCCTTCAATAGAATCAAACCATTTGGGTGCTCCATCCACGATCTAAACCTAATTCGATCCATTGACTTTGATCTAACTTGCATCTTTTTGATGATGGTGGCGTGGCAAGGCGGTGGAGGTGGCTGTGGTATCGGTGTGGTGGTGCTAGAGAGAGAGGGAGAGGGAGAGGCAGTAAAAGGGATGTGAGAAAGAGTAGAAGATAGGCTTTATGATATAAAGTTACACAAGGATGAACGGTGTAATTGTTTAGAGCTACAGGGTTGATTTATGTAAATTTATGTAATTAATTTTTTATTAGAGCCTACGATAGGAAAATTAGGCAAGTTTAGGGCTACTTTAGGGGAAAAAAAAGTTTGATGCCCACAAAAGGAAAATGTGGCAAGTTCGATGTCTTTTCAGACAATTTGCTCAAAAAAATATGCTAGATACATGTCTAGGCCACTTAGCTTACTTCCTTTGACATGGCTAAATAAATCTCAGACCTATGACATGGAACAACAGATAAAGAGTTTTAACATGGAATCATAGACTAAAAAACACTTGGTTAAACTGAGTTTTTAGTAAATACTAAATCCCGGATGCATCATGCCGAATGCTTTTTTCATGAAAAAATGCACCAGCTTTCGTCTTCGGATGTCCTATGAATATTGCAAATTTCATATTGAATGTTTCATATTACAATTACCTAATTGCCTATCAGCATAACCATCTAAAGGTAGAGTCGATATTAATTACCCACCTCCTGAACCAACCCCCTGAACACACCCTCTAAACACGTCCCCTTGAACCTACCCACAGTTGTGCTTGGTTAAGATTTAATACGCATATATTCTATTTTAAACACGCCTAAATATTTTATTATTAGCTCAACATAAGGGCAGATAACTACAATTATATAAACTACAATATGATAGAATAACATAATTGGTGTTGAGATTAATCACCTTGGATTTGAGGATACGAAGTTAAACTTGATTGAACCGACTTTGAAGCCGCTTCACCCATGCATAATATATATTTTTTCTCTAACCCTCACGTACACATGTCGGCAAAGAGTTGCATGACGCTTCACCTATGCTAGGTTGCCAACAAGAATTTCTTCACTGTCCTCAAACGTGTTTAAAGATTGATGAAGGGACATGGATAGTTGCAGAGATTTATCTGATACATCTTCTTTGATATGTTTAGGAAAAAGGCTACAAAGGAAACAAATATTTATCATTAGGGTTTTGAGAAAAAGGATTAAAATTGAATTACATCTTTTTAAATGCGTATTCCAATTAATTGTATTTGGATTAGCAGTAATAATTTATTGCATACCTTTAAAGATTTAGACTTGCAAGATTTAAAACAAAAGATGTGTTGGTCTAGTGGTTATATGTGAATTTATGTTTCAAAAAACTCAGGGTTCGATCTTGTATGCTGTCATTTTTTAAAATTAATTAATACCGAATTTTAGCTCATTTAATCCATGCTTAGTTGGTTCTAATTGTGATGACATGGAATAATGACATGGCATTATGCGATGCCAAGTGACATTATATGTGGCATGCCTCCTCTTATATATATATATATATATATATATATACACACATTAATACCGAATTTTAGCTCATTTAATCCATGCTTAGTTGGTTCTAATTGTGATGACATGGAATAATGACATGGCATTATGGGATGCCAAGTGGCATTATATATGGCATGCCTCCTCTTATATATATATATATATATATATATATATATAGAGTAGGGATCCAGTGAGAAATAAATTAAAATAAGAAGTGGTGAGAAGTGACCAAAACCACGCATTTGAGATGCAACGACTTGCATTAGATGCATTTCTATTCATATAGATGCAGCATCTTGAGTTTCGAAAGTTAATTTGATGTGTAGATGGTGCAAATTGATTTTCATGATTTTTGCACGCAGAGGAACAAAAACAAGAGAAATCATGAAATGCATCTAATATACGTGATATGCATATGATTAAAGCTAGAAAACACACTATGGTGCGTTATAATGCATCAAAGATTATAGGGATGCATCGATTTAGGTCGGTGCATCTCGGATTTGCCGTTATAGTTCTTCTTATTCCTTCTTATTTTAAGTAATCTTCTTATTTGATCCTAACTATATATATATATATATATATATATATATATATATATATATATATATATATATATATATATATATATATATATATATATATAGTAGGGATCCAGTGAGAAGTAAATTAAAATAAGAAGTGGTGACCGCACATTTGAGATGCAAAGACTTGCATTAGATGCATTTCTATTCATATAGATGCAACATCTTGAGTTTCGAAATTTAATTCGATGTATAAATGGTGCAAATTGATTTTCATGATTTCGGCACGTGCAGAGGAACAAAAAACAAGAGAAATCGTAAAATGCAGCTAATATACGTATATGCATCTGATTAAAAGCTACAAAACACACTATGGTGCATTATAATGCAACTAAGATTATAGGGATGCATCTAATTTAGGTCGGTGCATCTCGGATTTGCGGTTATAGTTCTTCTTATTCCTTCTTATTTTAAGTAATCTTCTTATTTGATCCTAACTCTATATATATATATACTAGATTTTGAAGCCCGGCCAATGGGCGGGCATGACTTATAATGATTTGTTTGTTGGTTTTTGTTAACTTAAATACATTTTTAAAAATTGTCAAGCTATATTATAATACGATTGGGTGTGCATGAATTATAATTATTTGTTTGTTGTTTTTAAATAACTTAAATACATTTTTAAAAATTGTTTGACAATATTATAAGACAATTGTGTTTTTTTTCCAGTTACCTAACTTTCTTTCCAATTATAACTATTGATAACCAAGTTTATTAAAAGACATTGTAAACATAGATGAATACAAAATAATACTACTTAAAATACCATTTGAGAGAAAAGTCGTAATCCTAAACTCAGTTACGAAACAAAAAACATTGCAATAGATTTATCATGTAACTGTTAACTACACTTGTAATAACATTAAAAATAAAAACATATTTCAAATGTATCATTGCTCGAGGTTCGTCCTATTAAAAGTTGTATCATGAAAAAAACCATAACAGTTTTTTATTATCTTGTTTGTACAACAAACATTGGTGTATGGTTATTAGGAATTTGGACCTTATAACATAATATGTTATAATAAAAGCTCATAAAGAGTAGAAAATATCAAGTATGCTGCAAATATAGCTAATTCCTTCTACATGTCGGCAAACTCTCAACCTTCAATGGATTGAATTTCCTTATCATCTTGACTTTAACCTTTATTGCATACTTATCATCTGTATGCCTTTCTTTAAAGACTGTATCTAACAACAATCAAAAGAAAAATAGTCATAATCGCATTCAATTATGTTCTTTTTTGTATGTGTAATGCAGTGAGAATGTAGTGCAGCCTACCTACTGTATGACCAAGTATTCAAAGAACTCTAATTAAAATAAAAATAATAAACTAAATGATGATATATGTAAATGATAGAAGCATGAATATTTGTAACTAAAAGAGAGTAAACCACTTACTTCCAGACCAGCATAAACTGCAACGAAAAGTATATATCCAGCATGTCCATAGCGTGTCCACGTTGCAGATTTAGGAGGAATGTAAGAAAATTTGAACCTTACTAATCACTATTCAGAAGTGCATCACTGGTACAAAAATCACTCAAAGGAATTTCAATATAATATATCCATAGGACAACAATCATTCCGCTCAATCATGCAGCTTTTCCATTGGATATTCTCTATCATAGTTCTTGTCTTTTCCACATAATCCAGATGGAACAACAATCATTCCGCTCATAACCTAAAAAAATGTTGCATTAAGATTTTTTTAATGTTATAATTAGTCGAACAATTTTTAAAATGCATAATGGATACAAAAGTGTGGCTTTGAAGTAGTCATCTTTCGCAAGATATTTAAGAAATCCGCAAGATACTTAAGTTCGAAAATTCTTAGCAGACCACATGACCACACTTATTTTTCTCACGTCATTAATCTCCAAAGGTTCATGAAACTTTGTAGAGCCACATGAATTTAACTCTTCACATGATTTCTTATATAAACATATAACTGAAAGTCCACAAAATTGCTACCAGATAGATTATAGATATGTCACCAAACACCCAACCCGAGTGCACCCCCATTTTGACCCATTACTCAACCATCCAACTTGACCACTTTATTACGTACCTAAATTTCATCAACTGCATCATTCTTTTTCCATACTGAAAAGACCATAACAAATATGTAATGAATTATACATAATATAAGCATAAAAATGTGTTTAATAAATAAGAAATATCTTATATCGATACTTAAAAATAAAAATAAATCTTTAAAGGATACGATATAGTTCCTTGTATACAACATAATTGTTTCATATCTATAGTCGTTTGTCTCCTTTTTTAATTAATGTATGTATGTAACATCTTTTTGTGATAATTAGTCATTAGACAAAACTAACGGACTATTATCTCATATGACATAATAATGGTTTTGCTTCATTTGCGTCAATCATTGAAAGAGTCACATATAGTGACCTCTTGACAATACCTCTTAACTATAACATATGATTATTTATATACTAAAGAAATAGTCTGTATAGTTATGCTAAAATCAAATAAATAAACTGTCATTAGGTGTCAACTGACTTCACTTGACTATACATGGCTCTGTCCCTCCCTAAGCTTATTTGCAATCACCATATGTACATGGGAAATGACATAAAAATAGTTTATCAAAGTGTTGTTAATACTCTTTCAAAGTGTGCTTTCAATGCACAGAACCTCAAGTTTAATGAATATATTAGACTATTATCGGGAAAAAAATGCAATTTTGAATATAGTAGTTTAAACTTTGAGACGCTAGCTATATATTAAAACGTTTGTCAAAAAAGTTTCCAGTCGACCCAACTGACCTGGTTCTATGACTCTACGTGTACCACAAAGTTAACATTTTTTTATTTCAAACCTGTTTTAACCTGTTATTCAACTCCCTAGGTGCCCATATTGCCACATATACTTCATGTAAAATCACCTATATGTACATACTCACCTGAGTTACATGAGGTATGAGCTTAAACCTTGAATAATGCATCATCTCCTTCCACAAATTTCTCTAGCAAAGGAAGATCTTTGATAGGACTACGTATCATATAGTAAGATGCAATGGTATAAGTTGTTGACCTGGGAACCTAATTCATAACAGAAACCACCGAGATTAACTCAAAGTTCATATTACACTTTCTTTCAAAATAACTTTTAAAACAATTCATAAACATTATTCATAACACATAGGGTCAATTGATGATATTAGGTTAATGGTGAATGCAAATGAGTATGAATAGTCGACTCAGGGAGTGTTCTTTCGAAATTATCAGCTAGTGTTGTTTGCATAAATATCAGTGAGGTGTGGAGTTAGGGAATGGTAGAAATCTGCTGTTGATTAGTGCATCAGGAGGGTTAAACCGAATAGAGTTTGTGGGCTGAGCTGTACGTGCCCCTAGTAAATTGTTCATTGAACAATGGTGACGGATAAAAAAATTATCAGGATTTTTTTTGTTTTTATCAGTGCGTGGTGGAGTTAAGTGAGCTTGTGACTCACAGAGAGATGAGGAAGTGAGTTGAAAAGCTGTGGATATCACAGTTGTAGGAAACACAGGGTATGGGTTGATTTCTCATACGGGTCAATTGATGATATTAGATTAATGGTGAATGCAAATGAGTATGAATAGTCGACTCGTGGAGTGTTCTTTTCGCAATTATCAGCTAGTGTTGTTTGTATAAATATCAGTGAGGTGTGGAGTTAAGGAATTGTAGAAATCTGCTGTTGATTAGTGCATCAGGAGGGATAAACCGAATAGAGTTTGTGGGAAGCCGCGCGTGCCCCCTAAAACACACAGGCTGGAACGATTTTCAGTGGATAATAAAATCAAAGGGTGTGAAATCAAGAAGTGATGAGTTGAAAAATTGCTCATCGTAAACCATGGAGTGTTAATCAGGGTGAGCTTTTGTAAGCTGAGAATGGCTCATTCCATCCCTTCGACTCCAATAAATCATCTTTAGCGGCACATAAAAAATAGTCACAACCTCGTCCAAAACATCCTCTGTGAGTTTATCAACGTCACTCAGCATCTTCTTGGCCGCCTCGTCCTTAATATTCTAAAATCATAAACACATACTTCATTATTAGCCAATTCTCTTCTTTTGTGTTTAACTAATGTGACCAACTGACCATATATACGATACCTCAAGTTTAGATATTCCAGTTGAAATATTTACGATTCTTGGAGAAGGGGACAAGTGAAGAAATGGTAGAAGAGTTTCAGTGACATGTCTTGTTCCATAATAGTTTGTTTAGATGCAATCTTTGGTCGTTTCATATGTTTGTAACATAAACCGCTTTGTCATATATGGTTGCACTCCGAAACCTATACCAACATTCATCAATAATAAAAAAGATGAAGTTCCATTCAAGAACATTAATAGCTATAAATCACGCTTTGGTGGTCTTTTTGTTCATGGCGGATTTTGATATGTTATACACTCGCCGCAATAGAACATACCCATCCGAATCAATTACTTATCCAAAAACTTAGTCGCAAACTGATGCCCAATTGCAAAAAACAGCCCATTCACCTAAAGACCACGTCGAAACACCAATAAACACCCAGCACCATTTTTGTCAAAGACTTATGTTTTATTGGAGAATGAAGAGCATATTCGTAGTCGAATCGTTTCATGGAATGATGAGGGGAGTGGTATGTCTCTTTCCCTATTTAAAATTTGTGGTTCGGTTTAGTTTTGGTTCAGCTTTTCTGTTATAGGATCATTAGTTGGTTTGATTAGTATCTTAACTAACATGAATGACGAAACCAGTAAATATGATATGAAAGAACCTAAAACAATATGCAGTGTCAATTATTTAAAACCAATGATATTATGATTAATCGGGATTAAATCTACACTTGAAACCACAAAATAAATTACCAAAATGCAGTATTTAACTCATGATCGACTATACCAATAAACATTACCAAAAGCTTAATCCCAAAAAGATTGAGATATTCAACTATGTACCTATCTTTATATTTAACGATCAAAGATAGTTTAAATGATTTCAGTTCATATGAAATAATGAATGTTAGTATGTTACGTCTATATTGCATCTTAGTGAGCAAATGATTAAGTAAATATAATATATATATATATATATATATATATATATATATATATATATATATATATAGTGTTATGATCAAATAAGAAGATTACTTAAAATAAGAAGGAATAAGAAGAACTATAACCCGCAAACCGAGATGCACCGACCTAAATTAGATGCATCCCTATAATCTTAGATGCCTTATAACACAATAGTGTATTTTCTAGCTTTTAATCAGATGCATATATGTATATTAGATGCATTTCATGATTTCACTTGTTTTTGTTCCTCTCAAGCGTGCGAAATCATGAAAATCTATTTGCACCATCTATACATCAAATTAACTTCGAAACTCAAGATGTTGCATCTATATGAATAGAAATGCATCTAATGTAAGTCGTTGCATCTCAAATGCGTGATTTTGGTCACTTCTCACCACTTCTTATTTTAAGTTACTTCTCACTGGATCCCTACTATATATATATATATATATATATATATATATATATATATATATATATATATATATATATATATATATATATATATATATAGAATCTAGATCAAATAAGATCATACTTAAAGTTGTTAAAATGAGATCGAACTAAAATTTGACAAGAGATACTCTCCTTACAATAAAATTAATTTTTTTATTTACTACAACTAAAATTGTTAAAGTTTCGATAGATTTCTTTTAAAATTTACTGAAACCTAGGTGATACACTTTGATTAGTAGTTTAATATGTCGGTTTTTGTATGTGTATCAGGTTTTGGAATATTTATTAGTGTGATGTGTATCAGATGTATCACTAATCCAAACTCATGTATCATTTGGTTATTAGTTGCTAAAATGTTAATTTGTATTAAAATATTAATTTTTTGTGTATGATTGCTAAAATTGTTATTTATAAATGTTTTAGTGGTTTTTAGATTTGATCTTATTTTTACAACTTTAAGCTTGATCTCACATTAACCCTCCCTATATATATATATATATATATATATATATATATATATATATATATATATATATATATATATATATATATATATATATATATATTGCAAGATGATTATTTTCTTACGCTTAGTTCCATAACAGCTTAATACGACACATGTCCACAATTAGACTCGCTATCCACCCATGTCCTGTTGTGAACTAGGGCTGAGCAAAACCGACCGAAACCGACTAAGCCCGACTAACCGACCGAACCGATTGCACCCGAAACCGAAACCGACATAAAAAGTTGGACTCGGGTTTGTTAAAATGAAATGTATCGGTATCGGTCGGTCGGACACAAACCGACTCAACCCGAGTAAACCCCGCCACCGAATAATAATAGGGTTAAGTAAAAGACAGCGCCCCTTTTTCCACTTTCTCACAAACAAAGAGTCATTCTCATCTCAATCTCACTTTCATTCTCATCTCAATCTCACTTTCTCACAAACAAAGAGTCATTCTCATCTCAATCTCACAAAGTCGTATGAATCAAGAACTCCAGAACTCAAGAAACACGAATGACCAATGTCATCTCACAAACACTAGGGGTGAATCAATCTCTTCTTCTATACCAACATACGAATCATTCTCATCTCAACAAAACAATATAATAGAAGTAAGTATGTGTACATGTTTTATATAGTTTATATTGTATTTTGAAGTAATTGATGAATTGATGTATTCATTATTCTTTTGGTATTCATCAAAAAAAAAAGCAAGCGTATAATGAATGATGAATTAATGGTGGAATTTTGGACTGAGGAAAAAAAAGATGTAAAAAAGAATGATGAATGAATGATGAATTAATGATGTAAAAAAGATTGATGGAATTGTAGGTACACGATATTTGCAAGCAAAGCTGGACTGGGATTGAAATTGCTTGAAGTTGAAAATGGAAATCATAATCGGGCTGGACACATTTATCCCGAAACCGACCGAAACTACCCGACTAATACCGAACCGAACCGACTACCAATCGGGTCGGGGATCGGGCTGGATTTTCTGGTTAACTCGGTATTGGGACTAGGCGGGTCGGGTCGGGATCCGGCCCGATGCTCAGCCCTATTATGAACCACCTATTATATTAGTCTTAAAAAAAATCTAGTATTGTTGTTTATGAATATACGCCCCTACAGAAAGTGTCACAGATTTTACGCCTGAAATATAAGCAAACTTCACATTAATAGTATACTCTTAAATTAGTGACCATGTACTTGAGGATCTGAAAAATCATCCAATTGGTAATTGCAGACTTCGTCTCTTTTCCGACGTTAAATCACCATATCTTTTTTACTCCATTCATACCTTTCAGCCTTTCATTTATATCGAAACTTCAACTTCTTTCATTTATACTAATCTGTTTTAGCCAATCCTATGAACAAAACCCGCCCATTTAGCCACCTCTACCTCTAAAACTTCTAAGAACCCAGCCTGACCTAAGAACCCAACTGTATGTCATCTAAACACCTTATTTATCAAATTATAAAAAATAAAAAAGTACATCTACAAATCATTATAAAGCGGTAGCAAGTGCAATGTTGTGATAACCTAACAATAACGAACTACGGCATAAAAAAAAGTATATATACATATTTAAATTATGATTAAGATGAGATTGAGTTATTAACAGCATAAGTATCTTACTGGATGGCCAAACTTGGACATCTCAACCACTTTAACTCTACGCGAACCAAGATAATCTGCATTCAGAAAAAATCAATATTATAAATCTCACATTCTTCATATATAATCTTCTCTACTTTTCTACTACTTGTGCGATGATTTAGAGGTGGAAATGTTGGGTATTTGTTCTTAGCCCATGAGGATTAATAGCCCAACTGTTAGCCTTAATTGTTTTATTAGAAGTGATGGTCATCCACATTTAGGAACTTTGTAACTCGTGTTAGATATCGTGATAGAATAGTCAACGGGCTCATGGATTGGGCTAAGCTAAATGGCTAATAGTTATGTTAAGCTAGCCTTTTATTAAGTGTAATCCAATCCAAGTCCACGAACGGCCAAAGAAAGCCCAAGCTAAAGCCTTTAGGGTTTTATGCCTCTTGTACTATAAATACCCCTCAAATGGTCATTTGAGGGATGTGCTTGAGTGTGTGTGTGTGTGTGTGTGTTTTCTTTGAAGCAATATAACATCTTATTGTTTTCATCTTTCTTCTCTCTACCTCTCTAAACATACACGAATTCATATTCAAGTCACCAAGTTCTTTCTTTTCTTCTTCTATTCTACGCATAGTGTTTGTGATTTAAGTGGGTATACTTGTATTCGTTAAGTGGGTTTGTGATAAGGTTGATATATCTTTGGTCCTAACAATTGGTATCAATCGCCTAACAATGGTTTAGGAGTGTTTGTGTTTGTTTTGAAGGGTTACATATAAGCTCACGTTTACATATTTGAAACGCTTAAAGCTTTCATTTTTTCACCAAAAAATTCAAGATTCTTGTGGTTTAAGGTTTATTTGGTGTTAAAGTTTTAGTTTTTCGCAAAAAGTTTCAAGCTTTGCGGGTTTAGAGCGTTTTAAACTCGTATTTGGTTTATTGGTCATTTCTACTCGTAACTTTTCTAAGCACTTTGGGTGAAAAAGGTCAACATTTTGTGTTATTGGAGTGTTTTAAGGATATCTCATGCAAGCGAAATCATTAGAATCGTTGGAAATTTCTTACGAGTAGAAGTCAAAAAGTCAAAACCCTAGTTTTCTACTCGTAACTTTTCTAAGCACTTTGGCTGAAAAAGGTTAACATTTTTGTGTTATTTGAGTGTTTTTAAGGCTATCTGTGCAAGAGAAATTGGTTGAATCACTGGAAATTTTTTACGAGTAGGTCAAAACCCTAGTTCTACTCGTAAGAAAGTCAACTACTCATAAGTTTTCTATTCATAACTTTTTGGTGAAGAATCTTCGAGCTATAACGGTTACTCGGTGCTTCCCTCACTTGGATAAGTGTGTGGAACACTTCGACTTGTGGATATCCCTACGCTGCGGACAAGATAAAGGATTTTTGGTTCTTAACCATAGTTTACGCATAAGCTAAAAGCTTACGAGTAACTCTACGCGATAACTTCACAATTCGCTTAAGGTTTACGGTAACTTTTGTCTCACGCATAAGCTTAAGGCACGCGAAGATACTTTCACGCGATAAGATCCTACGCCTAACGAATCCTACGCCTAAGCTTCCTACGCATAAGATCCTACTCGTAACTACATCCTACTCGTAACTACATCCTACTCGTAACTACATCCTACTCGTAACCATATCCTACTCGTATCTATATCCTACTCGTAACTTCTTTGGTCTACGCCTAAGCTCTTTCTACGCCTAAGGTTGAAAAAAAAAATTCAAATTTGAGTAAAACTTGAGTAAAATTTAAATTTGAGTAAAATTTAAATTTTTGAGGAGACTAAACGTTCAATTTTTACGCGAGATTCAAATTTTGGTTTAACTGTGAAAATTTTGGTCAAAAAATTCAAATTGTGGGGCCTAAATTCAAAGTTTTCGGGTCAAATTTGGCGTCAAAATTTTCATAACTCAAATTTTTCATACGACCTTAGAATTGATTTTTATAGTGAATTTCAAATTTTGGGAGAAAATTTTTTACGCCTAAGAACCAAGTTTACGAGTACGACTTTCGGAAACACCTCAACCGAGCTTAATCTTCATCAACCACAACTCCTTTATCGTTGAATCGATCCTACATCAACTTTATCATCACATACCTTCATCAATGGCAACTGACAAAGATCGTCTCAAAACTGCTTTCACAAATGCTATTGCTGGATTCGCCAATACATGGTTTCGTGAGTTAAACACGTAGTTTGCTCAACCATGTATGCATATGAGTCAAGAAGGACACATGGTTGATGTTATTGGGAATCAGAATGGATTTACTACAGTATACGTGATGGGGAATCGATGCAATATGCGGGCAATATGTTGGACATCAAGGGGGTCGATTGTGAATCGAAAATGGGATATCTAAATGGGAATAATCGTTTTATGACTTCTCGAATGCTACCTCCCAACCTCAAAGCCAAGATTCAGGGTATCGCTTCGGTTCGACATGCTACCTCCGAACCTCAAGTACAGGGTGCTGCTAGCAAAGAAAGAAAAATTGGGAATAGAGTTGATCACGAGGAATACAATTTCTCGATCCGGATTCGGGCGAGAAAGCAAATGATAATGCAAGCTACGTCTTCAGTCAACCGCGAGACACAACATCAAGTGCTACTTTTGATACACCTCCTCGCTCACGACATTGATCCACTCAATGAGGTACCAAATTATAGTAATGTTGCTTATCAGTTTATTTCATGAGAAGCCACATTCAGGTTCCGAACCTTATTATGACACATATGTGGGAGAGCAAGTTAATAGTTATGTTAACTCTGAAACTCCATATATGGATCCTAATGACGGTCAAGTTGAACATAATGGTGCTAATGATGAGGAAACACGTGCTTATTTTGAAACATTAATTAATAATTGTGGTATTGAGATTGAGAAAGTTAGAACGGTCAATCGCGAGGTTAAGGCCGCGAATAAAAAATTGACCGCCGAGCTTGAGAGTTACAAGGAGAACGCAAAAGCTTTTGAATTTCAAAAAAACAAAGAATCGGAATTAGAAATTGGTTATCAAAATTTGGTTTCTAAAGAACAACTTTTGCAAATCAAGCATAACACACTTGATGTGAATTTGAACCTAAAAATTAAATCTTTAAACAAGGAAATTTCTGAATTAAATAACCAACTTTCTAAACAAAAAGAAATGTTTTCTAATCTTGAAAAAGAGAAGAAGCAGTTGATCACTGATTTTTTAAAACGAGAAGATTCTCTTCTTGATGAAATTCTTGATAAAAATGAGAAAATCCAAACTTTGGAAAATTTGCTTCTCAAAACGGGTCATTCTGCTAAAACAAACAAGATGCTTTCTAATCAAGAAAATCCGATTTTTCACACTACACATAAAATGGCTCTTGGTAACAACCCTTCTTCGTTCCTCAAGAAAGCTCAGAAATCTCAGAATGTGTTGAACAATGGAAAACCTTTGCATGAACCTATAATTGTGCATGATTCTCTTGAAACGTTGGAACTATCTCAGGAGAGTAGATCAAAAATGAAACAAAAGAATCCGGATCTTAAACCGATTGATTATAACAAATGGAACAAAATTAATGGAATTACTTTTGTTAATCAAAAGGAACAATCAACGTTTTCCACCACACCAAGTGTTTCAAACAAAGTGTCAACACCGCCAAAACAAGTTTTGAAACCGTTGTAGTTTCCAAATCTCTTTCGAAAATAGAACAAATGTCTTCAAACAATCCTTTTAACACAAGTGATACTAGAAGCATTTTAGATGACGTTAAAACTAGAATTGGGTATCTTCAAGAGATCGCCAAGTCTAAAACCAATATTACAACTAACATTTGGTTTACCTGGTCATGATGACGAAATAAAAGAGTTTTTAAAACCCAAATTGCCCCTCCGTTAAGCGCCATCGTGTCGAGGGTAATTCATCTTGAACAAGCGCTTTTGAAAGATACAACTGACTTTGTCAAGGACCATAAATCCCTGGTAAAGCAAGCTAATGAATGTTTTGAACACATCAAATTTTTGGAAAATTTGAATGATTCTCTCTTCGAAGATGTTATGACTACCGATATCATGTCCATTATCTTACAAACATATTATGTTGAAGATCATGAAAGACTCCAGGATGAGACCTCCGAAATTGTTTCAAAATATGAAAAAGCTCTTATGAAACTTGAAAAAGAAAACGTGTCCTATTTTAAGCAACTTGATCGAAAACAGAGGAATGCAAGTATGACAAACTGTCGTATGAGCGCGCCTACAAGGACATGCAAGAGCAAAATGATCTTTTGAGAGCTCAGCTGGGATGTCTAAAAGGAAAGGCTGTGGATACTAAGTTTGCAAAACCATTGACTGAGGAGAATACAAATGTTCCAAAATCGGTTTTCAAACCAAAAATGTCTATTTCTCAGCCTCCTCCAAAAGTCAATGAGAAATATGATTTGTCAAAAATGTCCACCAAGTCCCTCAGCCTATTAAAAAGAGAATTATCAAAGGTTTTGAAAACCTGTTTTGAGAAAGAAAAGTGATTACACTTGGCATTTCTAGGAATAGTACACGGAATGTGACCACAAATCTAGTTAAAGAATCTGTTGGTTCTAACAACATGGTCAACAATCACTATCTAGAAGAAGCTAGGAAAAGGCACGCTCAGTAAAGACGGAATTCTAGGTGCAACATATAGGGTGATGAATTCTACAAGATTTCAAGGCACTGCTAGTAGTAGTAAACCATTACCTAGGAACACTCTTCAAAAGGCTAGGGATTGGCTTGCATCTAAGAGTAGTTGCTAAAAGAAAATGCTATGCCCTTAAAAACAACACTAGGAATTCTAAGTCTTTTCAGACAAGAATCAATTTTCAAAAGACTGTAGTGACAAAGTTAAAGCTGCTGTTTTAAACAAGAATATTGAATTTGTGCAGTACTACATGTAAAAATGTATCTTTTCAGCTAATCATGATGCATGTGCCTTACAATATCTCAAGAAAGATAATTCGCGTGCCAAGGCACAATCCACTAAGACACCAAATAGAAACAAAACCGTTGACAAGATGAACATCAAAAGGAAACCTAATAGGTGGATCTCTTCAGGATGTAGTTCTTCAAAAAATGAGTCTTCCGCTGAATCTGATAAGAAAACAACTCCTATATCTTACCTTAGGTGGATTCCTACGGGAAAAGTTTTCAACAAAATAGGTCTTAGGTGGATTCCCACAGGAAAGATTTTTGATACTTGCACCAACACAGATAATAGTGACAATCATTCGGATAAGGAAGTCAGATCCACTACAATCGTTGATAGTGATCACCCTCGCGTGAGGAATCATGTAATTCTAACACTGTTATTTGTGAAAATTAGTCTTCTGTGGATGCAGGTACTTGTAAAAGTGTTGAAGGTTCATATACCCGATGTGGTAAAGAAGAACTTTATGCCAATTTAGCGTGGAAATCCTTTTCTAGTTCCACTCTTAACTCCACTTTTACTTGTCCCAACTTAATTTCTCTTTCTTCAAATCTTCTTTGTAAATATTTTTTGAAAAACAAAATACAAAATTTGAAAAACCAACAAAAGCAAAATACAAAAATAGAAATCTTTCAAAAAATACAAAAACAATATAAAATCAAAAATCCAAAAATATTCTTCTCACGACATGTCTCTTGTATAATCGATATTCTGTATGTTTCTAGAAATGTCATTCAACAATGATACGGGCATGTACAGATGCTTGAGCGAGAGTTCTTTAATGTTTTCCAAAACATGTCGGTTCTCAAAATTGCTTCATAAAATGGCTTTCGTATACTTCAGTACGAAACCCGGACTTCAAATTAATGGCTTGTAAGTATTTCAACTTGCAACCCGATCTTTAAAGAAAGGAAAGTGCAATGCGAAAATCATAAATATCGAGCACTTATCCTAAAACAAATGAAGATTATTCTTCTTGAATATCTTCAAAAGATTTTCAAAATCTTCATCATCTTGCGTACCATTGATTCGAAACTTTTCAAAAAGATTTTTCAAAATCTCACATTTGGTACCAAGATAACTCCCTCTAAACCCTTAATTGATTCTAAATTTTCAGTATGAAGAATATGCTTTTAAGTGGGGGAGTATAAACAAAAATTGTTCCAAAATTCATGCTAAATCTTCTCCAAATGCTTTTCGAAAAACATATATTTTAATCATTTTGTTTCAAAAACATCATAGATATGCTATTTTTAAGGGGGAGAAATGTGATTAAAATGTGATCAAAGAGCTCGACTCAGTCGTAACCAATGAATTGACGAGAAATTAAAGTCAGGAAATGTACCATTTCGACAAACTTTCTATGGACTTGACCAGGACGGGTAATAATTTCAAGCTAGTTCTCTAGTGATGTAAACGTGTCTCAAATCGGTCTAGTTCATTTAAAGTCAATCAATTCAAAAAGTGGGAACTCTACCCTCTATGTGCGATTGCCAAAACTTATAAGCACATGTGAAGGGGAGTATTTCGAAAATATAAAACTCTAGGAGTGTTTCAAACATGTTTTCAATCATAAACACTCTGAGAGATTTTCAAGAAAAATGGTTTTATGGCAACAATAGGACAGTCATGGAGTTATAAGGTGACTAAGGATAGGAAATCCGTCCTATGATTCGCCAGAGCCGGAGGGATCTACCCAAGGACATCACAAATAGTTAGTATTAGAAGTCCTTAAGTATGATTGAAAAAAAGGAGTAATGTGAGAAAGGAGAAAGAAGGGGTTGAAGAATCAAAAAGAAAAGTATTGAAAAAGGGTGAAAAGAAATAGCCCTCCATATTCAACCTTAGGGCAGAAACCGGGTTCAATCCATTCATATCGGTTGTCACTTAGTTGACACGGTAAGACAAAGGCGTCATGGACCGGTGACCGCACCTACTAACCTTCTAGCCACTCAATTCCTCTCAAAAGGATTTGTTTCATTCTCACCGGGAACCCTACATAATCTATTGACCTTCTCTTAGAGATTGTTGGTATTGAAGAAGGAGACCCTCTCCCTAGTCTCCGCCGGAAAAACCATAATGCACTATGAGTCTAGAGCATGAGATTCATCAAAAGATCTCATAGGAACACTTGACATGACATCGCTTGTTGTTCATCAATAAGGGCACAAGTGATATATTCTAGAGTCCTATGCAGGTCTTAGCAATCGCGAGAACATTTATGAGAAGTTTCACTTCGTGATCTTCATGATTGAATGGAAACTCACGCCAGGTCAACATCAGCGCCCGACAGCAGGTCACTTCGGTAATTCTCCGTGGATTACGCTTAGTGTGTCTTAAACGGTCTACGTCGTGGGGTGATGCCGGTGTACCTCACGACTCATCTGAACCGGAGATGTACTTTGGTATATCGCGTTATCTCACTTGTGGGACTCCGGTTCAGAGCGGCCTCGTGAGAATTAGAGCGTGTTTTCACACTATGCTGTTAACACCCTCGAAATTCAAACTTGTAAGTGTCGGAATCCGCTTATTACTAACAATGTTTTATGTTTTCTTATGGAAGCTCAGGAGCATGGATCGTGCGGACTTGCCACATGCTCATACCAACAACACATGAAAGTTCTCATCAAAATCAAAGGCAACTCAAAGTTAAAGATGATTCTTCGTCTATGTCAAAGAATCTACAAAGTATAAAGACTCGAGAACTTCATCATTGGTAATTCAAAGTCAAATAGAAGTGTGAGCATGGTGGAGAAAGACGTGGAGATACCTAACCAACGAAGTTGACAACGGCAGACAACCACATTAACTGATCACAAAGCATGAAGGAATAAAGAATCAAGACTATTCTATATCTACATGCAAAGTTCAAGCTCAAGGAAAGTAGAGACCTAATCAAGTGGAGCATCGTTTGAATGACCACCCCTTAGGGGGAGATTGTTAGCCTTAATTGTTTTATTAGAAGTGATGGTCATTCACGTTTAGGAACTTTGTAACTCGTGTTAGATATCGTGATAGAATAGTCAACGGGCTCGTGGATTGGGCTAAGCTAAATGGCTAATAGTTATGTTAAGCTAGCCTTTTATTAAGTGTAATCCAATCCAAGTCCACGAACGCCCAAAGAAAGCCCAAGCTAAAGCCTTTAGGGTTTTATGCCTCTTGTACTATAAATACCCCTCAAATGGTCATTTGAGGGGTGTGCTTGAGTGTGTGTGTGTGTGTTTTTCCTTGAAGCAATATACAACTTATTGTTTCATCTTTCTTCTCTCCACCTCTCTAAACATATACACGAATATACATCAAGTCACCATATCTTATCTTAATCTTTCTCTTTATTTACGCATAACAGTTTGGGTTTAACGTGGTATTCTCGTGTTCATAACGTGGGTATTTGATAAGGTTGGTATATCTTTGGTCCTAACACCAACACATTGGGGCCCATCTTGGGTCCATTTTAGTCCCATATTACTGCTTATGTTCAGAAGTTTGAAGTTAAAAGAGTGTGAGAGAAAACGTGTGAAAAGAAAAACAGAAAAGAAAGAAGAATTTCGGAGTTACATATCACCTAAACCCAGCTGCAGTGTTTTTACGATCACCGGAGATTCCACCGTCGGATCGTCACGATTTTTGGACTGTAGCTTCCTGACATCGAGAGGAAGGTTCTGACCGTTGGGATTTTGATTTTGAGGCCTTGAAGTCCGTTTTCTTACCTGGGCAGTTTGCATCATATTTGGTGATATTCTTCCTTCTTCTTTGTTTGTTCTTTGATTGTTGCCATATATCTTGATGTTGATTCCAAGATTATGATATTTGTTGTATACCTCTAGTGTTATCTAGAGAAGACCTTGTGTACCTCTCCTTGTTGATAGTGGATTTAAGCGGCACTAGGTGTCCCGTGGTTTTTACCCGTTTTGGGGTTTTCCAAGCTAAAAGTTTGGTGTTCTTGTTGTGTGATTGATTACATTTAGTACCTGCTATTTGGGGCTGATTTGATATAGCTTGGGGCTGATTAGAGTTGCTTTTAGTTTGCCTTATTTGTTTGTTTCCTCATAGGTTCATACGGGTTTGGGTAAGTGTTGTCAAACGATGGTCTAGCTTCCGCATTTGTGTTTATACCGTTGTGACCCACTATTACTTACCCGTCAAATTGGTATCAGAGCTTGGTTCTTGGTTTGGGGACTTAACTTTGTTTGAACGATGGAAACCAATACAAGTAGGATGGTTAGTTTGAATGGTTCGAATTATCATGTTTGGAAAGGAAAAATGGAGGATCTCCTTTATGTTAAAGACTACTACTTGCTTGTATTTTTCATCTTGAAACCCGATAACAAAAAGATGCGAATGGACTATTTTGCATAGACATGTTTGCGGGTATATTAGGCAATGGGTTGATGATAATGTTTTGAACCATATTTGTGAGGAAACACATGCTCGTACTCTTTGGAACAAACTTGAACAGTTATATGCTCGAAAAACTGGAAATAACAAGTTGTTATTAATCAAGAAAATGATGAGATTAAAGTATACTTGATGGGTCTCTATTACCGATCACCTAAATGTTTTTCAGGGTGTTATAAATCACTTGCGGTATGGGTATCAAGTTTGAAGATGAGATTCAAGGCTTGTGGCTTCTGGTACCTTACGGATACTGGGAGACTTTAGGACATCATTGTCCAACTCTACACCAGATGATGTTATCACTATGGAATTGGCTAAAGGCGATCGAATGAAGAAATGAGAAGAAAGTCACAGGTTCTTCTTCACGTCAGATGTCTTGGTCCCAGAAAGGCGAGGAGAAGTCAAAGCGAGGTCCGAAAAAGAAGTAATCATCATCGTAGTAGTTCCAGCAAAGGAAAATTTGTTGATGTTGAATGCTATCATTGCCATAAAAAGGGGCACACGATGAAGTTTTTGCGCACAGGTTGAAAAGGAGAACAAGAAAAAGAACTACAACAACCAGAAGAACAAACACAAGAAAGATGATGATGGTGATGACAATACTGAAGTAAATACCACCACGGATGAGTTCTTTGTTTGTTATGATTATGATATGGTCAACCTTGCTAATGATGATTCGAGTTGGATTCTTGACAATGGCGCTACGTGTCATGTTGCAACACGAAAAGATTATTATTCATCTTACACCAGACTTCTGTTGTTAGGATGGGTAATATTAGGATATCAAGGATTGCTGGTATTGGAGATATTTGCTTGAAGTTTGACACGGGGATGGAATTGGTTTTGCATAATGTAAAACATGTCCCAGATATGAGACTCAATATTATCTCAACAGGTCTTCTTGATTAAGATGGCTACCATAACAACTGGTAATGGTTTGGAAAGTAAATCCTCGATCCTTGATTGTGGCAAGAGGAAAAAGGGAATCCAAGTTATACATGACACATCCGAAGATATCCAAGAGCATTTTCAATGTTGTAGACAATGATGATATGACCGAGTTATGGCACAAAAGACTTGGTCACATGAGTGAAAAGGGGATGTCTATTCTTTCTAAGAAGAATGTGTTATCTGGTGTGCATGATATCAACTTGAAGAAGTGTTCTCACTGTTTGGCAGGAAAGCAAACTAGACTTGCTTTTAAGATTCGTTCTTCATTTAGAATGGAGAACATGCTTGATCTGGTACATTCCGATGTTTGTGGTCCCATGAAGACTAAAACACTTGGTGGGTGTTCCTATTTTGTCACTTTCATCGATGATCACTTGATTCGTGCTAAACCGTCAAGTTATCTCACACAAGCTAGCCACTTGTGAATGGCTAACCGTAAGAAACTTAAAACAGTACAGACACAAAATGCAATGAAGTCCAGGAGAGTATAGTGTTTCCCCAGGTCGTTAAGTCCCAACGAGCTGTGCGAGAATAATCAAACGTATAGTGATCGAGATAATTTGAACGGAAAGAGATATGATTGATTATAACTAAAGAAAAAGTATATAAACTACAGGGGCTTAAATGCAAATTAAAGAGAATTAAAAAGATAAACTATATTAAATAAACGCTATCACTATTTGCAAAATTATGTTTTTTATTTTTCTTTTATAAAACATAAATTAAAAACTACGACGACAAAAGAAAATGTGAAATGAAAATATTAATCCTAAAAAATATAAAATGACATTTTTACAAACCTAATGATAAGAGAAAATTTTTAGAAAAAGAAAATTATTTTATAACTATTTATCTAATTATTATTAATTAAAAACTATTTTTACTTATTTAATAATACCTTAAAATACAAGAAAATATGAAATAAAGCTAGAAAATGAAATTATGACTTAGAAAAATCTAAAATAACTAAAGAGAATTTTCAAAACTATTTTGTATTTTTCTGATTATTTTTTCTATTTTCTATGAATTAAAAACTATTTAAAACTAATTAAATTGCTAAAAATTACAAATTAAACTATGAAAAATCTGGAAAAATAATTTTTTGACTTTTTATATTTATCTTAACCTAGGAAAAATGAAAACTTATTTTTTTGAAGTTTTTCTGATTTAATTGTATTAAAAGCTAATTAAAATTACCTAAAAACTATTTTAAATGAGGAAAAATAGCAAACAGTGCTAGAAAAATATGAAAAATTCAGGAAAAGTCTAAAATAATATACTGAATCTAAGAAAAATATGAAAACAGTAGCTTGTGTGTGAGGAAATGAAGCTGCAGTGAAACTACTTAAGTAATAAGCACTTGAAATAAGCCAAAGGCTACAAATGAGCACCAAACTTTCACAGAAGCTATAATAAGCTTAAACTACTAGAAATGAACTAAATACAACTACTCTCTACCACTGAAATGCAAACTATAAAGATTTGATGTTTTGAAATCTAAGTGCTTAAACAGATTTGAGGTGCTACTTTGCAGCTTGATATTAAGCTACCCAATAAGCTGGAAGTTGAAACCAGATATTGGAACCTAAACTAGACCTGGCTAGCTACTTATAAATCAAATGTGAGCCCTGGACAAGCTCTTATGAGCTTTTGACAAGCTCTGCAAGAACTGAGAAACTGCTCTTGGTGACTTATGCCCTGTCACAGGGCATTTTTAACCAAATTGACAAGCTCATTTGGAGCTTTTAAGAACTTACAAAAAATTTCCAAAAATCATTTTCCAATTCTTGACCAGTTGAAGTTTTAAAACCCTAAGTTTCACTGGATTTGAACCAATAATGAAACTATGAAAAATCACCCAAGTTGGGTACAAACTGAGATTTTCAACTGTTTTTTACTTTTGACAGTTTTGAAATTTTGACTTTTGTGAACTTTGATTCCAATTTATGAACTGATGTTGATGATTTAGGCTAAAACAAAACTATAATGAGCTATTCTACTGAATTCTAAACACAAAACAAGCTTTTGGTTTTACAAATTTTTCACAGATATGAAATTAGAGCAGGTTCAAGATGATTTTGACTTTGGGTGAGTTTTGATGACAAGTTATGGCTAGAATGATTCAAGTGGACTTAATGGAGACTAGGTAGACAGGTTTTAAACACAAACAACAGCTCAAGCTCAAATAAGCCCACTGATCCAAACACCATTTATACTTAACTGATTTGTAAATTAAACTAAGCTAACCACTGAACTAGTATGTATTATCACTTAAACTGACTCTAATTACCATAATTACCACTAAATAAACAGGCCTAAATTGTTAATGACCACAGATGTAAATACAAACACAATATGCAAACTGAATTAAAAATGAAAATGAGATAAACACTCACAAGTGTCCAGCTTATTTTGCAGCTTAAACCAGAACCCAATACCACTATTCTAAGCCAATTCCAACCCCATCCAAGCTCTGCATCAACCCATATCCAATTCCATCCTTTGTTTGAACCAAAATCTCTGCACAGGTTGACTTTTGTTGACGACTTACCAATTTTGATTGAAACTGTGTTCCAAGCTTACCAAAAGCTATCAGTAGCTTATGTAAGCTTAGTTGAATGAGAAATAAGCTAATGTAAACTTGAATTTAAGAAAATGTCAACTGAATTTATAACAGGAACATAAAAATCATGAAACTTGGATCAAACTTTGAATTGAAACTTGAAAACAGATTATAATGATAAAACAACTTTAGTTTGATACATAGAAACAAAAGTTTACAGCTTAGAGCTTAATTAAAACCTAAACATAAAAAAACGACATACATAAATATTTAAAAACTAAGTACTACTCCCTTCTCTCTATCTCTTGCTTCCTTTTATATATGAAATGTCTTGCCACTTGTTTCTGAGCACATCCCACCATTTATCTTGGCCATTGGATCAGTTGAGAAGATTTTAGCCGTTTGAACACTTTTTGGCGCCAAAATTGTTTTTGCCAGTTGGGGTTGAGTGCAAGGGGGGAGGGATGCAATTAATGCATTTTGGAGTTTGGTGAGGTGGAAGGATAAGGGGAGTGGGAATTGAGCTGGAGGGATGGGAAGATGGAGTGTTGCAGGCATGGTTAGGAAGAAGAAGAAAGGCTGGGAGGATGTGTTTGGACCGATAGTTGACCAAGGACTAATATTGACCGGGGGTCAATTGTTTGACAGGGGCCAATGGGTATATGGCAGGGTCCAAAGGCAGTTTTGACAAGGGCCAAGGGTTTATAATACAAGGACTTGTTTTGCAATTTCTGAAAGATGGAGGACCAATTCTGCCATTTTGCAAAGTTGTTTCAAGGGACCAAAATTGACAAGTTTCCATAGTACAAGGACCAAAATAGACATTTTCAAATTTCCAAGGACCATTTTTGCCAATTTTGAAACTTGAAGGACCAAACTTGTAATTTCTCAAAACCTTTGGCATTTTTCACCAAAGGACTAATTTTGACAACTTATGATTTTAAAAGGACCTTTGGTGACTTTTCTTTTAAAATAAATGCTCAGGGACTATTTCTGACAACTTTTGAAACTTGGGGGACTGAAACTGCCAATTATGCAAACTTAGCTCATTTTTCATCTGATTTTAAACATTTTTCATCTGAAACATATAAAATGCAATTTTGAGATATTTTCAGTATTTTGATGCATTTCGAGCATTTTAAATGTTTTGCAGTTCAGATTTGACCCAAAAATGATGAGTATTTACACACTCATCAATCCCCATACTAAACTATTGCTAGTCCCTAGCAATCTTTTGAGAAAAACTTAATGGATTTGAATCTCTTTACCAAAGCCATTACTTCTGGAGTAGCCAAATGTTTGATCAAGTAAGAACTATGGTACACCGATAACCATGTGATTTTGAGCAAACCACCAACTTCCAACGGATTTGATTTGTCTTTACCAGAAGCCGCTTGCTTCTGGACTAGCCAACTCTTAGATAAATTATCAATATTATCTTTGGTGAGCTGATTACCAATTATGGTTTTTCCATCGCTTACCACAAGCCATAAACTTGCGGGCTAGCCAACTCTTACTAATTAAAGATATGGTGAGTGAACACCATACAATTTGGGCAAATTGCAAGTCCAACGGATTGAGATATCTTTACCAAAAGCCGTTTGCTCCTGGATTAGCCAATCCTTTTGTGTGTTAGACATGGTGGACTGATAACCATAAGTTGAGTAAGTGCAAAACACTTACTCCAAAAAATTTTGGCCAAAAAACGGAGGAATAGGTATAATTACATGATAAAATTCGTGAGAATTCCCCCACACTAGAAATGAATATTGCCCTCAATATTCAAAGTACCGGCGTTATGCCGAAACAAAGAACGTAAAAGGGAAATACTACGGCCATTATTTTGAAAGTTTTTTTTGAAACATTATATACAACAAATGGCAAACTCCCCACACTAGTGGTAGAAAATAGAAAGAAGTCGTAAATATGGGTGAAAACCCATATGGCATGCTACTTTTTGATTCCGAGTCGCTAGCTTGACTCGATCCCCGCATTCATTGGTTCAAGGGGAAAGTTTGTAGATCCGACAACCACAGAGGAATGTCCTCTCTAATATAATGCTTCAACCGATGACCATTCACTTTAAAGTTTGGACCATCGGGTTGAGATAACTCAATGGTTCCATAAGGAAATACTTTAGTGATGGTAAATGGTCCGCACGGCCGGATTTTAGTTTCCCCGAGAAAATCTTCAATCTTGAGTTGAAAAGAAGGACTCGATCACCGACGTTGAAAACGCGGTTTTTGATTTTGAAGTCATGAATCTTCTTTGTCTTTTCTTTGTAGATCAAAGAGTTTCGATGCTTGATCACGGAGTTCATTTAATTCATTCATTTGAACTTTCCGGTGATCACCACTGTCTAATATCGGTTGGCATGTTTCAAAGCCCAGTATGCCTTGTGCTCAAGCTCAACCGGTAGATGACATGCCTTCCCGTACACTAGCTTGTATGGAGTGCACCCGATGGGTGTTTTATAAGCTGCATCGAAGGCCCAGAGTGCGTCATAACTTATCCGACCAAGAGGCACGGTTTTCGCCAACCGTCCTTTCCAAGATTCTTTTAATCCCCCGGTTGGAAACTTCCACTTGCCCACTTGTTTGGGGTACGCAGGAGAGACGGTGAGTTACACCATACTTTTCATGACTCTATCAACTGGTCATTGCAGAAATGCGTACCACGATCACTGATTATAGCTCGTGGAGTTCCAAACCTAGCAAAAGAGATTTTAAGAATTTCACAACAACTCGGGCATCGTTGGTAGGCAAAGCTTTTGCTTCGACCCATTTTGACAAATAGTCAACGGCCACGAGTATGTATTTATTACCGCGAGAAGAAGGAAATGGCCCCATAAAGTCAATGCCCCAGATGTCAAAAATCTCACACACTTGAATGGCATTTTGCGGCATTTCATTTCTTTGTGAGATATTCCCGCGACGTTGACAAGCATCACAGGCTTTGACAAATTCGTGGGCATCCTTGTAAATCGTGGCCAATAATCCGAATCAAACACCTTCTTGGCGGTGTAGTTGGGGCTATGATGTCCCCCAGAAGGTCCAGAATGGCAAGCCTTGAGAATGTCATTGGCTTCACGACCATACACACATCCGGATGACTTGATCCGCATAAATTTTGAACAAGTAGGGTCGCCCCGTATAATGTTTACATCTTTAAAGAATTTGTTTTTCTGTTGGGGACGACATCCCTTTCACCACAAAGTTACCGCATGGTAATTTGCAAAGTCACAAATCA
This sequence comes from Chrysanthemum makinoi, assembly GCA_910596185.1. Taxonomy (NCBI): domain Eukaryota; kingdom Viridiplantae; phylum Streptophyta; class Magnoliopsida; order Asterales; family Asteraceae; genus Chrysanthemum; species Chrysanthemum makinoi. Next base: position 318,178,990 of record OU343217.1, read on the forward strand.
TGGGGTAGAAGAGTCTCCACTAAAAGAAACCACATTGATTGTTTCGAGAGGAAATTTCGTTTATTTCCTTTTTTCGAACACATCTTGGTGAGGGTTTTCGGACGGATAGATGACGCAGTTCGTGTTCTCACTCCTTCTTATCAACGTATAATGATATCAAATTCTTGCAGGAGGAGAACCCAACGGAGCAATCTCTGCTTTGCATCTTGTTTTGCAAAGAGATATTTGAGAGCCGAGTGATCCGTATACACCACGCATTTGGTCAATATAAGGTATGGCCGAAACTTTTCAAACGCATACACCACAGCTAATAATTCTTTTTCTAGTAGTGTAATGGGTTTGAGCTTCAGTCATAGTTTTACTCGCGTAGTGGATAGGCTGAAAGTGCTTGGTTTTTCGTTGCCCCAAGACTGCACCGATAGCAAAATCACTTGCATCGCACATGAGCTCAAAGGGTAAATCCGGTCGGGGAAACTAGAATGGGTGCTTCCGTAAGATTTTTCTTTAACGTTTCAAAAGCTTCGATGCACTCAGGTGAGAAGATAAAAGGAGCATCTTTTCAAGAAGATGGGTCATAGGCCGGGCGATTTTAGAAAAATCTTGTATGAATCTAGCGATAAAACCTATGACCTAGAAAATTCCTAATACCTTTGACGGTAGTAGGATGACATCAACTTTTGCTCTATCTACCTCAATCCCATTTTTGGAAATCTTATGGCCAAGGACTATGCCTTCTTTGACCATAAAGTGGCTCTTCTCCCAATTTAGACAAAGATTGGTGTCTTCACACCTTTTGAGCATGTTATCAAAATGGGAGAGGCATGTTTGAAATGAGTCCCCAATGACCGAGAAGTCATCCATAAACACCTCCATTGTTTCCCCGATCATGTCGTGGAAAATTGCCATCATACATCGTTGGAACGCGGTCAGAGCGTTACATAGGCCAAAAGGCATACGTCTATAGGCAAAAGTTCCGTATGGACAGGTGAATGTGGTCTTTTCTTGATCCAGCGGATCAATGGGGATCTGAAGTAACCCGAAACCATCAAGGAAACAATAGTATTCGTCCTTGCTAATCTCAAGCATCGATCCATGAAGGGTAGAGGAAAATGGTCTTTACGGGTGGCTTCGTTTAACTAGATACTCAATACACACACGCCATCCCGTAACCAATCGAGTTGGAATTAACTCGTTTTCTTCATTTGTGACAACAGTTATGCCACCCTTTTTGGAACACAGTGAATTGGGCTAACCCAAGGACTATCAGAGATCGGGTAAATTAAACCGACATCAAGAAGTTTGAGAACCTCTTGTTTGATAACCTCGTGAATCTTAGGATTCACCCTTCTTTGATGCTGACGGCTGGTTGAAGTCATCCTCCATCAAGATTTTGTGAGTACAAAACTCAAGGTTGATACCCTTAATGTCGGAGAGTTTCCAAGCAATTGCTTGCTTGTGTGACTTCAAGACCTTTATGAGAGCAGTTTTCTCCTTTCGTTAAGTCTTTAGTAATTATGACGGGTAATTTATCATCACCCTCCAAGAATGCATACTCGAGATGAGGAGGTAAGTCCTTAAGTTCAACCTCGGGAAATTCTTCAGTAGATGTTTGTACTTGATTTGATTCCTCAATCGTGATCTCTTTCGGAAGGAGTGAAGGTAATGGATCTTCATTTAACAATTGCTCAAGATAAAGGATATCCCCCTCCAAATCATAAACACCATCAATTCCAAAGGAATTGATTCATCACTAGCAAGAAACTCATCGATCTCTTCCGAAAGAAGTCACCTCAAACGGAGGAGAGAGGGGAAGAGTCAAGAATGATAGGTTTAGAAGATGTGGTGGAATCCCCACTCACAGAATTATGAAGATAACCAAGAAACTCTTGAGAGTACTCCTCTGAAGCAATATCAATTACATCGACTCGATTAAGCGATTATATCATAATTTGAGGAGTACCTGAAGTTTGATCAAGGTTAAAGGTAACGCTTCATTACCCACACACGTAACGATTTCTTGCTCAAATACATCAATAAGAGCACGGCCCGCTCGTGAATCCTCGTCCAACAATGAGGGGAACCCGATGATCGCATCGAAATCAACAACCACAAAATCAGAAAATGGAACTTTCCTACTTTCATACATACATCTCGGCGATGCCAAGAAGACGCGATATAGAACGATCTGCAAGCTCAAGAGTCATGCAGGTAGGAATAAGTTCTCGAAGAGAAAGCTTCTTCCACATCGAATAAGGCATCAGATTGATGCTTGCACCAAGATCGGCAAGCAAAGCATTCAATCATTCCCCGGAAAACAACAAGGGAGAAGAAATTTTCCAGATCTCCCAGCCTTCGGGAAGCTTCTTTAACGTGAATCATAGCGCTTCGTTCAAAGGAGTTTTGGCCATTTCAAACAGCTTTTCCTTGTTGCTTAGCATGTGTTTGAGAGTAGATGCAAACTTGGGCATCAACATGATGGCATCCGCAAAGCTTATGTCAAAATGTGCTCTTGAAAATTTGAAAGAATTTCTCCATTTGATGACTGGCTTTTCGAGTTTTTGCTCATTTAAACGTGAGGGTAAGGAATAGAAGTTTTGGATTTGGTTGTCAACGGAGGTTCAAAACAACCTGTGTTTGGTTTTGTTGGGACAACTCAGGATGGACATTGCTGGTACTCCGTATTATTAGGAAGTTCCTTGTCCTTTGTCACCTCGCAGTTCACTTTCCACTACCTTCGGAGAGAAGAATAAGAGGTAGTAGGAATAGCGGGTCCATCATAATGGCACCACTTCGTTGTGATCGCCTTTGCATCTTCCCTCGGGTTATGATCGTGTTGCTCGGAAGTTTCCGAGCCCGAGGGTCGATCATTTAAAGACTTCTAATGTCGAAATCGCTAACCAACAACCTGTTCATTTCCTCATGGGATTTCATGAATTGTTTCAACAACTCATCAGATGATGGTCCAGTTGGAACAATGGCTTGAGTTTGCATAGGAAAATTCCGCCTCTATTGTTAGGATTAGGGCCTTGATTTTGAAAATTTCCTTGATTATTGCCATGAAAATACCCTGGGTTGAAATTTCCCCGACTGGTTTCTATTAAAGTTTCCTTGGTGTTGGAAGTTTTGATTTTGATTTTGAAAACCGTTGTTTGGACTAAAATTACCTTGGTTTTGAAAACCCTTGGTCTATTCGATTTTGATTACGGTTTTGGTTTGAACCGGGTGGTCCAGTGGTAGTGGTTAGGACGGTGGTTGGTCTACTGTGAGCACGGTATTGGTTGCCTCCCCTGGATTAGAAATCCCTACCACAAAGATTTGCTTCAAAAAGGGTTACCATCGATGGCCATTGTAGTAGGCATGGGGGCCACCGCCAGTAACACAGACTTCCACTTTCTTAACTCGCAGAGGTGAAGTTTGTGGAAAAGAAACTTTCTTTTGGGTTGTAGAGAACCAAAGCTTGAATTGCTTCCATGAGTTTGTCAATCTTAGCATCGGTGCTAGATTGACTCACTCGCGATGAAATAGAAGGACCAACACCGACTTGGGAAACAACCGCTTTGCTTCGTGCAAAGGCGGACTTTAGACTTGTTTTCAATGATCGCTAAAGCTTCTTCGACAGTTTTGCTTAAGAAATTTCCTCAGGAGGAATTGAGAGAATCTTGATCCGATTGACTCACTCCATTATAAAAGTATCGAAGTTGCATCAACTCGAGAAACCGTGGTGAGGACATTTATGAGTAATTCCTTAAAACGATCCCACGATTCACCGGAAGGATTCATCAAACTTTTTGTGTAAACTTGATGATTTCATTTTAAGACTCGTGGTTTTGGAAGGTGGATAAACTCATTCACAAATTTCTTCACCGTGTCTTCCCATGTTTCAATTGATTGAGGGGGTTGTTTTTCAAGCCAAATCCCGAGCTTGTCCTCAAGAGAAAATGGGAATGTAAGAAGCTTGACAAAGACCGTAGGACATTCTTGTATTAGATGGTAGATGCAATCTTGTTAAACCATCGAATATGAGCATGAGGATCATCCCTCTCAAAACCATAGAATTGACTTGAGGTTACAAGATTCGAGAACCCGCTTTGAGTTCAAAATTTCACCACAATGGTCGGATAACAA
>OU343217.1:318183214-318214450 GCA_910596185.1 Chrysanthemum makinoi
TAACTAACTCTAAGAGACCCAGAGTTAAGGAGATGAATGGGATTATGAAGATATTTTATGAAAATTGGGTGAGAAGAATCTTTTTAGGTTTTCTGGTTTTGACAAGTAGATATAACAACAAATCCAATTAAAACAAAATCTAGGCAAAACCATTGAACTTAAAACCAATAATCACAAGATAATGGCTTCTTGAAAAAAGGTACAGCCAATCACAAGGACACAAAGTCAAGTTTTTAATCTTTGGTTCGGAACTTATTATGGTCTACCCCCAGTTTAGGTAGTAACTCCTTGGTTTGCGGTGGTAATCTTTATGTTGTTTATTAGACAAGAAAACGCACAATTTTTGTATTTTTATCTTTGATACATATATAGAACAAAAAGGAAAATATTTTGTGTTTTATACGTTTTTGGATGTTTTTGGGTTTTTGGATTTTTTTTTTTTATAAGAATAATATAATAGATATAGATAGATGGTATGAACAAGGAGTGAATATTCAAATCACTAATCTGCTAAACGTAGGACAATTAGCACAAATCCCCGCAGGGCGCTAAAATTTGATTCTGTGAAACCGTCAATTTTCTCACACAAGCGGCCACTTGTGAATGGCCAACCGTAAGAAACTTTAAAACTTTCAAACAGAATGCAATGAAGATCAGGATATATAGTGTTTCCACGGGTCGTTATGTCCCAACGAGCCGTGCAAGAATACAAACGTGTAGTATCGAGGATTTGAACGGAAAAGAGGTTTGAATGATTATAGCTACAGAGAAAGTCTATAAATTACAGAGGCTTAAATGCAAATTAAAGAAAATTAAAAAGATAAAAATATTAAATAAACGCTATCACTATTTGCAAAATGATGTTTTTGATTTTTTCTTTGATAAAACTGAATTAAAAACTACGCGACGTATAAATGAAAATATGAAACGGAAGCAGTATTATCCTAAAAAATATGAAAATGATATTTTTACAATCCTAATGATAAAAGAAAATTTTTAGAAAAAAGAAAATTATTTTTATAACTATTTAATTAATTATTATTAATTAAAAACTAATTTTAACTATTTAATAATAACCTAAAATACAAGAAAATATGAAATAAAGCTAAAAAATGAAATTATGACTTAGAAAAATCTAAAAAACAAAAGAGAATTTTCAAAACTATTTTTGTATTTTTCTGAATATTTTTGTATTTTCTATGAATTAAAAACTAATCAAAACTAATTAAATTACTAAAAATTACAAATTTAACTATGAAAATCTGGAAAAATAATTTTTTACTTTTATATTTATCTAAACCTATGAAAATTGAAAAATTATTTTTTTGAACTTTTTCTGAATTAATTGTATTAAAAGCTATTTAAAATTGCTTAAAACTTTTTAAATAAAGAAAAATAGTAAACAGTGCTAAGAACAATATGAAAATTCAGGAAAAAGTCTAATTTAATAATACTAGATTCTAAGAAAAATAGAAAAACGTGCTTATTTTGGGAAATTGAAACTGCAATGCAAGTGCTTATGTAATAAGCACTGGAAATAAGCAAATGTACCAAAAAAAAAATTTTGAGTACCAACTTACACAATAGGTTCTAATAAGCTATAAGTACTCTAAAACAACAAATTTCAACTACTCTCAACGCAGAAATACAATAGTGCACATATTTGATGTTTTAAGTTTAAGTGCTAAATAACATATTTTACTACTAAGTTATGACTAGAAAATAAGCTACCTGATAAGCTGAGAAACACAAACCAATGTTGGGACCTCAAGAAGACCTGGCTAAGAGCTTAAAAAAAAACAAAATCAGACCCCAGAGTGGCTCTGAGGAGCTTTTGAAAGACCTTGCAACACCTGTGCACACTCATTTTTCCACTGAGTGTGTTCACCGGGGAGATAAGGCCCAAATGACAAGCTCTTTGGAGCTTTTTAAAAAAATTACAAAAATCTACAAAAATGACATTAAGAAAATAGACCAATTGAAGTTTATAAACCCAAAGTTTTAAGGAATTTGACCCAGAAATGAAGCAATGAAAAATCACTCTAGTTTGGAGAAAACCGAGTTTTCACTTATTTTTGACTTTTTTGACAGATTTAGAACTTTGACTTTGGTGACTTTTGATCTTAATCTATGGACAGAATATGATGTTTAGTGATGAAATGAAACTGAATCAAACTTTATCTATGTATTCTAAACACTGAACAAGTTTTTTGTTTTTAAAAATCCAACCTTAAGCTAGTTAAGACAGTTAAGGAGAATTTTGACTTAGGACTAAAACAGATACAATGTGATGACTGCAATGAGTCAAATGACTGATTTTGAGACTGAGTAGACGATCAAGTACAAACCCATGGCTCAATCTCAACCAAGCAACTGATCCAAACACACCTTTTTATAACTGAATTGTAAATGATTTTACTCAAATGTTAAACTGACTTATGCTACTTTGAAACTGATTAAATATGACTTAATGACAGTGAAATGAACATATATAAACTAAAGCTACTAATTAATCAAGACAGATAAAGGTTTTGCAAAATTACACTAATATTGAAACTAAGTAAAACACTCACAAGTATCCAAATTGTTTTGTAGCTTAAACCAACCATACACCACTATTCTAAGCTAATTCCAACCCCAATCCAAGCTCGCAACACCATAAACCATTTCCATGCCCATCTTGCTTTACAGTTGACTTTTGTTGACCATATGACTATTTTGCTTGAAACTGAATTCCAAGCTTACAAAAAGCTATAGTAAGCTTAAGTAAGCTTTTCTGAACTTAAAAATAAGTTGTTGGAAGCTTGAATTTAAGAACTTGAATCTAAAATTTGAAACAGTAAACTGCAAACTTGAAATATAAATGAACCCTTGAATTAAGACTTGAAACTGAGTTACAATGATCATAAACTAATTAAGACAGTTTAATAAAAACGACATACATTAAATTTTTAAAAACTAACTACTACTCTTCTCTCTTGCTTATCTTCCTCTTTTATACACCAAATGGCTTCCTCTCTCTCCTCTGATTGATTCCCAACAATAACTGACCATTGGATGGCTAGAACAGATTTTGGCCATTGGATTGAATTTGGCGGGAAAAGGTATTTTGACCTGTGGGCTCTGAAACTAGCAAGGAGGGGGGGAAGCATTAATTGCTTTTGTTGTTTGGTGGAAGTGGGGGGAACAAAATGTGGAGTAGGGTGGAGTTGCAGGTATAGGTGGGTGAAGAGGAGACAGTGGAGGGAAAAGTGTGGCTGGGTGGTTTTATTTTAAACCGTGGGTATTTTGGGTAAACGGGTTGGATCGGGTATAAAGGTTTGGCGGTTGGATTAAAATGGTATGGCCCAGTGTATTGGTTTTGGACTTAGGATGTAATATGGACCCAAGTAGTAATGTAAGGACCAAATGTACAATACTCGAAAATCCGGGACCACAAGTGTAAATCTGAAAATGTAATTCAAGGGTTGAATTTGCCAATATTTAATAGACCAAGGGCCAATTTTGACACTTTTGAAATTCCAAGGACTAAACATGACCATTATGAAAATCCATGGATCAAAACTGTAATTTCTCAAAACTTTTGGAACTATTTACCAAAGGATTAATTATGACAATTTATGATTCCAAAAGGACCTTTGGTGACTTTTCTTTTGAAATAAGTGCTCAGGGACTATTTCTGACAATTTTTGAAACCTGGGGGACTGAAACTGCCAATTATGCAAACTTAGCTCATTTTTCATCTGATTTTAAACATTTTGCATCTGAAACATATAAAATGCAATTTTGAGATATTTTCAGTATTTTGATGCATTTCTGAGCATTTTTAAATTTTTTGCAGTTCAGATTTGACAAAAAATGATGAGTATTTACACACATCACAGTGAGATTCCATAAGCTTGTGAATGACATGAGGAACATCAAAATGACCATGCCTAACATTCAACTGAATTCAAAGTTTGTAAACAACATGAATCCCGAGTGGCACAAATTTGTCACTTCTGTGAAGCTAACCAAAGGACTAAAGAATACAAACTATGAGCAATTGTATGCATTTCTTCTTCAGAATGAGAGGCATGCTATGTTTGAGAAAAGGATTCTGGATCAGTTCAAAACCAATCAGGGAGAATCAAGCTCACCAAATGATTCTACAGCTTTCTACACCAATGTTGGTATTACCACCAAAGCATCTCAAGTCATACCCATGGGTAATGGTAATCACAAACTCATTCCCGATCCAATGTTCAAACAAGCTGATGCTGATGCAGCCGTGGGACACTTCATTAATCAACTGGCTCTTATGGTTAAACAAAATCTGACTCTCAATCCACATTCCAATATCTTCACACAAACAATGAGATCAAAACTGCATCCAACCTTCACAATCATGCAGTTGTTAGAGATGGAAAAGTTATGGTTCAACCAGTTCAAGGAAGGCAATATGATCAGGGAAGAGGTGGAGTAAGTGGAGGTTATGTTGAAATCAGAACGGGAAGGAATGGAAATCAGGGTCAAGCAAAGCCAATTAAGTGCTACAACTGTGGTGGTGAGGGACATATTGCTAGGAACTACACATCTCCAAAATGTCCACAGAATGCAGAATACTTCAGATACAAAATGTTGCTTATGCAAGCTCAGGATAATGGAGCCGCTTTGGATGAAGAGGAGTTGTTATTCCTTGCTGAGGGAAATGCCCGAACCTATGATGCTGATGTTGATGAACAGCCAATTCAGGAGATAGGTCACAATCATCAGTATGCCTTCCAAGTCGCTGACTGTGATGCATACGACTCTGACGTCGATGATGAACCTACTGCACAAAAAATTTTCATTGCTAGCATTTCTCCAATGGTCTCTCCTAAGGTCTCATCATCACAGCAAGCTGGTCCATCCAAAGAATCAATCATCTCAGAGGTATTAAAACTGTATGATGAAGTTGATGAGCAAAAGATGCATAATAAAGTACAATCTCTTGAAACTTATGAATCAGATATTGATGATGAGGGTAATAACAATATTTTCCCATATGATCAATATGTGAAGCAAAATGAAAGTGAGGTTGTACCAAGTAATGCATCTTCTGCTGTCAATGATGACTGTGCTTTTGATGAATACACTGCATGTGCCCCTGATGATTCTGTTATCTCTGAACTGAATGCCTATAAAGAACAAGTTGCTATTTATGAACAACGTGCTAAGTTTGAGTTAACCACACGTGAGCTGGAAATGGATGACCAAATGCGTACAATTATTCAAAAAAGTAATTTTAGAGAAGAAGTATTAAAACAAGAATTAAACTCCTTACAAGAAAAGCTTTCTAAAATTGCTAAGCAAAAAAGAACTTCAAGAAAATGTTAAAATGCTTAAGCAAGAATTCAATGCTAAGGAATCAAAACTTTTGAATGATTTTTCCAATCTAAAATTTTTGAAAAACAAGCTTGAAAATAAGTTGTACGTATAAGGGAATATCATTCAGACTGCTCACTTGATCACTAAGCATAAAGTCTTAAGCGATAAGCATAGCATTCCCCTTCTCGAAGAACCAAATCCAGGGGTCATTAAAAAGGCTAGAACTGCTCATAAGGTTATTTATGATGGTAATGAAATCGTTAAGCCTAGACAGAAAACAGTTGTGCTGAGTGCACTGAGGAAGATAAGAAATCAGATGAAGTCACTAGTGAGAAAATGAATAAGAAACTCAACAACCCTACATGTAAAGAGAAAAACATAACTATCAAACCTCATGATTACACTAAAGAAAATTGGATCTCCCTTAACATGTTTAAGCCTCAAACTCAATTAACCCTGAACAGATTTTTGGAAGAAAGATATGGAAAGCAAAAAGCATAGAATCTTGTTGTAACAAACCCCCCCTTAGGAAAAATGCCTTCAACGACTGTGTATCCTCCAAATACACCAATGCATTTAGTTCCTAGAACTATTGCCACTAAAAGCAAGACCTTAATAAGTCAATATGTTATCTTTCAATTATTTGTTGATTTTGAGAAAACTTGTAAGAAAAGGATCACACCCACCGGGATAACTGAAGGGGAAAGGGTTTTGAGCAAACTAAAGAATGCTATTTAACTGAGGTCATGCCTTTCTTTAAACAACTAAAAGATCAATTTGAGAGTCTTAAAAAGGAGATGGATTCAGATATTAAAGAAATGGAAAAGGAATTTGATGCAATGATAGTTGAGGTTAGTGACTATGAGCATGAATTAAAATATAATGAGATTGAGAGGAAGAACTTGCATACATTAAATGAGAATATTATTTCTGAATGTATTACTCAAGATGTGTTTTACACTGCTACGAATCACTCCATTACTGCTTCTCGATTTCATGAATTATCTATTGCATTGAAAGTCTCCCATGATCGTGTCATTGAGCTTGAAAACAAAAACTCATAACTTAGTGAGAAAATTGATCGAGATGATCACGATAATTTGGTAAAACATCTTTCTAAACTAGAAGTTGAACATTTTGATTTGCAACTAAAATATCAACATCTTAAAGAAAATGTTAAAACCTCAAATATCAAGACATCCTCAGATGTTCCAGAGTTTGATGTAGTTTTTCAGATAAATAAACGTTACGAACAGATTCAAGCTCATTGTTGCACGATCAAAAAGTTGAAAGCCCAAATCTCTCAATTAAAGGGTGAAAAGAACAATGTGACTGGCTCCCAAATGCCTCCTCCTTTAGACTCTCAGTATTCTCAAACTTTTCATCTTCAAAACTTAGTTAATGTTTTACAAAAAGAAAACGAGAGTTTTCTGGAAGAAAATGAAAAAGTTAAACGACACTTTAAAGAGTTATATGATTCAATGAAAGTCACTCGTGACAAAAACAACGAAAAATAACTTCTTTACAAAAAGAAATTGAGAATCTAAGGAGTCAGGAAAAAGGGAAACTGCCACTTGTCTTTAATGAGAATGTTGTATCTAAGTCATCTTCAGACTGCAAATATACTGTGACTGTTAAATACATTCCTCCTTACCTTAGGAACAATGAACTTGTGTTTCATAACTATTGTGCTCACCTTAAAGATAGTCTAGAATGTCTCCGTGAGATTGTGGAAGAGGACTTCATCAATAAGCCTCTTGATAGAGAAATTAGTTTTGTTTGCATTCAGGCCAAACGATCTCAGGAGCTGCTAGAATGTTTAATTACAATAGGTCCTAAATCCTTAGGTGCGAAAGGTAAATCTTTGATGCCTTGTTCTATTCCTAGTGCCAAGCATACAAATCACTCTGTGCCAAGTAATATGAAAGTGAATTCTAAGGTGCCTTCTAGTAGTTCAGATCCTTGCACAACTAGTTCAGGAATGCAAAAAGTAGCTCAACCAACTAATGTTCCCATAATTCCCTCTACAGGAGTAATCAGTGACATTAAAGCAAGCGGGTCAAAGCCTCAGGCAATACCAAGAATGATAGGACCTTGCAAGCTAGGAATGTCATTGGAAAAAGTAGAAGATCACCTTAGGGAGAATTTGAATAAAACGAATCGTGTTGATTCTAGTATTAGCTCTAAGCGTACTGTAATTAATGCGAATTCTGCTACTTTTGGCAAAACATGTAATGATGATTGCGTTGTTTCTGTTACTAATTATGAATGTGGTGTGAATGATTTGTCTAATGCTGCTAAATACCCTGTTAAAAGTGTTTATGTTAAAAATCAAGCTAAGAAGGCTAAAAGGCATAGGCGAAAGAAAGTTAGAAAACAGTGGAAACCCACAGGAAGAACATTTAGTAAGATAGGTTATCAATGGATACCTTTTGGCCATAAAACTAATCAGCTTTGACCTCAATCTGCTAAGACAATGCCCACTAGAAAATGGATGCCTACTGGTAGAACTATTCCCTTAAGAAGTGAACACACTTTGAATAGGTCGAATACGGACATTAGCACTACATCTATTTCTGATGATTCCATTGTTTCTACTCCTGATGTGGGTGTTCCAATCACTGTTACTAACCAAGTGGAACCCATTATTGCATGGGGTTCCCAATTATCCAGTTATCCATTCTTGTCTGTGTTCAACTGCAGATCGTTCAAATCGTCATGTGGTACCTGGACTCGGTTTTCCAAGAATATGACTGAGACCGGTCGCGGCTCATGAACTTCGTGAGTAAATTCATCAGGGACGTTAGATTCGGAACGATCATTTCGGTGCAATTATGGGTTATGGAGATTATGTTGTCGGTGATAGTGTTATCTCCATGGTATACTACGTAGAAGGTCTTGGTCATAACTTATTCTCTGTCGGTCAATTTTGTGATTCTGATCTAGAAGTGGCCTTCAGAAATCATACTTGTTTCGTTAGAGAACTTGATGGTAAAGAACTTTTAAGAGGAACACGTGGTTCAAATCTATACACCATCTCTATCGAAGATATGATGAAGTCTTCTCCAATTTGCTTGTTGTCAAAGGCTTCAAAACAAAGTCATGGTTATGGCATCGTCGTCTCAATCACTTGAACTTCCGCACCATCAATGATCTCTCCAGAAAGGACTTAGTTGTAGGTTTACCTAGACTAAAGTATGAAAAGGATCATCTTTGCTCAGCATGCCAATTGGGAAAAAGCAAGAAATATGCCCACAAACCCAAACCTACAAACTCAGTTACTGAAGTTCTTCATACAATTCACATGTATTTATGTGGACCCATGAGAGTGCAGAATATCTTTGGGAAGAAATATGTGTTAGTTGTGGTTGATGATTAATCTCGATTCACCTGGGTTAAGTTCTTAAGGACAAAGGATGAAACTCCTGATATCATCATCAAACTTATCAAACAGCTGCAGTTTCGACTTAACAAAACCGTCGAATCATCCAACGACAATGAACGAGTTTGTTAATAAACAACTTAGTGAGTTTTATGAAAGTGTTGGAATCAGTCATCAAAGAAGTGTTCCACGAACTCCTCAACAGAACGGTGTAGTTGAAAGACGAAATCGAACTCTTGTGGAAGCCGCAAGAACAATGCTGATTTACTCAAAGGTTCCAATGTTTCTATGGTCTGAAGCCATTGCCACTGCATGCTACACTCAAAATCGATCCCTAATTCACACTGCTCATGGAAAAACTCCGTATGAACTTGTCCACAATAGAAAACCTAATCTCTCATTCCTTCGTGTGTTTGGTGCACTATGTTATCCAACTAATGAGGGTCAAGACTTAGGCAAACTTAAAGCTAAAGCGGACATTGGAGTATTTGTAGGATATGCACCAAACAAAAAAGGGATACCGAATCTACAACAAAAGAACCCGAAATATCATGGAAACAATTCACGTTACGTTCGATGAGCTGACCGGTCCTATGGCTCCAGGACAACCCAGTTCTGGACCTGCATCATCATGTAGTCCCATCAGTTCTACTATTGTTTTCAACTCCTCTCCAGCAACTCCTTATGTACCACCTTCAGAAGATGACTTGAAGAAACTATTCGATCCAATGTTTGATGAACACTATGAGCCAACCGCAAATGATCTGTCAATTCCTTCATCAGAGGCTGCTTCTATCCCTGTCAATGAAGTTAACCCTTCAGTTTCTATGACGCTATGTCAAGAAGCGCCTACTGCTGATCACTCTGTCCCATCAACAAATCATCAATCATCGAGTGTACATCATGGAAATGTTTCTAGCACCATTGATGGAGAAAATCCTTTTGCTACTCCTGAAGATGCTCCATTTGAAAACATATTTTGCTCGAATCATCATCAGAACCATCTTCATCAGGAGAAATCGATTCTGCTACTTCAGTTCCTCAACAACAACCACATGAACACCTTAGGAAATGGACACATGATCATCCATTGGAAAACATCATTGGAAACCCCTCTCGTCCAGTATCAACACGGAAACAACTTGTAACCGATGCCTTATGGTGCTTCTTCAACTCCGTACTCTCAAAGATCGAACCAAAAGATGTTAAAACTGCCATGAATGAAGACAGCTGGTTCAATGCCATGCAAGAAGAAATTCATGAGTTTGATCAACTTGATGTATGGGAATTAGTACCTGCTCCAGATTGTGCTATGATCATTGCTCTAAAGTGGATCTTCAAAGTGAAGCTTGATGAGCATGGTGATGTATTAAAGAACAAGGCTAGATTGGTCGCAAAAGGATACCATCAGAGAAGGTATTGACTTTGAAGAATCATTTGCTCCTGTTGCACGCATCGAGGCAATCAGAATCTTCCTGGCTAATGCTGCAAGTAAGAATATGATTGTCTATCAGATGGATGTAAAAACGGTTTTTCTTAACGGAGATCTTAAAGAAGTCGTATACGTCAGCCAACCGGAAGGTTTTGTGAATCCAGAGCATCCTACTCATGTCTATCGCTTGAAGAAGGCTCTTTACGGCTTGAAGCAAGCTCCAAGGGCATGGTATGATACGCTATTAAAGTTTCTTCTATCCACTGGATTCAGCAAAGGAGCAGTTGATCCAACATTGTTCACCAGGAAGTCAGGAAAACATTTAATTCACGTTCAAATATATGTTGATGATATCATCTTTGCCTCGACTGACCCCAATGAATGTGATCGTTTTTCAAATGAAATGGGTTCCAAATTTCAAATGTCAATGATGGGACAAATGTCATTTTTCTTGGGATTACAAATTTCACAAAGTCCCGGAGGCATTTTTATAAATGAATCTAAATATGCAAATGAGATTTTAAAGAAATTTGGATTTGATTCTAGTGACCCTATTGACACTCCCATGATTGAGCGTACTAAACTGGATGAGGACCACTCAGGGATCATGGTAGACCAAACGAAATATCGTAGTATGATTGGATCCCTGATGTACCTCACCGCCAGTAGACCTGATATTCTGTTCGCTGTATGCATGTGTGCTAGATACCAGGCTAAGCCTACCAAAAAGCACCTTGAAGCGGTTAAATGGGTCTTTCGGTACCTCCAAGGAACCATCAACATGGGAATTTGGTACCCGAAGGACACCGGTATGTCACTAACAACATATGCAATGCAGATCATGCAGGGTGTCAAGATACTCGTCGAAGTACGTCTGGAGGTGCTCAATTTTTGGGTGATAAGCTTGTGAGCTGGTCGTCAAAGAAGCAAATGAGTACTTCTATATCTTCTACAGAGGCTGAATACATAGCCATGTCATCTTGTTGTGCTCAAATCCTATGGATGAGATCTCAATTAACTGACTATGGCTTTGTTTTCAACAAAATCCCTCTCTCTGTGATAATAAAGTGATATTGCTCTCTCATGCAACAACGTGTAACACTCAAGAGCAAAGCATATCGACATTCGACATCATTTCATCAGGGAACAAGTGGAAAAAGGTGTGGTGGATTTCTATTTTGTGAGGACTGAATACCATTAGCACATCTTCACCAAAGCTCTTCCTAGAGGACGTTTTGAGTTTATCTTTCCACGTCTTGGTCTAAAGAGTCTACAACCTGAAACACTCAAGCGTCTTCAAGAGGAAGACGAGGAGTAAAGGTCTTTATCCATCTATCTATTGTATATATTTATTCAAAAATCAAAATAAAAACTTAAAACCAAAAGAAAATATAAAAATATAAAATTCTCAAAATTCCATAAAAATTAGAAAATCTTGAAAAACTCCAAAAATATTGTTAGTTTTGTCATGTGTTTCCTTGTTCGATATCATCTACGGAATTTGTGTTGACATTCAAAGAATGTCACGGGTCTTTAGATGTTCTTCGAATGTACATAGTTTAAAAAAAATGGTGGTTTATTGTCATTTCAGGCAGTAACCCGTTTTAAAAGTAAAGAACAGAGCCATGCTTAATCTTATTTCTCAAATCTCATGCTCTGATTCTTAAAACAAATGTTTGTCATCAATAAGACAAATGTTTATTCTTCCAAATATTTTTCCGTCTAATGATTCTTCTGAAAAATATTTGCCATCTAATGAAAACTAAAATTGCTTTGAAAATTACCTAACTTTATTTTTGAAAATCATCTGGACTTAACGTTTGTCAAATATCTATCTCTCAATCAACAACTTATGTCATTGATTGAGGGGGAGAATAATTTCAATTAAATCAAAAGGGTATTTTTCATTCAATTGTTTTCAAAAGATAATCATGCATGTTTAATCAATGGAGTTTAAAGTCTCAAAATCCGATCCTTATCAGTTAAAACGTTTTCATAATCAAGTCACAATTCTCCTTAAAAACTTTCAAAATCAATTTAAATCTACAGAGATCACAAATCTCAAATGATTTGATAATTGTGATCGGGGGAGAATTTGTGATTTAAATTGGATTAACACTGATAATTTGGTAAATGGTTTTATAAGGATGTACAAGCTCTCCTTCCCACATGTGCCAAAAGATTTCAAATTTTCCATGCACATGTTGAGGTGGAGCATCTATCTTAAACCACAAAGATTTGAAACGTGATCAATTTATTTCAATGTGCAGTCTTTTCCTAATATGTGCAAAACATTTTCAAATTTCTATGCACATATTGAGGGGGAGCAACTATTTTGAAAACCACATTCTTTAAATAACTACTCTTAGATGCAAGCCAACCCCTCAAAGATGAAAATTATTTCTATTATAAAATGATGCTTGATGCACATGTTGAGGGGGAGCTCTTGTTCTAAAAATATCAAAACAATTCAGGTACAAAATGCTTTGATAATATATCACAAGTATCTGGATTGATTTTAAAATGGTTTTCAATTGGTTCCAATGGCAGATGAACAATACCACATAGACCGACCAACTTTACTTTATGTATGGTGATATAAGGATGATTAAGTTAGGTATTTGTTCCCATGATCCGCCAGAACCGGAGGGATCTACCCAGGGACAATCCACTAGATAGTGTAGAGTCCTTAGGTATGATGAAAAAAGGAGAAATGTGAGAATATAGGAAGAGTGCGGACTGAGACTGAGCTAGTACTGGAATAAACCCAACAAGGTTCTAGTTATGAAGTCTCGGTAAGCACTGAAGGGGTTGAAGAATGAAAAAGAATTGAATGAAAAAAGGGGTGAAAAGAAATAGCCCTCCAATAATTCAACCTTAGGGCAGAACCGGGTTCAATTCATATGCTACTAGTGGTTACTAAGGTAACACTAGTATTGAAGACAAGACGTCATGGACCCAGGACGCCTGAACTAAACTTCCCAAGCTACTCAAGTTTCTCTTAAAAGTACTTGTTTCATTCTCACGGGGAACCGACATTATCTATCGACTTTCTCTTAGAGTTTGTTGATATTGAAGAAGGAGACCCTCTCCCTAGTCTCCGGCTTAGGAACCAAATATGCACAATTGAGTCTAGAGCCACAAGATCATCAAATAAATCTCCTTAGGACACTATTAATGAGGACTCTCTGTTTCACGCAATGTGGAAAGAGAGATTATATCTTATGAGTCCTACGCATTATCCTTGTGGTATTGCCAGAACATCTGAGTGATATGCAAACATATTCACAATGAAGATGGAAAGCCTTCTAGAGCCAACATCAAACAAGCTCCTGGAGGGTGGCATGTGAGATCTATCCAATAGATCAACCATGTGACAACTGAACAGAAACAATGGGGCGATTCAATCTTTTGAATCAATCCTGGTTCAGGTTATGGATTGACGGATACCTTTGAAAAACCGGTCGTTGTGCTTAAAAAACCCTTTTCTTTAGCACATCAACTGTGTACTAATATTTCAAAATAAAAGGTGTTTATGATTGATAATTGATTTTCATTAAAACCCTCGTAGTATTGCAAAACAATTTCTATTGAGCGATACACGATTGTTTTTTTCAAATCTCTTTTCATCAATCAATGAATCTCAATTTGCTGATTCACTCACTCCGTGTTGTCTTCTTTGAGACGTTCCGGTTTGAGAACAGCTAGAGCAGCTGCGAAACCCTGTCAAGGAAATTCTTCAGAATTATACCTGATCACAGGCAGTACTTGTACTGATCAACGGGGAACCGTAGGCCGTGTACCTCAATTCAACAAAAGTGATCAAAGACACTTTCGTGCACTTTATTGCTAACTGTTGTATGCAGGTACGCCGACGTTTGCAGCTGATCAAAATGAAGCGGTCAATCCATAGCCGCATGCTCACACTACTCATTCATCTCAAAATAAATCATGATAGGTGCTTCAACGACTCTGATACTTTCACTCCATGCTTCGCTATGCTCGCAAATATCATGAACCAGTAAAAGCTTCTGCTACTCTGATGAGTTTACATCATGATCCGTATGTGAGCATGTCGGTCCAAATGTCACAACATCACATAATACCAACAAAACAATGGAAGAGACATAGATTATTGTTAGCTGATGATCTTAATGCTGGCTCAAAACTCATCATCACGTGGATCAGTCAAAGACCTCCACTTGAATTATCCAAACATGCGGAACATGAAGAATCAAAGACTACGTGCTACTGAGCAAAGAACTTAATCAAGAATCCTAGAACAATATAATGTAATACATGTTTGTATTCATTGTAAATTGAGGTGACCTCCCTTAGGGGAGATTGTTAGGAATTAGAAAATTCAGTCGTTAAGATTCGGGTCACCTCAAGTATATGTATTCGTTAGAAAGCTCGTAGTCGTAGTCATGTTATGTTAGTAAGTAGTATGTTAAGTAACACCGTGGAGGACGGACGGGTCTTTACCCACTGTATTCCTGATCCAGAGCCCGTAGGTGGCGTTATTTGTAAGACACTATAAATACCCTCTACCTCCCAAGGTAGAGGGTTGGAGCTTCAATACCATTTTTCTTTGTTTCACATAGTTACCAACTCTCTTCTCTTTCTCTCTCTAGAACTTTCTCTCTTGAACGCCCCATTGTGATTATGGTTTAGTGTGTTTGTGAAATCCTATATCTTACACAAAACAAATCCGTTGATAGCTGATGATTTGCTAAAAATCATATGGTTATCAATGTAGCATGGTTTTACACACCTAAACATTTGGCTACTCCAGAGTTAATGGCTTTGGTAAAGAGACATCAAAATCCATTAAAGTTTCCAATGAACCACCTCTCGGACCAGTTAACACATGTCGAAGTGGGGAGGATATTCTTGAACGTTTTAATGAATTGACGGCTAAATGTGCTAAAATGGATGATACAATCTAAAGTCTTCAAGAGTTAGCTGTGTTAGAAGAGGTAGTGCAGGACACAACCACTGATAGTGTGTCTGCAACCACGGATAGTATTGTTGAAACCACTGCTCCAGTTTTAGATAAGGTAATCATACCCACTGCTATCATAACTACTTCTACAATTGTTACAACCACTTCTGTATCACCACCTAAATCAAAAGAAGTTGAGAAAGAAGCTGCAAGTACATTGATCAATCTAAGCATCACCTCAACTAACCCTACACCCATTATTGCACCTGTTTCATCACTTAAATCTACTGCAACCAAACCTAAACCCAAACCCAAAGGTAAAAGTTTAGTTATTGGTGAGCCTTTGAAGAAGAAGGTGGCTCAACCAGACATTGGAAAGGGTAAAGGTATTGCAGCACCTGTCTTAAAGTTTAAAAGTGTTGAAGAACAGATTGCTTATGATGAAGAGTATACAAGAAGCATACAAGCTGAAGAGGAAGTAGCTGCAGAGAAAGAAAAGCAAGAAGAGGAGGAGGCTTCTCAGAAATGGTTATTTAAATGGTATGAATCACAAAATTATCTGCAGGCTTCTAATCAAATACAGGATGATTATACTACTCAAGAATGGGCATTGTTAGATGATGAGGAAAGAGCTAGAATCTTGGGGGAATGGGCAAGGAGGATCAGTAAGGAAAAAAAGCATGTTAAAAGGAAGAAACCTCCTACAATACGTGAGATGAGGAATGTACTGATGAAGATTATCAAGAACTCAGGCAAACGTATTCCTGATAATCTTAGTAAATGTTCATTTGAAAGAATTCATGAGCTTTATCTGATGTGTATGAGGATTAATAATGACAATTTTACTCCAATGAATTCTGAAAAAGATGAAGATTGGATTAAAGGTAATCTAAAGAGAAAATATGAGATTCAGGAGACATCTGGTTCTAAAAGACTGAAAGTGATTGAAGATGGTAATCAAATTATCTCTTTTGTGTTTGAGCTTAATGGAAGTTAAGGATGTTGGAAAATTCAAAGACTCAATAATGAAGTTTCTGAGTTTAATAAATTTTCACAGATGCTTCAATATTTGAATAGAGATGATTTAATGAATCTTTGGTTACTTTACAAGAATAAGTTTGGTGATGTACATCCAGATGATTATCATGAAAGACTGGTTTATCATCACTTGAAGATTTTGTTTGAACCTACTCATGATGAACCTGAATGGAAAGGACTCTACAATGGTCAAGTTACAAGATGGTTTTTATATCAAACTTGTGGAGTTCATGTGTTAACTGTGTCTGGAGAGGTT
This sequence comes from Chrysanthemum makinoi, assembly GCA_910596185.1. NCBI lineage: Eukaryota > Viridiplantae > Streptophyta > Magnoliopsida > Asterales > Asteraceae > Chrysanthemum > Chrysanthemum makinoi. The sequence goes on from OU343217.1 coordinate 318,199,617, forward strand.
ATTCATATGCTTGTAGAAGGTGATTATCCCAAATTGAATAATTATCTAGGAGTTATTCCTCAGATGGTGAAGCCTGGTGGTTTAAAGATGTTGATGCCCTATGATGGTCAAGCTTACAATTTGTTGCGGAAGTATGAGAATATTCTTAAATCTAGTAAGTGTTTGGCTACATCCTCCAATTCAGGTGTTTTGAGCTTAAAGGAAACTTGAGAATTCTATTTGAATGTATCAAGTTTAGGGGAGGATTGTTGGGTTTTAGGTTCCTTGGATCATGAATTACTCTAAGTGTTGGAACCACGGACAGAGTTGATGAAACCACGTACAGAAGAATGAATCCACTGTTGAAGACAAACCGCGGCTAGTAGTATTGTGTAACCACGGATATTGTATTGTAACCACTGCTAGTCTTGTATAGTCGGTTTAATATTTTGTATTAGATAAATACATAAAAGATATTTATCTTGTAGGTTACATATTGTATTATGTAAAGGACTCCTTTAGCTATAAAAGGAGGTCCTAAGTTAGATTAGATAGACGTATGCTTTATATCTAAGGTCGATACACTTCAAGGTTGTAAAACCCTAATACTTGTTAGAGTATTCGTATTAATAATAATATTGAGGTGTTGAATGTTCATTGTTCTTCTTCTTAAGATTAAGTATTAAATTCCGTGTGATACTTAATAAGTCTTTGCTTAAGTCAGTTTCTATATTAGATCGTTTGCTCAACTGGGATCAACATAAACTCATCACACTCATTTATCCTTAGCAACCTACAAACCTTGCATGCTTTTGATTTGGCTATTTAAGCATTTCTCAGGCATTCATCCTCATCACCTCTTCAATCATCCATCATACACCAACCATGTCTTCTAACATTACAACCACGTCTCACAAAGCCAAGAAACCTAGACTTAATATCAAACCACCAAAAGAGGTCACTTTCATTGATCTTACTTTGGATGATGATGAGGAGATGCATACACCACCTTCCACCAACTCAACTTACTCTACTTTCACACCTAATGCTCCTTCAAAAACCATCTCCACTAGAGTTCATTCATCCTCTTCTTCCACAATTAGGACAACAACATCCATACCACCACCTAGTCAACTTCAACCTTTGGCTTTGACATTCATATTATCACCAACAACTCCACTTAAACTTGCTTACACCACAACATCCTCTTCTACCTCTCCATCACCACAACCACTCATGGGTTATCCCATCCTCTACCCACTTGAACCACATGGCCAAAGTTATCCATGTTGTCATCACAATAGAAACCTCATCTTCAACCTTAGGGACGAATTGAACTTTATGTTCTCCTACCTTGAACACCTCTTGACACAACCACAAGGGCCCATCACACCACCACCTCCACCAACCAATAGTCCAACCAACTAAACATATCTATGTATAGTCTTCATGCATAAATGTCTAGGATCCCTTTCATAATTGAAGCAAATCTTAGGGCCTCTAAAGTCACTAGAGATGTTATGTGCTTTATGTAGTTTTCTTTTTATTGTCTTTGTGTTGTATTCACACATTATGTGTAACCACATGTTTTATCTATGAATGCATGTTTCTTATGGTTGGATTGTCTTTTTAAATTTTAAGGCTACTAAGCCTCTTTGCTTATGGTTGATATTTGTTTTAATTGTTACATGTTAGATATTGTATTTGTGTCATCTAACTTTGTTTTGTAGCAACAATCATTGCTCGATTCCTTGGTGCCCTCCAAGCGAGGGGGAGTATACATCAAGAAGGAGCCTAGTGTCGTTTCGACAATATTTTTGCTTCGACAAAAGGGGGAGAAGTGAGATATAAACTCAAATTAAAAACTTGTTAAAATTAATTTTCACCTAAAATGAGTTTATGTTTTGTCATCATCAAAAAGGGGGAGATTGTTGATGCAAATAATGTCTAAAAACGTTATTTCTATCTTTCGATATCTCTACGTTTTGATGATAACAAAATATAAAAACATGTTACGTCAAAATTAACGTAAACAAATTTTTAGTCGAAATATCTCATTTCTACATATATCACTCTAGGTATGAACAAACAAATTTACAACTTAACAAAGGATCAAAGAAATGAATTTGTGTTTCAAGCTTCACATTTTTAATGTGACAAAACATGTTTTCAAAAATACATTTTACAAATTATTTTTGAATAATAAAGAAATATTTTATTTGGAAAAATAAGTTTAAAAATCCCAACCCCCCAACAAACAGCTCATAACTTCCCCAAATAACTTTCACCACTAAAAACAAAAAATGGAGCATTTTTGTCTGGGATGGTACCACTAAGTTTAGTGGTACCGTCGGGTATTTTTACTGTACCGTGCACTGTAACAATTAAAATTTTTGTCCCTATAAATACCAGCCCACTTCACAGTTTTTGGGCATCCTTTTTCACACTAAACTTTATGAGGTTAATTCTTTTAACACACTCACACTCTTTTGATCATTGAGATAGTTTTCTTTTGTTTAAGAGTGATCATTTCTTCCAACAAAGTGATCATCTTCATTCCTTTCCTAGTGCAAGAGAAGAACACATTGCATCAAGAAGATACTAGGTGTTGTAATAATAGTAATGTGCAATTGTAACACTTGTTACATACTTGTTGTAGCTTGATATACATCAAGTAGTCTTGAGTCTTGCTTAGATTACTTGTATGGATCATTGTGATCTTGTTGAGATTTTGGAGATCTCTTGTTATTTATAAGTTAGTGTGTTGATCAAGTGGATCAAGTCTAGATCGTGGTGATCTATTAGGTTGTGTGATTAGCAAGGATCGGGTAGATCGTGAATGAGATTGATACTAGCTAGATTAGTACTCAACATTTAGCTTAGTTTCGGAAATTATGATAAGCGACGTTGTACGGTTTTCTCTCCATCTGAAGGAGCATTATGATAAGCGATTAGTACTCTAGATTAGTACGAAAATTATGGTACTAGCTAGATTAGTATTCAACATGTTTTATCTCTTGTTGTTTCATTTTTAAGCTTCCTTGTAAGGGCAAAAGTATACATAGAATTTTGGTATATGTGAAATCGATGTCGAATTAGAATTTCCAGCCAAACATAACCATATGATTTTAATTTCAGATACAACCAAAATCCTTTGAAAGACAGCAAGCAAACACCATGGATATCACAATAATCAGTTAAAATTGATGTACAATATATATATATATACATATATATATATATAGGGGGCGTTATTGTGGTGTACACTTTAAAGTGGGATACAATAGGTACAGTTGTGGACCGTCGAATCAAGATGCTTAGATTAAAATGAAAAATAAATGAGGAATGGCACATTTGTAATTAAATAGAAACACAATGGCATTATGTATCAAGTTTAATATTAAGAATTAGCGGGATTTAGGTAGGATTTTCATTTATTCTTCCCCAAAATATCAAAAACGAATCAGAAAACTAAAAATCCTGATCTGGTGCAGATTCAAAAACTCAAATGCTATCCCTATAGTTAAGCTAATCCCGTATATCATTCTCCTCAAATTAATCCCCAAGTTGTATATAAATTAGGGTTTGTGTGGTACATATATTATTAACAATTACTGTGATTTTTTAAGAAGCCTGTAACAATTTCTAGCTGATCGATGGAGATACTGTCTGGTAAGTGAGACAATCGTTTTTTAGTTGTTGTACGTATTTTGTTACACGTAAAGTGACACATTTGCTGTTGTTGTTGTTTATCTAGTCCGGCGAAGTGGACGATTGTCTAATAGAAGACGGGGGAACAAGGAGAATGACGATGTGGTATTAATTGACCTAACAACACCAGAATGGAATAATGCATCAAAAGGTATAAAGTACATTTATTTGGGTGTAGTAGCAATTAAAAAAATTAGGGCTTTTGTTAGTATGGGTATAGTACTACATATGATTTGGGGATTGTATGTGTAAGTTTAATTTGAGTGATACAAAATTGATATAGTAGGGTTTTAATTTGATAAGCAGTATTTGTGTGATACAAATCTAAAATCATAGATTTCATAGTTTGTGGGATAGTTTTTGTGATGAAAATCCAATAAGTGGAATGGTTGTGAAAAGTTTATGTGAGACAGTACTATTTTGGGTGATACAAATCTGATAAAATATGGTTTTTAATTTGATAAGTATAGTTTGTGTGATACAAAATTAAAAAGCATATATTGGATGGTTTGTGGGATAGTTGATGTGATACAGATTAAAAAATGGGATATGATAGAGTAAAAAGCATAATTAAGGGATTTGGTAGTTTTTGTGACACAATAATGAAATTAGTTATGTTGGCGTAATTTGTGTGATGCATTAGTAAATTAAGGTGTATTGTAATTTGAACAATGTGTGATAAATTAGCAAAATTCAGGGGTATTGTTATCTGAAAATTGTTTGATAGAATAATGATATTATGTGTTTTGGATATTGAAAATTGTGTGGTACATTAAGAAAACTATGTGTAATGTAAGTTATCGGTGAAATTAAGTGATATTGATGCTTAGTAGTATACATAATGAAATAAGGATGTAAATGGTTTTTTAATACTCTGTGTGGTAGCAGAGTTTATCATGGATAAAGTAGCTGTACACATGGTGATGGTGGACAAGACACGACATTGGAAAAGGTGGATAATGGGGAGGACGATATGGGGTTGAAAAAATGGACGTTGATAAAACTGAGAAGCACATAGGTAACTCATTATATGTATTAGAATTATCAATTGTTATAGATTTAAAGGTAAAAATGAAGCATGTGTAGTTAATTAGTAGTAATTGTATATGAATTGTCAATCTGTCAGTTGATCGTGCGTTGGGTAAGGCAACCTGGATGCATTAGTGGAACAAAGAAGGAAACAAAAAGGTGAAACATTTAAATGACATATTGTGTGTAAAATTTATGTAATGAATCATTAATGGTAATGAATGTATTATGTTCGGATATCCTGTATCAGAAGGTGAACGTGGTGGATTGAAGGGGAAATTGGCGGCACTAGTTTTGAAGCCAAGAAAGAAACGAAATGAAAAAGGTAAAGGTGTTTGAAATGTGATATTAATTAATGGTGTTACGCGTACCAGTAAAGTATATTTTTGAAACTTAAGTTTATGTAACATCAGGTAAACGTATGGTGAGCAAAAAGAAGAAGGTGCTACTAGCAGATAAAGTTAATAAAAAACAGGCTGCTGAGAATACAATTATTAGAGGTATTAAATTTTGGTATTCCCTGTTTTAGATATATAACAATTTGTGTATGTGGCTAAAATCGATTCAGTTGGTGTTTTAACGATTTTTTGTGTGTGTGTTAATAGATAAAAATGCAGCGGATGAAATAGGCGAATCAGATGATGACTTTGTCTCTAATGTGGGGGAAAGAAGGAAAAAAGTGGATGAGCCTAGTATGGTATCTGTTGAAGGTATGATACATTTCAACTTTTAATCGTTATTTGATTATGATGCGGTTTGATATCAAGAAACGATATGCTACATTCCAACTGTTAAGCGTTATTTGTTTGAAATGGCTGTAGGTGGGTCTGGTAAACCAGCAAAGGATTTGAAAGACGACAACAAAATTGATAAGAGAACTGAATGAAATCCGCTAGCAAAATTGGTATCTGTTAAAGGTATGATGCATTTCAACTGTTAATCGTTATTTGATTATGATCCGGTTTGATATTAAGAAACGATATGCTACATTTCAACTTTAATCGTTATTTGTTTGAAATGGCTGTAGGTGGGTCTGGTAAACCAGCAAAGGCTTTGAAAGACGACAACAAAATTGATAAGATAACTGCACGAAATCCGCCAGCTAGTTTGTTTAAGGTGATGACGCAGTTGACTCCGAGGCAAAAGAAGGATGTAATTGATATTGGATTTGGTGATATCTTGGAGTTTAAAATCAGAAGAGTTCCAACACGTTTAGCGTTTTGGTTGCTGGAGCAGTTTGATGAAAATACGTGTTCGATTAAGCTTGGTGATAGGATAATACCGATAAATCGAGATCTGGTTAGACAATTACTAGGTGTACCAATGGGAGAGGTACATTTAGATGCCCGTGACGACGCAGATCATAGGAATGAGTTAACACGGCAATGGAAGGCCCAGTTTGGGAATGCAAAGAAAAGGCACTATAGCACAGATGTTGCAAAACTGATTGTGGAATCAGACGCAGCGGGTGGATGTTCAAGATTAACTTTCTAGTGTTATTTTTTTCGACTTTGGGTGAGTTGAATCTGAGTAACACAGTTAATCTGAAGTTTTTACATTTACTCACGACTGATGAAGATATATTGAATATGGACTGGTGCACGTACATAATTGAGTGTTTGATCAAGACAAAACGCTCATGGAAGCGGGATGGGTTTTACAATGGTCCTATAGTCCTTCTTCTGGTATGATAAATGTTATATCTGGTTTATGACAAATGTTATATCTGGTTTATGATAAATGTTATATCCGGGTTATATAAATAATTAATATTTGTGAAACAGGTACTATATGGCCATTCGGAGACACCTATTAAGTTGGTCTACAGAGATGTTGCACAAATTAGAATCGGACATGTTTTGTAATGATGATGTGGATGATACATGTGTTGGTGAAGAGGAAGAATATGAAGGTAAGAATTGTCATATCTGAAGTTGAATGCATGAAAAACGTAGATTCTTTGATAAGACTAAGTGTATTGACCGTAAAATTTTAATTGTTATGCAGTACATGATGAGGAGATAGGGTTGGAAGAAGATGATGTAAATGAAGATTATATTATTGAGGATGTGCCAACAGACTATGAGGTACTAATGTATTGTCTAAATGTTGTAGTTTAATAAAATTATTTAACGATAACCTGTATGGATACTACACTAGTATCACACCAAACAAAATTCAATGTGAAAAAGTGTAATACTAAGCGAAAGATATTTTTTTCCTTATGTAGGGATTAAAAAAGTGTATCGCGGAGTTGTTAAAAAAGGCGGGAAAACTAGTTGATCGTGCTGACCAACTTATAGAGGAAGGACTGGACGTTGACCATAATGATGTTGTTTGGAGTTGAAAGAATTGAGGAATGAAATGTTTGCAGTTCCAACTTATTCTGCGTTGCCTAAAGAAGACACATATCCAGATGAGTAAGCAAATTATAGTTTCCATACACAAGAAAATGGTGAGAAACCGTATCCATTTACACAAGTTTATGGAACGCCAACCGGATATGGTGAGTTATCGGATAAGGTGTGTGAAGAATGGCATCGGGAAAATGAACAAATTCCAACGAGGTTGGATTTTGATGATACGGAAGAGTTTGATTTGAATGTGACACAACCACCCGCGACTCAAGGGAAAGTGGTTGGGGGATTGGATGACGGAACGGCTATGGAAGAAGGTGAAGGTGAAGAGCTGCTGGAAAGTTTGCGCAATTACAACTCACAAGATCCAACTGATGCAGATATGTTTAGAACACCGGATGATACAGTCGTGTGTGAACAGGATAATGAGAAGCCCAATAATACGTCAAGGTTTGGTAAAGAAAGTGTAAAGAATGAAATGAAGGAAATTGTGCCTGCTTATTCAGATCGTAAGCCGCTAAATGTAATAGTAGGAAACCCAATTCTGAGCCGGATGAAGAGGCGTACATTCCTTCCAGAAGTTTTGCGTTCGCCGTATGTTGTCAGGGAAGTATCATTGTGTTCACCACTGACTCAACATGAGATAAGGGTAGCCGAATGCTTGTTCAGTGCTTGGCTTCCAGAAACTTGAGTTTTCATGTTTCTTTAAGTGTGTATACATTAGAAATATATTTAAGATATATTTTTGAAATATGGTCATCAACTAACAAGTGTATGATGACAGGGATATTTTGTTCAAGAACGAGTATGGTGATGGAACAAGTGGTGAGCTGGAAACGTTGTATCCAGGGATTGATATAGCTAGTGGAGTTATAAACATGTTCACACATGTCCTCAATAATGCAGAGAAAAACAGGAATAAGAAAACACCTACAAGACTTTTCTGTCACACAAGGATGCTGGTAAGTTCAATACCTTCTAATTGTAATTTTTGGTGATACTTTAACGGTTATATCCGCACATTATAATGATTACTTTAAAATGAACACAGACAAGTGAGATGGCTACATGGGAGTACGATAAAGCATCGGAAAAGTTTACTGAGAACATGAAACTAGTATTGGAGGGAAGTGAATATGGGAGTCTACGAGGCGTAGATATGGTAAGTATCAGTATCTTTTGATATGGTATAAATGAAACTAGTATGAATGCATTGTTAAAAGAAGATACATTTGCTTATTCAACTTAACATGGGTTGATACATTCGAATGAAATCCAAAAAGCATTACAAAACAGTTGCTTTAGTAATACATTTTATATGGTGACAGATTTTTTTGCCGATATTAAAAGGGAGGCACTTCTTTCTTGTGTGCATGAATATGAAAGACAGTGAGGTCCAGATTTTTGATAACATATGTGCAGAGACAATCGATGATGTTAAAGGTCGATATGGTGGATTGCCAGGTGTACTGGTATGTTTTGTAAAACACATAGCATGCATCAATGTAGTTAGTATTTTGGTAAAGGAGGCATAAATTTAATGTTGTGGTTGTTTTTTTGTTACAGGTACTTTTGTTTGAAGACTACATGCTGCACGAGAACAATCCGACCATGGAAAATGAGGAAAATCAGAAATATAATGGAAACAAACTGTAGGACAAAGAAGAATTATGTGGATTGTGGGGTATTTGTAATGCGTCACATGGAAACGTTCAAAGGGGAAGAGTATGGGGACTGCTGTCGATTAAGTCAAGAGGGTAAAGAACAGACGAAAGAACTGTGTGACCTGCGGAAAAAGTATGCTTCAAAGATCCTGCTATCAGACTGCAACAAGGCAAAAAAAGATTTTGAGATAGAAGTTCAACGGTTCAGGCCAGTGCATGAAGAAGAAAAGAAGCGGTTAGAGGCGAATGCATTCAAGAACATCAAACGACGTGCTAAGCAGTTTCTAGATTGATATATGGTTTTACTGTTTTGATTTGAATAAGTATGATGAAGATGTTTTTGTTTTTTAATATTCTTAGTATGGACAAGGCTCGGGTATGATGAACGAGCACTTTTGTTATTTTTAACTTATTTCTGGTTAATGTAAGACCGATAATTATGCTGGATAAACAGTTATGGTTGATGCATGTGTTAATGTAATGACAGTACTGAATTAATGGTGTTAAGTTTAAAAGTTTGGGTTTAAATTGTACTTAAAGGTGTTGCATTTATATGATGTTTTTAACTTTAAAAGTTTGTGCTTAAGTTAAAGGTGTTGCTGTATGTGTATGTCCAGGTAATATGTAAACAAAACAAACATGTGCAGATAAATGTGATGCATATAAAGGTAATACGTAACATGAGCAGATAAATGTGCATATAAAGGTAATAGGTAAACAACGGAAAACTTAATCGGTAACAACGGAAATTTCCCGTATAGGATGAAAGAAGCATCAAAAACCAGTAAGTACTATAAATGTGCAGCATATGGAGAATGGGACAAATGAAATTATCTAAGTTAAACAGTTAAATTGGATAAGAGAAGCAAAGCAAATGGCTAAATAAATTGCAAAAGCGTTGTAAGATATTATTGAAACATAAACCGGCACACTTTAAGTCCAATACTAAACAAGATCAAAGTTAAGCGAGAACATAAAAAGTTCAGATTCAAAAGAAAATTATATAAAATCTAAAGTAACTACTAATTTTCCTTGAAGAAAATGATGAACACATATTTTCCTATATTCTTTTTCCTTTCAGGGCAGTTCCTTGAATCATGATGCGCGTACTTCCCAAAGAAACTGCAAATCCTCATTGGCTTGTTGGCTTCCACAAACGTGATAAACATATTTGGTTTGATCGAAATGCAGCAGTCACCACATGTACCTTTAAAATGAATATGATAAAGGGACAAGAAGGTTTGATTTAGTAAGTTTAAGTATCTTAAACACGATTAAATTTAAGAATGAAGCAACAACAGTCTAAATATGAAACATAGTATTTACCTTGAATGGAAGAAATGTGGACTGAATACACTATGAATGTTTTGCTGACAATTTGGTGAAATACTGAATAACTGGTATATATACAGATAGTTTAAAAAGTAGGATATGGCCTATTGATTAGGGATAATGGCTATTAAGGTGGGGATTTTTTTTAAATGATCAGATCATGTATAATGGGAAGATAATGATACACATTAAAAGCAATGAATGGACAGGATAAAAGTATTTAATATGAGTATATCATATATCCCAAGTAATCATTTCTATTATGCATCAGAATGATTTTTAAAATGACATACAGTTTTAAAAAAAAACAAACACTTTAATATAAACTGATACAAGCATAATGAAAGCCTACATCTGACAGAACATAAGCAACTGATACAACTGATATAACAAGCAAAAATGATACAAATGATACAACAAGCAATAATGAAATCCTATATCTGGATCTGTTTGCAAATGATACAACAAGCAATAATGATCCTATATCTGACAAAACGTAACTAACTGATACAAATGGTATGCAGTTACTAAATCCTATATCTGGTTCTGTTTGCAAAGGATACACGCATACAACATCTACGCTAGTGATACTAAATCACTTTAATACCTAAGAATATGATACTAGATAACAAGGTTAAACTGTGTTATTAGATTATGGTACATTTGTTAATTAAAATGCATATAGGATAGTAAATGAAAATAGTACATGTATTCACGGACTGTTCCAAAAATAACCATTTAATCCACAGAGTATAAAACACAAATGTACCTGCATTATATAAGAGACAAATGAAACTGTTAACCACTTACTACAGATACTCAATAACAAAGTATAAATGAACATGGCATACCACAGTTTAAAGACTACGAATAACAAATATAAACAAAACATGAAATAAGATAATGAATTAAAAGACAAATCTGTTTTACATTACATAAAACCAACATGACGAAAGTAAAATGACTGGAACAAATGGAAAAATTATTCGGATAGATGTTTGCAGACATAAAAAAATAACAAAACTAGTCACTATAATAGCAATCCATGTCTTCACCCTCGAACGGTTCAACGTCAGCCACGGCATTGTCTTGTAATCCCTCCTTCTTTGTGGGACAATTCCTTGAATCATGGTGTGTGTACTTTCCACATGTCCCGCACAACCTCTTCGGCTTGTCTGATAAATTCATCGCTACCTCACTCTTTGATTTATTCCTGGTACGTATTCTATTACCTTTGTTATTAATATCCGTAGGAGGGAAAATATCGACTTTTACTGGTTCAGATACACCAAGAGTTGCTGCATAAACTGCATTTGTATTCATCTTAGGCGGGTTGGGGACATCAATTTGAGCTTTCTCCTTTAAAGTTGTTTGCGCGTCCTTGTATAATTGCAGATTCTCAAAGTCCCCCACCAAATGCGTAACATATTGTTCAACATTCTTGTAAATTTCCCTAAGAACATAATCTAAATTGGACGCAGTTGCATCATCTTTGCTCTTTTCGACAGATTTAAGGATCAAGGGATTCTTTGACCATCTAGTTTGCAAGTATTGCATGGGAAAGTGGTCAACCTTGCGCATACGCAGCACGTAGAAAATATGGCGACACAAAAGACCATAACACTCATACCTTAAACAACTACATTGAACTGAAGAATCAGACGGTGTATACTTAACCTGTTGAAAACATTAACAAAGTGTTGACCATTGCTTAAAAAAATTATATTTAAAAAAATGAAAAACATATTGACAGTTATTGTTACCTCATAATTGACTGCAACTAGCGAACGATTTATTTTGTAATCCGCTTCTGTGTCACGGATGAAAAATGTACAAAACGTTTCCGATTCTTGTACACTTAGTGAACAACAATGCATCAGCGAAGACCAAATCTCGTCCTGAACATCATAAAACAAAGTTTTTTGTGTATAACTTGGCGGCATCCTTTTCAATTTGCAATAGAGTTTTGAGGTCCGGGGTAGTGTAATTGGAGTAATTTATATTCTTGTTATATTTGTATCATTGTATGTCAATTGCGGTATCATAGTGGCTTAGAAATTCAACCAAAGTCAAATCCGGATTAGTGAGCTGACCAAGAAAATGGTTTTCACTCTCAGAACGAGATGTCGTTCGCATGAGGCCAGACATCGGTTCATGACGAAAGTATTCAGGTATCCACTTATAACGCATAGCAAACATATCCTTTAACCATTTGTGATCATTCAAATCAAAGTCTTGCATGATAGAACTCCATTCAGACTCAAACACATTGGTCAATTTTATCAGTCCAAACTATATCACACAACCGTCTTTTGAAATATGTTTTGCTACATAAAGCAGGACCAACCTTCATGGGAAATTAAATAAAAGAAATTTATACCCTTGTCATTGAAAGTATACTTGAAAAATAAATCGTTATCAAACTATAAATTATAACGATTCAGGATAAATTCATAATATAAATTATAACGATTCAGAAACTTAAAATTATAAATTAGATGTGCTGGTTGTTGGTCTACATTTCAAAGTGTTTCGTTATTTTCTTTTTGCGGTCCTGGTTGTTGGTCTACATTATTAGATGTGCTCAATTTTTAAAACCTTTCTTTTGCATTGGTATATAAAAATCCAACTTCACCCAAATGTATACAAATGTATCAAGAAACAGATAAAAGTTTAAAATTTTTATTAATTGTAAAATATTGTAAGTACCTTTCCAGTTAACTTTTGCATAATGTGCCACGTACATAGCCGATGTCTTGAATCAGGAAACATCTCTTCAATTGCTATCTTCATCGCCGGGTCTTGGTCAGTGACAACCACCTTTGGAGCAGATCCAAAAATTTTCTTGAAGCGTTTCAACAACCACGTATACCTCTTGCTAGATTCCCTAGCTAACAATGCCGCTCCAAAAAGAATGCACCGGTTGTGGTTATCTATGCCCGTAAAAGGAACCAATACCATATTGTACCTACATTAAACAAAAAATTAGACTGGTTTGTTCAACTATATACTGACGTGCCTACTGGTTACGAAAAAGTAAATACATTTAACAAACCTGTTTGATCGAAAGGTTGCATCAAATGACACAACATCACCAAAAGTATCATAGTACTGCTTCGCTTGCTCATCGGCCCAGAACAATCCAACCAATGTTTTATCAGCTTTGTTTCGTTTGAATTCAACAGAAAAATTTGGACAAAACTCTTGCCGACTCAAAAGCTTCTCAACAACCATTTGTGCATCGCGTGTACCAATGAAATTGGTCAAATTACGTTTGTAATTCCTACACTCAACATCAGTAACACCAATATTCTCAAAACCACCACACATCTCTTTAAATACCTTCCAAGCTCGTGTTGGACCTAGATTAGCATTAGATAGGTGATACAACAACTGTTGTTGTGGGAAACTAACGTACAGTCAACCTTAGATACATGTAATCTTCTCACGTACCACCTTGATTATGTTTTCTCTCAAGAACTTGTAACTACCCACTTATTTTCAGTCCTTCTAATCCTAGTTTGGCTTGACATCCACATCGCTGCGATGGACGCTTTCTCCTTTTTATCACCTCATTAACAACATGAGATTGTGATTCATTAGTTTGTAAACTATTGGTCTTTTTATTTAAATTGGTTGGTGAGGGTTTTACCCCTTCCCTAGCACAAACAAAATACTTCAAAGTTGGATCATCGTTTTTTTTGGTTTTTTTTTACCACCTCTCCTAACCTCAAAACCACTCTCCCTTGCATAATCTTTATAAAATTTCAGAGCTAATTCAAGTGTATCAAACTCAGACCCCTCAACAGGTTTATTCTTAGCATTCGGAACCCAAAACTTGCTACCTTCGGGTGTTGGTTGGTAACTACCGACTTGTGGGACACTTTGATCATCATGAATATCAGGATGTTGCACATTGTGATTTGATATTGGAGTTGATGGCTAACCTAATAGCATAAGGATAGGTTGTTATAACATTATGAGTAAAAGTTTCAAATACATGATCATATCAGACACAATTCAACCCATTGAACATATTGCTTTAAACATGATATTCCATTCTTATTAATCCATTCTTATTCCATTCTTTTTAATCCATTCATATTCCATTCTTTTTAATCCATTCTTTTTATACTGTGAACATAATTCAATCCATTGAACATATTGCTTCAAACATGATATTCCATTCATATGCATTCTTTTTATACAGTGAACATAATTCAATCCATTCTTTTTAATCCATTCATATGCAGTCAATACACATATTAGATAAAACATATAACACATGTTATAGTGAACATATTGCTTCAAACATGATATTCCTAAACACACTCAATTAAAAACATGATATTCCTAGTGTTTGGAATTAGGCAAACATATTTGCTTCAGACATACACTGATGAACAAAAATAAAAAACAATATAAACAAAAACAATATAAATCAATTAAGATATATTTAATTAAATTGTTACATACCTTGCAAATCAGATGTGGTAGTGTTCATAATTACTAATTTTTTTCTTCGTTTGGTGTGTGTAATCAGAAGACGATTTCTGTTTACTGAGATGATAAAAACCATAATTATTGGACCTTAGGAATTATTAAGGGTTTGTAACGGAAAAATGGCTGATTTTGAGGAAGAATACTTATGGGTTTAGCTGAAAAATAGGTACAGGGGTGGGAAGAAATCAGATAATGGAATGGCACAAAATTACTATAGTACCCTCTACCAAATTAAAATTATTAAACATTTTCTTTTAAA